>JBBGZY010000011.1:6030605-6659658 GCA_037952925.1 Lithobates clamitans | reverse complement strand
ATTGAATAATGACAAAAAAAAAAAAAAAAAAAATATTTACAAAAAGTTGTCACTAAATGATATATTGCTCACACAGGCCATGGGCCTATGTGGAATTGCACCCCAAAATACATTCAGCTGCTTCTCCTGAGTATGGGGATACCACATGTGTGGGACTTTTTGGGAGCCTAGCCACGTACGGGGCCCCGAAAACCAATCACCGCCTTCAGGATTTCTAAGGGCATAAATTTTTGATTTCATTCCTCACTACCTATCACAGTTTTGAAGGCCATAAAATGCCCAGATGGCACAAAACCCCCCCAAATGACCCCATTTTGGAAAGTAGACACTCCAAGCTATTTGCTGAGAGGCATGTTGAGTCCATGGAATACTTTCTTTTTTGACACAAGTTGCGGGAAAGTGACGATTTTTTTTTTTTTTGCACAAAGTTGTCACTAAATGATATATTTCTCACACAGGCCATGGGCATATGTGGAATTGCACCCCAAAATACATTTAGCTGCTTCTCCTGAGTATGGGGATACCACATGTGTGGGACTTTTTGGGAGCCTAGCCGCATACGGGGCCCCGAAAACCAAGCACCGCCTTCAGGATTTCTAAGGGCATAATGTTGTGATTTGACTCCTCACTACCTATCACAGTTTTGAAGGCCATAAAATGCCAAGATGGCACAAAACCCCCCCAAATGACCCCATTTTGGAAAGTAGACACCCCAAACTATTTGCTGAGAGGCATGTTGAGTCCATGGAATATTTTATATTTTGACACAAGTTGCGGGAAAGTAACACTTTTTTTTTTTTTTTTTTGCACAAAGTTGTCACTAAATGATATATTGCTCAAACATGCCATGGGCATATGTGGAATTACACCCCAAAATACATTCTGCTGCTTCTCCTGAGTATGGGGATACCACATGTTTAGGACTTTTTGGGAGCCTAGCCGCGTACGGGGCCCCGAAAACCAATCACAGCCTTCAGGATTTCTAAGGGCATAAATTTTTGATTTCATTCCTCACTACCTATCACAGTTTTGAAGGCCATAAAATGCCCAGATGGCACAAAACCCCCCCAAATGACCCCATTTTGGAAAGTAGACACTCCAAGCTATTTGCTGAGAGGCATGTTGAGTCCATGGAATACTTTCTTTTTTGACACAAGTTGCGGGAAAGTGACAATTTTTTTTTTTTTTTGCACAAAGTTGTCACTAAATGATATATTTCTCACACAGGCCATGGGCATATGTGGAATTGCACCCCAAAATACATTTAGCTGCTTCTCCTGAGTATGGGGATACCACATGTGTGGGACTTTTTGGGAACCTAGCCGCATACGGGGCCCCGAAAACCAAACACCGCCTTCAGGATTTCCAAGGGCATAATGTTGTGATTTGACTCCTCACTACCTATCACAGTTTTGAAGGCCATAAAATGCCAAGATGGCACAAAACCCCCCCAAATGACCCCATTTTGGAAAGTAGACACCCCAAACTATTTGCTGAGAGGCATGTTGAGTCCATGGAATATTTTATTTTTTGACACAAGTTGCGGGAAAGTGACAATTTTTTTTTTTTTTTTGCACAAAGTTGTCACTAAATGATATATTGCTCAAACATGCCATGGGCATATGTGGAATTACACCCCAAAATATATTCTGCTGCTTCTCCTGAGTATGGGGATACCACATGTGTGGGACTTTTTTGGAGCCTAGCCGCATACGGGGCCCCGAAAACCAAGCACCGGCTTCAGGATTTCTAAGGGCGTTAAGTTGTGATTCCACTCCTCACTGCCTATCACAGTTTTGAAGGCCATAAAATGCCAAGATGGCAAAACCCCCCCCCAAATGACCCCATTTTGGAAAGTAGACACCCCAAGCTATTTGCTGAGAGGCATGGTGAGTATTTTGCAGCTCTCATTTGTTTTTGAAAATGAAGAAAGACAAGAAAAATGTATTTTTTTTTTCTTTTTTCAATTTTCGAAAGTTTGTGACAAAAAGTGAGGTCTGCAAAATACTCACTATACCTCTCAGCAAATAGCTTGGGGTGTCTATTTTCCAAAATGGGGTCATTTGGGGGGGGGTTGTGCCATCTGGGCATTCCATGGCCTCCGAAACTGTGCTAGGCAGTGAAGAGTGAAATCAAAAATTTACGCCCTTAGAAAGCCTGAAGGCGGGGCTTGTTTTTCGGGGTTCCGTACGCGGCTAGGCTCCCAAAAAGTCCCACACATGTGGTATCCCCATACTCAGGAGAAGCAACAGAATGTATTTTGGGGTATAATTTCACATATTCCCATGGCATGTTTGAGCAATATATCATTTAGTGACATCTTTGTGCAAAAAAAAAAAAAAAAAAAAAAAAAAAAAAAAAAAAAAAAAAAAAAGATTTGTCTCTTTCCCGCAACTTGTGTCACAATATAAAATATTCCATAAACTCGACATGCCTCTCAGCAAATAGCTTGGGGTGTCTACTTTCCAAAATGGGGTCATTTGGGGGGGTTTTGAACTGTCCTGGCATTTTATGCACAACATTTAGAAGCTTATGTCACACATCACCCACTCTTCTAACCACTTGAAGACAAAGCCCTTTCTGACACTTATTGTTTACATAAAAAAATAATTTTTTTTTGCAAGAAAATTACTTTGAACCCCCAAACATTATATATTTTTTTTAAAGCAAATGCCCTACAGATTAAAATGGTGGGTGTTTCATATTTTTTTTTCACACAGTATTTGCGCAGCGATTTTTCAAACGCATTTTTGGGGGAAAAAACACACTTTTTAAAATTTTAATGCACTAAAACACACTATATTGCCCAAATGTTTGATGAAATAAAAAAGATGATCTTAGGCCGAGTACATGGATACCAAACATGACATGCTTTAAAATTGCGCACAAACGCGCAGCGGCGACAAAATAAATACATTTTTAAAAGCCTTTAAAAGCCTTTACAGGTTACCACTTTAGATTTACAGAGGAGGTCTACTGCTAAAATTACTGCCCTCGTTCTGTCCTTCGCGGTGATACCTCACATGCATGGTGCAATTGCTGTTTACATTTGACGCCAGACCGACGCTTGCGTTCGCCTTTGCGCGAGAGCAGGGGGGGACAGGGGTGCTTTTTTTTTTTCTTTTTTTTTTCTTTATTATTTTTTTGCTTTTTTATCTTATTTTTAAACTGTTCCTTTAATTTTTATTTTTTTTTAATTAATTTTATTGTTATCTCAGGGAATGTAAATATCCCCTATGATAGCAATAGGTAGTGACAGGTACTCTTTTTTTAAAAAATTGGGCTCTATTAGACCCTAGATCTCTCCTCTGCCCTCAAAGCATCTGACCACACCAAGATCGGTGTGATAAAATGCTTTCCCAATTTCCCAATGGCGCTGTTTACATTCGGCGAAATCTAAGTCATGAAATGCTCGTAGCTTCCGGTTTCTTAGGCCATAGAGATGTTTGGAGCCATTCTGGTCTCCGATCAGCTCTATGGCCAGCTGGCTGAATCACCGGCTGCATTCTCAGGTTCCCTGTTGGGACAGGAAAGCCAGAGAAAAACACGGAAGACGGTGGGGGAGGGGGGGCATTCCCTCCCACTGCTTGCAAAAGCAGTCTAGAGGCTAATTAGCCGCTAGGATTGCTTTTACATGAAAGCCGACCGCTGGCTGAAAAGAATGATACCAAGATGATACCTAAACCTGCAGGCATCATTCTGGTATAACCACTCAAAGTCCAGCAACATACCAGTACGTTGCTGGTCCTTGTTAGGCATATATTGTAAACTTTTTTTTCATGCAGCCTGTGGGCTGAACGAAAAAAAGATATTGATCGGTGGGTATGCCCACCATTAGAATACCTCCCTTCATCCACCCACTTCTAATGATGGGCATACATGCACCATTTATATATGCCGAAGCATGGGGGCATCCTCCCGCAAAAGGCAGGAGCAAATCGCTCCTCCACCCACTACTGCCCCCACGCTTCGGCATATATGCTGAAGTATGTAACTGTGGTGGTGAAATCACCTCCGACAGCGTTGGAGTCACGGCTTTATATATCGTGGGAGCAAACGCTGTTGCTGTCAAGATAAATAAATCCGCGCTGCAACTGAATGGCGTACCTGAAAACAATAAAATGGTTACCAACAAAACACAGTAAACGGTAAAGTATGAAAAATCTGAAAAGGAAACATGGTAAAACATAATAACAATAAAACATTGCAGAATAGAATAGAGTAAAAAAGAGAAGAACAATAGAGAGAGAATAGAGAGAGAGAGAACAATAAAACAACAACTATTTTTGGTTTTTTTATTTTATATTTTTTTTTGTGTTTTTATTTTTTTTAATTTTTTTTAATTTTATTTTTTTACACTTTTTTTTAGTAACTTTTAACTTTTGTAACTTTTGTTCCAGGTTTGGGTCTCTCAAAATGCAATGGCATCTTGGGAGACCCTGTGTTAGTGTGCCTAGTCTGTGCAGTGCTGAACCCTACGCTAATACTCAACTAATGTATGGTAGCGTTCAAAGCATTCACCCATGCAAAGACCAGGATTGTCAGGACAGGAGGGACAATAAGTCCGGGTGTCACGCCTAAATCCGCGCTTGCTGCAGACACGACATATTTTTTGGGGGGCTCGTTGGGTAGGGGTACTCGGGATGGCATAAATAAAATGCCGCTCATGCAGCCGGCTTACTGCATTTGGTTGGGGAAGGTGAGGTAGAGCACCGTCTGGAAACAGAAGGGCTCTGACGATCTCTTCCTGGAATTTAAGGAAGGATCCAGTCCGTCCTGAAGCTCTGTATAGCACATGAGCATTCAGCAAAGCCAATTGAAATAAGTATACAGACACTTTTTTGTACCAGCGTCTGGCCTTACGGGCAACTAAGTACGGCGCCAACAACTGGTCGTTGAGGTCCACCCCTCCCATATTAAGGTTGTATTCGTGGACACAGAGGGGTTTCTCCACAACACCAGTCGCCGTAGAAATTTGGGTCGTCGTGTCTGCATGAAGGGAGGTGAGAACGAAAACATTCTTCTTATCCCTTCACTTCATAGCGAGCAAATTATTATACTTCAAGCAGGCTCTCTCCCCCAGCCTAAGACGGGAATCTACAAGCCGCTGGGGAAAGCCCCGGCGATTAGGTCGCACGGTGCCACATGCTCCAATCTGCTGATCAAACAAGTGACTAAAAAGTGGCACGCTCGTATAATAATTGTCCACGTACAAGTGGTACCCCTTTCCGAATAAGCGTGACACCAAGTCCCACACTATCTTGCCAGCGCTTCCTATGTAGTCAGGGCAGTTTGTCGGCTCTACGTGACTATCTCTTCCCTCGTAAACCATAAATCTATATGTATAGCCTGTGGCCCTGTCACAGAGCTTATACATCTTGACCCCGTATCTGGCACGCTTGCTGGGAAGGTACTGTTTGAATGACAAGCGGCCAGAAAACTTAATCAGGGACTCATCAACGCAGACAACTTGATGGGGGGTAAACAAGTCTGCAAAACGTTGGTTGAAGTGGTTTACGAGGGGCCGAATTTTGTAGAGCCGATCGTATGCAGGGTCTCCACGAGGACGACAGAGTTCATTGTCGTTGAAGTGCATGAACCGCAAAATCTGCTCGTATCGTGCCCTGGCCATGGAAGCAGAGAACAAGGATGAATGGTAAATTGGGTCAGTGGACCAATATGACCGCAACTTACTCTTTTTATTCAACCCCATGAGGAGGGAAAGGCCCAGAAAGGTCTTAAATTCGGAGACCGTAATTGGTCTCCAATCTCTGGCAAGGGTGGACTGGGGCATAGTGGCGATGTGTTGACCAGCGTACAAATTGCTTTGGTCCACAATAGATCTATAGAGATCTTCGGTGAAAAACAGTGAATAAAAATCCAGTGGCATAAAGTCAACTGTTTCCACCTGAATTCCGGGTTGGCCAGTGAAAGGGGGAAGTACGGGTGCTGCAGAAGTGGAAGGTTCCCAATTCGGATTGGCCAATGCAGCAGGAAGGGCACTATGGGCACGACGGGCCTGTCTTTGTCTTCTTGGTGGCAGCGGGACACTACTACTGCTTGCCACCTCGCCAGCTTGAACTGCACTTATGGGACTCGCCACGTCACCACGTGATACTGCAGTGCTGGATGTACGACCAGGGTGTACTAGGCCGCTGGTGCTTGCCAGTTCACCAGAAGGAGTTGCGGCGCTAGTACTGCTCTGCTCCATATGAGAGCCCTGCGGTTCTTGCACTTCAAGGACAGCATAAGTTCGGGGTCTGGTACGCCTGACCCTAGCAGGGACCACAACTCTGTCGTCAGAGCTATCTGTCATGGAGCCGCTGTCCTCTACAGGTTCGTATTCTGAGCCTGAACTTGACAGATGAGTGACTTCCTCTTCACTATCTGTCATGCTCAGAATCCTGTAGGCCTCTTCACTAGTGTACCTTGGATTTGCCATTTTGGCCTCTAAATTTAGGGGTACACTAGTGAGACTCACAGGCAAAAAAGCTCCTGACTGTTGGCGACTGTATCAAAACGCTACCAAAAAACTGTTAGCGATCGCAGGGATCAGGCCTGACTCTGCGACCGCTGCAGTTATGTGTGCTTAGTGTTTTGTAAGTGTCAGTAATCGATCGATACTGCACTTGGGTGGGCTGGGCAGGGCTGGGCCGAGGAGCAAAACGCAGGTGCTAGCAGGTATCTGGGCTGATCCCGCTAACACTGCGTTTCAGGGAACCCTAAACTGCTGGGGAGTATAGATCTGATCGGATCAGATATCGATCCGTTCAGATACTATAGCACTTAGGGAGGTGTATGCTGCGTGCGTGGGTTTTAGCTGTACTGGCGCTAACCTGACGCTGCCTGGGGCGACGCAGACCTTATCAGATCCTAAAAACTTAACTTCTATCACCGCCGGGCAATTAGGGGGTTAAACCTTTATAGGGTAATAAACGGCGGGTGCCCTAAAACTATAATAAACTATAATAAACTGTAATAAACTACAAAAAACAAACTAGCTAACCAGCGTCACCCGTAACACTTATACGGTGATCGCTGGTGAAAGGGTTAACTAGGGGGCAATCAGGGGGTTAAAACCTTTAGCAGGTAGTATATGGGGGTCCCTGTCGCTATAAAACACTGACAGCGAACCTATATACTTACCTCCCTAAACTAGCGTCACCTGTGTCACTAATACAGCGATCAGAAAAACGATCGCTTAGCGACACTGGTGACGGGGGGTAATCAAGGGGTTAACTTTTATTAGGGGGGGTTAGGGGGGTACCCTGGACCTAAGGGGGGGTACCCTAGACCTAAAGGGGGCTAACCTAACTGCCCTAAAACTTTTAACTGACACAAACGCAAAAAAAAAAAAATGCTATTGGTGTCAGAGTGACAGGGGGTACAGGGGGGTGATCAGGGGGTGATCGGGGGGTGATGGGGGGTGACAAGTGTGCCTGGCGTGTTCTACTGTTAGTGTAGTGTTGTGCAGACTTACTTGATGTCTTCTCTCCTCGGCGCGGCGACGAAAAGACCGGCTCGAGGAGAGATGACATCACTTCCTTTCCCTCTGAGGGAAGGAAGCATTTTCATTCGCCGGGAGCGATCGGGAGGGGGTGGCCAACAATGGATGGCCTCCCCCTGACCTTTGATCGCCCGGGAAGAAATGGCGACTGCCTCGGGCACCGGGGGGGGGACCGATCGGACCCCCCACCCGCGGAAGGCAAATCACGTACCCTGTACGTGATTTTGCCTGTCCGTGCCACCTTGCCGACATACATCGGCGTGAGGCGGTCGTCAAGTGGTTAAAAATTACCTTTCATTTTCAATCTGCAGCCACTGTAATTTTCTGAGAATACATTGCAATATGGTTACCTGGAGTTGGTCTGTACACATTTTATGTACTGACCACTCCCCAGAAACATAATTTCCTGCTTGTGTGATTGGCTCACCAATTTTCCCATAAGTCTGCCTCAGATACAATTCAGATTTCAGGCATCCCTTGCAAAAAAATTGTCATTTTTTGGGAGATAGTTTTAAAAAGAACACGTCTAAAGGGATGCAGGCCCAGCAGATTTCCTCATTAGTGTTGTGCAGCTCCACACCTGACAGTTAATTATGAAACCCCTCCCATTAGACCCACTCAGAACAGAGGCACAGACAAACACACAGGTATTTCTTCAGAATAACAAAAGGTAGGAATCTGCAACAAAGTTTGTTATAATCCTTGCAATGTACACCGATCACCCAGAGGGGAATGTTTATTTTTTCTCAACAAAAGTTGAGTTACACTTTAAGTAAACGACATCTTTTTAGCGGTTTCATTGGAGCATGTTTATGCGTAGGACTCTAGGACCAGTTACCATTGCTTTGAAAAAATAGCAATGCGTAGATGGGGACAGCGACAGATCTATTAAGCCCCTTGCCGCCCGTCCAGAGTACATTTACTGCAGCAGAGCAGCACCCCAAGGGTGGCAGCGTGCCACTCCTGCGACCGCTGTGTCCACCAGACACCGTGGATTGCAATAGCCAGGGTATCACATGTTTGCTTTGCGATCATATGATCACAATGTAAAACACAACTGTTATAAATGAGTTTCACTAATAACAGTTGTGGTAAGTATTGCGGTGTTGTGATTGGCCCACAGCTATCACATGGTACCTGGCCCAATCACAGCACCCTGTACCACGTGATAGCTGTGGAACAATCGCAGCACATGATGGTAATTACAGTGGTTATGAATGTAACCCATTCACGACAGTTCAAAATATCACTGTAACAGCAAAGTATATATATATATATATATATATATATATATATATATATATATATATATATATATATATAAATATAAAATTCCTGATCACCACCGACCCCCCGCAGAGTAGTACAGTTTCACTATGAACTACTTTGATGACAGTATTGAAAAAAAAAAAGTTGAAGAAAAAAAAAAGGTTTAAAAATATTTTATACATTTTAAAAAAATGACCTTTACATTTTTCTTTAACATACTGTTACCAGTCAGTATGATGACACTGTATTGCACTGGTGACAGTATGTAAAACAAAACAGAAAAAAACAAAACAAAAAAAAAACAACACATACACACACCCCATGAAAAATGTTAAATTTCATTTTCTAAAACAAAAAATTGTGACAAAAAATTACAACTTCCAAAGACTCGCCATGCCTCTTAAAAAATACCTTAGACTGTCAAATTTCCAAAAAGGGCTCATTTGGGGGGTATATGTACTGTCCTGGCATTTTAAGGGCCTCCAGAAATAATAGCCATCAGTACATCAGGATTGATAATTTTTCAAATATATATACCATAGTTTGTAGACTCTTGACTCTAGTTTGTTACTTTCACACAAACCAATTAATATACACCTATCGGGATTTTCTTTTTACCAGATATGTAGCATAATACATTTTGGCCTATATTAAGAAGAAATGTGATCTTATTGGATAGATTTATAACAGAAAGTAGAAAGTATCGCTTTCTATTTTCCTGCTGACGCAGATGTCGTTCAGCTGCCTACTATACTTTTTAAATAAAAATACCCCTATAATACACAAGCTTAATGTATTCTAGTAAAGTTAGTCTGTAAACTAAGGTCTGTTTTGTTAGTTTATAGCAGTAGTTTGTTATTTTATAAAAACTTACAGCAGGCCGTGGCCATCTTAAGTGTGGGCATCTGAAGCCAGACTGTATTTCTTCCTGGATCTCATCCTTGCAGATCTCGCACATGCTCAGTGCAGCACAAGCAGTGTAATAGGTTTCAGGTCAGGTTTCCATAGCAACGGCAGTGTCAGAGGAAGTTGCCGCCCCTTCCCAGAAGGCATTGCAAACAGGAAATGATGCGATTTTTAAATATCCAATTCGTTTGCAGTGCACAGTTTAGTGAGGGATGCTGAAGAGTTGTAAAAGTGGGTGGAATTCCACTTTAAGAAGAGGGACAGGCAGGGAGACCGTACAGTTACATGACCGCAGAATAAAAAGAGTTAAAAAAACAAAAAAACAAAAAAAAACACAGCACTTTAAACACAAATGAACTGGCTGCACACGGATCTTGTAAAACCAGCTTAAATTAAATAAAGAGGATTCCCATCATAAAATCTCACCTGTCCACCTTCAGCTCCAACACATTTCACCACACAAGAGCCAGCTTGTTTCTTTCTCAGAAAGGTTTCCTTTAGGCTGGGTTCACACCGCAGCACGGAGCAGCTCACAGCAGGGGGTCCGGTGCGTCCCCCCCCACCCCCCTAGAGTCTACAAATTATGGTATATAGATTTGAAAAATGATCAATCCTGATGTACTGATGACTATCTAATTTCTTGAGGACCTTAAAATGCCAGGACAGTACATATATCCCCCCAAATGCCCATTTTTTGGAAATTAGACAGTCTGAGGTATTTATGTAGGTCTTCACACGGATCCATTGCACTTCCATTGTGGTGTTAAAATCCTGCTTGCTGCATTTTTGGTCAGATTTGCCGATCAGCTGGCCTGACGTAACCATGGCGCATGCACTCATTGTAGGAGGTATCTCTCGATGGGAGATACCATTTTACGGGCACAATTGAAACCTATACAAACAGCGGAGGCAGACCGTAGTTCTCAGATTGTGCCTCGCTATGGTGGGGCGGATTTACAGTGTGCTGATGGTCCGGTTTTATCTGTTTCGCAGGGTGGGTTTGCTGTGTTGAACGGCCGGTTTTGCCTGTGTGAAAGGGCAGGTTGCAACACAGACAAAACCAGTTCTTTAACCCAGCAACAAGCCGCCCTCCAGCAGCAGTGATGTACAATCTGACAACTACGGTCTCCGCAGGTTTCAATTGTGCCTGTGAAATGGTATCTCCCATCGAGAGAAGCCTCCTACGGTGTGCGCATGTGCCATGGTTATGTCAGGCCAGCTGATTGGCAAATCAGCTGGAGTTCAATTCAATACTGCGCATGCGCGGGAACTTTTCGATGATGGGCACTATCCGATAGAACACCGAGAACGAGTGTACCTCTAGCTCTAGCTGGTGTCTCTTGTCCTGATTGGATAAATTGATAGCAGCACAGTCATTGGCTCTTCCAGCCACAAATGTTTGAGAGCAGGTTCTCAAATTTTCCGCCAACTCCACTTTGTTATCGGAAATACCAATCGTGTTTACACAAGTCCATCACACAAAAGTTCACGAATGCTCGGAATCAAGCAGAAGGAGCAGCACTGGCTATTGAACTTCCTTTTTCTCGGCTCGTCATACCTCTACCTCTTGTATGTCACTGCGTTCTCACGTTCGGAATTTTGGGCGTGTATGTAAGACAAATTTGAGCCAACATCCTTTGGAGAAAAATTCAGGTTGTGTTGGCGGAAAGTCCGATCGTGTGCATGCGGCATAAGGAGATGTGAGTACATCCGGGAGGTTGTTTTTTTTGTACATTCAAACCTGAGGACATCTTCCAGAGAGAGATGAGCTGGGGGGGGGGGGGGGGGGGAGAGACTCTCCAGCTTTAGTAAATCAACCCCATAGTGTCTGAATATCCCCCACATCACCAACCTGCAAGCAGCAGAATGAAGATCATTTAGGAAGGAGGTGCAATTGTAAGGAAACTGATGAATATTCCTTTGGAGATGCAGAGGTGCAAGTGTTGGAACATCAAATCCTGGACACAGAAAAAACACTATTTGCTAAACTTCAGTGGGATGATTCTTGATTTCGCCAGAACCCTGCCTGGATTGTACATCTATATAGCACAAAATACCACAATGTGGCCGTTTACAGCAAAATGTACTACATGGAAAATTGTTACACTGCACTAGTGCTAATAAACTTTATTCCGCTATTTTGGAACTTTTACCGCGCTTTTTCCACTCCATTTCCTTATATGTTTTGTGCACTCTTTAAAAATGTTACATAAAACTTAAACAATTCGCAAGAGATGCATTAGAAGTAACCAGCGCCATACGCTTTGTTCAACAGATATAAACAGTTTTTTTTATTGACAGGATACCATCTAGTGGCCAAAAACAAAAATGACATTTGTTTACCATATTATGGTAAAGTATACACGTCTTCAGTTCAAAGACAGGAAACATTTCTGCTCAGTAAAAAATATTGTACTTAATCCAAAACCCACATTTGGTATCAAAAGGCTGCCCAACCTGGTAGTTGCACAGTTATAAATTTTATTTTCAAACCCCTTCAGGACCTGAGAGATTTTTTTTTTTTCTTGTTGGCTACAATTTTCATGGCCAACAGCATATAGTTCTCATGCGCTTTTATTGCTCATTGACACATGAAAGGGAGAGAAATTTTGTGAAACTATTCTTAAAAAAATGAGTGCCCTTTGTTAGAGTGAAATGCCAAGTGATCTACACTCTGATGTGGGATCATGCAATAATTAAGGCTGAATAATAGTTTAGGGCTTTAAAAATATGTCCACCCAAAACTATTGATTTAGTTCTGAATGGGGGGCAATAAATATTGATTACTGATATGTAAATATACTATACATATACAAGGTCACTCATTCCCCCCCCCCCCCCCCCCAGTGCACTCGATTCCTTGTTCCTGTCAGGGGACTATATATTAAACTCAGTATAGCAGATACAGAATTCTGATTGAAACAAAAGAATCAGCCAGACCTCTCCCGTGATATGCCAGAATCAGATCTCACGGACGTGTGAATGCCCGTGCGATGCAATTCAGGTGTGGAAAAAGAGGGTCCTGCACCATTTTGGTGCTAACGTGACGCGATTTGAACCATGCGAAATGTATGGCTCAAATTGCACTGTGCAGACATTGCGTGTGATGTGCACAGGAATGCGGCGCATTTTCTGTGCGAATCACATGCGGTGTCCTGCAATGCACAAGTGTGAACCCAGGCTCAATGACAAAAAATGTTAATATACATGGCTAGCCTTAGTGGACACTGGAGGGCTTCTGTGCACATCCTGAAGGAAAGGTGCACTGGGAAATACTTTGCCACCTCAGTGGCACACCATAACCAGTTTGACAAGTGGCATGCTCAAAAAAGTATAGCTGTATGGATCATAGCAAGACTGGCCAACTCCAATCCATATGCTTGATGTCATAGGCACTGCCAATTGTCAAAACAGCAAGAACAGGAAGGAGGAGGCATTGTGCAGGCCCAACAGAGCATTCCATTTCATAAAACAATCCTTCAGTTAGGATACTTTCACACTGAGGCGGTTTTCAGGCACTTTAGCGCTAGAAATGGCCTCTGAAAACCGCCTCCCATTCATTGCAGTGTGTCTTTTCACACGGGGCGGTGCGGTTGTGGGACGTTACGAAAAGTCCAGCAAGCGGCATCTTTGGGGCGGTTTGGGATCGCTGTAAATAGATCTCCCAAAACGCCCCCTGCCCATTGCAATAAATGGGCAATGCTTCCAAACCACTTTGGAAGCACCGCAAAATTAGACTTTTTACCATTTTTTTTTTTTGGTAAAAAGCACCCCGCTAGCGGCTGAAGAAACGAGCGGTGCTTTAGTGCTAACGTCCGGGCGCTGCCAGTGTGAAAGGGGTCTAACAATGTTCTATGTGAAGGTCTGGACCTGTTCAGAAAAAAAAAATTGACTTATCCACTATTCATTGATAATTCTCTATAAAATTATCAAAGTTTATAAATCAGATCCAGCTCTTTAGTAACATGGTTTCTTAACTTCTGTTAGAAAGGCCAAGTGAAGTCTCTATAGCCGCAGTTTGTTATCCTTCGCTTGCAGGGCTTTCAAGGCTATATCCGCTTTCTGTCGCAGCAGCTCCGCTTCCTCTGCACTCTTCTGAATGTTCTTCAGCAGGAAATGGGAAATAAAGAGTTTTAAGCCTTCACGCAGCATTCCAAGCTTGGGGTTGTCAGAGATCCTGATGGAAAAAAAGAAAACAGTTCTTATAATGACAAGAAATGAAAAAGCCATCTTAAATAGAAAAGAGGATTTTTATTTTTTAATATGAAATGTCCCTACTACCATATTGCCATCCATGCATTATTAAAGTGCTCTCTTCCCCCTGTAGGGTAATTCTCTGGGAACAAGGCCTAAACTTCACATCTCACCTACAGTGCCACCTGCTGCTGAATTCTGGCTTTGCAATTCCTACAGTCAGGTACAGAGAAGCTTGATGGCTGGCATTAAGAGCACAACCTCTCACAACCATGCTGGATGTTTCGGGGTTAGTTTTACACTCAATGATTTCAAAGGGACACTACCATGAGAGATTACCAGAGGCTGCCATTACTGAACTTTGTTCTAGTTCACAGACTGTCATTCTGATTCTGAAAATGTCAATGTTGTCTGAATTTCTGTACTGGAACAAGTAAAGGGATTGTAAAGGGACTGTGACTGAAACATACAAAAAGACAAGCAACCAAGCATCTAGCATTTTCATAAGGAGGATTGCAATGGAAGCTACCATACTTCTCCTGAAAATGCTGCACTATTTGTGAGTCACAGACTTGGAAAAGGCAAGTGCCAACTGTTGTACTAGTTTTGGCTCAGTGACCTCAGACTGAAGCCAAAACTTCACTGTAACCGGCATTTTGAGAAGCAGTGATCAGCACTGGCCTATATAATTCTGTAAAAGTCAATTTAGATTTCATTAAACATAAAATGCTTGAATTTCAATAGATTCAAGTAATAATTATGTAATCTACTAGGCATGAAGGAGAAACATTTTGGACACTACTGTATAGGAGAATTCTGAAACCACCAACCATTCCCATTCATTTCAAAGAGCTAATGCAAAGTAACTGAGCCTCCATGGTATATGTCATAAGTAGAAAAAACCTGTGTGAGGGCTGAAGAAAAAAAAAAAAAAAAAGTTTCCTTCAAGCGAGCAGCAAGAAACTCTCATTGAAGCATGAGCTAATGGGTGGTTGGGGGGGGGGGGGAGGTTGCCTTAAAAGAATAAGTTCCCCTTTTGTAACAGGTTACATGTCACACCCATGTTCAGGGTGTAACATGCAACCTGTTACAAATGCAGCGGCCCCTGCATCCAACTCCCCCAAACTCCCGTTTGGACAGTGAGCGGGGTATCTTCTCCCTCCGCGCGCTATCACAATCTAACAGGAAAGAAGCCGGGGCACCCCCCGCCCATCAGCATCATTCATTCGTTGTGTTCTGTAAATGTGAAAACTACAAGTACCAAGAGCCTTTGCGGCTGTCGGCTTGTAGTTCTCAATGAACTACCAGGGCGCTGTTGACCGCTCTAGTAGTTCACTGGGTCTTCCTGTCATTGCGTAACTGCCTGCCTGTATTGGAGGCACAGACAGACAGCTACACAGGCAGACTGCAGGACCGTGACATTACACCTACAATCTACGGTTTGGGGGTGCAATGCTTTACAAGCCCCTAACAAAAAAAATAATGAATGCATATTTTTTTTTTACTTGCAAAAAAAAAAAAAAAAAAAAAAAAGTGCATTTAGCTTTTTTTTTTTTAAAGGTGAACTTATACTTTAAGGTGGGGACTCAGTAGCAATGTGCGGGTATCAGATGGGCACAGGTAGGTGCCAAATAGCGGTCATCCTGTGTAGCCTTCTCTTCTACAGTGCTTTTAGATATAGATAAGAGGACAGGCTTACTTTAAAGAGTTATAGTCATCAAGCATCCAAAAATATGTCGGACAATAAAAAAAAAACAAGAATGAAATCAAGGGATTCTTAGAGAATTCCATAGTCATAAAAGAATATAATTTAAAAAAAACAAAAACACAAGTTCATTAAAGTATTTAGGAAAGGTACTGCCTTTTCACAGAAAGCAGAGGTAAACGAAGTGCAGCAAAGCATCTACTTACTTTCCAAAGATCACAGCAAGGTCATCAGCTTCAGCATCCACCAGCACTCTGCCTAGAATCTGACGCAGGAAAGAGACTTTTGTTTTATCCAGCTCACTGAACTCTATGACCTGTGCAAGATATAAAAGAAAATATAATACTAATGCTAAATATACAACTTGTATATAAGAACAGAAAAGCATATACAGTTCATGCATTACCAAAGTCAAAGGCACTTTGAAATTGGTTTAAAGCTAGGGAGACATCATTCCTACCTTAAAAATAGAGAGTGGAAGCGATTTCTTTTTAATCAGGTGACTCAGGAACTGGATGAGATTAGAGAATGTGGCTGTTGACAGATTTCCCAAATCCCGGAATTTATCCCACATACTAAACTGAAATGTCATCTGAGAGATCATACAAATAAAAGAAATGGATAGTTAGGCTCAGGTTTAGCAAAAAAACAAAAACAAATACTGGTGTCTGAATTTTCTATCATTATAAAGATAGACGCTCAGTCTGTCTCTGGGTTCAATATTTCACTGAGCTTGAACAAGAATGGAACTTGTAGAGTCATAACGTCTGATTAACATAATTGTTCTGGATCAATGACTCGCAGTCCATCTATGCCAGCATAAAAACCTGGCACCTAGCATTCTCAGGAGGCCAAATCAGCAGCGGCCTACATGTAATTCTCAGCATAAGATTAATTTTCTATCCTGGGGCAAACTTGACAAAACAAACCTTATACTCATTTCAGCTCTTCTTTTTCTTGTACAAAGCTCAACCTCAGAAACGCAACATAAAAAAACGCTGGAAGTGAAAGAAGATCTCCCTATAACCACACATCCATACCATCCCTGAGATCAGGGATCAGGTGTAAGTGGCAACCTCAGCCTGGACTCCAGCCAGGCCACGTCCCCGTTGCTGGAGTCCACCCTGAGGTTGCCACTTACACCTGATCTCAAGGATAATATGGATATAGGGAGATTTTCTTTCACTTTGAGCTACCACAAGAGCTGGGACGAGCTCCCTCCCACACCAGCACTTCCAGCGGTGGACATTCAGGACTTACACCCCTTGTAGAGAGCCTGAGCAGCACACAATCTGGGTCTTTGGGTCACATAAAAAAAATGCTGAGTAGCTCAAACTGCAGTACCACACCTTAAGTGGCTTGATGGGGAGTACCAAACAATTCACTCACAGGGATACAAATTCCAAAATCATCATACCTTCCTAAATGGAGGTGGTTTTCCATCATGTGGAGTAAAAAAACAAAAACAAACACAAAAAACTGAGGCTTGGTTCACACTATGTGCGGCCGCAGGGCTCAGCATGGGGTCCGGTGCGTCCCCGTTCTCTGTTTCAGGTCTGAATTCGGACCTGAAACGGAGCCAAAGATGCACAGGACCCTTATGCTGTGTGCTCCGCGGCCGCCCCGAGATGTGTGAAACGGCTCCATTGATAGCCAGTTACACTTTCCTGTCATGCAAACTGGATGCGGGGAAACAAGCATTCCAATTCGCATACGTGTGAACCCAGCCTAAGGCCTCATGTACACTGGACATTTTTACAGCAACTGTTTTGGGCGTCAGACATTTTTTTTCTACAGTCAATAAACTCCCCATTATATTATCCTATGTGTCCATGCACACATAGGCTGTCATCAACGTTTTTTGGCAGGGGCGTTTTTGGCCTGTAAAAAACCACCCAAAAAACTAGTGGGTTCTGAGAGGTTTCAGCTGTAAAAACGCTCAACGTCAAAAAACACAGATAACTGCTCAAAAACGCTATTGCAAAAAACGCTGAAAAACGCACTGCAAAGCTACTGGCGTTTTTAGAATGTTATTATAACGTCCAGTGTGCATGAGCCCTAAAGCTTGATTTAACTGCCTTAGACCATTTGCACACAAGCAGTGGTCATGTTCCTGCTGCATGCATTCCAGGATCCAGTGCAATTAGCAGTATACTCAGGGCTGGGACAAGGGGTGGGCAGGGGGGGAAGCTGCCCTGGGCAACGTAGTATCATGTGAGTTGGGGGGGGCACCACAAGGAGATTGGGGGGAGGACATTTATGTTGGGAGAGGGAATTTGGGGGGCGGTATGGGGTAAGAATTGTTCTAGAAGGGGAGATTAGGAGAGGTGTGCTAGGAATGGTGATTTAGGGGGGATTTTGTGCTAGGATGGGGAAATGGAATTTGTGCTGGGAGGGGGGAATCTGGAGTTAGGGGGCGAGGATTTGTGCTCAAAGGGGAAATTTGAGGGGTAGAATATTTGTGCTAGGGGAGGGGGGAATTTTTTGGGGCAGGTGGTGGGGTATTTGTGCTAGGGGACTAATTATATATATATATATATATATATATATATATATATATATATATATATATATATATATATATATATATATAGATATATATATATATATATAGAGAGAGAGAGAGGGAGAGAGAAAGAGAGAGAGAGAGAGAGAGGTGAGGGGGTTGGGGGCAAAGATTTGTGCTTTCAGCAGGGGGGCAGAAAAAAAAAACTGGCAGGAAGGGGAATTTTTGCTTAGACGGGGGGGGGGGACATGCAATTTGGCATGTGCGCCCTGGGCTGTAGATGACCTTGTCCAGGCACTGAGTATACTACACCAAATTGGTGTAAAATTCTGTGCTAGTATCATCCAATAAGTTTTGCATCATGACAAAAAAGAACAAAGGCTGCAGGATTCATTTGTGTTGGTACTGCAGCCCTGGTTCCGGTCGGGTCATAGCTCAATTCAAGACTAATTACAAAAGCACCAAATAGCAACCTACTTAGCCTGTGTAACCACTTCCTCAGATTAGAGAAACAGCCAGTGGTGAAATCCAATTACAAAGCTCTTTAGTTTGTTTGATAGCTCTATAGTATTATTTGTAACACCTATCTAGAGACATGAAACTTCATTCTTATGTCATTTGACTGCCTTCTCAAGGAATCTAATCTCTGCTCTTAAAATAAAAGATCAGCAGAATTTAAAACCAACATGTTAGTACAACGCTGCATCAGAAAATATTTATTTATTGCTTTTAACAGAATAATGTTTGTTTTTTATCTTATAAAAGATTATCAGCGGGAAAGGAATGAAATTCCTAAAAAAAAAAAAAAATCATCATCTAGTACACGTCAATGTCTTGAACTGCATTTTGAGGGCGTGTATTACCTGAAACCTTCTGTCGTATTCACAAAACTTGCTGGCTAGAAAGGCGTAGAATGGATTGTAGCGCTTTTCCTGCAGACAGCAATCTATAAGGACATGTACAATCTCTCTCTCTTGATGGTCTTTCAAACCTAACCTAAAAGGACACAAATGAAACTGTGAAGAGTCCACATATACAAATATATTACAAGATGATCGGGAAATAGCCAATCCACTGGACTGCCAGCTGTTGATGTATTATAACCTAGGCAATCCCTACCAGCCAGAGTTGTGTCACGTAGCTCTTCACACTGGGAAAACTACAAATTTCCCAGCTGTGACATATAATAGAACATTTTTATTAGGACAAATAAACCTGTTCAGTAATAGCAGCAACAGAGTACAGTAGTATTTAATACATTTTACTCCCTCACACCCAAACCAACTGAACCTGTTCTTAACCACTTCTCCGGGGTAGACGTCATATGACGTCATTAACTTTGAGTAAAGATATCTGGATGATGTCTGCAGCTACAGGCATCATCCAAATATCTCAGCTGGTGATTCCCCACATTCTCTCCCCTCCCTCCCTTCGGTGCTTCTCTGGTCTGTCCCATGCGATCAGGGGGCCGGACAATTAATCCATCAGCAGCGGTTTACCATAGAGCTGGCCGGGGAACTTCTATGACACTTGGAGGACAAAAGTGACGTCATGAAGTCACTACCAGCACGGCAAATGTAAACACTGCCGTTTTTTTTGCTGGAAAGCGCAAGATTGATTTTTTTGTTATCTCATGCTTTCCAGCATAGAGGAGAGATGTGGGGACTTATAGACCACAGATCTCACCATAAAGAGGACCTGTCATGCCCTATTCCTTTTACAAGGGATGTTTACATTCCTTGTAATAGGAATAAAAGTGATCAAAAAATTTAAGGGAAAGTGTTAAAAAATAAAATAAAATATCAAAAAAAAAAAAAATATATATTTTTTAAAGTTCCCTCATCCCCTCGTGCTCGCACGCAGAAGCAAACACATATGTAGGTCGCGCCCGCTTATGTAAACGGTGTTCAAACCACACGTGAGGTATTTCTGCAATCATTAGAGCGAGAGCAATAATGCTAGTGCTAGACCTCCTCTATAACTCTAAAATAGTAAACATTTAACTGTCGCCTATGGAGATTTTTAAGCACTGTAGTTTGGCGCCAAAATTGTAAAAGCGTGACATGTTTGGTATCTATTTACTCGGCTTCACATCATCTTTCACATTATACAAAAACATTGGGGTAAATATTGCGTTTTGGTTTTAATCATGAAAGCGTTTTTTTTTTAAATCGGATTTGAAAAATTGCCACGAAAATTCCGCGTGACATAAAATATTGCAACGACCGCCGTTTTGTTCCCTAGGGTCCCTGCTAAATAATATATATATATATATATATATATATATATATATATATAGTTTGGGGGTTCTGGGTAATTTTCTAGCAAAAAAAAAAAAAACTTACTTCAGCAACTTCTCAAAAGCATCCAGATAGTCTTCACTGGTCATGATAACACAGAAGATGTTCCTCCTGATATCTGTGTTCATCCGCTGCTTGCGGGCCAGTTCCATGATCTTCGCACTGACCTTAAAGATAGCACATTATCATAAATGTATTTCATAGCATTAACAGAGACCTGTACTAAGAAAATATGAAAACTGCCATTTCTAAACTCTCCTACACAAATGCTTATTCACTGGCTATCAAACTGATCCAGTGGTTTCAGCACCTTCCAATTTATTGTTCCACAACTTGTATGCAGATCAAGAATTGTAACTTTTCTCTGACTTTGCTAGCTGCAATAATCTTCATGGTCCCTAAATCAGAAAATTCTGAATCAAAAGACAGACACCCACAAAACCAGCATTTTTAGAACTAGGACAGTAATACGTTTCTTCTGTACAGGTTCTCTTGGCTGTACATCACTTGTTTTTATACAATTTTTAAGTAAACATACCCCTCCACAATATGTGAGTTTTCAGAGCTAGGAGTCAAGTACAGTAGTTCTCAATCTGGGGCTTTTAACGTTAAAAAAAAACATAAAAAACAAAAAACAAAGTTTACTTTAAGTGCCCCACCCCCAAAAAATATGCACCGACACTTAAAGAGGCTGTAAACCTCTCTGTCAGTTGTACCTATAGGTAAGCATAGAATAAGGCTTACTTATAGGTACTGTAAATATCTCCTAAATGTGCACCCTTTAAAAGATATTTACTGTATACTGCGCCGACTATGTCATCGGCACATGCGCTGTGAAGAAACGGCCGCCCATTCCATTTCTTCAGTAGCGAGTGCCGTGACTGGCGGCTCTCATGCGCATGACAAGTGGCTCCGACCAGAAGAAGAGGGGTGAAGAAGGATGCGGCCTGCAGCAGGGATGGTGTGGGCTTCGATTGCAAGTAAGTGTCACACAATGTGCTAGTATGCAATGCACACTAGCTCATTATGCCTTTACTTTACAGGGGAAAAGAAAGTAAGAAAAAACAATCAGGTTTTACTTTCTCTTTAAAGTGATTGTAAAGTCTTGTTTTTTTTAACTAACAAACATGTTATACTCACCTGCTCTGTGCTATGGTTTAGCACACAGCAGTTATGATCCTCCTCTTCCTGGGTCCCCCACTGGCACTCTTGGCTTCTCCCCCGATGAGTGTCCCCATAGCAAGCTGCTTTCTAAGGGGCACCCGAGCATGCACGCTCAGCTCCCTCATCGTTGGCTGTCGCTGCTGTATCTGAGACAGAGGGAGAGAGCGTAGAGAGCATCCACTCTCTTGCACATCGATGGATTGAGATTGGGCTCAGGTATGTTTTTAAGCAAGTGGAGCTGCATGCATAAGGTTTTTTCTTACCTTACTGCAATAAGATGAAAAAACCTACTGCCTTTACAATCATTTTAAAGATCCTCCAGCAAAGCAAATGATCCAAAGGAAAAATTCCTAATATTCCCAAAACAATTAAACCCTAAACCAACCCCTTAACCGTTCTCTAATTTTTACCTATTATCCCCCTCCCATAGCTTAATCTAATTAGCCACCTACATCTATCTATCTATCTATCTATCTATCTATCTATCTATCTATCTATCTATCTATCTATCTATCTATCTATCTCAACTTTAATGCTTGCCCACTATTTTTCATATAAAAGTACTCTTATTTGCTCTACTGTACTTTATGGTTAGCAGCAATGCCATTTAATTCTATGAGTATTCCTAAAATAAGGCAGGGGACAACAGTGGTGTTGCCTTTTTCTGAATTCACTATAGCAGTATATATGAACAATCTACTGCTTGATAAAAGGTTAAGCATGCCATATCATGGCCATATTAGAAGGGTGTTTTTGCTTTATAGCTATAAAGACATCATACCTCATAAGATTTCACAGACTTACTCATATCTTTTAAAAACACACAAACTTGCCACTTCCTACTGCACCAAACATATGTACATTATGTACATATTAACTACCCAGAAAGCAGAACACAACTTTTACTACCAAAAAGGAACTCTCTGCTTTGAAGGTATAAATACAGTGAAAAACAAACAGCAAAAGAGAGACCTATTTTGCAAAAGCCGTAAGAAGTCATATGCACATTCTGGAGAGTACATAAACCCTATATAATAAATATATATATGTACACACTACATAAACATCTAAAATAAATTAGTATTAGGGTTTCTAAATTTAGAGGAAGAAAAAAAAAGGTGTTATATTTATACTATATTCATGGGTCCAATCCCTACAGTTTCCATACCTTGCCAAGAGACTGTGCTGGCACCTTCCCCGAAGACTCGTTGATCATTGGTGCTCCACTCCACGATGACCCAACAATCCACCATCTTCCAACTTTTTCAGCTTCCAAGAGGTTCTCCAGCGACACACGGAGACGAGTGTCACTGCCAGACACACTGCTGTGAACCTTCACAAAAACAGTCAAGAACACCATGTAACAATATGCTACGATCATAAAGACTACTGTAGAAAAAGATATGAAAAAGTGAGAATATAAATAAATTACTTCATGGCTGGATTAGAGCCCGATTTGCGTGTCACTTGCAATGATTGAGTGAGAAATGGGCTATGTAGGTCTTCCACTGTGGCAATAATAAGATTTTCTGACAAGAGGAAGTGCTTGTTATTGCACACAAATGTTCCTACTTGTTGCTCAAAGGGCACTGATCTTTCTCTTGTCTGCAGACAAAAAGGAGGGAAGAGTTAAAGGATAAGTTCCAATGGCGGAACAATCAGGGTCGCAGAAGTCGCACTTGTGACTAGGCCCTGCAGTTCCACCACTGTGTGGGGGGGGGGGGCGCCCGAGCAGTGTTGCCAGCCTCCCATTATCTCCGTGACAGTTCAAGAAACAAATATAAAAGGCGCTGTGCTGATGTGTCCTCTCCCGCTCTGAGGACACTCCACTGTCTCACAAGCTGTCCTGTCCCCTCCCCAATATGTGTTGATACCGGGAAATGTATCTTCCTCAGGGGGGAATTCTCTGGAAGATACAACATTTCCCGGTATCGACATGTTGGGGAGGGGACAGGACAGCTTGTGAGACAGTGGAGTGTTCTCAGAGCGGGAGAGGACACATCAGCACAGCGCCTTTATATTTGATTGGCTTGATACAGAGTGGTGCGCTCATAGCACCTATTAAATGTGAGTACCCTAATATAGGGTATATTGTCATTTTGAATAAAACTTTTAAAACCGTAATACACTATCCAGTTTCCTCTGTTTTCATATGAATTTTGCTGCAAGCAACCATCCAAGGATCTAAATGCTGACCATAAACCCAGAGGTGGTTTAAAAGCGTGTTTTGACCGAGCTTAGGTGCAAGGTCACATGCTCTAAGGTGAGCGCATACACGAAAGGGGAGCACAAAAGTGGACACGAGCACTTTACTGTTATATCATCTGTTTTATCATCTGTAAAGAGCACCAGAAGAATGGAGTATTTATGAATGGACTTTATGCTGCAATTTTAAGGATATAGATTAATGCATGAATTCGTTTGGCACAAGAGCACTTTAAACACAGTTCACTTTATTTCTATATTGATTATTGTATATTGATGCACTTTTTTACAGATTTATGTAAATTACAGATTGTCACTGCAATTATCGCAGTATTGTAATTATCGCACAGGGTTGCTAATTTCTCTATTGCATATGAATGCTACATGTGTATATAGAGGTGTGTATGCTACACAGATTGTCGTTGGGAGGATCGCATAGGATTGCAATTTTTATTGTTCATGATCGCAACTTATAATCGCATAAGATTGCATTATTATATTCACTAGATTTTTTTTATAGAGGAATAGAATATCCCACCACCACTATTTAACTGCAGCCAGTAATATTATGGTTTGGTACGGTTACTGTACGATTACATTTGAATAGCGCATCATATTGGTATAAAACCTTTTGTCATGAGCATATGGGACGTGATCAATGCTAGCAGCTGTCCTTTAATCATCTCTAATTATCATTTGGATTTTCACATGGTAGCTCGCAAGATTCTGTTTGTTTTTTATGTTATCTCCTGTGTCAGAGAACTTGTCAAAAGTTGTCATGTTGATAACAAAGGAACGGAGCAGCAGAAAGAGGTGGCACTTGGAGCTTTGGAGAGAGGTAAGTAAACACTACATATATATGTGCCTAGGTCAGATTACAACCACTTTAAATAATGTTTTGGTTGAATTCTAAATGATGCTTACCAAAGAGCGTTGTAATTTACGCAGCTTCTCCACAGGTTCAGGGTCATAGCCTGGTATCTTGCGCATATCATTGTTCTTTAAGGCGAGCATCGTCTCCAGCATAAATCTAACCTGTGGGTTGATAAATTTAAAAAAAATAAATAAATAACTACACCATCTGTGAACCCTATATAAAAAGGCCACACTAAACCTTAATGTGAACAGATTCAGCTTTATGTAAAATGTTGCTGCAATAAACACAAAGTTTGTTTTGCATAACCCATAGCAGCCAATCTCAGATCAGGCTTAGTTAGGCTGAACAGTCTGTTGCTCATCTTTCCCCCAAACATTGCAATCAACAATTACATTGCATGAGATAACAAAGACTACTGTATATAAATGAAATTAGAAAACATAAGTGACAATATGAATGAAAACATGGACTGCAGTTACCCTGATCTCAGCTGCAGGCTCTCTCTCAGCCTCCATGTGACAGCACTGGGCAAATCACTATGTAATGTCACATTGGGAGGAAGGAGGGAGTCACATAGTCCTCCAAACACACAGTATCGGGCATTGTTATTGCTCCAGGCAGCTGAACTGTGTAGGTGGGGTTGAAGGAAAGCAGAATATGTCCTGCTGGAAACTAAATCTGTGATTTTTTTCCTGCAGGGGTAAAGCACAGGTTTGCTTTAAAAGATTCCAAAATGTGCATCCTTAATGCCTTTCTAGGTACAAGAGCCATTTGTCATCTGTGCTATCTAATGGTTTGCTGTATGGCTTTGTACACTGTCACCAATTGTTCTTGTTTGTACCACATGTTCAATAAAGCAATCCTGGTTAAAATTTTAAAAAAAAAAAAAAAAAAAAAAAAAAAGGACTCCAAAAAAAAAAAAAAACATCTTCTCTCAGATCCTAGATCTGCTCTGTTGGATACAATCATGCTTTATACAGAGGACCAATTTTAACTTGTCACTGTTGGGTTAAATTGGGAAGGAAACAAAATAATTTTCTTGTGCACAAATTGGCAACTAATTAAACAAGGGGTGTCTAACCTGTGGCCCAAGACAGCTATGAATGCAGCCCAACGCAGAATCGTAAGCGTACTTTAACCACTTACCTACTGGGCACTTTTACCCCCTTCCTACCCAGGCAAATTTTCAGTGCTGTCATACTTTGAATGACAACTGCGTGGTCATGCAGCACTGTACCCATATGAAGTTATCATTTTTTTTTTCCACACAAATTTTTTATTCTTTCCTTAGTTTCGGTTATAAGATTTTGCAAACAGGTAATTTTTCTCCTTCACTGATGTGCACTGATGAGACTGCACTAATTATCAGTGTAGATGTCCCCTTTCACACTCGCCAGTTGTAGTTTCTCTCCTCAGGCTGTGACAGTGTGAGGAATACAATGCCGATAACCGGCAACTGCGTTTACATCGTGATTGGACACAGCTGATCACGTGTTAAAGAGCCGCTGTGATAGACGCTTTACCCCGATCTGTGATCAGGCGCCCCTTCCCCAGAACTGGACAACCACGCTGTAGCTGTCATTTGGCTATAGCACGGTCGGGAAGTGGTTAATACAAATTGCTGATGGGAATTTTTTTATAAAAATGCGTTTACCCTCAGCAAACACATGCGGACGAAGAAAAATTTGACAGTGTCTCTTTACTGGACTTTTTAAGTTTTATCTTACCAAAGACAAATATCCCACTCTTCACAATCACTCCTTATTCATGTCATCAGTTTTTGGCAGCACCTATAAATTTGCCAGCAACTATTTTCAAGTATGAAGCACACAAAGGGCAAAATTAAAACCAAAATACCTGATGAGTGCATTGAGAATTAATTGGGAATTGCTGCTACATCCATTCACCAGATTTTGATGTTTTAGTTTATGAAAAGCAGTATATTACACCACCCACCTACGCCAATCTGTACCTGGGGGGGTGGGAACGTGCAGTGTTCTCGGATGAAAGCTTACTACACTTCACGAATCAGGTGATGTGTTGGTGGCGTTTCATTGATGATATTTTTATTGTATGGTCGGGATCTATGGAGAGCCTAAATACCTTCGTGGAGAGATTAAACTGCAACAGTTTTAACCTGAGTTTCACGGTATGTAGTGATTACTCTACGATTACATTTCTTGATCTTACAATTCGCAAAGACAATGATGGCCGGTTGGCCACCTCCCTGTTCCGTAAACCTACAGCAGGTAATACTCTGCGGCACGCAGGAAGTGCTCACCAACACACCCTCATTCGAAGTATACCTTACGCGCAGTACCTTAGACTCCGTAGGAACTGCACGTTCACGGAGGATTTTAAGCAACAAGCCAATATACTTCGTGACCGAATGAGGGCAAGGGGTTACAGTAAATCACTTCTCCGCCGTGCTTACAACAAAGCACTGCGTCAACCACGAAATTCCCTTTTATATCAGAAAAAAACTCCCAAATCCAACCTGATGGTAAGATACATCACCAGTTATTCTGAACACCATTCAGAATTACGTGATATTCTAACTACACACTGGTCCCTCCTACGTGAGGACCCAATCCTGGCCAAATATGTTACCTCTACCCCAGCCATTACATTTCGGAGATGTAGATCCCTTAGAGATAAACTCACATCTAGTCATTTTTGCAATGATCCTCCATTGCAAACTGGTCCTAGAGGGATCACCAAATGCGGAAGATGCTAGTTTTGTCCCTGGATCCAGGTGGGTACCTGCTTTAGACTCCCCAATGGAGAAATGTTCACCCCTCCTTTTCACGCAAATTGTGAAACTCAGGGCTTAGTTTACCTTATGACATGCAAGTGTCAAGCCTTCTATGTCGGAAAGACTATTAGACAATTTCGCTCACGTATAAAGGACCATATATACTATTCTGGAGGAGGAAAAATGATTACATCAGTGAGCAGGCACCTGGACCTTTATCATAGTTTCGACACCTCGGTGGTTTCCTTCATCGCCCTTGCAGTGATTCCAAAAAGCCCCCGAGGTGGTGACTGGGACAAACAAATTTTGAGACGAGAGACACTCTGGATAGAACGCCTGAATGCAACTCGATCCCCTGGCATAAACGAATCACATTCATATAAACCCTTCCTCTGATAGCAATTTTGACACATGGACTGTTTCCTGAATCATTCCAGTCCATGTGGTCAAGTCTTTACATTAATGTTCTGGAAATATGTTTGTTTCAATTGTTCATGAAACAAATATATAAAATAATTTTTTTCTTCAATTCCTCCATCTTTCCCCATACCATTTGATTCCCCCTTCCCTTGCTTCCCCCTTTTCTTCTCTCCGTTAGGAGATCCATTTTTTGTACATATCTTTGTATATATGACCCCTAACATGCTGTTCGCTATTTAAGTCCATATTCCCTTTACTCTTTGTATTTTACATGTATGTCTATACATTAAATATTTATACACATGCATCATACAAATGAGGGTTTCACTGTGGCTTGAACCCACAGCAAGTAACCCTCATATGTACACTGCGGTTTCTGAGATATACGTCTGAGAGCTAGGATTCTCTCAGGCGTTGTCAAAATTCTTTCTATGTTGAAGCTTTAATTTCTGTACATGTATTTATTTTGTTGTTGCTGAGTTCGTGCGGTGCATATATGTGGGCGCCACCTGGTGGTGAGTTCTTGGCTGCTATGCGGCTGCCCAGCGTCACATCAGTCTCCTCTGATGTGGCGCTTACATCAGCTGGTACAATCATGTGCCGGCTGGTGTAGCCCGCGGTGGGCGTGCGCTGCTTTCCTCACTGGAGGCGCCACCCTTGTGGATGGCGCTTTCGTGTGTGGGCGGCGCGCATGCGCACTGCGAGCATTCGGCCGGTCCGGATGACGTCACGTCGGCGCTGCCGATTGGTTGACGACGGACGGGACGTGCACACAAATAGGACGGCGTCCTGTCATTGTGTGCACTCCGCTTCAGCCCTAGGAAGACACTACACGCCGGAGATCGTTTTTGTCATCATATGCAGGTACCCCTTTCGTTTGCTATAGCATATAGCGGCCAGACTCCGAGTATGGATTAACATCTACCTTCCTAAGTTAGTTATTATTTTACCATCCCCCTCCTTTCTCTTCCATGTACTTGTCTATATCTTAGGAGAGATCCTTGGTAGACTGCATCTGGCTACACTAGGCCTCTGATTACCCCCTGCCTAGGAGTACCTGAGTTCAAATCCAGAGTCACATAGAAAAAAATACAAAATTTATTCTGCAAAAACTCAACACTGGTAAGTGTTATGAGAACATGGTGGGGGCTGTGTCACGTGACACATACCCCCCTCATACTTATACATGCCTATTTGTTATTACAAATTCACTATTTCTCTTTTAGGAACGGGCCTATGCAATTCAACTAGTATCAGCTTACATATATTCCGACGTGTTTTAGATATATCTGTCTGCCGGTTTTCCGGCCCCTGTTTGGGCTTGCGGTTCACTATCCTTGGTATATCTCTATACGGTTTCTACAATGTGAGTATTTCTTCCAGCCTTTAACTCTTTCCTTCTCCCTTCCCCCTCCCCTTCCATTTCATTGTCCCCTTATCTTTCCTCTTTCTTCCCCTTTCCCTTTCTTCCCCCTCCTTTTCTTACTCCCCCCCCCCTCCCTTCCTACTTCTTCCTTTTTCTCCCTTCTCTCCCCCCTTTTTCTTCTTACTCTTTCAGGCATTGGGAACAAAATTTGTACCTACCCTATGAACTCTCTCTACGGTTACACACCTTCTTTAACATTATATGAGATCATGTTGTGTACGCCCCCATAGCTAGCCCTTCATCGCCCCCTTGATTGGCGCACCCATCCTTGCTCCGCTTGAACCAGCATTTACTTTTCAAATACTATCTATGTGGCGTCACTAGAGACGTCTGCCTTGTGACCATATACATTGTATTAATTATTATGTTTTTGCTATGTTTATATGTTCTGATAGCCACAACACATCTTGTATCGCTCCTGAGGAAGCGTAATCTTACGCGAAACATGTCGAGTATCCAAGATTTATATGATCTGAACTGATTACAGACCCGCTATCAAGTCACCATTTCGGACTGATCTTGTTGTGGAAAGTATACCCAGACGTCCGAATAATATATTATAGATGGTGCTGTATAGCGAGCATTTTTAAGTACATACACATGTTGTGGTGTGTTTTTAGACAATATGTTTTTGTCTGTTATGTATTTTTCTAAGTAAATAAAATAATATTTTTTATAATCAGTTTGTTAGAGTTGTGCCTAAAAAGTCCAAAAAAGTCCCTCTTGTCTTGTTCTCTATACAATTGTTAGGACGTGGCACAGTTTTACTTTTTTGTTTGTGTCCACGGTGCCACTCCGTGTGTAGACACACTTCCAATTTAGTATATTGCACTAGTTTTATGTTGCTCTTTTTTACTTTTACTCCTCTTTTACTTTTATAATAAAAAATATTGCAAAAAAATGTTTTTTGTTACTCAGATATGTACTATTATCTATATCAATGATCGTTACCTTGTGATCTGCCTGACTTTTTCTGCTCATTAGCTATCCTTATTGTTAATGTATTTTGTGTGGATGAAGAAAATTAGTCTTCTTCCAATGTGGCCCAGGAAAGCTAAAAAGGTTGGACACCCCTGAATTAAACGGTTCAGAACCAGTAAACAGTTTTGGGTGGACCTGTTCTTAAACCACACATATAATCTCCTAGTCAAGGTATAAACTTTTAGGTCAATAAATGAATACATAAATTGTTGTTTTTTTTTTTTTACCCGAGTCTGATCTTGGAATTCCTTATCTACAGCATTCGCCTTGTTTTGTGCCACACTTATCAGCTCCTTCAAAGCCAGAGCATCATCCTTTCTTAAGGAGAAGCCAACATTTTTCAGAAGCAGCAGGATCAGCTCTATGTTCCTCTCTGTAAACGTGGACACCAGTAACTTCAGTATGTCAAACACCAGGCGAGCGTCAATGACGTGGAAGTTGTACAGATGTCCTATAATGGTGAGCAGGTTATCACACTCTTTACTTTCACCAATGTCTTGATGCAGGTCATGAAACTGCTGTACTACCGATTCCAAGATATGCGCACCAACCTAAAAAGAAGGTCACAAGAAGGTTATAAAATATTCAACGCACACAGTCTGAGGTTTGCTTCTTTTTTTAAGGGAATGTATGGAATTTAACACAAATTGTTACACTGTGCAACATGTTTTTTTGCTGGCTAGCTGGTAAGTATGCAGAGGGTAAATTAGTTTTGTTTGTTCTGTGTAAAGCCTTTCCATGTGCACTTTATTACTCTAGTTATAAATAGGGGCAGTTGCTGTTTTTGTTTAATGTATAGCATATATTTTAATTTTTATGGTCAAAGCTCCGATATAAAAATTAAACTTTTTACTGACGGACTTACAAACACTGCATATGAATATCTCATATTTCCATCTCCATGGACCAGGTGGCACACTCAAAGCTACTCCTTCAGAATATCTGTAAAGAAGTTTACTGCAATGCTGTGAATAGCCTGTATTGTGCAGAGATCTGAACAACCAAAGACCAATTATACACACAGAGGAAATAGGAAAGTCACACCATCTTTCCCTCCTCTGTTTCATAATTAACACTTTCAGCCAGCAAGTAGTGACATGCGAGGCTGCTTTCAGCCTCTTCCAATCTACTATGGGACACCCCTTCTCCACTTACAAGCTCATACAGATTTTCAACTCGAGTCTAAAAGTGAGCAGGCAGTACGGATTTGTCTTAGTAGAACACCTAGGAAGCACTATAAAGACAATGCCATTGTTGTAACCTGCATTTAGAGTTTAAAAAATAAAAATAAATACACAAAAAAGGTAAATATAAACCCAGCTGTGGGCTAAATCTTTAATTTGCTCCTACAACTAGGGTTGCGGCGATACCGGTATCCGTGCTGATACTAAGCATTTGCAAAAGTACTTGTACTCATGCAAATGCTCCAATACCTAAAATCAAAACCTTTGTGGTGCGATTTGAGCCCGTACACAATGAATGGGCTCAAATAGCACATGATCCGAATCACATGCGGTTTCCCAGCTGCTCCTGTGTGAACCCAGGCAGAGCCTGCCTATCTATCAATACATTCCCGCTCTACAAGTTGTGCTCTTGTCAGGCCAGCGAGACATCACAGATGAGCATTGTGGAATCCAGCCACTTTCTGCATAAACCATTTTACTGGATTTAAAAACACAACACTGCCTCATCCCGATTTGCTGTCAGCTGGTGAGTTTTCTGTTTGGTTCACATAGGAGTGGTGCAGAAAACTGCATGTGATTCGGAAAGGAAACGCACAGCATTTCTGTTCAAATCGCATGCGATTCTTTGCAGTGCGTAGTGAGCTCATTAATTTTGTATGGGCTCAAATCACATCGCAGAGTAGAGCTGCACGATTCTGGCTAAAATGAGAATCAAATTTTTTTTTCCCTTAGAATAAAAGATCACGATTCTCTCGGCGTAACATCATCTTTCACATTATACAAAAAAAAATTGGCTAACTTTACTGTTGAGTTTTTTTTATTCCTTGAAGTGTATTTTGGCCCAAAAAATTGCGTTTTAAAGACTGTTGCGCAAATACAGTGTGACATAAAATATTGCAACAACCGCCATTTTATTCTCTATGTTGTCTGCTAAAAAAATATATATAAAATGTTTGGGGGGTTCATAAGTAATTTTTGTGCAGAAAATACTGATTTTAACTTGTAAGTAACAAGTGTCAGAAAAAGGCTTATGCCGCGTACACACGATCGGACTTTACGGCAGACTTTGTCCGGCGTACTTTTCAACAGACTTTCCGAATGAACGGACTTGCCTACACACAATCAACTAAAGTCCGACGGATTTGTACGTGATGACGTACGACCGGACTAAAACAAGGATGTTCATAGCCAGTAGCCAATAGCTGCATGTGCCGACATCATCGGCACATGCGCACTGAAGAAATGGCACGTACGTGCCGTTGCTTCAGTTAGACCGAGCCGTTACTGGCGGCTCCCGTGCGCATGCGCGGGAGTGACGTATTTGTGGCTCTGGCCAATCACAGCGTTGGAGCCCGCGATACCTGGAAGTAACTCCGGGAGCAATGTCGCCGGTCGGAGAGGTGAATGAGGACCGCTGCGGGGGCTTCAATCTAAGGTAAGCAATACATAATGAGCCAGTATGCTATGCATATTAGCTCATTATGTCTTTGTCTTGCAGGTTTTTGTTGTTTGTGGGTTTACAACCACTTTAAGTGGTTAAATTGACCTCATTTGCAGGCAGAAGTTCTTCCCTTTGATCTAAACGAAATGTTACAATGTTTCTCTTTATCTCCCAGTGCTGAGGAATGTTGATAAACATTTGCCGGTGTTCTGTCGAATAATGACTCCCATCAAAAAATGAGTTTGCTGGGCCTGCACATGCACAGTACCAAACGTCACTCCATCAGCTGGCGTGACATCAACACAGCGCAGTCCATCGGAGGAATTATCCAACGCTATGCAAACAGCGGAGGGAGAACGTATTTGTTAGATTGTGCCTCGCTGTTGTGGGGCGGGTTTTCCGTGTGCTGAAGGCTGTGTTTTGTATGTGTTTCACTGCGGATTTAGTGTGTTGAAAGGCAGGTTTTGCCTGTATGCAAGTACGGGTTGCAACACACACACAAAACCTGGCCTTCAACATACTGAACCCGCCCCACAACAGCAAGGCATAGTCCGACAAGTACGTTCTCCCTTGGCTTTTTGCAGATTGTCGAATACCGCCTCTGACGATTTATGCATGCGTTGAGGTCATGCCAGCTGATCAACATATCAGCTGGAGTGACGTTGTGTACTGTGCATGAGCAGACCCATCGGAGGCATTTCTCGATAGAACAATGGCTATTTTTTTTTTTTTGACAGCTCTGAGCAGAGAATGGCTCTGCACGGTTTACATAGAATCGTGGAAATGCTTGATTAAAATCATGAGGGGGGTTGAATTGAGATTAGAGGTCGACCGATATATCGGCTGATATTTGGCTTTTTTTCCTTAATCGGCATCGGCCGATTGTACTGATAAAAAAAGCCGATTCAGCGGGACTTGCAAATGACTTCTGTAATTGAAGTCAATTGCAAGTTGTCTGAAGTTTTCTTCTCTCCTCCTCTGGGTAGCCTGCCAAGTCTGATAAGAAGATACAATGTATCTCTTTCAGGTTCTTTTATCAATAGACTGAACTCCGTGGAGAAGTTTTCAGTTTAACCATTTAAAGACTAAATCTTTTCTGACACTTGTTGCTTACAAGTAAAAATCCTGTATTTTCTGCTAGAAAATCACTTGGAACCCCCAAACATTATATATATTTTTTTTAGCAGAGACCCTAGGGAATAAAATAGCGGTTGTTGCAATATTTTATGTCACACGGTATTTGCGCAGCGGTCTTTCAAACGCAATTTTTTTTTAAAAATACACTAATGAGATTAAAAAAAAAAAAAAAAAGCAGTAAAGTTAGCCCATTTTTTTTCGTCCAAAAGTTTTGATTACCTGTTTTTGTGTATTTAATATTTAAGATATAGTTATTTTTTTTAATCTAAATTCTACATACAAGTGAACTGATGGGAGGTTTGTTTTGTTTAATAAATGTTTAAATATAAAAAATTTTCTGTATCACTTATTACTTAAGGCGTCTTTCACACTGGAGCGGGCATGCGTTGACGGTAAAATGCTGTTAATTTTAGCGGCGCTTTACTGTCATTTTAGCGGCGCTATTCGGCTGCTAGCGGGGCGCTTAAAACCCAGCTAGCGGCCGAAGAAGGGGTTAAATGCGCCCCTGTAGCGCTGCTGCCGAAACGCTTTGCAGGCGCTTCGGCAGCGGTGCGCATTCATTTTAATGGGCAGGAGTGGTGGAGGAGTGGTGGAGGAGTGGTGGAGGAGAGGTATACACTGCTCCAAAGATGCCGCTTGCAGGACTTTTTTTTTAACATCCTGCCAGCGCATCACCTCAGTGTGAAAGCACTCGAGCTTTCAGACTGCAGGGGAGCCGTTTTACAGGCGCTGTTTTTAGCCCAAAAACGCCTAAAAAACGCCCCAGTGTGAAAGGGGTCTAACTGTTAGATTTTATGAGATAAAGGGGGAAAAAAAAAAAATCGGCCTAATATATCGGCCCTAAAAAATCGGCATCATATATCGGCCATCGGCCACTGCGATTTCTAAATATCGGCTTTGGCATCGGCCAGAGAAAAACCCATATCGGTCGACCTCTAATTGAGATCGCAATTTTTTAACGATTATTCCTGCAGCTCTACCGCAGAGGTATCGGTAATTGGTATCGGCAAGTACTTGAACACAAGTAATGTTACAAAACGGGTATTGCTGCATCCCTACCTACAACATTGCTCGACAGCCCTCTGGGAACCCACCAAACTTCACCGACACTAATGGACGGCCTGTCAACAGTTTTACGGGGAGATTACAGACTTTCCGCTGAAATCAGTGGAGATCAGAGCAGCCATGTATTTTATAGGAAGTTCAAATCACTGGACTGAAGATTTTGAAAAGAAACATATGTACATTATGAACTTACTTATCCTTTAAATGTAGGGAGCATCTACAGTCAGCCAGTAAACTAATAATACTATTCACCACAACTTTAAATAAAAATGCTAGCAGGTAACATTTTTTGATAGCAGAGGCTTTGCACATTTTATCTCACAAGCTACTTCTTTACCTGTCTATTAACATTTTTGTTCTATGTACACAGCCTGCAGCTCGTAGGCAGTGAAAATTTCTAATAATGGAACTGGGAATTAGGATGATGTAGTTCCAGCATACATGGGCTGGAGGTAAATGTGGTAGTCCAATGGCTGAAGAAAGAAGAGCAGAAGTTTGCAACAGAGACAAAAGAGTGATGAAGAGAAGAGTGGACCTTGCAGCACTGGTAGAAGCCAAACTAAGGAGGAAAGTCTATTATATAATGCTGAGCATACTTGCACATTATGACAAATGCACTGGGGATCCGCTGCCGCTTTAATTCAGAAATATTCCATGATTTATTGGGATTGTGAATTACATAGAATCTAAAGCATTCAGCTTCTAGCTCACAGCCTAAGGTCAAATCCTTCTTGGAATGACAGTGCAAAGAGATAAATATTTCACTTTAAAACCATATTTTCTATTAAGGCAATATATGATAACAGTTGGCAAATCTTGTTACCTCAATCCCCACTGTATGATGTAGTATAGCAATCAGAAGCACGTGTTCCATCATTAGTCGGTCTGGCATTTTGGCCGGAGTAATACAAGCATTGAGGAGAACACTGGTTAAAGTATCATTCATGTCCTTTCTACTGTTGGTCATGTACAATTCTTCAAGCTGTCCGCTGATAGAGGCCATGTTTGGTTCACTCAGTCTAAAGGAAGAAAAGAAAAAGGGTCAGCATTCTTTTACAACATGTGGAAAAGATCACTAATGTTTTCAGGAAAATATTTAACTGGATCACTACTTCCCAGGACAGGAGAACGGCCATATTTGTGTTCAACGTAGCACTGTGAACTTTGCGAATTGCCGCTCCCAAGGAAACATAAGAATTCTACTACATGGATTATTGTAGTATTAGGGATTAGTCAGAATAGAATTTAGGGGTTTTCATTTAATCATTAAAATTAAAGAAAGACAAAGAGCAACTGTTTGGGACTTTATATGAGAACGCAGGGCTGCCACCGCCAAGCGCCTCCATCCCTGTTAATTTGATAAAAAGAAAGGAAAGTGGGACTTTATATGAAGGATGCACCCCTGGAGAAATCACGATATATATGAAATGGACGGTACTCGGTATCCCAGAACTGTAAACATCTAATGACAGTATTGCAGAACAACAATTAGCAGTCAAAGATTTATTTTATAAAAGTGATGATAATAATAATACCATAGTAGGATAGTAACACAGTCAGTTCATAATATAAAACATTGTATAGAACAAATTACATTGGGATAAATTTAATATAACACTGATAATGACAAAAACAATAGTAGCATAATGAGTTCATATCATGCACATTATAGAGAACCATTTTCATAAAAGCGTGTCTCCCTGATAAAAAATGTATCTCTAGTTTATTGGTACGATCCAATTGGTGAGTATGGTAAGTACTGATGTAGTACAGTAAGAGTAGAAAGGCATCTATTGGCTCTACGCGTTTCGTGGCGACTGCCACTCTTCAGGAGCAAGTATGAGGTAGATGTCTATATGTATTGAAACACATAATTAGTTTATAGTAAAATAAAATAAAATAAAATAAATAAGTCATTGATGTAAATGGAAAGAGGAGAGGGGAGATAACCCCCAATTCACCATAACTACTTACAGAAATGTCAATGAAGCTAGATATAAGTGTGAAGGGCCGGAGGATCGACCGGAAACAAACATCAGTCCCGGGAGCTGAGGTGGACAGACCCGGGCGTGGATGGATCGCCAGAGTGAGACATTATTCCCCAGGGAATTATATTATGAACTGACTGTGTTACTATCCTACTATGGTATTATTATTATCATCACTTTTATAAAATAAATCTTTGACTGCTAATTGTTGTTTTGCAATACTGTCATTAGATGTTTACAGTTCTGGGATACCGAGTACCGTCCATTTCATATATATCGTGATTTCTCCAGGGGTGCATCCTTCATATAAAGTCCCACTTTCCTTTCTTTTTATCTAATCATTAAAATTGTTAAGGGATTTGTCTCATTCGCATATGATTTTATTGCCAGCTGCAGCAAAAATCCAGCATATTCTGGCGGCTGGATTCCAGAGATAAAGTTTAAGTACACCTGTCACAAGAAAATTACGTAGGCTGCCGCTGTTGACCTCTTCTTTGGAGAATGCTAGTTTTCTGGCTTCAGTGCTTTTCCAGTCATCGACTGGGAACAAATACAGAGATAAGGAATTCTGACTCTCACTTAGGCTGGCCATAGAAAGCTTGAATTTCAGCTGATTCCTGCTGCCAAAATTCAAGCAGTGGGTCGCCCTGCAAGTAGCACACAGCTCAACAAAACTGAATGAAAAGTTACCGGGCAGGACAGTGACTGCTTCCTATCAAATTCAGTCAATATTCAGGTATTTAGGGAGCCGTAGTTGCCTGAATGCAATAGATGGCAGTGGAGATTCCTCCATCCAGTCTCAGTCTCCCTATAAATTTAAAGCAGCCTATGGGGAGGCGCAGACACCATGGCTCTTTCCCGAGAGGCTCTGTCATGAGTGATGTGCAGTTTTACTGCCGCAGTTTAACGAAAGCAGGATAGTTAAAGCTGGATGAAGATACAACAAGAACTCTGCTCCACTCTAAAAGACAACAAGCAAACCAGCATTTGACATTTATTTTATATGAAGTCAGAGTCCCACTCTCTATCCACTAACATGTGCCTTCTTCTCTTCCTTCTCATATCGGTGTCTTCTATCCTCAAATTATCCTTACTCTACCCCTCCTCTCTACCCTGCAGCATGCACATATCACCTTCATTCCTACCCTTTCCCTACTACTGCACCCATCATCTCCTGCATTTGCTGCACCCACATGCTGACAAACACCAGAGCCGTTAGACATGTGCGCTCATGCACATTCCACTCCCATCTTGCCTTCCTCACCCTCCTTCTAGTCTCAAGTGACATTTCTCCTAATCCTGGCCTGGCATTTTCCAACTGCAAACCACATATCCAATACCCATCCTCCTCTGGCAACCACAGCAATCCGCTCAGTTTAATTTCTATCCCCCTGCTTCCTCAAACCAGCTCCCCCAATCTCATGCACCCTTTGGAACAACCTAACATCTGTGTATGACCTTATCTCTCATGGCGTTAACATACTCACCATAACTGAAACCTGGCTTCAAAATTTTAACTCTTCTCCTGCTGCCCTCTCCCATGGTGGCCTCCATTGGACTTACTCCCCCGGAGTGAGGACAGAAACGAGGTGGAGTTGGATTCCTTCTATCCCCACAAAGCACCTTCCAGGTCCTTCCTATCCCTACCTCTCTATCCCTCTCTTCTTTTGAGATTCACTGCTTTCGTCTGTTTTTCTCCCATTTCTCTGAGGATGCAGCAATTTATCTGCCTTCTGGACCGGTATCGCACTTTTTTGATGACTTGGCTGCCTGGCTACCCTACGTTCTCTCCTCAAATAACCACTATCATTCTTGGTGACTTCAACATTCCTGTCGCTGTTAACAGCCCAGCTACAGCTCAACTTCTCAGCTTAACCTCATCCTTTGACCTAACCCAATGGACACATACTTCCACTCACTCCAATGGTAATACCCTCCACCTTGAATTCCCCCATCTCTGCAATCCTCACCAACACCCCCTTTTCCTCTCTCTGATCACAACCTCATCAGTTTCACTGTATCCTTGCCTCCAACTAACCATCCCTCCAAGCAGCAAACGATCACTTGTAGGAACCTTTGCCCACTTTAACCCTTCTCTTCTCTATTCTGCTAATGACCACCTATATGACATAATCTCTCCCCTGTCCACTCATCATCACTGGATGCACTTACTCCTCTAACCACAATCAGAATCAGGCCCCGACCGCTACAACCCTGGCAAACGGACAACACAAGAAATCTCAAGAGACATGGGGGGTTATTTACGAAAGGCAAATTGACTTTGCACTACAAGATCAAAGTGCACTTGAAATTGCACTGAAAGTGCACTTGGAAGTGCAGTCGCTGAAAATCTGAGGGGTAGATCTGAAATGAGGGGAAGCTCTGCTGATTTTATCATCCAATCATGTGCAAGCTAAAATGCTGTTTTTTATATTTTCCTTGCATGTCCCCCTCGGATCTACAGCGCCTGCACTTCAAAGTGCACTTTCAGTGCACTTTGAAGTGCACTTTGCACTTGTAGTGCAAAGTCGATTTGCCTTTCGTAAATTGCTGTGCTCTTGAACAACTGTGGCGTAAAACCAAATGCCTACAAGACTTCAGCCTATATAAATCTGCCCTTCTAAAATACAGTTCTGCCTCCGTGCTGCCAAACAAGCCTACTTTGTCTCTCTTATTAATATCTTGTCATCCAGTCCCTGTCGGCTCTTCTCAACCTTTAACTCTCTGCTTCGTCCCCCACCCCCTCTACCCACTAACTCACTCACTGCCCAAGAGATTGCCAATCACTTCAAAGACAAGATTGATGCAATTCGTGAGGACACCTCCACTGTGCAGACACCTTCCCCACCAAACATACCTTGCCTAACAGCACATTCAACACTCTCCTCTTTTGAACTGGCTACTACTGAAGAGGTTACAAAACTTTTCTTAAATGCCCACCTAACCAATTGTCCCCTGGATCCTGTTCCCTCACAACTACTACGGTCAACCCCTTCTTCTATCCTATGCTCCCTCACTCACATCTTCTCTCCCTCTCTAGTGGCACCTTCCCCTCCAAAATATTCACAGATCACTCCCATACTTAAATAGCCCTCACTGGAACCTACCAACTTGAACAACTTAAGACCCATCTTATTGCTCCCATTCACCTCTAAACTTCTAGAACGCTTGGTCAACAACCGTCTTAGCTCCTACCTCAGTGAAAATAACCTTCTTGACCCTTTACAGACTGACTTTTGCGCGCAGCACCCCATGGAAACTGCCTTACTATAACTCACTAACGATTTACGAACTGCTAAAACCAATAGCCACTACTCCATACCCCTACTACTTGAGTTCTCTGCGACCCGCTCCTTCTCAATAAACTCAGTTCCCTTGGTCTCCAAGATTCTGCTTTATCCTGGTTCTCTGCCTACCTATCACAGCGCTCCTTCAGTGTTACATACAACTCTGTCTGCTTCTCTCTATTGCCCCTTTCTGTGGGGGTCCCCCAAGGCTCTGTTCTTGGACCCCTTCTCTTCTCCATCTACACCTCCTCCCTTCGTCAATTGATAACCGCCAACGGCTTCCAATACCACTTATACGCCGATGACACCCAAATCTATCTGTCTACTCCTCACCTCACTCCTTCAGTCTCCTCTCGTATTACTTACTAACTGACATATCAGCATGGATGTCGCACCCCTTCCTTAAATGAAATCTCTCTAAAACCGAGCTATTAATGTTCCCCCCCACCCGTGACCCCCTCCATGACTTTTCCATCAAAATCAACAATGCAACCATCAGTCCCTCTCCTCACGCCAGGGTACTAGGTGTAATCCTAGAGTCTGACCTGTCCTTTCAGCCCCAAATCCAATAGTTGTCAAAAGTTTGTAGAATTCACCTCCGTAACATCTCTAAAATTCGCCCCTTTTTAACAAATGAAATCACCAAGCTCCTCATTCACTCCCTTATTATCTCTCTCCTTGGCCTGCCTCTCCATAGGCTATCCCCTCTCCAGTCTATCATGCTGCCTGGCTTATACACCTTACCCACCGTTCAGTGTCTGCCAACCTTCTACTTCAATCCTTACACTGGCTCCCAATCACCCAGCGAATTAAATTTAAAATACTAACTACAACATACAAAGCCATTCACAACTCTGCCCCGAGCTACATCACCAATCTTGTCTCCAAATATCACCCAAAAAGTCCTCTCCACTCCTCCCAAGAACTCCTACTCTCAAGCTCCCTCGTCTCCAGGATTTCTCCAGAGCCTCGCCCATCCTCTGGAATTCGCTACCCCAACCTGTCCGGCTATCCCCTAAAACTCATCTCCTCAGGGAAGCATATCACACCTCCAACTAATATTTTACCACTTCCATCAGCTCATTCCCCACAGTTACAAACTTTTGTACCACCTGCTCCACCCTATTACATTGTAAGCTCTTCTGAGCAGGGCCCTCTTAATCCTCTTGTATTTTATTGTATTATAACTGCATTGTCTCCCTTTTATATTGTAAAGTGCTGTGTAAACTGTTGGTGCTATATAAATCCTGTAGAATAATAATAATATTGTGAATCTGGGAATGAAGACGTGTATGGCTACCTTTACAACATGCAAATGATGGGTCAGTACCTCAAAAATATCGAAGACAGATACAGCCAGCTTTCTAGCATTTTTTAAAAGGAAGCAAGCATGGCAGCCCGTATACTTGTCTCACAAGTATACTTTAAAGAGGAGCTTCCAGGCTTCTTCAGAAAAAATTAAAAGTCAGCAGCTACAAATACTGTAGCTGCTGACTTTTAATATTAGGGCACCTACCTGTAAAGGGATCCAGCGATGTCGGCACCTGATTTTTTTTCAATCAGCTATCAGGTGCTGCCGCCGCCATCTCCACTAAGTGAAACCGGTTCCCTACTGTACATGCGCAAAGCGTGTTACACTCTGTGAATGGGCTGGCTGCGGGGAAAGGAGGTGGGGCGAACATCTGGCTCAGTTCGCTGCTGCAAAGTGAGCCGGAAGTGGGAGCGGGTACCCCCCCCAAAAGTGCCAAATGTGGCAGGGGAGGGGGGTCAAACAAGCAGAGCTTCCCCTTTTGGATGGAGTTCAGCTTTAAATATTTAGAAAAATAATTTATATATATGCTATTACACACTAAAAAAAAGGGGACTTCGCAAGGAAAGCACAGACTAGGGTTGTCCCGGTCCCGACACAGAGTATTTTCAGGAGTACTTGTACTCGTGCAAATGCTCCTGATGCCCAGTTAGATACCTAGACACTCAGGAAAAATCGGTGGTGCGGTGGCGGGGAAGCTATAATCACTGATCTCCCTGTGTGGCTTTCAATAAAGCAGCTAAAAGTGCCCCCCCCCCCCCTCCTCCAGTCCCCCCCAGTCCCCCCCCCCCCCCCCCCCATGCCAGATCTTTCAGAATGGAGAGCGGAGCAAGGATCCGGTAAATATGTCGTTTACCGGCTCCTTACTTTTCCGAATGAATAGAGTCAGTGATCACTGACTCTGTCCATTCATAACTGAGCATAGTAAACTGTGTTTACGGTGCTTCAGTTTATGAATGAAGAGGAGCCGCTGTCTCCTCTTCATTCATCTTTAGTGCAGCTGAGGCTGCTGAGAAAGGGACTGGAGAACCTCTAACCACAGTCTCTTTCCATGTCTCAAAGGGGAGGTGTCAGGGGTCTGTTTAGACCCCTGACAACTCACCAAAGCCCCCCTACCCTAAGATTGAATAAAAAAAAAAAAATACATGGTAATAAATAAATATTCTAAAATAAAATTGTAAAAATAATAAAACATAAAAAAAAAAATACATAAAATAAACACTGACACTGACTGTCCACTCCCCCACCCTCCCAAAAAAAAAAAAAAAAAGAGTGGTGGCGGGACAACCCTAGCACAGACCGATAGTAAATATCTGTCAATGACACAAAAAGGTGATTCTGCACCAGGTTTCATTGTAACCATCTTTGTAAACTCCCTTCTGTGTACTCGTGTATATAAATAAAAGGCAGCGATCCCACACTGCACCAGTAGGTGGAACTTTGTAAATAAAATAAATGTTTTTGCAGGTAAAAAAAATTAGCTTTTTTTTTTTTTTTTTTACTAGGAGCCTGCAAAGCATTGCACCTATGATCAGCACATGAACTTATCCTTTAAAGTGGTTATAAAATCAAAACAGTTTTTACCTCAATGCATTCCTTGCATTAAGGTAAAAAAATATTTTTGCAGCCTCCATAGACACACACAGCTCTGGAGCAATCATGCAAGTGTGCCCCCATAGCAAGCGGCTTGCTATGGGGGCACATTGAGAAAAGCAGAAGCCAAGATTGCTGCTGGGGAACCCCAGAAGAGGAGGATCAGGGCCTCTCTGTGCAATACCACTGCACAGAGCAGGTGAGTGTAACACGTTTCTTATATTAATTTATAAAAAAATTGCCTTTAGTAACACTTTAAGGTGGCCATAGATGGATCAAAATTCATCCGGTTCAGCGGAGACCCTAGGGATATCTGTTGAATAAACAAGTTGTAAAACTTTTATTGATCAGTGGCTACAGCCGCTGATCAGTGTATTGTGAAAGCGCCGGGTGCAGCTGTCAGAGTACAATGTCCCAGCAGCAGTTGGGATTCCTCCATCCACCTCACTTTTGTGGATGGAGGAATCGGTTTGTTTTATTTTCCATCAACCAGTGGGCTGATAAAAACAAAAAAAAAACAAAACAAACAATTAATCATCTTTAGATATTCTGCAGCGTCTCCATTGGCAAGGGAGTCACATCTTGCTCATCTGGCCATTAAGGAAGCAACGTGTGAGTGAGAATTCCCTCTGTGCTTCTGCAGATGTGTCATGGCCCCAAACCTTCATAAGCATTGTCTGTAGCAGCCTTTTCTTCAGTATTTCTCTTTATTTATCCATTTCAGACTCTACATAAATGTTATATTTACCTGTCCAGGGAGCCTGCGATGTCGGCACCACAGACGATTTTCGGATCGGCTGTCGGGTGCTGCCACTGCCATCTCCATTAAGGATAAACTGGCAGTGAAGTCTTTCGGCTTCACTGCCGGTTCCCTACTGCGCATGCGCGAAGCACGCTGCTCTTTCTAATTGGCCCGGCGGCAGAGGAAGGGGGGGGGCAAACTTTCAAGAGATGGTGCCGTCTCCCGGAAGTGGGGATGGGGACCTGTCAAAAACAGGTCCCTGTTGCCCCCCTTCCCCTGAAAGATGCCAAATGTGGCACCGCTGGAGGTGGAAGGGTGGGGAGCAAATAAGCAGAGGTTCCAACTTTGGGTGGAACTCCATTTTAAACTTTTTTTAGATTTGGAAAAAATGGTGATAGAACCACTGTCAAGTTTTTATTGCTGTCTGTGTCTCCATTAGGGCGATTTACTCTCTGTATCTGTCCCGATCAGCAATGTTAGCCAAAATGAAATGTGAGGGACAAAATTAAAAAAAAAAAAAAAAAAAAAAAAAAAAAAGGATTGTAAAAAAGAAAATTCCTGCAAGGCAAAGTCATAATGTGCTAGTATGCATCACATACTAGCACATTATGAGAAACTTACCTTAGAACAAAGCCCTCCCGTTCCGCGATGTCAATGCTGAGACAGCTGACATCTTCCCCCAGTCTTCCTTCCGGGTTCGCGGCCTCTGGCCTATGGCTATATGAGTGGCTTGGGGCGAGATGACGTCACTCCCACGCATGCATGCGGGAACTGCTGTTTTCGACACAGACTCTGAAGGTCCCCCACTGTAAGCCAGACGATGATGTCATCAGCTGCATGCATGCTGAATATCTCCTAAACGGTGCAAGTATAGGAAATATTCATAGTACTTACACGTAAACCTCATTACAGGCTTACCTGTAGGTACAAGTGGTAGTACAGAGAGTTTACTATCACTTTAGGGAGGGGATTCTTTCATATTGGAAAGACAATCTTTCACTTCCTGTTGAGTCTACAGGATAGGAAGTGAAGGAAATGCTCCCTAATGAGACACAGATATTAAGTAAAAATCTACTCTATCCAAAAAAAAAAAAAAAAAAAAAATAAAGTTCCTTTCTATAGATATACTTTAGCGTTTAAGTAAAAGGTCAATTATAACCAAAAGAATTACTTTCTTTTATAATTTGGTGCAAAGCCTACCTTTCTGAAAAACAAAACAAAAAATCTACAGCTGATCAATAATGAGCTAATTAACAATTAGTTAGGAAATACAATAGATTAATGTCTAGGTATCTATTATGGCATAAGGACAGTGATGAGAATGGAAAAAAAAATATCAACTTGCAGTTACAAAGGGTAAACTCCATACATCACCAAATGACCTGCAGCATACGCGCACAACAAGAGAAAAATTAATTAGCAGAAGCCTGTGAGTGATTTAAAGTCCATTGAGTTTCATCCTGTCAATTAAAAATATGAACTATAAAAGTAGTTGATGGACTCCAGGCCTGGAGCCAAGACAGCACACAACTCAGGAGAAAGGACACCATTATTTAGGTAGATCCGTCATGTGATACCTGTTCATCAATCCTTTCACACTCTTCTTCAGCCTCTCCAGTTCTTCCCTCTTCTTAGCATCCACAGCTTCAGAGGACTGTCTAAGCTGGGGAGGGACATACTTATTGCCCACATCTTTGGAGTTCTAAGAAACAAGAATATAAAAAAAACACATTTACTGGAAGACCAACATCATTCACCTAGCAACCTATTAGATCCTTCTGTTCATTTTCTAACCTGTACTCGAGACATCTGACATCTTATCACATGGAATACAATTTCCTCTAATTTATAGAAGTCCGTTTACTTAAATACATTGAATCTCTAAATGGCCAAGTAAAGTTAAAATGGGCCAATATTTAAAGTGAACCTGTACCCAGATCACGCACACCAAGAAATGGATTGGGGTTTCCCCACATACAATTCATATAGCAGCAGATTGTAACCGACTCTCTATGGAGTCGGTTCACACATCTCTGGTGCGAATTGCACAGGAGTCCTTGAGTCTTCTGGTCCATTTCAGCCCAAAAATTTGGACTGAAATCGGACCTGGAACAATGAACAGGAACACACTGGACTCCTGCTGTGAGCTGCTCTGTGCTGCAGTGTGAACCCAGCCTCAGGGGGTTGTACACATGTAGGAGTCTTCACATTCAATCGATGCTGCACACTATACTGGAGCTGTGGCTTTCATACAGAAGCCATGCTGTTCCTTCTCTCCCCTTATCTTCTCACAGAATGCATTGTATTCTGTGAACTGTTCACATGCTTGTGCTGTTTAAAGGATAAGGGACCGGAGTCTATTTTATAAACACAACCTAAAATGTAATAGAAGGATTTTCTTGACTTTATGAGTTATCGTTTAAGTTACTACCGGTATTAGGTCTAACCGCATTTACATTCTAGTAACTAAAGCTCTAAGAAAGTAAATCTACAGTTGAGACAAACATATGTGAAAGGTCGTACCAGCTAAAAGATTTGTAATTCATACATCTATACTAGACGGTACAGCCAAGAGGGCAGCACTACTTCCTCTGTTAGCATTAGGGATTTTAAAAGGAAATAAAAAAGGTGCCTCTAAGTGCAAAAGTAAAACTTTAAATTTCCCAAAAGGGTTAAAAACTTTCACAAAAGGGTGGATGGGTAGGAGTACATCATATTAGTAATATGGCAGGTGGTCCGGCATTCTGGTAGTCCCAAGGAGTCTCAGGGATATCCAGATGTGTAATTCTATGGTAGCATAGATGGAAGCCACGACTCTCCTGGATGCTTGGAAGACAGCTAGGCTGTCTGAGACAGCTTGGAAGCCGAATCCAGGAAGCGACCTCAGTGGGAAGTGGACAACAAACCGGAAGTGAGGTCATCAACAAGCGACGCGTTTCGGAACAGCTAATTGGTTCCTTCTACAAGCAATGACTAAAGGTTACTAGAAGCAGAGCTTCTTATGGTCTGTGGGCGGGCTTTGGGCAGGACTATGGGCAGACATGAACAGGAATAAGGGAAGCACTGAACTTATAAAATGACATAATGAATACAAAAACAGCGTACTGGGGACACAAAAAGGAAAAACAGAAGACTGACATACAGGGCAAACTAATGTAAAGACATGATGCAAAAACAGCACGAGTGATGCTCAACGCAATTAGCTAATATCACAGGAATCTGTCGTCTGCCCTGTGGGCAATCTATTCCTTCCTGAGCTCAGCCACTTACTGAGAAAGCGAGAGAGATAGATCACACACTGCACGTGAACAGCTTTTGAATGAGCTGGCTTGCTCAATCCTCCTGTGTTGGGAGCATGCTATTCAGGAAGGATGGGGGGGGGGGGGGTACACGCCTGCTTAGTCTTGACAGACCATGCACAACCAATATGTATGGGATGACAAAGGAGCACTTTTTAAGTGTGGGTTGTAAAGTGCTTGGGATGCTGCAGTGGGGGGGGGGGGGGGGGGGGATGTGTCTCCTGCTGGTGCTTCTTGCAGCCTCCTCTGCTTGGTGTGCCACCATAAGAAGCTGCTTCTCCTATGGCAGAACACCTGCAGGCTCGATTCTGAGCTGCACTGCCTGCGTCAAAAGATGCAGGCGGTGGGACCGGCCCTGCCCCCAGCTCCTTTGTCAAAGAATTTGACTGACAGCAGGGTGAGCCAATAGCTTCTGCTGCTCTCAGCAAAGTACAACCACTTAAAAATGACTATCACTTAAAGATGGGTTCACACTAGCATCTCCCATGTTCCAAAATCTGACCACAGCCCCCAATGATTTAAGTGTTGTGACCCAGACTAGACTGTGAGTTGGCCGGGATAACAGTATGTCTGAAGGCATATTCCAAGCTTCTGTATTTGCCAGTCAAACCCCAGAGAGAGGGCATTAGAATCTAAATTTCAACAACAAATTTGGTACCACGGGGAGCTGCTGACAGACTCTTGTCATTGGGGTAGATTTACTAATACTGGTGCACTCAGAATCTGGTACAGCTGTGTATGGTAGCCAATCAGCTTCTAACCTCAGCTTGTTCAATTAAACTTTGGCAATAAAACTTGTAAGCCGATTGGTTTCTATGCAGAAGTGAGCCAGATTTTGCACTCTCCAACTTTAGTAAATAAACCCCACTGTCCGATAATATTAGCTAATTTAAAGGGAAACTATAATTCTGTGGTCAAATCTATATTTTCCAACTCATACAAGATTAGGAACTGATGCAGAGTTCCCCCTAGGTTTTTTTTCTGCTGGGTGAGATAAAAGCAACCAGGTGGTTCAAAAAAGAAAAATGCAGAATTACTAAGGAGTGGACATCCCGCACAAGTCCTCTATGCAATAGTACATAGGGTGCGAGTTACTCTTTATAAGTATATCAGGGATCTGTTAAACCCCTGATGTCTCCTCTGCAGTAGTACATAGAAGTGACAATTACTTTTTTTGAATACCTCAGGGGTCTGTTAGGCCTCTGATATCTCCTCTACCCCCAGCTTATACAGACTGTAGACAGAGTCCCTGATCTGTTACTTACAAGGCCACTGCCACTAGAATTTTGACATTTCTGAACCTGGAAGTGCTTAGAGCTGACAGCTTTTGGTCCAACCTAAGCAGAGGAGATCAGTGAACAGAAGTTACTGATTTCCGTCCCTTCATTATTCTAAATACCCTTGCAAGAGACTACAGAGTGGAATTTGGAGGCTGAAGCAGAGTCTGGCTTGGAAAAAAAAAGGCCAGAGAAAAACCTGATGTTTTATATTATTTTATTAGAATAACCACTAACTACAGATAAATCTTTAAGCCTGGCTTGGCTTCCTGAGGGAAGGGACAGAATGGACATGAGCAAGACACGCAGCAATGTACACTGTAGGTGCAGAGAATCACAAGAGGCTCATAGTAGGACTGTGGACAGCAGAACCCGACTACAAGTACCATGGCAAGAAAAGTGGTTATCTCATGTCTACAGTTAAACTACAACTATACCCATTTCCCTCTATACAGCTAACCCCTAACTAAGGAAGCAGCAGCCCCACAGAGAGCTGTAGAATGTCAGATCTCCACTGCAGAGTCACACCTGTCTCCCTCTGCAGACAAGAAGAACCTGCTAGATTGTAGAGACAAAATGATCAATCCCCTTTTTTGATAAATTACGCTGAAAGTCCTTTGTGCTAATGACCTGACTGTATGCCAGTTCAAGTCTTTTAGCACTCTAGAACCCCAAGATGACTCCCACCCCATATTACCAAATCTACTCTGATCATTCTTAATGCAGTGGAAAGTGGAGAAATTACAATTTTACAGTCTTAAAACGTGATGTTTTTCCTGAATGTGGAGATTTAGCATTTGGAGAATATGTAATATGGACATGTGTTTACACTGAGGCAAGAAAGCATTGCTGTATACCTGAATGTAGCTGTATACAGCCAATCACATCTATTGCCAGTTATATGTGCCATCTGCAGGTCCTGCAGTGGAGGAAAGAATGCAGAATTTATATTAGAGTATATTTTAAAGTGTAAGTTCAGCTTTTCAGAAAAAAAATGAAAAAGGTGAACACCCTCCCAACTTTTGCTGGTTCCTACTGTACTTACCTCTGTGCAGCATTGACCAATCAGAATCACTAATCTGTCCCAGAAGCCCTGCAGAAAGAAGGGGGGAGAGCAGCGGGGATTATACATTCCCAGGCCACTTCACCAGCTGCATGAGCACTGACAGCTCAGCACTCATGGAGGTAAGTACAGTGGGGGCCAGGAGGAGACTGGAAAGGGTGTACGGTGTTAGTTGACATTTTCATTTTTTTCTGAACGGGTGAACCAGCCCTTTAAAACTCAAACTATTTGTGTGAATGAGGCCTAAAAAAGTAAGGAAAAATCCTGTTCCAGTGACGAAAATCATAAGGGCGCCGGGTCAGCATAGGATAAAACCAAACATTTTTATTCCGATAGACACTTACATGTTAAAATCACGAGGTTCTGTATGCATAGTGTGTTGTGAGCTGGCAACACAGGATGGGATGAACTGTGGTGCAAAGAGCCACAAAACCGCTATGTTGGATGGAAGCCAAGGGCGTCTCTGGCTGTCACACCCGCCGCTGTATGGAACCATGAGTAAGCAGAGGAGGCCCCCCTATCGGAATAAATGTTTTATCTAATGCTGACCTGGCGCCCTTATGATTTTCTTCATGTTCTTGAAGGATTCCCAACCCCTTTGAGGAGCTTCCAATGACTGTATCCTTCCTGACCTCCCCCCAGCTAAAAGTCCAGTCATTCCACTCCTACACATCATCCACCTCATCAACTTTGCCATCGATTTGTCCATCCTCACCGCGAAGTAGTGTTGATTACTCGCTATCCATAGCTTGTTTTTTTCTATATGTTCTGTTCCAATGACTGCTGTGAAATGTGAGATCCCCGCACACTTAGGGAAGACAGCCTCGTTTTGTGTGTTCCCAGCACAGGAAGTGGGGGCAAATCTCCCCAACTGGGACACAGACAGCAATGACGCATGACGGGTGTTCTGAATATTGAACAACCATCTCACCAATATCATACCTTATTATTGACAGCCACTTCCTCCTCATCTCCACCATCTGACTCATGCTGTAATGGATCATCCTCTTCATCATACTCCTCCTCCGATTCCTGGTCCACACCGTCATCTTCTTCACTTTGTTCCTCTGCAGAATTATTCTCATCTTCCCCCTTCAGACCATCATCATCCTCCTCCTCTTCTTCTTCTTCTTCTTCTTCCTCCTCCTCCTCACTCCCCCCAATTTCATCCTTCAAATTATTTTGGAGGGGATGATGTGAAAGTCCCCAGATCTTCTCAGCGGTGTCCTCCTCCTCCTCCTCTTCATCATACAGCCCAGACACAGAGCCCCCCGGCTCCAGTGCCCCCAGGATGTAATCCAGACCATCCTGAGTAAATGCCTGGGGCAGGGAATTCTTATTTTTCCTCTTATTCATCCTCAGACTCTTCTCCAGCTTCTTGATCTCCTTCTCCTCCTTCTCATTGGCCTCCAGCAGAGCTTTCCTCCTCGCCTCCTCTCTGCTCATCTTCTTCTTCCCGGCCTCTGTCCCCGGCTTCTTCCCGGCCTCTGTCCCCGGCTTCTTCCCGGCCTCTGTCCCCGGCTTCTTCCCCCCAGCAGGCCTCTGCCTGTCCTGTCCTCCAGCCTCTGCTCTGTGGACTGAGGGTGTCCGGGGATCATTGTCCATGGAAGGACCATGTTCTTTGGGTTGGGCAGTCTGCTGGGAGCTCCCACACCTCCTCTCATAGTACTCCTTCCTTCTCAGCTTCTTGGACAGGCGCTTCTCCTTCCTCAGCTCCTTCCGGCTCTTCCCTCTGCCTCCAGACCCCTGGTGTTCTTCTGATACCCGGCTGCTGCTCTGGGACCCGCCGCCCTCTGCCTTCTCCACGAACGTCTGTACTGACAGCTGCAGCTTCCGGATCTTTGCCGGCCGAGGCCCAGCAGGGGCCCTACGCTTCATCTTCCTTTTTAATGTCCTATATTATACAGCGTTGAGCAAATAGCATAGCAAGCACTCAGCACTCACGCCTCGCATGGGCGCCGCCATGTTGGAGACAACGAGCTGCTTCCGTCCTGTAGAGCGGCCGCAGTGACAGCGTGAACCGAGCACATTCGGCACAGCGCCCCCCGCTGGACACTCTGAGCTGTACATGTGTCTGATAATTGGTCTACAATACATTATTATTATTATTAATATTATTATTATTATTATTATGTTATGTTATTTTTATTTTATTTCAGGTACTTATATATCGCAGTTAGTTTACGCAGCACTTTACATATATATTGTACATTTACATCAGTCTCTGCCCTCAAGGAGCTCACAATCGAAGGTCCCTAACTCACATTCATACATACACATACTATTATATATTATAATACTAATATTACTATTATTATTAATTAATATTATTTGTATTATGATTATTATCATTATCCATATTCATTTATTATGAATATTTGTAATATATTAACTAATAGTATGATTATTCTATTCTATTATTTTTTTTAATTATTATGACTATTATTATTATTCATTTATTATGATTATTTGTATTACATAGTAGGTAAGGTTGAATAAAGACAACTGTTTATCCAGTTCAACCTGTGTTGGTGTGTGTGCGTATATAAAAATTATTTCCCATATCCCCGTATATTGTTTTCGCTAAGATGCCTGTCCAAGAGTCTTTTAAAACTATCCATACTTCCTGCCGACACCACCGATTGTGGAAGAGAGTTCCACATCCTTACCACTCTGACTGTGAGAAAAACCCCTAGGCAGCTTAAGGTTAAGCCACTTCTCTTCCAGTCTCATCGTGTGGCCCCCGTGTTCTCTTACACTCCCTGGGACTGAAAAGTTTCCTACTTACGCTGGGATCACCATTGAGATATTTGTACATCGCTATCATATCTCCTCTCAAGTATCTCTTCTCCAAAGAAAATAAATTTAGCGCTTGTAGTTGTTCCTCATAATTGAGGTCCTCCAGTCCCCATGTTAATTTTGTTTTCTGGACTTTCTCCATGTCCAGCACATCCCTTCTGAGGATTGGTAAGTAGAACTGGATGGAAAACTCCAGATGAGGCCAAACCAAAGTCTTATAAAGTGGCAAAATAATAATTTTATCTCTGAAGTAAATTCCCTTTTTAATGCATGCTAATATTCTGCTGGCAGCTGCAGCTTGACATTGCATGCTATTGCTCAGTCTGTCTTCTCTTAGGACCCCCCAGATCCTTCTCCATCCTGGGAGCCCCCAGGGGTTCTCCCCCTAGTGAGTAACTTGTGTTTATTTTTTTTTTACCCCCCAAGTGCATTACCTTACATTTTTCAATGTTAAACTTCATTTGCCATGCATTAGCCAACTCCATTAATTTATTCAGGTCCTCTTGTAAAGTTTCTATATCCTGCTGTGTTGTTATTGCCCTGCATATTTTTGTGTCGTCAGCAAACACTGAGATCGAGCTATTTATCCCACCCTCTATATCATTTATAAATAAATGAAACAGAATTGGTCCCAGGACAGAGCCTTGGGGTACCCCACTAACCGCTCTAGACCATTCTGAGTATACTTTATTTATCACAACCCAAAATACGTTATATTATGATTATTAATAATATTATTATTACTACTATTATTTTTATGAAATATTATTATTAATATCCACTGTTATCTGTAATATGATTATTATTATGGTTATTAATACTATTATTATTCATGATTATTATTAATATTCTTTTTTTTTTGTTTTATGATTATTATTATTATTATTCCTACCACTACTATTTTTTAATGAATTATTACTTATGTTACTATTATTACTATTCATTATGATTATTTGTATTATTATTATTAATATTGTTATTAATAATAATATTATTATTATTAATAATATTAATTTATTATTTTTATTTTGTATTATGATTACTATTAAATATTATTACTACCACAATTATGTTTATGAATTATTATTAATATTACTATTATTATTTATTATTCTGATTATTTGAATTATGATTATTATGATTAACATTAATAATATTTTTAAATTTATTACGATTATTTGTAATATGATTATTATTTTATTATTATTAGTAGTAGTATGTTTTTGATCATTATTATTGATACTATTATTATGTGTTATTTTTTTTAGCATGCATCTCAATCAAGTGAGTATAAACTTGCCTATAAACTCATGCATATAGGCATATAAGCTGCGATCAGATCTGTTATTTATACTGATTGGACCTAAGCAGTATTGTATGCTATGGGCCCGGCTCTGTTTTGGTCAGTAGGGTTTAACTGCATAAAAAACCATACTGGAAACATTTGCCATAATGGTCTGATTTTGACCCAGTACACATGTAAACATTTGTGCTAACGTTTGCATGCATACAACATAGATGGTAAATGGACCCTGTGTGCTGCTGATGCTGTCTAGTGAATTCAGGGCCGACATATAAACATCTACAATGTGTAGGCAGCGGCAGAGTATAAAGACCTCGGCCTTCAGAACTTCACAGGCATGAATGACTGAAAGTCTGGGGGAGACGTAAACATCTATAGTGTGTAATCAATGGTGCAGGACTGCAGGTGCAGAATAATACACATCTCAACTGACTCAGCCATAGGCGGGTGTATGTCCCTGAGAGTTCAGATGCAGTACAGGAAAACGCTTTATGCAGGATTCTTACTTTCAGCAAAGTCCCCCTCCTAAATCAATATGTCCGTGTGCCTGAGGCTTATGACATGAGGCTTAATTCACAAAGCTAACACACTAGGACAAGTATTGTTATTGTCAAAAATGTGGCAGTTATTTTCAGCTAAGACCAACGAAATCAGTAAATGCCAGCCACATGGCTGAAAACAGATGGAACTGAGCCTTATTATATATGTTTCCTATCACTATGTAATTGGCTGCTCAGGCAGTAAGCACTGCACTATGGTAATCACGGTGGGGTATTGTCATGTGTTCCCCCATATCTGGAAGTATAGAGTCTTTGATGAACTCTGACAATTGTCAGAGAGTGCAGAAGGTAAATAATAAATCCTAGCTCTAGATTAGTTATCCTGCTCCCCCTGTTGTCGCTGCCGTCATGTGCTTTTTTCCACCAGCGTTAGCAGTCCAAGAATGCTGTAGAGTGCGTCACTCACATACTGACCAGGAGGCGCATTTTGCAGATTTTTAGTGGGAGAGGAGTCCTGCTAAAATAACCAAAGGGTTCTGAAAATTTTTAAAAGCTAACTCCATCTTTTAGGTCCTTTTCAGATAGGTAGTGAATGGGAAGTAAAGACGGGCAGCAAAGCCATTGTTTTTTTGCCCCGGGCTGCCAACCTGAACTGTAAAATAAAAGCTGGACAGGGCAGTTTGCATGCCGCAGCACAATGCTTTGCTGATTTATAACCCAGGGTGCAGAGTTTGACATGTACCACTTGTCAAATGTGTCCATTGAGTTCAATGAAGTAGCATCACAACTGTGATTGCAGCATGGTAGTGTGGTATTATAGGGTTAAATCAGGCAGTGAGAAGGCACTACAACTCCTTTTCACAGCCCGCCAAATGCCCTGTGAAAAATTACCTGAATGCTGATCACTCTTCAGAGGGCACCCCACTCCACTGCAAGTATGAAATAGCCCTCAGACCAGTCATTCTCATCCAGTGTTCCCTAAAACCTTAGGCTTCCTCCAGAGGTTGCTAGGGGTTCCTTGAGCTGTTGCGAATTGACCTCCCATCTGATGGTGCCTGCATAATTCAAGGACCAACACCACTTGGAAGAATCAATGGCATGACAACCAATGGTCTTTTTTTTTTTTTTCAAATATGATTTTTATTGTAAATTTTTCGACAAAAACAAGAAAAGAAATAAACATAAACAGGAAAGAAATACCATAAAGGTATAACAATACAACAGTGGTCTTTTACATCCTTCCAATAATATAGCAGTCATCTGTTTTTTGTTTTTTGTTTTTTTTTGTTTTTTTCCATACCATGTTCCCACTCTGTCTGCAGAGAAACCAATCTATGATATTACAGAGCCTTATTTATTTCTTAAATCTATCTTTGTGACCTGTGAACACGTCTACAACCGTGCAGTATTGCTATACACCATAAATTACATGTTCCAAGTGGTTGTTTACCTCTGTATAATTCCACATCCTTGTGTGAATGGAAAATCGTTTATTATCTGGTTATTAGACCACTAATTCTTAAAGAAAAAATTAGAATACCTAAAACCTACCAATAGGGTAGAAAAAGTACGAAGAAGATAGGGGGGGGGGGGGGGTACATTTTTGACGCGAGCGCGATGGACCAGCACAGGATCCCATCCTGTGATAAAGCCTCATTAAGAGGATTCTCAAGAGTTCAGTAGATTTTGTCCTTCATCTGAGAAAATATACATATTCCAGGCCAACCAATTTTTAGAGTGTTTGTCTTGTTTGTGTTGGGCAGTGAGTACTAGGTCTTCCATCTGTTTAATTTCCTCAACTCTGCGCAGCCACATCCCCACCGTGGGGGGCGTATTCTGTTTCCATAAAGCTGGAATGCAGGACTTGGCTGCATTAAGTAAATGTCTAACCACTGACTTCTTATATGATCTAATCGGGCTTGAGATGGCGTGTAGCAGAAAAATTGCAGGGTCTCTCTGCGTTATTTGATTTGTAAATTTTTTGACTATTGTCTCAACTGCTATCCAAAAAATTTGTAATATAGGACAAGTCCAGAAAATATGTAGAAGTGTCCCTTTGTCTGAGCAGCACCTCCAGCATCTATCAGATGTATTAGGAAAAAATTTGTGTAGTAATTGAGGGGTGTAATACCATCTAGTGAGAATTTTATAATTTGTCTCCTGGATTTTTGTACAGATAGATGATTTCAGTGTGAGTTGGAGTATGTTTTGTGTTTGTGCTGCTGTAAAATTGCATTGTAGATCACACTCCCATTTTTGTAAAAATAGCAAGTCTGGTTGTTCCGTTGGTGTGTTGAGTAGGGAGTATGTCTTAGAGAGCACCTGAGACAGTGTACCTTCCCCTCTACAATATTCTTCTAGGGTCGTCATGTCACGCTTAAATCTTGTAGGTTCTGGTATTGAGTGAAGAAAATGGTGCAACCTGATCGCTTTCCAAAACGATAGTTGAAAACCCCCATTACCGTTCGTTAGTGACTGTATTGAGGCCCACCGATCCTCCTCTACATAATGTGTTGCACAGTCCTTTCCTGCATGCCAGAGCGTCTCGTATTCTAAGTAGTCTAGTCCTGGTTTAAACGCTGGATTTCCCAAGATGGGAAATAAGGGGGACTGTTTAGATGTCAGCGAAGTGGTTTTAATTATGTCTGAGCCCACGTATAACGTGGCTCCTATGGTCGGATGTAAGGTCATGTCCCTGGGTAGTTGGTCATAGCACCATATGGCTCCTTTCAAGGGAATATTGGCCTGGTAGTTCTCAACTTGGACCCAAAGTTTGGCTGTTCCATGTCTATTCCAGTCAATGATCCTCCCTAAATGTACTGCTTGATAGTAGTGTTTTGCATCAGGGAGGGCGAGGCCCCCACAGTTTTTTGGCAGGGTCATATAGCGTCTTTTAAGTCTAGGTCTCGAATGTGACCACACAAATTTTATAAACAAAGAATGTATTTGTTTAAAGTAGCTAGCAGGTATCCTGATTGGCAAGGCTTGAAACAGGTATAGAAATTTTGGGAGGATGCACATTTTAATTAAATTGCATCTTCCAAACCATGAGTGTAGACCCTTGCCCCACTCTTCAAGTAGCCCTTTAACTTTGCACAGGATTGGAGGGAAATTCAATTCAAAGGTGCGTTTCAGGTCCCTAGGTATATTAGTGCCCAGATAGGTAAAATGACTGTCTGACCATTTAAAATTGTAGTTAGTCTTTAGAAGGGATAACTGTTCGGTTGACATATTGATGCCCAGTGCTGTTGATTTGTCAAAATTAATCTTTAGATTAGAAATGTTCCCATATTTCTGGAATTCTCTGATTAAATTTGGAAGAGATATGATCGGGTTAGTTAATGAGAACAGAAGATCATCGGCATAGGCCGAGATCTTGTATTGCTGGCGATCTATGGTAATCCCTGTGATATCTGGATTGTTGCGTATCATGTTCAGAAAGGGTTCGAGTACTAGGGCATAAAGAAGGGGTGATAATGGGCATCCCTGTCTAGTCCCATTAGAAATGTTGAAGGGATCCGACAGAATTCCATTGGCTTTGACCCTGGCTGTTGGTGTCGAGTAAACATTGGAAATCCATTGTAGCATATGGTTACCTAGTCCTATATGTTTAAGTACTGCCGTCATAAATTCCCAACTCACCCGGTCGAATGCTTTCTCAGCATCTGTGCTGAGAAAGGTACATGGCTCTTTAGTTATGTTGGCTCTATGTATCAGGTTGAGTACTTTTGTGGTGTTGTCCCTGGCTTCACGCGTAGGGACAAAACCCACCTGGTCTAAATGTATCAGGTCTGTCATATGTTGGGATAGTCTATTTGCTAAGATTTTGGTGAGGAGTTTGAGATCTATGTTTAAGAGAGATATAGGCCTGTAGCTGCCACAGGCCGAGGGATCTTTCCCTTCTTTAGGTATAAGGGAGATGTGGGCACTTAAAGTGTCCCTCTGTAGGTGGCCCCCTTCTGTAAGATTGTTAAAAAGTTTTAGTATATATGGGCCTAGTATCGGTAGAAATGCCTGATAGTATTGTAGGGTCAGCCCGTCCGGGCCTGGAGCTTTACCCGGTTTCATATGTTTAAGTGCACTTTGTAGTTCTACCATTGTGATGGGTTCCTCTAGGGCCGCTGCATCTTCTGCCAATGGTCTTTTTAACTATCTCTAAGTGTGGCATTCTGACCACCACTGTAAGAGGCACTCTTCCCACTGACTCCCAATGAATTGGTGTTATTAGGGGTTCCCTGAGACCTGAAAATAATTTTAAAGGTTCCTCTGGGGTAAAAAGGCTGAGAAAGGCGACCTAAGACCATGTTACACCTACTTTATACATAGTAGAATTCCTTTGCCAGCAGTGTTGAGCATTAATTAGTGCCACATCCAATATTTGAGGAGAAAATAAAGGAATCCCCTTGTGGTGGACATTTAAGGCACGATATATTAGAAACAAAAATTTGTTTAATGGTTTCAAAAGTATTTAACAAAATATGTAGAAAACATATAAAACAGGGAATGCTTGACATAGCTAAAACATTATCACCATCATTTAAATGTAGTACAGTCTATAATTCTTGCACCTGACACGTTTCAAAGTACAGATTGTCTCCTTCTTCAGAGGTATATATATGCAAGAAGAATTTGTATTATATATTGTGATGGTATAGTTAACATTCCGATATGTTGTACTTAAAAACACGTGAGAGCACAATAAGCTTTCGGATTCTCAACTAAGAAATCCTTAATGACGTATTTTTGAACGGATGTCCATGTCAAGCCTAATGGGCAGACAGCTCACCGTTGACCCAGCCCCCCCCCCACAGCAGAACAGAGGGACAAGAAGAGCCTGCGGACCCACTGGGGCCAGGGAAGATGGAAGCCCTGTCGATGATACGTAATGTCACAGGGATATATGGAGGGTTGTGTTGTGGAGACCCACTAACCACAGCTTGGGTTGATTAGTTTGTGACCACTCGCTCTGACATCCAACAGACAACTGTGGTGGATAATTTCAAGGGTTCCTCTGGGGTAAAAAGGTTGAGAAAGGCGACCTAAGACTATGTTACACCTACTTTATACATAGGGTGTAACATGAAACATGGTCAGCATGCACAAATATGGTCAGAATGCTCTGCTGTGTCTTTCATTTACAGAAATCTGCGATAAAAAAAAACTAAAAGTCTGAAATGAATGAAAAATAAATCTGCCACCACAGCAGAGGGACTGTACTTCGCCATGGAGCATAAGTACTTGTAGTCCACTGATACTTGCTCCGGGTTCATAGGTGAAGGTTCGTACCTCTGTATGGATCAGGGGCTAGAGGAACAGTTTGTAGGAGCCAAAGAATTGTACCCATAATCCATTGATCATGGGTATAATGCTTTGTAGGCTTAAATGCAAATAAATAAATGCACATTTTTAAATTTATTTTTTGCAAAATGGGCGTATTTACTAATTTACTTAATTATTTATTTTGCAAAAAGTTGCAGCCGTGAGGTCATTTTAACACTTTGATTGGCGGGACAAAGGGGAAACATTTTGTCAATCAGAGGTTTATTGTAGATCTTTTTCTTTTTTTTTTAATCAGGTAAAGATTTATTGAGATGTCACAAAGTCATACAACCATACAGTACAGATACATATAGTTCACAACAGAAAACATTCCAGCTTGACAGTAATAAATCACTATTCCCATAAGATATAACATTCTCCATTCTGGGCTGGGCTGGCACTCGTGCGCAAACTGAACACCAGTGCCACCATAACAAGACAGAAATATATTTTTGAAATATTTGTAGATCAAGAGCGTACATTTTTCTATAGCAAACCTAGCCAAATGCCCCCCGACACCTTCTCAAATTTGGAGGGGCTACCTTTATGCAGATAGATCAGTTTTTCTAATAGTAGCATCAAGCCCATCTGTGTCAGCCACATCTGTGATGTAGGGGGAGAATGAGAGATCCAGTGTAATAAAATGAGCCTATGAGCCTTAAATAGGGCACTGGAGGCTGCCTTTTTGACATACTTATCTGGGATACCAAGAATACATGGGGGTTATTTACCAAAACTGGAGTGTGCAAAATCTGGTGCAACTCTGCATAGAAACCAATCAGCGCCCTGGTTTTATTGCCAAAGCTTATTTGAACAAGTTAGAAGCTGACTGACTACCTTGCACAGCTGCACCAGATTCTGAGCCCACCAGTTTTAGTAAATCTCCCCCAACTGTCTGGAATCTATGTTCAAATTCAAAGCTTCATCAAACCTTACAAGACACAGACCACTGTCTGGAATCTGAAGGGATGGAAACCTACAGGGCAGTATTCACCGTTGCAACAACGGTGTTCCAGTAGGAATGAAGCTTCAGACATCTCCACATCAAATGTATTAAGTCCCTGCCCTGCATCTTTATTACATCTAGCACATAAAGGGTCAGAGCACAAGCCAATAGAATACAGTCTGAGTGGGGTGCGATAGACTCTCAATAAAAGGTATAATTGAGATAGTCTCTGTGAGAAATTGAGGTAACATAGACTCACAGCCTCCAAGGCCTCTTCTCATTGTTCACCTGGAATATCACCAACATCCCTCTTCCACCTCTCACACGCTGAGTTGGGATACCTCCCCAGGTATACCCCAAGGAGCATAGCATAGCAGTTAGAAATAAGGCCTTTTGTTGATTGGGACTGTTGCAATAAAGCAAATAGCGGGGTTGGGGACAATACTGAGGCCTCCAGAGACCACTGAGCATTCACCACATGTTTCAATTAGATATAGTAAAACAGCATATTAGAGGGAAAACCATACCTAGCTTGCAGTTGTGCGAATGGAAGTAAACCAATAATAATGACATATTTAGTATGCGTTAACCCATACCCACGCCACTTAGCACCATGCTGCAACTTAGCCAATTCTGGGTAAGAATGATTATACCAGATAGGACTGTAACCTGTATGTCCCGTGACCTTTTGTAAATGTTTGGCTTTCTCCCATATTTTTTGTAGAAGTCTATATGTCAGATAATGATTATTAGGTTTGGAAAAAAGCTGTGCCTCTAGACCCTCAGCAAGAGAGTTGGCTTTACTAAAATGTAGTAGGACAGACAACATTGAATCCTGATTTCCTGCCCTGGATATGGACAGCCTTGCCAAGCCACCTGCATTGTGTTGGAGTTGAGATGCTATGTAATATAACCAGGGGTTCGGAAGAGACAGCCCTTCCTTGTACTTGGGCTTTTGCAGTGGTTCTAACTTATTCTTAACACTTCCTCCCTTCCACAATAAGGAACTAAAAATAGAATTGACCATACAGAAAATTTTCAGCGAGACTTCCACAGGGGAATTATGTGGATGGTAGAGCAATTGAGGCATCAATATCATTTTGACCAAATTTGCTTTTCTTGCTACAGATTGGTCAACAGTTTAACCTGGACCCTAAACAGCCATCTAAGGTTGATTGCCGTAGACTTGTTGGGCATAAAGCCCTCCTGATCAGCATGTATTACATCGGCAATGACTGTGTAGCAATAACTCACGGTGGAGCTGCTGAATTATTATCGGGCCTGTTCTCTGATCTCTTCACCCCTCTTAACTTGTTCAATCCCCTTGACACAGCTGTAGTGCAGTGTTGTAGTGACACTAATACCAATTATAGCTCACAATATATACATACATATATATCTGACACTTATATATTCATATATATATATATATATATATATATATATATATATACCTGGGTGCTTGTGACTCCACCTGCAGGAGAAAAACAACACTGCACACAAACTTCCGTGATAACCAAAATGACTTCTTTTTACTTAAATGATATGTATATATTAAAGTTATTACAGGGACTACACTATCACACCAACGTAGTGTGACAGTACAGTAAATATTTACAACAGTCTTTGTACACATACACAGATATACATAGATATATCCACACACACAGAACCTTCCTGAAAAGTCCCCTTAATGGTGCGTCTCCAGGTGGGACCAGTGTTCAACGTGAAATCGTCTTAGCTCTGGACACCTTCCCACCTCCAGCACACTGTAGTAAGCGTAAAGGCACAGGAATGCGAATATCCCACAATATAGATACCAGGGAGCTCCCCCTGCTTTAAACAGTAAAGTCACTATCCTTTATAACTAGATGCAGGGCCCTGCAATAGAAGAGATAGTCCTGACGTCTTCAATCTTCGCTAGCTATAAATTAGTATTTGTAATCCACAAGAGAGTTCTTCTGGAGTGTTGCGCAGTGCAAGGTGATACACAAAAGTAATTATAATCAAGCAAATTGATTGAGTGTTCTTACTTGAAGGAGACAGACATCTAGTATCAATCCCTGGATATTGAAGTCTGTGTAAATGTAATGCTTTCCAACTAAATTGTTCCGTGGGACTATCAGTCCCAGAAACACTCTGTAACAGCTATAAATGTGTGTAATGTTGAACAAACTTCTGGGCGTTAACCCTCTCATCTCACCGGACCCTGACAGATGGATGTCTCAGTTTCAGCAGTTCTCAGTCCATATGGAGCCACAACCACGCTGTCACGCCGCTCCGTTCACTAACGACCAGGAGTCCTCGGTTATCTCCTCCACGGGTCTCCGGGACGATCACTTCTGCTGCCCCAGCACACTGTGATCAATAGCAGGATCCTTGCTGCTGCTCCTTCACAAAGTAGGCCGCAACCCTGTGGGACACACACACCCACAGAGTTCTGCTGGCAGGCCACGCGTCCCAGGAACAAGAGACCTAAGACCTCCCAGCCCTTTTATATCCTCCCCACAATGCAGTTCAGTTCTCCTCTGGTCCATGAGCATTGTGGATAGGTCATAGTTAATGTCCAGAAGTAAAAAATCAATCACTTCCATGTCACTTCTCAAAATGATGAAAAATAAAAGTATTGTACCCTTATAATTGGCCACTAGATGGCGCTACATCAACTTATTACCTTTACAACAACACATATGACTAGAAACAAAAGTTGTCAGCGCTACAACTGTATTCAACCTCCTTCCCAAAACTTTAGCCAATATTTTAATGTCAGACTGGAGGAGAGATATGGGCCTATAGGAAGCGGGTTCTGTAATTATTGTAGCTCTTAAGCCCAAACTTTTTTTCCTTAGTTTTGGGCAGAATAGCAAAGGTCTTCATTGTTGCCTAGGTCCCTGCACGGGAGATTCTTCATCTTCCCTGTCCCGGTGACCATTAATGGGAGATCCAAACTTTTAGAGAGAGAATGCCACTCAGTTCATGTTGTGTCTCCAGGGCAAGAAGTGAAGAATAATCTTACCAATGGGACACAGACAGCAAAAAAAAAAAAAAACCTTCACCTGTTTTTCCTGTGACATTTGTAAAATTTTCATTTTCAGTGCCAACAGTCACCAGTACAAACAGAGAGGGACACAGACAGCAATAGAAACTTGTCAGGGGTCAAACTATCCCCATTCTATAAAAAAAAAAAGGTTTGCCTTTAAACAGCATATATTTTTAAAGCCTTAACCCAGCTGGCCCAAACAAACCATTTATTTCAGATGCAGTGCTGGGAGAGCTACATACAGTATACAGTGCTTTGTTCCAGCAGTGGGGTGGGATGGGAAGTTTTAGTTCCGCTCCTGGAACAAAATAGAGTCAGGCTGAGAGCTGTTCAGCCATTCACGGGAGGCTTTGTATATTCTGTATGAATGCAAGGCTTCCATTGGTTGGCTGAGGTGGAGATCAAGATATTAGCCGTTCTCTCCTCTCCAGTATAAAGGAAAACTATTGTTAAAAACAAGCACTTATGGGTTTAAAATCAGTGGTCATCACCAGTGGTCTTCAAATTGCAGCTCATGGGCCAGATGCAGCCCTTTTGCCACTACTCCTCCTTCTGATATTATTATTATTATTATTATAATACAGGATTTATATAGCGCCAACAGTTTGCGCAGCGCTTTACAACATGAGGGCAGACAGTACACTTACTATACAAATCAATACAGGAGGGATCAGAGGGCCCTGCTCGTTAGAGCTTACAATCTAGAAGGGAAGGTCAAGTGGAAACAAAAGGTAATAACTGTGGGGGATGAGCTGATGGAAAAAATTAAAATACAGTTGTTAAGTGTGGGTAAGATAGACTTCTCTGAAGAGAAGGGTTTTTAGGGATCGTCTAAAAGCTAAGAGAGTAGGAGATAAGCGGACAGATTGGGGTAGGGCATTCCATAGGATTGGAGAGGCTTTGGAAAAGTCCTGGAGGCGAGCATGGGAGGAGGTGACGAGGGAGCTAGAGAGCAGGAGGTCTTGAGAGGAACGAAGAGAATGAGTAGGTTGGTATTTAGAGACTAAGCTAGTGATGTAGCTGGGGGCGAAATTGTGGATGGCTTTGTACGTAATTGTTAGAATTTTGAATTTAATTCTTTGCCGAGCAGAAGCCAGTGGAGGGATTGACAGAGAGGAGTGGCAGACACAGAGCGATTGGTAAGGTGGATATGAGTCACTTTTCCTTCCACTGATACCAACAGTATGGCATAATTCCTGCCACCGCAGTGGAACTAATGATGGGGCACTATTCCTCCCATTAACACCAACCATGAGGCTCTGTTCCTCTTACTGATACCAATGATGGGGCACTATTCCCCCTACTGACACCAATGATGGGGCACTATTCATCTAACTCAGTGGTTCTCAACCTCAGTGCTCAAATACCTCCAACGGGCCATGTTTTGGGAACTTCCCTTATATAAAATAGCTCTTATCAATACCATGTTATTGATATTGATTTAAAGCAGCTGTGCAAAGTAAAGGAAAACCTGAAAACATGGCCCGTTGGGGGTACTTGACATCTGAGGTTGAGAACCACTGATCTAACTGATACAAGACACTATTCCTCCCCCTAATAACCACATACGCTATGTCATTTTTTATTTTACTTCCACTGATCACCAAGTCATTGATGCTGGGACATTTTCTACCTCCACTGTTCACAATCTAGCTTCCATACAGTAAATTGGCCCTTTGTTTAGAAAATTTAAAGACCCCCGATCTACATATTTGGAAACATGGTAGGCCCTTGCCTGCATAGTTTGTGTTAAAATTTGTCCCTCCTTCCCATCTCTGAAAGTTGGGAGGTAAGCATATATAGTCACAAAGTATACATAGAACTATATACAGTATATATAGAATTATATAAAATATATAGAATTTTATATTGAGAACAAGGTTTTAACTAGGGCTGCACCAATATTGTTTTTTTTACCTGCGAGTACGAGTACCGATACTTTTGGTCAAGTACTTGCTGATGCCGAGTACCAATACCTTTATGGTGCGATTTGAGCCGATACAAAATAAATTGGCTCAAATCACACTGCATAGGATTGCATGTAATTTGAACAGGAATGTGGTGCGACTCCTGTCCACATCACATGCGGTTTCCCGCATTGCTCCCGTGTGAACCCAGGCTGAAATCGCTATGACAAGCCTGGGTTTACACAGGAACGGTGGGGGAAAACGCATGTGATTTGGACAGGAATCGCACCACATTCTTGTTCAAATCACATAAGATTCTTTGCAGTACGATTGAGCCCATTCATTATTTTGTATGGGCTCAAATCACACCGCAAAGGAATCGGTTTCAGGTATTGGAGCATTTGCACGAATATGAGTACTCGTGCAAATGATTAGTATCGACACCCATACTGGTATCGGTGCAACCCTGTTTTAACTGATTAAAAGATATCAATAACATTTTTAACATACACCTGTTTTCTAAAAAAAAAAAAAAAAAAAAAACTTAAATGTTAGTGGTCCTAAGTGAGCATGTTTTTAATTGCCATAATTCTATACCCTTATATAACAATACTAATAGGGTACAGGACTTATAGAGTTAAATCCAATATAGCTGAGAATCTTCAGATCTATATCAGGGAATCAGCAGCTTCCTGTCCCAAGATAACAGAACATTGCAAAGCTGGTATTTTTAAAATTTGACTTCACCCAAAGGAAAGAAATTTCAATAAAAAATACATTGCAGCAATAAATAAAGGGAACAGATGAAATAGGAGGAAGTGAAGAGTTTAGCCGACTAGAACCATAAATAAAGAACGTGAATCTGCCATGGCAACTGTTACTAGAGTGATGGGCAAAGTCGAAAAAAAGATCAGAAACTTATTTTGCACGTCCTTGATTAACATTGGGCCTTTCAGCTGATTCTGCACCGAGAGCCAATCCATTCATTACAGTTAATGAGACAGCATAAGAATGTATAGATTAAAAAAACGCTGGTCATCAGACTTTATTAGTCACCCACTATAATTATTGACAGGGATCAAGGATATTAAGCTTCAAAGAGGACCACTTATTATATTAACACTCTTGAGAGGTATAAAATACATTTAAATTTAATTAGAATGAAACAGCCATGATTTAAAAATAAATCTTGCTCCTATTTTTCCAAGTATTAATTTGATTTATCTGCTTTCAATATTTCCTACCTATTGCGAACCTGCATGAACATAAGGTAATTGAAATACACATAATTCTGGGGGGTTCTAAGTTGAATCAGTTAAAATGCCATATGGTCCTGAAGCATTTACCCGATTGACCTTGGAAACATAAGTGTGTTGTAATTATGAATACTGTACATGACAAAACTTTCATCTGCCATGTAATAGATTTCTAAATGGGATATTAAACAGAATTTTATTTTATAATACTTATTAAAATATATGTATAGCCAATATTTTGTTAGTTTTAGGTAGAGCAGAGAAGGGTTAACCCTCCTGGTTCACTTTTTGCTGTCTGTCTCTTGCTGGAGAAATTTCTCTCTACTTCCTGTCTTAGCCCTGGTTCACATTGATGATACTTTGAAATTGCACCCACTTCACTTGAAATAGTACGATTTCAAAGTAGCAAGGTCAGCGCGATTTCAGGTGCTACTTGATAGACATCTGGGTGGCTTCATGCACAGATGTCTGTTGAAGTCGCACCTGAAATCGGCAAAAGTAGTGCAGAAACTACTTTTGAAAATCGGTGCGGCGCCGCAAAATCGGTGTCGCACTGATTGTAACAGTGTCATTGCCTCCAATAGTTTGCGACTTGTCATGCCATTTGATCTCTCAAATCACATGACAAATCACTCCATTGTGAACCTAGGCTTAGAGACAGAACAGAAAGTGAGAGGACATCTCCCCAAAGAGGAGAATGACCATGTTAGGTCTCATGCTAGTAGTTGAGAGGCAGTAAAACCTTGCGGGTGAGCTGCATTTTTATTGCCCCCCAACCACTCCCCCTTTGGCTGTAGACACAGTGGCTGGGGGTAGTAGTGCCCGTCAAGCGGGACCCATTTAAAAGAGAAGTATGAGAATGTTTTTTTTTGGAATCATACTTACCTAGGTGGATGCAGGATTGGTCAGATGCTGCATCTGTCCCCCACCGGCTCTAAGACTCCAAAGTAACTCCACTTTCGTGGGGAAAAAAAATAGAAAATAAAGAAAAAATAATATAGCTTGTACAATTGCGATACAAGTCATATTGTAATTGAATATTATTAAAAATTACCTTTCCTGTAATTTTCTATAAATGCATTGCAATATGGCTACATGGGGTTGTTCTTTACATAGAATGTGTACTGACCACTCCCCAGAAATATAATTTCCTGCTTGTGTGATTGGCTCACCAATTTTCCCAGAAGTCTGCCTTAGACACAAGTCAGATTTCAGGCATCCCCTTGCAACAAAAATGTGACTGATAATTATGAAACCACTCCCTTTAGACCTAGTCAGCATAGAGGCACAGACAAAAGGGTCCTTTCACACATGCGGACCATTCGGGTCTGCCTGTCAGTTTTTCAGGCGGATCCGAACGGACGCTCCATGCACCTCTATGGAGCGATGGATGTCAGCGGTGACATATCTGCTGACATCTGATCCGCTAAATACAGATGGATGGAAACCCTATTTTACATCCGCCTGGTGGATCGGATCAGATAAAAACGGACAGGCGAATCCGTTTTCATCCGATTCCCCATAGAGGAGAGCAGGGCTCTGACAGGTCCGTCTCTGCACAGTGAGCAGACGAACTTGTCAGCAGGGATCAACGGAGTGAGCAAGCGGAGTCCGTGAAAACAAACAAACGTGTGAAAGAGCCCAAACACACATGGATTTCTTCCGAATAACAAAAGGTAGGAATCTGCAACAATGATTGTTATAATCCTTGCAATGTACATAGACCACCCAGAGGGGAATGTTTTTTTCTTTAAAAAAGTGGAGTTACGCTTTAGGTGAATGGGGCCACTCTGCAAGTGCCCCACAACCATGTCCAATGCATGTGGCTGTGGCACACTAGTGCGGGGTTCAAGGGGTAAAAGCAGGTGGTGAGGAGATACAAGGCCTCCTCATTACCTGTCAAATGCTCTATGAAGAGCGATCCGAAACATAGATGATTGGATGAGGTGGAGACTGTGAATTCACTACCTCGCCTCTTCACCTCATCCAATCAGAGAACGCTTTGCCGTCATTGAGTAAATGCAAAGCATTCTCTGAATGGCACCCCTGCCAAGTGGCCAACCTCCTGTATGCACAATGCATCAGGACAGCCACTCAGCATTGGACCAGGGAGCTAGTGGAGATCACTGGAGCTGCAGTGTCTAATACCTCAGGTATTGTACTGTATATCCAGGGCTTTTTTTCAGCAGGAAGGCAGGGGAACGCAGTCCGGCACCTCCAAAACTACATGTATGCAAGGGTATGCATGTCAGCACACACATGGTTATGGGCCCCGCCCACCGCCCCAATGATAGGACGTTTAACTCATAAATCTTAGCCCTTGAGTCAGCACCGCAAGCCCTTCTCACCTTTCAAGATATAGTTTGGGGATGTTCAGTCCTGTTGCAGATGGACAATGCCACAGCAGTGGTTTATATCCGGAAACAAGGAGGGACTCGCAGCCGTTCACTTCTGGTGGAAGTGACGCCCATAATGACTTGGGCCCAGTCGAATCTTCTTCATCTGTGGGCAGCCTATATTCCGGGTCCCTCCAATCTTGAAGCAGACTATATGTCAAGACATCAGGTAGACAACAACGAGTGGTCCCTGGATCAACAAACCTTTCAGATGTTAATGAGATGGGCTTTCCAGCCGGAGGTGGACCTATTTGCATATGCCAAACTGCCAATCTTTTACACCAGACTACCTTGCCCACAGGCAGCAGCGACAGATGCTCTGACAGCAGCGTGGTCCTTCCAGACGGCATATGCCTTGCTGGGGGTAGTAGTGCCCGTCAAGCGGGACCCATTTAAAAGAGGAGTATGGGAATGGTTTTTTTTGGAATCATACTTACCTAGGTGGATGCAGCATTGGTCAGATGCTGCATCTGTCCCCCACTGGCTCTAAGACTCCAAAGTAACTCCACTTTCGTGGGGAAAAAAAATAGCGAATAAAGAAAAAATAATATAGCGTGTACAATTGCGATACAAGTCATATTGTAATTGAATGTTATTAAAAATTTGAAAGGCAGAGGCTGATTGAGGGAGGCTGTTCAAATGCTGTAATTGGTACCCTGCTAAAGTCTAGGAAAACTAGCACTAACGCAACTTACAGCAAAGTTTGAATCAAGTTCTAGGACTTTGCTTCCACTCAAGGCTTCTCTCCTTCCTCTCCCCAAATAAGTAGTATTTTGAATATAAATAAAAAATTGCGCTGCGCTTGATTATATACAATAAGGGGTAATACCCAAAATCACTTGGAAAAATAAAAAATAAAGCATCAAGAACATAATTATACACACTACTTCTCACGTGCAATGTGCATACAATATACATATATATGAACAATTTTTAGTGCAATGTGCATACATGTAGCTATAATAGTGTTAAAACATATATACTTGTGCATATACTGAATATCAAAATCCAGTGACAAACTGAAAACATGCAATAACTCATATAAAGTGCAACATGCAAGTATCTGTTTAAATATTAAATCAAATTGTAGCGTGATTTGACACAAGTTAATCACTGTGTCACCCGCTCTAAGGTGAACGCAATCACTTTGGGGGGGCACTGAGGCACATCACTGTTGTCTGTGACACTGGAATTCAGCACACTGGAGGATTTGGACATTTTTTGGTTTCTACGGATACGGATGCACATTTAATTTGGATATTTTGGACACTAATATAAGGATTTCACCAATAGAGATCTCATTAATTGTGTTTTTAAGACACACTGTGCACTTATATACAATTTTAATATTTAAACAGATACTTGTATGTTGCACTTTATATGAGTTATTGCATGTTTTCAGTTTGTCACTGGATTTTGATATTCAGTTTATGCACAAGTATATATGTTTTAACACTATTATAGCTACATGTATGCACATTGCACTTAAAATTGTTCATATATATGTATATTGTATGCACATTGCACGTGAGAAGTAGTGTGTATAATTATGTTCTTGAAGCTTTATTTTTTATTTTTTCAAGTGATTTTGGGTATTACCCCTTATGGTATATAATCAAGTGCAGCGCAATCTTTTATTTATATTCTTTGCACGTGAACTGCGTTTGCTGCTAGATATTTATCTCTACTATTATTATTCTTTAACTGTTTGCACACTGAGCATTGGATTATTGTGGCTCGCAAGATTTCTACCTTAAGTAGTATTTTGGACTTTCTTCAAAAAGGCCTAGATATGAACTTAAGTCTTAGTACTCTTAAGGGTCACGTTTCTGCCCTGTCGGCCTTCACAGGGATTCAGTGGGCCACCAATAGCCTTGTTATTGAATTTTTCAAAGTGGTCCTGAGGTTAAAGCCTCCAAGAAAACTTTGCTTTCCTAAGTGGGACCTACCCATAGTCCTGGACTTTCTGGCTTTGGATACATTCTCGCAAAATATGTCCCTTTGGCGCCTGACCTTGAAAGCAGCCTTTCTGGTTGCCATCACCTCCGCAAGGAGAGTCTTAGCGATAACAGGCCTGGGCTACAAGGAGCCATTTACAACCTTTTACGCGGACAGGGTGGTCCTAGTTCCAATGCTAGGATTCATGCCGAAGGTGCCTACGGTATTCCATCTAAACTTCAAAATCATAATGCCAACATTCTTCTCAGACGGAGATAGCCAAGTCAGTCCTCTTGACGTCGGGAGAACCTTAAACTCTTATATAGAGGCCACATCCTCTCTTAGGTCTTCGGATTACCTCTTTGTGGTTCCAACAGGAACAAGCGAGGGCTCAAAAAGCATCCAGCAGACTCATTGCTTCCTGGATAGTTAAAGCTATAGCCTTGGCCTATAAGGAGAAGGGGTTGGCATTGCCTGATGACATCACAGCGCATTCTACTCGCAGCATATCTACGTCCTGGGCAGCAGTGAATCATGTGTCCATGAAAACTATCTGCAAAGCGGCCACTTGGTCCTCAAGACATACCTTTCTTACTCACTATTGTATTGAGCCAGCTGCCTTAACTACAGTGCAGTTTGGGCGGAGAGTTGTGGGCTTTGTTTCATGTTGATTAAAATTGTTCTGCAAGCATACCCATCCTGTGTTTTCTCTAGTTATTTCCCATGTGTGTGCTGACATGGAGCTGTCAGGAAAACGGAAAATTGAACATCAAATACTTACCGCAATTTTTCTTTCCTGACTGGCTCCATGTCAGCACACACATGGGTATTGGCTCAAGGGCTAAGATTTATGAGTTAAACGTCCTATCATTGTGGGGATGGGGATGGATACCCATGTGTGTGCTGACATGGAGCCAGTCAGGAAAGGAAAATTGCAGTAAGGATTTGATATTCAACTCTCCGTTTTTGCACCGATGGGGGGGGGGGGGGGTCTATTGTTGCTGGGGAAGTCTATTGTTGCTGGGAGAGATCTAATGTTGAGGAAAGGGTCTATTTGCTGGCTGCTGGAGGGTCTCTTGATGCTGGTTGTGGGAAGATCTGCTGTTGCTGCCGGGGACTATGGTCTATAGTTGCTTGGGGATATTTTGCTGTGGGTGGTCCATTGTTATTGGAGTAGGATCTATTGTTGCTGGAGGCTCTATTGTTGTTGCCAGCTGTAGGGCATCTATTTTACTGCTTTTCTTGTTATCATTAACAAATTTCAAAGATTACTTGGCACCAAGAAATTATACTTGGTTCTGTATTCTCTATAAAGGACAGTACTGGAAGGTGGGCAGAGGGTGGAGCCAAGGAATGGTCCTCGGAGGTGGGTAGGGGAGGAGAAATGGGGTGACTTAGAAAGGGGTGGTTCCTGCACCTAATCTTTGAGAAAAAAAGCCCTGAGTATTGACATGGACATTCACTGTACTGTTCATTTAAGCACAAGAGAATCCATTTTGTTCACACTGTTGAAATGTGTTCTGTAACCTTCACCTAACACACAGACACTTCTCCTACTAAACGCTCTCTACTCCCCCCTCCCTTTTCAAGGTTTTACTTTTGCAATTGTTCTATTCGCTAGTTTTAATAATATATTTCTATTTGTTCACTTTTAATAACATATTTCTATTTGTTAGCTTTTAATGACATCTCACACCACCCCTTTCTTATCTATGTATAAAATAACATGTAATAATAAATTTTGGACAGAACGGACATTTTAAACACAGTGATTGAGTCCTGTGAATCTGTTCCTGCAGCTGCAGTATTAACTTTGTTTTAGAGTCCCAATCAGAAATCAGTCATATCAGTCTTGGCGAGTCATAACAGGAGTTTGGCAGAGTCTCCAGAAGGAACCGCGCTTCGATCGGGATCATCGGGAAACGCAGACCTCAAATGCCGGCTAGGTAAGCTGCCCTTAAGCTTGCTATATTTCTGCCTTTTCCTATGTATCCTATCTGTCGGTTCTCAAGGAAACCAGACCACTCTCGGACCTTTCTGGTTGGGTAACGTGTGTGTGTGAATGTGTTTGTGTCCCCCTTCACGGGTTGGACTGTGTGTGGATAGGGAAAATCCTCTGCAGTTCCCTGCGTTGACTCCTTGTGGGCGACCTGGGTCAGAGGCGCATGGTAGGGTCAGATAAAACTCACAGAGAAGAGAAGAGACGAGGAGGGTCTCTTAATGAGTGTTTTGTCTATTGTCATAAACCCCTTCTATCCACGTAGATAAGTGGAGACTATTCTTGTAAATCTGCAGATTTGCTGTACTATTTGTTTTAGAGGCAAGAGGGTATAGGCACAAGTAGAGAAGAGAGAAGACTGGCCAGTCATTATGGGCATTAAATTAATTAAGGGAATGAAGGGAGAGAGGCCTTCAGAAAATGCCCAGCGCAAGATGAGCGCTAGAGAATATATGAACCGAAGGTACGGTTCTGCCTATACTGAGCCCCTAGATAAATGGGTAGAATGGACAAAGGGAACAGCTAAACCTTTAAAATCTGAAGGGACTTTTGATTTAAAAGTATGGCAAACTTTTCTGCACGATTATGGCCCACTACTGTGCAGTGAAGGAACGTGGAGAATAGCTTGCACATGGGAGACAGAAGCTAAAGTAGCAAATCAAACTGGCTTGACGGAGATATTTAATAAAAGTACTGCCCAAATTTACTACGTTTGGCCAGAAGACTCTGTAGAGGAGGACCCCCCACCTTATGTGGCTGCCAGTTTGGCTTTAAGGGGTCCACGCACAAAAGCAAAAGAATTAGATTACATGGAACACACAAAAGATGAGCTATGCAATATAGTAGAGAGCAGAGGTTTAACAGCCCCATATCAACCTACAAAGAGGGATTTGGCTCGTATCCTAGAAACAGATGATTGGCATAAATCAAAAGGCACATATGCAAACCTAGATCTCTCTGAACTTAAGGCTTTGGCCAGAGAAAGAGAGATAGAGTCTGAACTTCCAGAGCAAACCATAATTTCCAAATTGTGGCAGCAAGATGAAGAGAGAAGGAAGGGAGATGCCAGCCCTTCTGCCCCTGGCATAGAGAAATCTGTTGCAGTTTATCCTGTCAGAACCCAATTAGTTTTTGAAGGTGATGCTGTTGACAGTAAGTCTCAAATTAAATGGCATGTACCTTTTAGTCCCCAAGATATGAGAGCCATATTAGAGGGATTGGGAGATCCTAGAAAGAATCCAATTGGGTTTGCAAACAAATTTAGTACTGCACAGGAAGCATATGAGGCTTCTGCTACTGACATTCATCAGCTTCTTATTAAAGCAGTGGGAAGCAACATGTCTGGCTATATACTTAAAGAATGTGGTGTAGACGTCAAAAATCTAGGTAAGATGGTTAGTGGACGGGAGGTTTGTGAGAAATTGAAGGAAAAATTGCCCCAAATATATGGACAAACCAGACATGCTGAATTTATGAATGCTAAGCAAGGGAAAGAGGAAGCAGCAGGGGCTTATTGGAGGCGGTTAAGTGATATGGCTGAGGAAGCAGGCATTAAAATAGAGGAAGAGAAGGCGGGAGAAACTGCAAGTCCATCTACACAACTGGTGAAACAAAGGTTTCTTGATGGTTTAATACCCCAGTTGAAAGAAAAGTTGTTCACAGCAAGGCCTGAGGCAGGCAATATGTCTATTCGAGACGTCCTGCCTATCCTGTTATCCATAGAAAACAGGATTAACCAAAAAGACAGCAAACCCAAGGTAATGTACATGGGGAAGCAGAGAGGAAAAGGAAGAGGAAGAGGCAAAGGCAATTTCAGAAGTCACGGCAATCGGGGACCAATTATATGCTACAATTGTGATGGGGAAGGACACATAGCTAAATTCTGCCATCTTCCTGACCGTAGACTGGAAAAGAGCTTAGAGGCCCCTCATGCTGATCCCAGTTCTCTGCCAAAAGCAGTGGATCAGGCATAGGAAAATGGCATGCCAGTATCAATCATGTTAAATAGGGGAGACAATGGTCCCGAGGCCAGAGTAAAAGTATTTTTACAAGAACTCCCCTATCCTGGAGGAGAAACAGAATTAACCTGTTTAATTGATACTGGTGCAAGCCGAAGTGTTTTTAATATAGAGGACTTACCTCCAGGATTATTATCTACAAATGTTATCTCTGGTGTTGGCCTAACCGGGACCTCTACTGATTTGGTTGAGTCCAAGCCACTTAAAGGCTAGGACAGCAAACAGAAATTGTCACTAAAGTGTTAGTTTCAGACACAGTTCCTACCAATCTTTTGGGAGCTGACATTTTGAACCAAATTTTAGCAAACATAGACTACACTCCTACAGGAGTCCAAGTGGTCAGTAGTCTATCAGGAGAAGTTTTAAATTCTGCCTGTGGAGTATTTTTAATCCAAGACTCCACTCTGCCATTTCCACCAGAATTGAAAGTGATTCCCACTGAATTATGGGCCACCAGCAAATATGATGTAGGTCTGCTGGATTGCACCCCAGTCATGATAAAAATTAAACCAGGAGCCCATCTCCCACAGATTAAACAGTACCCACTGAGTATTGCTCAGACTGAGGGGATAAAGGATCAAATCACTCAACTGAAAGCAGCAGGGGTTGTTGTACCAATTAAGTCCCAGGTCAATACACCCCTGTTCCCAATTGCAAAGAAGCCAGACAAGAAGGGTGGGCAGGTGACATATCGCATGGTGCATGATTTGAGAGCCATTAACAATATAATAGAGGCAGATACCCCGATCGTGCCCAACCCCCGCACTTTACTAAGTGGAATACCTGCCTCCAGCACCTGCTTTACAGTGATTGATCTTGCAAATGCTTTCTTTTCGGTGCCTCTGCACCCAGATTGCTGGCACCTTTTTTCATTTACTCATGATGCCCAAAAGTTAGCATGGACAAGATTGCCCCAAGGCTGTGTGAGTAGCCCCTCTGAATATAATACTGCGTTAAAGCAAGTATTGGACCAATGGTCCCCCTTACACCCAAACACAGTTTTGCTTCAGTACATAGACGATTTGCTTATTTGTTCTGATACAAAGGACATTTGTAGCAGAGAAACAGTAAGCCTTCTCCTGTTTCTCTATAACAGTAACAACAAAGTTAGCAAAGATAAGCTACAATACTGCCAAGAGAAAGTGATCTTCCTGGGTCACTGCATTTCACATGGAATCCGTCACCTAACCCCAGATCGAGTTAAAACTCTACAAAACTTTGAAAAGCCAAGAAATGTCCGGCAACTACGTGCTTTCCTGGGGTTGGTGGGATATTGCAGGGACTGGATTCCAAATGCATCAGAACTTATGGCTCCTCTATATGAGGCTACCACTAGAAACCCTTTCAAACTCACATGGGACAATGAATTGCAGATGAAGGAGCTTATTAAAATTTTGTCTGAAGCTCCCGCCATTGGACTTCCTGACTATAGTAAGACTTTCTCGTTGTTCTGTCATGAAGTCAATGGATTTGCTGCAGGTGTACTCACCCAGCTACATGGAGACAAACAGAGGCCTGTGATGTATGTATCAGCCTCATTAGACCCTGTCATCAAAGGCTCCCCCAGTTGTATGCGAGCCATAGCAGCCTGCATTTTGCTGCTAGACAAAGTAACGGAGCTTGTACTAGATTCTGCTCTGATCCTGTATGTGCCACATGCAGTACAGGAAATCATGAATCAAGTAAATACCAGACATGTGTCTGCCAGTAGATTTGACAAATACCAGTCTGCTCTTTTTGCTCCATCGAATTTAACAATCAAACGATGTGTTACTTTAAATCCGGCTACTCTTCTTCCTATAATTGATGAGGAAGATGCAACAAATGGTACTGATGTAGAACCTGAGAGTTTTTCTCATGATTGTATGGCTCTGATGGAGGTAGAAAGGGCCTCTGTCACACCAGCAAAAGATGAGCCCTTATCAGATTGTGACACACACTTATTCGTAGATGGTTCCAGATTTTACACTGATGATGGTCAGCCACACACAGGGTTTGCTGTAACCACTACAGACACCATTTTACATCAGGAAGCATTGAAACCCCAGATGTCAGCACAGGAAGCGGAGTTGTATGCTGTAGTCAAAGCATGTCATCTCCTAGAGAATCAAAGGGGAAATGTTTACACTGACAGCAGATATGCATTTGGAATAGCCCACGATTTTGGGCCTATCTGGAAAGCACGGCACTTTCTGACTAGTGCAGGGAAGCCAGTGAGACATGCAAAACTCATAGAGCGGCTATTTGAGGCCTTTCAGAAACCAGCAGAAGTTGCCATCTTGAAGGTAAAAGGGCATGCAAGGGGAAGTGACATGACAGCCAGAGGAAATGCTTTAGCGGACCAAGCGGCAAAGGATGCTGCCCTTATGGCATTTGGAGTCACATCCACTGTAGGGGTCGCCCAGGTAGCGGGGACAGATTCCCCTCATCAAGAGCAGTGGGATGTAGAAACTCTAATTCAGTTGCAGAACCAGGCCCCTGATGAAGAGAAGGATAAGTGGATCAAATGTAATGCTACCCAAAATCAGCAGGGCCTGTGGAGCGCTGACAACAGGTGGTGTCTACCCAGGAGTTTGTACCCAGTTTTAGCACAGCTGGCACATGGCGTCAGTCATCTTGCTAAGGGCGCGATGGTGGCACTTACTGACTGCTATTGGATAGCACCTGGATTTAGTGCATTTGCAGCCAGGTTTTGTGCTTCATGTCTCACTTGTGCTCTGTACAATGCAGGGAGGCCTGTTCATGTTCCCCAAAGGCATTCTCCAAAGCCAGATTTCCCTTTCCAAAGAATTCAAATAGACTACATTCAGATGCCCAGAATAGGCAGCTATGAGTTTGCTTTAGTGTGTGTTGACATGTTTTCAGGTTGGCCCGAGAGCTGGCCAGTAGCCAAAGCAAATGCAAAAACAACAGCAAAGAAAATTTTGAATGAAATAGTTTGTAGATATGGAGTTCCTGAAACTATTGAGAGTGACAGAGGAACCCATTTTACTGGGGAAGTAATGAAAGAGGTAATGGAAGCACTTCACATACAGCAAGCTTTCCATACACCTTATCATCCACAAAGTAGTGGTAAAGTTGAGAGACTTAATGGAATTTTGAAAAACAGATGTGCAAAGATCAAAGCAGATACAGGAAAAGGATGGGTGGAAGCTTTGCCATTAGCCCTATATTCTGTACGAACTACCCCTAAACAACCACATGGGCTGTCCCCCTATGAGATTTTATTTGGAGGGCCACCCAAAACAGGGCTATATTTTCCCCAACAGTTGCAGGCTTCTCACTCTAATCTGTTAGAATATGTTCAGATTTTGCAAAGAACATTGAATAAAATACATGAAGGTGTTTATAAATCTATCCCCGACCCAGATTCTGTTTCAGGTATTCACAGAATCCAACCAGGTGACTGGGTGGTGGTCAAGCGACACGTCAGAAAGCCACTAGAACCAAAATTTGACGGACCACATTTGGTGCTTTTGACAACCAGTTCTGCTGTCAAGTTGGAAGGAAAGCCCACCTGGATTCACGCCAGTCACTGCAAGAAAATCCTGAAGTGATGATATCCTTTAAAAAAAAGATGATGTTTCTTTTCTTTTTGTTGTTTGTGAGAACTGAGACATGGAAAAATAACCCTTTCATCCAAATGTTAAAATTGTATGCAACCCATAGCAACGCTAGTAACTGCTGGGTGTGTTCTCACTTACATCCCCATACAGGAACAATACCCATGATAGCAATGCCTCTCAATTTCACTGATCTAAACAGGACCAGAATAAATGGCTCATACATAGTCTCCACAGCTAATGAGCACAGATCAGTAACTTTGATGGTTTCGAAACAGATAAACACTCCACAGATTTGTTTAAACATTACATGCCCGTTTAACACTAAATGTAGACGGTTGGGCAATTCAGATTGCAGCGGAGCAAAAATTACAGTTTATGGAGGAAACTATGGTCAATATTATTATATCCCAGATCCAGAACTAAATAGAACCCTTTATAGTACAAATTGCTCACAGTTCCCAATATGTGAAAATATCGGTTTCCTGAGATTCCATGTTATTGCTTCCAGTTTTTTAGGAGCAGGCATACCGTCCATACGTAGAGGGTTATATTATATATGTGGAAATAAAGCTTACGCCTGGATTCCTACTAATGTTACAGGTACATGTTACATTGGGAAGTTAGTACCTGCTTTGGCTGTTCGCAAAGATACAGTGCGACCAGATCAAAGTCCAGAATACCCTTTAGTGTTCAAAAGAGAGCTGTTCACTGAAGGTGACATGGCATGGTCATGGTTCCCTTCCTGGACAGGATGGGGAATTGAAGCAATGAAAAGACTAAATAATTACACTAGAATTGTAGATGAGATTATTAACCTTACTACCACTGATATAGGTTTATTAAATGAAGAAATGGCTCAGCTTAAAAAAGTAGTATTAGAGCACAGATTAACGCTAAATTATCTCACTGCAGCACAAGGTGGGATGTGTAAGATATTTCGCACTGACTGTTGTATATACATTTCTGATAATGAGGACATTATTAAAGGGCATCTTGCTAAGATAAGAGAACTACAGAATAAGGCCAGAGATATTGCTAAAGATGGATGGAACCCCTTTAAGAGTTTAGGAGGTTTTGGTGATTTTTTATATGGCATAGCAACATGGTTACAGAAACTAGGCGCTTACATTGTGATGTTCCTATTTCTCATGTTTGTTATTTACTTCCTCATCAGGCTATGCCTCTGTGTGACTACCCGCTGTACCAACAAATGTACCACCAGCCCTGATGAACCCATTATTGTGAGAAAGCTAGGAGAGAGCTGAACAGGACGCCGTCTCTCTGCGCCAATGTAACAGGAGTTACCAGCAATCGGCTGAACGTAACGCGGAGAAGAATGGTGTCAAATAAACAAAAGGGGGGAAATGACATGGACATTCACTGTACTGTTCATTTAAGCACAAGAGAATCCATTTTGTTCACACTGTTGAAATGTGTTCTGTAACCTTCACCTAACACACAGACACTTCTCCTACTAAACGCTCTCTACTCCCCCCTCCCTTTTCAAGGTTTTACTTTTGCAATTGTTCTATTCGCTAGTTTTAATAATATATTTCTATTTGTTCACTTTTAATAACATATTTCTATTTGTTAGCTTTTAATGACATCTCACACCACCCCTTTCTTATCTATGTATAAAATAACATGTAATAATAAATTTTGGACAGAACGGACATTTTAAACACAGTGATTGAGTCCTGTGAATCTGTTCCTGCAGCTGCAGTATTAACTTTGTTTTAGAGTCCCAATCAGAAATCAGTCATATCAGTATATCCATAGTTACATTGGACTAAGCCGAACCAATGCCACTATGTAAACAATGCCATACCACAAATTCTTCTTTAAAGCAGAAGTTTAACGGTAAAACAAAATTCCCTTTAGTGAGCTAAGTTTCCTGTAATGAAGGATGTCCCATGTAGTGCAGATAACTGGATCCTGTAAAAATCTTCATTACAGGGATGATGCCCCGTCCTTTTTCTGCTGCTGAACTTTCGGCTTCTGAGAAAAGGACCCACTCCCCTCTTCCCTCTTTCTCCATTGATTACACTGCACATAACATGATCTGTAAATGGGGATGAGTCTGATGAGTCACAGGATTCTTTCCCCCATTCACGGATTATGTTATAGGCAGTAAATGCAATGAATTTCTCAGTGGAGGAGGAGGAAGAAGAAGGAAGGTCATCGTCTGGATTTTTATTTTTTAGCGAAAGTGCAGCTTTAATAAAGTGGAAAATCCACCACTTTGTAGCAAATATGATGCAGAGTAAACTACTGTCAAGTTATTTTTTGGTAGAAGACTATGTGTGGATTGCAGGAACTTTTTTGTAATGCCGTGTACACACGGTTGGACTTTGCGACCGGACTGGTCCAACGGACGCCGACGGACCAAATCCGGCGGACAATCTGATCGTGTGTGGGCTCCACCGGACCTTTAACGGACTTTTCCAGTCGCAAATCTGATGGACTTTAGATTTGGAACATGCTTCAAATCTTTACTTCGTAACTCCGCCGGACCCAGAAATCCGCTCGTCTGTATGCTAGTCCGACGGACAAAAACCCACGCTAGGGCAACTATTGGCTACCAACTTCCTTATTTTAGTCCGGTGTACGTCATCACGTACGAATCCATGGACTTTTGTGTGATCGTATGTAGTTAAGTCCGTTCGTTAGAAAGTCCGCCGCAAGTCTGCCAAAAGTCCGTCGAAAGTCTGTCGGACGGGCTGTCGGACTTTTGTAGCCGAAAAGTCCAACCGTGTGTACGCGGCATTAGTCTTACTAAACCCACAACAGTAAAATCAGTCTGTATATGCAGTAAAGCATGCTTTTTATATGCACTGTGGAACCTAAGGGATTAATCCTGCACATTGTGTAAAAAGGCAGTTTGATCCTGTCTTCTCTGATCCTCCCCTTCTTTTACAGTCCCCATTGATAGAACAGAGCCCTAGGAGACACTCTGTACATGCTCAGTTTGGTGTGTATTGCTAGAGAAGTTTTTTTTTATGGGAGGGTGCCTGTGATCAGGAAGGGCCAATCGGGACTGTCCAGGCAGTGGGTCAGCGGTCATGCAGCCTCACAGGACAGTCAGGGGAGAATGAGAACTCCTACAAGCTTTAACCAGTGCTCGGCCAGGCACTGATAGAAGTCACAAGACTGCTATATACTGCTGATGAGAAAGGGTATTTAGCAGTTTATATTTACTAAGTAACTAGTAACACTTTAAGTGAAAGAGGAAGTAAAAATTTAAATTGTGTAGTTTGTTATAGACTTTTTTCTTTTAGTTTATTTTAGGTTTTTTATTTGTTTTTATATACAATTGTTTTGATCCATTGACCTGTAACCAAAATAAATAAAAGCTCTGGGTCTCTCATATACATACCTATAAAGTGTCCCGGATTTGCTGGGACCACCCCAGGATTTGATGTAAATCCCAGAGTAATCAAGCTTGAGTCCCAGAGTGGAGCCCACCTCTCGCAGCTTGTTGCCTCTCACAGTGCAGAGCCCAGTGAACCCGCCTCCTCCTCCCCGGCTTTGATGTCTTCCTGTATACAGACAGGAGGAGGGACACCGCTCTGTACGCACTGATCTAAGGTCTGTTAAAATGTACATTAGTGTACACACAGGACACAGTGACTGGGGAGGAGGGTGATAGGTGGAAACAAAGAACTATACTCGGAATGATCTGGGGCGGGGAAGAGGCTATGTGCTAGGGGGCACTAGAAAGGAGGTTGGATATGAAATCTTTGCCCCCACCCTCCCAGTACATATCACATATCCTCTCCCCCGCCAAATCAAAGAGATGCTGGCAGAGGGGGCGATCATGTTGCCTGGGACCTCAGGCACCCTGCAAGAGATCCAGGACAATTGCCCCAGGTGCCCAAGCTAGTGTCCCCCTGCCAGGCAATTTAGTGGAGCCAAGTGCCAGTATTTGTTTCGGCACTGGAGTCCAGGACTCAGGCCTGGTTCACACCATGAATCGCACAGGAACACGCTGTGCGTTCTTGTGCAGTTAACATGAGATACAGGTGAAGTGCAATTTCAGCCCATTGATTTGAATGAGCTGAAATTGCGCCAGACTGCACCAAAAGTAGTGCATGCACAGCAACTGGATCACAGCGTATTACTGTACCATGCGATTCGGTGCAGACAAATGCACTGTATTTGTGACCTATGTTAGGGGTGTTAAGTTAACACGTATTTGTGCTGGAGGGATTTGGAGAGGGGAATAGGGTGGGAGAGGACTTGTACTAGAATAGGGGGGTTGTGCTGGGACAAGTGATTTGGGAGGGGGGTGGAAGAGGATTTATTCTGTGAGAGGTACTGGGGGGAGAAGGATTTGTGCTGTGAGGTGGAACTTTGTGTTAGGAGGAGGGATTTGCGTAGCAGGATTTGTTCTGGGGGGAGGAGAAAGGATTTGTCCTGGGGGGGCGGTGAGCATGCAACTTAGTCTTTGAGGAAGTATGATTTTTTTGCTGAAAGGGCAACATGGGGGAAAGTATTGCTTGTGGGTTTGGTTGAGTGGGGGGATTTTTGACCTCTCCTTACCCCAACACTGTGCGTTACACGCCCCTGACTCCTGCACTCTTTTTGTTTTGTACTCCTGACTCTTATTATGCAACACGCACTCCTGTCCCCTGCATTCTTTGCATTACACTCTTGTCCCCTGAATTCTGTGCATTACACTCCTGTTCCCTGCATTCTGTGCATTATATTCCTGTTCCCTGCATTCTGTGCATTATACTCCTGTTCTCTGCATTCTGTGCATTATGTACTCCTGGACCCTGCTCTCTGTGTGTTGTGTAATCCCAAACCTGGCACTAATTACAGTCCTCAGTGCATTACATACTCCCGATCCTTGAACACACCCTGAACCCCTGCAGTCTACGTTATGCCACCTAAACCCCACACTGACTGCAGCACTTGCCAACCCTTGTGCTGTGCATTACAGACTACTGCACTATATACACAATACTGTATATTATATATTCCTCTCCAAAGTGCTCATTGTCTCAACAGTTGCTGGTTGCTAAGCAGTCCCTGACTATTTTAATTAAGTTCTTTTTTAGGGTAGGCTCAAATAAAGCAAACTATATTTTATAGGTAAAAGGAAGCCCAGGTTTAGTTTAACCACACCCCTTAAGTCCTTCCCACTCCTAAGAGTTTGGCCACACCCACATTTTGCCACAGCAGGCCATGCTCGCTGCAAGTCACTTCTTTCCTCGTGTGTTCCTTGTTCTGAAGTTCAAAAGTTGGGAGGTATGCTTATATTGAATACCATGTCTTGCCCACAATTCATGGCGCCAGGCAGTAACCAAAAAATGCTACATACTCTAAACAAAACCACTAAAAATGTGGTAAAAAAATATTATTAACATTATATTTTTACTATGATACAGGTTTTTTTTATAGCCACAGCTATCTGCACAGCACTTACAAAATAACGGGAGACAGTACTGATACAATACAATTCAATACAATAGGATTCAGAGGGACCTTTCTCGTGAGAGTTTCCAATCTAAAAGGGAGGGTTAGGTGATACAAAAGGTAATACCGGGTGGGGTGAGCTGATGATGAAAGTAAAGGATAGGCCTCCCTAAACAGATGAGTTTCCAGGCATCACCTAACAGAGTAGGAGATAACTGGATAGACTGGGGTAGAGAGTCCCAGAGCATGAGAGAGGCCCTGGAGAAGTGAGCATGGAAGAAGGTGATGAGGGTGCTAGAGCAGAAGATCCTTGGGGGGAGTGAAGAGGACGGTTTGGTTGATAATTTGAGAGTAAGCTGTTGATGTACAGTAGGTTGATGCAGAGTTGTGGATGGCTTTGTAAGTTGTTGTTAGTATTTTACATTTTTATTCATTGTGGGAGCAGAAACCAGTGGAAGGATTTTCAGAGAGAAGTTCTGAATTCTGAACGACTGGTAAGGTGGATAAGTCTGGCAGCAGCATTCATGATAAACTGGATGACGGATAGCCTGTGTAAAGAATTATTCTAGCCATTAGGATGATTTCATGGAAATACGCTTTAAAACGCTGCGGCGATCTGACCCTGGAATTTGGGCCCCTCCTCCTTCTCCCGCAGTCTACAGGACAAGGCGCAGCACAACTCATGCATGCGCAGTAGGAAACAGGCTGTAAAGTCACAAGGCATCACTTCCTTTTCCCTTACTAGAGGTGCCAGCGCCTGCACCCAAAGCCAATTGAAGAATCTGTTTGGGTGAGGACATTGCTGGATCCCTGGACAGGTAGGTGTCCTTATATTAAATGTCAGCAGCAGTATTGGTAGCTACTGACTTTTCATTTTAATTTTTATGGGGGAGCCTTGAGCTCCTCTTCAACGTGAGTACTTTACACACCATCACAAATTTTTTAAGGATGGATCTTAAAATAGTATCATCATTTTTCTTTTTAAGACTCATTCCTGCACATTCCTAATGGTCCAGGTAAAGTTAGGTATAAGTGGCTTCTATTTAAGGCTGGACTCGGAGAGAAGAGAATCCAGTGATGACTGTCACTAGGCAGCTAGTACCTTTTCAGTAAAGCCAGCCATACAGCATATGGATTGAAATTCCGGCTTCCGAGACTGGATTAATTTTGATCCATGTATGGGCTATCTGGTTTTACACAAGTCATACAGCCAGCCTATTAAATTTTTCCTGAACAAATAAGTGCTGCTGGCTATAGCCAGCAACGCTGATCATTGTATTCCAATGGTGGGGAATGCACCCCGCCAGCAGAATGCAAGTGCACAGCGGGGAGGATTACCCTGCCCATATCGAATGTGTGGATGAGGGAATCACACATTTTTTTTTCATTCAGCTCACTGGTTAAATAAAAAAAAAAATGAATCAGGTATGGCCGGCTTAAAGTGGTTGTAAAGGTAGAAGGTTTCTTATCTTAAAGTTGATGTAAACCCTCACATATACCCAGTGAAGTGAACAGCCTCAGATGAAACACAGGGATGAAACAAATCTCCCTATATAAGTTTGACATGTATATCTGCTGTCATCTTTATATACTGTTTAGAAAGTTCAGATCCTGTTAGGAGATGTTCTCTTCCTGGTTAGCACTGCAGTGAAGCCTGGGCATACAGCCAAAACAGCTGATTGGAGGAAAGACACACACCCCCTCTCCTCATAGGTAGAACCTTCCAGCTCTGTCCCTTGACTTGTTCAAGGCTTTGCTAATCTATTTATAGCATCCTCCCCAACACAAAACTCTGGCTGCTTTTTTCATATGTGACAGAGAACTTGTCAGGAGTTATCAGGTTAATAACAGATGAACGGAAAAGGAGACAGCTATGGGACATAGTGCTTTGAAGAGAGATAACAAAACACTGCAGATATATGTGCCCACTGCCCAGCTCAAATTTCATGAATCGGGTTTACATCCACTTTACTACATTCTATGTGTAACAGTCTCTCTTACTTCAAAGGGCCTGATGGTGACCCCCTCAGAGCCAGGAAGAACTGACATTCCTCCTCAGGGTGCAGGTTACTAGGCATAGTGGGTGTGGTGCAAGGTGGAAAGATTGGGTGCCAGTCACTTTTTGTAAAATGAACAAAGAGATTTTATTTCTCTTAACAGGAATGGTGGGAGAGAGGGTTAGTGCACAGCACAGGCAAATGCAATAGCAACTAGGCAAACTCCGCAGACAAAAATAGAACTAGGCAGACAGCAATACAGAAAAAGGGCCTTTAAACTGAATGCAGAAATCTGTATCTTGTAGCAACTGCTGTCTCGTATAGTAACAACTTCTCTCACAGTATCCTACTGTACATCTTCCAGTTTAACTCACAGTATCCCCCTGTAGATCCTTAATCTCAGCTCGCTGCCTCTCACTAGACTTCTTGGACTCTCAGCTACCTTCTGGATCCCTCAAGCTTCACCCACAGCTAACCGCTGTACTTAACTTCAAGCTTTAGGGCTCTTTCACATGGACGTGTCCGTGCACGGAGCCAGCTCTGCTCAGCGGGGATCACTCATTTGATCCCCGCTGAGCAGGCAGATGACAGGTCTGTCCGTGGACACTGTCCAGGGACGGACCTGTCAGAGCACCGCTCTCCCCTATGGGGGATCGGATGAAGATGGACCGTAGAGTCCATAGTCACCCAATCCGATCCGCATACGGATGGAAAAGTAAGTTTTTCCTCCATCACACTTTTTCGGATCGGAGCGGGTCAGATGTCAGCGGACATGTCACCGCTGACATCCGATGCTCCATAGAGGTCTATGGAGGGTCCGTTCAGGTCCGCCTAAAAAAAAACTGACAGGCGGACCTGAACGGATCGTCCGTGTGAAAGAGGCCTTACTCACAGCTACCCGCTGCATTCCTGGATAAGTCTCCACTGAAGCTTTCCCACTTACTTCACCGTCCCCGGCTAGTGAAGTGTCTGCTCTGGTAGACCTTCAGAACTTCATCCCTTCTAAACTTGCCTCTGGTAACAGGAGTGGTTGTCCCTTTGTAGCAACTGCTTTTCCTTTACCTCCGGCAACGATCAGGCTTCCCTCGTGCTGAGCCGAGCTGCTGCTTTGTGTGCATTCAGATTGGAGCCATGGCTCGGCCCCGCCCCCTCTCTCTCCTCATTTGCTCACATACTTTGAAAGCAGTGGGAGCCAATGGCACCCCACTGCTGTCTAAGCCAATAGCTTAGCCAACCGAGACTCTCCTGCAACGTTGCTGGATCGAGATACGGCTCGGGTAAGTATTAGAGGGGTTCCTGCACACAGAAGGTGTTTTATCCTAATGCATAGAATGCATTAAGATAAAACACCTTCTGACTTTAGAAACACTTTAACCTCTTTAAGAGGTTTAGGATGTCGAGAAGTGATAATGGGTTTATGATCATGTGACCGCTGTGATTGGCTGTCATGGCGGTCACATGATCGGAAAGCTCCCGATCGCAAGCAGCTTAGCTTATGTAGCGGGCACCTACTTTCAGGTAGGTGACCCTTCCTGCTAGCTTTCTATGATAGGTAAATTTAGACAGGCTTGTGCTATTACAGCAGGCCTGATGTTGTTGTTAATTTCCATTTTTGAGTGGCAGGCACTTTGTGTGTCAGTCTCGGCCAATCATTGATTTGCTTGGTAATCCCGGGGCTCTCATATAAAAAGCCCCGGGAGTTAGTGGGGAGGAGTTGGAGTTGGTGTCCGGGTCCAGACCTGCTCTGCGGAGTGAGGGAGGCAGCCTGGTTCCCGGAGGGGAAGGTGGAGGTTTTTCCCCTCCGGGGAGCCAACTGGGCTTCAACTTAGCGAGAAGGGTGGAGAACCGGTCCTCAATGGAAGAACAGACGACATCTTACAGCATGTAGTCACTGATGTCTTTGGCCACCCCTGCGGGGAGGGGAGCGGGCCACAAAGGAGAAGAGGAACTCAGAATCATTGCGGGAGAAGTAGAGACAAGCTGAAGGAAACTGGGTGATCGATCGCTTAGGAGCGACACACGGGCTATTGATCAAGTGAGTGAAAAACCCAGGAGGGGTACTGTTCAGAGGCTGAGGGATGTTGGTACGCAAGTCAGCAAGACAGGTGGTTGTGGCCTGTGACTTTGGGTTCAGCATTACCCCGGGATTCCAATCAGTCAAGCGGGAGAGGTCATTCAGAGTGACTCTTTTTAGCTCAACTTGGAAGTACCATGCGGATGGGAAGTAGTGGCAAAAAGGTAGCAGTGAAGCTGCGATCACATATATAGAGATACAGACTGTTCTTCAAAGTTCTGCAGATAAAGATGTTATTCAGAGTGACTCTTTATTGTTTATTCTCTATCAAAAAAATCTACTTCCATCTTCCCTGACAAATTAATCATCCAGTTTGAATCACTGTCACCCGCAATGTTATGAGTCTTTGCCAGTGAAACAAAGGAAAGATCAGAAATCAACCCAAGAGCATCTCAAGGAAAGTCCTTCTCCCATCCCAGTTTATGTTGATGAATAAAGCATTAAGAAAAAGCATTAAGGACTGTGACTTTTAAATCTATGGGCTGCGAGTGTAGAGTAGTAAACGTGAATTACGGATATAGCCAATATTCAGCTGCTCCTTCGGGGGTAAGCGCTACACTTAGATTCGCCGCTGGTAAGCGTGCTCTCGACACAGCTGTATTTGCACCAATTCATAGAAGTATGCAGCCGCTTAGCACCAAGGCCCACCCGCTAAGAGTCCGCATATTTGCGTGCGGCTGGCGCCAAGGTGTTAACTGCAGACAGGAAACAGGAACTTTTATTACACTGAGAAAAGACATTGAGTTTACCTTAGATGCAGCTAAAAACATATAAAACATTGCCATCTACTGGCTGATGTAGTTGTTGCACAAAATACATGAACAATGCATTCCGACAGTTTGTGCAGCATCTGCTGTATATTTGCACATTATAGAAAAAGCTCTGAGTGTTGGCCGCCCGTGCTATAGCCGAAAGATGGCTACAGTATGGGCTTCCAATGCCAGGTGGGTGTTCGTGGACGTCCTCCCGTGATTGCACTTTGGACTCAGCTGATCTGAGATCAGAGTAAAGGGCCAATCACAGCAGCAATTTACCATGTGTGCCAACCAGTGCTGCCAATCTGTGCCCATTAGTGTTGCCAGCAGTGCCCATCAGTGCTGCCTATCAGTCACTGGTGTGTGCAGCCTGTTGCATTAGGGGGTGCTCCCCAGAGCACAAACGCACATTCGTGTATATGAGCAGATCAGTGGATGATGTTAGTAGAGCAGAGGTTGGTGCCAGTAGGGCAGTGGACCGTGTCAGTAGTTTTTTATTTTTAGTATTTTTTACAATATTATTTTTTATTTTAGCAGCTCTGTTGGGGGCTTTGGTAAAATATCAAAAGTCTAAAGAGACCCCTGATGTCTCACTTTTGAGACTGAGAAAGGGACTGAGGACAGAGACTTCCCACTTTCTTTGCAGACTCAGCTGCACTGGACAGTGAATGAATGGGAAGTGTTGTGCTGAGCAGTTTCCTGTTCATTCACAAACTGAAGCATAGTAAACATAGTTTATTGTTATTTTTTCTTTAAGAAGCCCTCCTGTTCTCCACTCATTACCTGCATTAACTGCATTGGTTTGAACTCGTTACCTGTATAAAAGACACTTGTCCACACACTCAATCAAACAAACTCCAACCTTTCCACAATGGCCCAGACCAGAGAGCTGTGTAAGGACATCAGGGATAAAATTGTAGACCCGCTTAAGCCAGCGCAAGTCCAGGCCAGTCTGAAGTTTCCCAATGACCATCTGGATGATCCAGAGGAGGAATGGGAGAAGGTCATGTGGTCCGATGAGACAAAAATAGAGTTTTTTGGTCTAAACTCCACTTGCCGTGTTTGGAGGAAGAAGAAGGATGAGCACAACCCCAAGAATACCATCCCAACCGTGAAGCATGGAGGTGGTAACATCATTCTTTGGGGCTGCTTTTCTGCAAAGGGGACAGGACGACTGCACCGTATTGAGGGGAGGATGGATGGGGCCATGTATCGCGAGATCTTGGCCAACAACCTCCTTCCCTCAGTAAGAGCATTGAAGATGGGTTGTGGCTGGGTCTTCCAGCATGACAACGACCCAAAACACACAGCCAGGGCAACTAAGGAGTGGCTCTGTAAGAAGCATCTCAAGGTCCTGGAGTGGCCTAGCCAGTCTCCAGACCTGAACCTAATAGAAAGTCTTTGGAAGGAGCTGAAAGTCCGTATTGCCCAGCGACAGCCCCAAAACCTGAAGGATCTGGAGAAGGTCTGTATAGAGGAGTGGGCCTAAATCCCTGCTGCAGTGTGTGCAAACCTGGCCAAGAACTACAGGAAACGTATGATCTCTGTAATTGCAAACAAAGGTTTCATTACTAAGGCCTCATGCACACGGACGTACGCCTCCTTCCTGGGACCTGGAAAACTGCTACCACTGGACTAATCGCCTCTGTGCCATATACAATGCGATTTTTTTTCTTCAACCTTTGTGAGTAGATTTTATCTTGTTTTTAATCAATAAATCTGTCAAGGATAATGCACTAGGCTGGTGCGCTCTTTTTTTCTTTCTTTTCACACGGACGTTTTTACAGCTGCTTTTTTGAGCTTTTTTTGCAGCTTAAAAAGGCCTGCCTATGTTAGTCTATGGCTTCATGCCCACCTAGGCGTTTTTGAGCTGCAAATGGCATAGGCGTTTTTAAGCTGTAAAAACGTTCTAACGCTCAAAAACGCTCAAAAACGTCATTCACCAACGTTTTTTAAAGTTTTTGATCCATTAAAAAAAAAAAAAAAAAAAAAATTTGAAAAAAAAAAAAAAAAAAGCTAAAAAACGCTAACGCGGAAAAACGCTAAAAAACGCTATTGCAAAAACGTTGAAAAAAGCTGAAAAAAGTTTAAAAAAATCACTGCAAAGATACTGGTGTTTTCATAACGTTATTTTAACAGCCTGTGTGCATGAGGCCTAAATATTAAGTTCTGCTTTTCTGATGTATCAAATACTTATGTCATGCAGTAAAATGCAAATTAACTACTTAAAAATCATACATAGTGATTTTCTGGATTTTTGTTTTAGATTGCGTCTCTCACAGTTGAAGAGTACCTATGATAAAAATTACAGACCTCTACATGCTTTATAAGTAGGAAAACCTGCAAAATCGTCAGTGTATCAAATACTTGTTCTCCCCACTGTAAATATTTACTAGCCCCTTCCTCCATCTCGAAGCATCCCCTGGGAGAGGAGGGAAGCTGGCAGCACTGCAGGGGGGGGTGGAAGGGGGCGCAAGGAAGCAGGGGGGGAATTGGCACTGCAGGGGGTAATTAGGGTGTGCCCAGGCACACCTATGCTATCAGTGCCGCCTATCAGTGCAGCCTCATTAGTGCCACCTCATCAGTGAAGGAGAAAAATTTTGGCCTTTTTTCAAAAATAAAAAACCCAGTGGTGATTAAATACCACCAAAAGAAAGCTCTATTTGTGTGAAAAATATGATCCAAATGTCATATGAGTACAGTGTTGTATGACCGCACAATCGTCATTCAAATTGTGGCAGCGCTGAAAATTGGCCTGGGCAGGAAGGGGGTAAAAGTGCCCGTAGGCAAGTTGTTACAGGCTAAGTCCACCTTTTTGGCCATGTTTCATGTTACACCCAATTTAGGGTGTCCCCCCTCATTCCCGCAAACCACTCCCCTCTTTCTTGAATCGTGGGGTCCCTCTTCCCTTCCCAGAACCTCCGTGGCCTCATCATTCATTCACATAGATCCACAAGATCTATGAATGGAAGACTACAAGTTCCATAGAGATCATTGGAGCCGTCACCACACTCCCCGTCCATTATTACTTCCTCCTGCCCCAGAGCTGTGTACCTCCATAGGGGCCTGGAGGAATACATGGTTGCAATGCTCTGCAGACGCCTGTGATTATATACAGCAGTCAATATGAACTCATTCACTAATGTATCAGATAAGTGTATTTTCCAAATTTATTTTCCGACAACTTTCATAAAACAAATAATACATAAACCTATATTGAAAAAAAAAATTGCATTTATTAATGTTTTGAATTGAAGCCTGCAGAGCATTGCAACCATGACCAGTACATGACAGGCCCCTGCAGAGCATCGCAACCCTGACCAGTACATGACAAGCCCCTGCAGAGCATCGCAACTATGAACTGAACATGACAGGCACCTGCAGAGCATTGCAACCATGACCAGTACATGACAGGCACCTGCAGAGCATTGCAACCATGACCAGTACATGACAGGTGCCTGCAGAACATTGCAACCATGACCAGTACATGACAGGTGCCTGCAGAACATTGCAACCATGACTAGTACATGACAGGCGCCTGCAGAGCATTGCAATCATGACCAGTACATGACAGGCGCCTGCAGAGCATTGCAACTATGACCAGTACATGACAGGCGCCTGCAGAGCATTGCAACCATGACCAATACATGGCAGGCGCCTGCAGAGCATTGCAATCATGACCAGTACATGACAGGCGCCTGCAGAGCATTGCAACCATGACCAGTACATGACAAGCCCCTGCAGAGCATTGCAACCATGACCAGTACATGACAGGCGCCTGCAGAGCATTGCGACTATGACCAGTACATGACAGGCGCCTGCAGAGCATTGCGACTATGACCAGTACATGACAGGCGCCTGCAGAGCATTGCAACCATGACCAGTACATGACAAGCACCTGCAGAGCATTGCAACTATGACCAGTAAATGACAGGCGCCTGCAGAGCATTGCAATCATGACCAGTACATGACAGGTGCCTGCAGAACATTGCAACCATGACCAGTACATGACAGGCGCCTGCAGAGCATTGCAACCATGACCAGTACATGACAGGCGCCTGCAGAGCATTGCAACCATAACCAGTACATGACAGGCGCCTGCAGAGCATTGCAACCATGACCAATACATGACAGGCGCCTGCAGAGCATTGCAACCATGACCAGTACATGACAGGTGCCTGCAGAGCATTGCAACCATAACCAGTACATGACAGGCGCCTGCAGAGCATTGCAACCATGACCAGTACATGACAGGCGCCTGCAGAACATTGCAACCATGACCAGTACATGACAGGCGCCTGCAGAGCATTGCAACCATGACCAATACATGACAGGCGCCTGCAGAGCATTGCAACCATGACCAGTACATGACAGGCGCCTGCAGAGCATTGCAACCATGACCAGTACATGACAGGCGCCTGCAGAGCATTGCAATCATGACCAGTACATGACAGGCGCCTGCAGAGCATTGCAATCATGACCAGTACATGACAGGGGCCTGCAGAGCATTGCAACCATGACCAATACTCCAGGCAATATTATGTGGTTGTTTTGGAGGACTCGGGTGACCACACGAACTTTCCATTCTGTGTGTGACACAGGGACAACCACCCGGCTCTGATCACGTGTGGCGCTAACACAGCCGTCATTGGCCACCCCGCTCCCTCCGCTTCCCCTCACTGCAGTACACTGACTGACAGGAAAGGAGGAGGCGGGAAGCGAAACACTCGGCCAATCAGGACGCAGAACGGAAGCCTCGACCCAGGGTTGCCGTACCTGCGGACCAATCAGCGGGCGCGTTACGAGCAGGCGGCGTGTGTGCCAGTGTTTTGGCCGGAGCGGTGTGTGAAGGGAGAGGAAGAAGTGGTGCGGAGCCATAGGGGGAGGAGCCCTGGGGGGAGGAGCAAGAGGTCGGGTCTTTGTTATTATTGTTCCTCCCTGTGATTCCGGACGGGGGAGGATGCTCTTCGGGGTCACCAGCAGTAGCAGTCCTAGTCTATGGTGGGCTCCAGCAATATGAAGGATGGACGAGGACGAAGTGACCATCAGAGAGCAGAACTTTCACAGCCAAGTTAGAGAATACATTGTAAGTATGAGCCGGACACATCCCTCCCCCTCCTCACCGTGTCCCCTGTCATCACACACTCACCATGGGGACACCACCACCACACCCCATAATAATCACTGACAGGGGGAGGAGCCCTGTGTGTGTCCAATCATTGTGCTGCTCTCCTATAACACAGGACACATGGATCATCAGTGTATTCACCCTACATTCACTGCAGGTGAATCTTCCTGGTCTGTATATACAGTCAACTATTCACCGCCTGCCAATGTTCAGCACTGCAGATGACCCATTCACTGCTTGATTCACATGTTCCTTCGTTGTCTATACCCCCCCGTATTCATTATAGGTCCATTTATATATACTGGGCAGTCACCCAAAGGATCCCGCCTCATATACTGTACATATATATACTAGGAGCCCATCACCTTACCAGCCTGTCCTTGTAGTGTCAGAGGAAACCCACACAAGTGCTGAGAGAACATGCAAACTCCATGCAGATAATGTCCTGCTTGGGATTTGGACTGAGCGCCCCGGTGCTGCCACACAACTGCTTTCTGTACTAATACAAAGTGGAACTTCACTATTTTAACCACTTGAAGAGCAAGTCTTTTCTGACACCTTTTGTTTACATGTAAAAATTAGTTTTGTTTTTTACTAGGAAGCTACTTAGAACCCCCAAACATGATATAGATAGAGATATATATATATATATATATATATATATATAGCAGAGGCCTAAGAGAATAAAACGGTGGTTGTTGCAATTTTTAATGTCATATGGTATTTGCGCAGCATATTTTTTTTAATGCAATTCTTTTGGAAAAAAACTTTTATTGAATATTTTTGCAAAATGGCACAATCTATAACCCATTTTTTTTTGTAAGGTATAAAAGATGAAGTTACACCAAATAAATAGATACCTAACCATGTCCTGCGTTTAAAATTGCAAATACTTGTGGAATAGTGACAAACTACAATACTTAAAAATCTCCTTAGGCGACACTTTCAAAAATGTTTACAGGTTAGTGGACAGTTAAAAAGGAGGTCTAGTGCTAGAATGATTGCTCTCACTATAATGTCTGTGGCCATACGTCATGTGTGGTGCAAACACCGTTTACATATGTGTGTTCAACCTATGTATGTGTTCGCCTCTGCTCACGAGCACAGGGGGACGGGGTGCTTTTTTATTATATATATGTTTTTTTTTTTTATACTGTTTCTTTATTTTGTTTGATCACTTTTATTGCTGTCATAAGGCGATGTAAACATCTCTTGTAACAGCAATAGGCAGTGATGAGTACTCTTTATGGAGAGATCTGTGGTCAGCGACAGGTGTGCTGGTTACCTCTCTCTTAAGCCGCGTACACACGGTCGGACTTTTCGACCGGACTTGTCCGACGGACCAAATCCGATCGTGTGTGGGCTTCACCGGACTTTCAGCGGACTTTTCCAGTCGCAAATCTGACGGACTTTAGATTTGGAACATGCTTCAAATCTTTACGATGTAACTCCGCCGGACCCAGAAATCAGCTCGTCTGTATGCTAGTCCGACGGCCAAAAACCCACGCTAGGGCAGCTATTGGCTACTGGCTATAAACTTCCTTATTTTAGTCCGGTGTACGTCATCACGTACGAATCCGTCAGACTTTTGTGTGATCGTGTGTAGGCAAGTCCGTTCGTTAGAAAGTCCGCCGAAAGTCTGTCGGACGGGCTGTCGGACTTTTGTAGCCGAAAAGTCCAACCCTGTGTACGTGGCATTAGGCTCGGTTCACATGTATGCAATGCGAGAACCAGCACGATTCCAGTGCGGATTCCCACATTACATGTCACCCGCCGCGCAGTTCACGCTGCCCTATGCGAACCGCTGTGGCTGTCAATAGGAAGTTAATGAGACCCCCAGATCAGTTCACATATCACAGTGTGAACTGTCAAATGGTGCAAAATCAGATTGCTTAGGTGTAAACACCCATGTGATCTAATTCTAGTGTGGACCAAAAAGAGGGTCCTGCACCATTTTGGTGCGATTGCGATGCGATTTCAGCCATACAGTTTGTATGGCATATGTGTGAACCGACACTTAGTCCTTTAATAACTACAAGTCTATTTGCCGTGGTGGGGGATGGGACTTGTAGTTCACTCATTCACAGATCTGTATGAATGTTGTGGCTGTGCAGGCAGAGCCATCACACAGCCATGCTGATTTCAAATGTGACATCTACTGCGGGGGAGAAGAACCCCTGTCTGCTGTCATGGGGGATCTCTGAGGGTGGGAAGCGGGTGCTTAGGAAAATGTCAGATGATACACTGTATTGTGAACTTAGCATTTAAAGCTAAATTCACACTAGCCCCATTTCTGAGAAGCAAACTACAGTGGTGCAGTTAAGCAGAGACTATCAGGCATTTAGAAGGCAATCCTGCTGCCTAAATCCTTTTTTTTTTTTTTTTTTGAGTTTATGTGGGAAGTCAGGGGTTGGTAAAACTGCAGCTGAGTGTCCTGTTTTTACCACCCACTGGCTACTCTTGTGAAACTGGCCTTAGGACTCAATTGCACCATGCCAGCGCAGCGCACAATACCTCTATACGTAGTTTGCGCGTTATGAAACGTGATCTGCGCCTGCAGCTGGATACTATTATCAGTCACTTTACGGGCATTGGACTGTTGTGGCTCGCAAGATTTTTTTTCTTTCTTGTCAATAAACTATATCCTCCTTTTTAAAAATTTTTTTTTTTTTTTTATAGTTTTGTCGAGTGGGGAAGGATTAGGCATTTGTGCAGCAAAAGAGGGACCACTTGATGAGTGGAAAAAATGCAGCTCATCTACGGGGTATTAACAATCCCCCCCAATGCAACTGTAAATGAGTCCTGAAGCTTTGAAACTTGTATAGAAGCTGCTTAGTTACTATGCACAGCTACTCCAGTTTTGATAACACCCCCCCTTCTATTCATTGAAATAACTGCAGTGGTCCCCAGAAGTCTGTTACTATTAATGTAGTATCTGTGATTACACAGCGATTGGTCAGATGTGAGGTATGTATACTTGCATTGGTCCAAGCTTTACTAATGCAACTATGCAATAAAAATCCTAGCAGAGAAACGGAGGAAAACTGGAAGCCGCACACCGGTCTGATGATAAGTGCTTTTATTGATGAAAAGTTGGATCATAGAAGAACACAAAACACTACAGCAGAATTGTACAGGGAACAGCTGACGCGTTTCGCACTCATAACGAGTGCTTACTCATAGCTATCGTTATGAGTGCGAAACTGCGTCAGCTGTTCCCTGTACACTTCTGCTGTGGTGTTTTGTGTTCTTCTATGATCCAGCTTTTCATCAATAAAAGCACTTATCATCAGACCGGTGTGCGGCTTTTAGTTTTCCTCGGTTTCTCTGCTTCATCCTGCATCAGCCAGCACCTGAGACTCTTCCTTTTTGAAGGGTAAAATTACACTGGTTTTCATTTCCACTGGTTTGTGCCTACCTGAGCGGTGGGACTCTTTTCTGCTTGGTTTGCATCTCTGGATCAATAAAAATCCTACCTAAACTTCAGCTTTTAAAGCAGTTTTAAATTAATTTTTTATCTCCTAATGCATTTTATGCATTAAGATAAAAAGGCTTCTGTGTGTAGCAGCCTCCCCAGCACCCCCTAATACTTACCTGAGCCCAATCTCTCTCCAGCGATGTCCACGAGTCCCTCAGCTGTCTGGGACTCTCCTCCTGATTGACTGAGACACAGCAGCGACGCCATTGGCTCCCACAGCTGTCAATCAAAGTCAGCCATTTAGGAGAGGGGAGGCGAGGCCAAACTCCAGCTCCGTGTCAAAGCTGCAGGTCGGCTCAGGTGCCCCAATAGCAAGCTGCTTGCTGTGGGGGCACTTGACAGGAGAGAGGGGCTAGGAGCAGCAAAGAGGGACCCAAGAAGAGGAGGATCAGGGCTGCTCAGTGCAAATCCACTGCACAGAGGAGTAAAGTATGAGCTGTTTTTTTCTTTTTTTTTTTTTTTTTCTTTTTTAAATAAGACTTTAAAATCACTTTAAAATTGCTTTCACTTGTGAAATGGTGACAAACTTTGGTACCCTTAGGCCTCATGCACACGAGACGCTGTTAAACGCGCGTTCAGAGGCAGTTGGACACTTTTTTCAACTGCCCCTGAACCCATTCATTGTTATCCTATGTGTCCATGTACACAGTCTCGTTTTTTGGCGTTTTTAGGCAGTTGCGTTTAACCTCGTTTTTCCAGAAGCAAAAAAATGGGTTCAGACGCAAACGTTTTCCACGTTTCAGATACCAAACGTGGCTACACGCCGGTACAGCGTTTAGCCGCCTTTGCGTTTTATAAGTGTTTTTATAGGAACAATATTTTTTGGACCAGAAAACACAGAAATATGATGGTAAACTGCAGTAGAGAATGACATTTTGCGACCCAAATTTGGGGCCCCATATCTTGGGGCCACTTGGTGCTAGCAACCCCAAAATTGGTGTGCAAACACAGTGGAACTAGCACTACAACATATCCAGATTCCTGGGGTTCCTAGCACCAGGTGGCCCCTAGATATGGGGCCCCAAATTTGGGTCACAAAATGTCATTCTCTGCTGCAGAAAAGTGCTTGACATTTTGCGACCCGACTTTGGGGCCCCGTATCTCGGGGCCACTTGGGATCCCCAAATTTAGATATGGTGTAGTGCTAGTTCCACGGTGTTATCACACCAAATTTTGGGGTTCCTAGCACCAAGTGGCCCCGAGATACGGGACCCCAGTTTGAAGTTTGAGATCCGTGAGGAGATCGAGGTGGAGAGATAGATCTGGGTTTCGTCGGCGTAGAGATGGTATTGGAAGCCATGGGAGGTTATCAACTGGCCCAGGGAAGAGGTATAGAACGAGAATAGGTGGGGCCCAAGAGCAGGGCCTTGTGGTACCCCAAAAGAAAGAGGAAGAGGAGCGGAGGAGATGGAGTTGTAAGTAACACTGAAAATGCGCTGAGATAGGTAGGAACCAGGATAAAGCAGAATTACAGAGGCCAAGGGAGTGTAATTTGCTGAGGAGGAGCAGGTGGTCAACTGTGTCAAAGGCAGAGAGGTCTAATGCTGGCCATACACTATACGAAAAATCGGCCGAACACATTTTCGAAAAACGAACGTTCGTCCGTGACCGCAAACGATCGTGCCATCATGTAATGACCGATAAATTGTTCAGTGCACATGAATAAATAATTTTTTGTTCCTTTTTTTACATATACCTAGTGCAGACAGTTCGGACGGGAAACACATTAACCTTGCAATTTATCGTACGTTCGGCAGAAATTTTCCAAACAGCCCGTTCGTTTTTTTTCCACAAAAACGTCACAAACGATTATCGATTTGTGCCCATTAACTTGCCGAAAAACGAATGAAGTGTCTATACGAACGATTTTTCGGCCGATTTTTCGTATAGTGTATGGCCAGCATAAGAGTATGAGTATGGAGTTATGGCCATTGGTTTTAGCAGTTAATAGGTCATTAGTGAGTTTTAGTAGGGCAGTTTCAGTGGAATGTTGTGGACAGAGAGGAAGAGGTTGAAGATGTGGGTTAGAGAGTTTAGGATAGAGCAGGAAGGTGGGCGCAGTAATTGTGAGGGGACAGGGTCCAGGGGACAGGTGGTGAGGTGGGCCATGGAGAGGAGTTTATCAACTTTATCGGTGGTAACTGGGCAGAAGGAGGAGAGTATTGAGTGCGGCGTTGGACCGGATGCGTTGGGTAGGGGAGGAAGTTGAATGCTGGATATCTCCTCATGAATTGTGTTGATTTTGCTATTGAAGTGGTTGGCAATCTGTTGAGCGGTAAGCAAGTTGGTGAGTGAGGGCAATGGGGGGTGAAGTAAGGAATTAACGGTAGAAAATAATTGATGAGGTTTGTATCAGAGAATTTTGATGAGAGTGTTGTAGTAGGTTTGTTTATCAGTGTGGAGACAGGAGTTGTATTTGAGAAGGGCAGATTTGTAGAGGGTAAAGTCTTGCAGGGATTTAGATTTACGCCATGCTCGCTCAAGAGCACGGCTGTGTCTCTTGGGACTTGTGGTGTCGTCTGTTTGCCAGTGTTGTGGCAGATGGGGCCTGGTTCTGCGTGTAGAAAGAGGAACAAGTACATCTAGGGAGGATGACAGCGTGGTGTTATAGTTGCAAATGGTTAGGTCTGGGAAGGACAGGGGTGCGATTTTATCGTGAAGGCTATCAGTAGCAGAATGAAGAAGGGAAGGGTTGAGGTTGCGAAGGTTTCTGTGGGTAGTGGTTTGTGGGTTGGCAGCATGGGAGGTAGGAAACAAGGAGAGTGTGAAAATGATAAGGTTGTGATTAGAAAGAGGAAAGGAGGTGTTAGAGAGGTTGCAAGGAGTGCAGCATTGGGAGAATATGAGGTCGAGAGTATTGCTGTTGGAGTGAGTGGTGATTTGTGTCCATTGTGTTAGGTTGAGTAGTTGAGTGGTTGCAGTATTAACATTGATTGGAATGTTAAAGTCACCTAGGATGATGGCAGGTAGTTCAGAGGAGAGAAAATAGGGTAGCCACGCAGAATAGTCGTTCAGAAGGCGCGACGCTGGTCCAGGAGGCCGATAAATGACTGCGACCCTCAGACAAGCTGGAAAGAAAAGTCGAATGCAGTGCACTTCGAAATAGCAGGGGGAAAGAGAGGGAGGTGTGGGAAGAACCTGGAATTTACATAAGGTTGTTTTTTTTACAATAAGCAGAATGGCAGGTGACCTTTTATCCCTGAGATGGGCTTTAATAAAGGCCAATGTATGAACTTGGTCAGTGAGAGGAGGAGGATATTGCTGCAACTTCACTGTGACTGCTAGCACACATTGGGACAGAATTGTAGAATTCTGCTGCTTCTCTACTGCAAGTACATAAAAGTGATGATTATGTTTACAGGTTTCAACTTCCCCATTTTAAGACAGTATCGTGTTTTTTCAGCTGCACCAGGGTTCTTCTGTAATTGTTTAGCATCTAATAATAAATGACCTAGCACAACGTACTGAACAAAATGTTATCTTTATCTTACGGAGCAGAAAATCTGGCAGTATTTCTTAGAGAAGTAGTAGTGTGGGTGGATTCTTAATTCTTTCCTTTGTTACAGTTTACTGTTTCTCAGAAAGATTTGTGGGTATTGCATATAAAGTAGAAGGCAAAACATGCGTGAAAGACCGGGTAGAAACAGAATAAAAACTGGCCAAAGGATAAAATGTGGAAGGGTTTTAGTCAGTTGATTTACCATCGTTCTTAGTCTTGGTGGCCATTGTCTCTGCTCAGTGGTGGGCACTGCTCCCCTAATCCATGTTCCTGGTGCAGGAAGCAGCCGAAGGTTCCCGTCCCCTAGATGGAATAAGTGCGGGGTTGGTGGGCGGACGAGCGAGAGACCGGGGGGGGGTTTAACTGATCGAAAGTAGAGGTAAGGGGAAATCTTCCAGTGGGGACGCCTGTTCTGGTGACAACTAAGGCATTATGCACATGGGTAGTTTGGCCCATGAGCATCAAATCTTGGTACTTCCAGCTGCCAGTGAGGCACATGTGCAGCATCTAGGTCCGCTGACAGCAGCTAGTCAAAATTTATCACTGGCTGAAATTTTTTTTTTTTGTGTTTTTATTTATTTATTTTTAATTTTTTTTTTTTATTTATTTATTTTTTTTCACTGGCTGAAATTTGCGGTCATTGGACACTGTATCGAGCAATCCTCACATTCAGGGCTGTATGCAGTCAGGGACATTTGTCTGGAACACGAGAAGTCCCCTCTGTTTGGAGAGATCTCCTGTTAGTTCCTGCTGTGTCTGTGGGATAGGAAGCGAAAGGAAATATTCCATAAAAACACTGGCAGAAGATAAACAATGGTGGCCCTAATCATTCATTACTGTATCCAAAACCCTATAAAAATTGCTTGGGCCTTTACATATAAAAAAAAAAAAAATTAAAATGCCCCCCCCCCCCGGCAAAAAAAAGACAAAGCTAAACTCTGAGGAAATGTTCATTGTAGAGTGGCTTCCCCCGCACTGCACTGTTAATTGCTCATTTTTTGTTTTTTTGTTTATGGTACCATTAAAACTTATTTTTACTTTCCTTATCCTTCACGCCCGCTTGCCTGCTTCTCTCCGTGTGACTGGTCACCTGAAGCCTTTACCTTTTCTGTTGCCCACACTGTTTTATTTAAAGTAGAATTCCAGGCAAGACCTATTTACTCTTTTAAAAGTGCTCCCTTTACCTTCCTAATACCTATTGTGACTAATCTGTTGTCAAAAACCATGAAATCAGATCGAGACAGAAGTACAGTTAAATCACACTTGTTTAATAATAAAAGTAAAAAGAACAAATGTATTCAAAACATAGCCAAAATTCAGTAACCAGAACGGATAGTCAGCCAAGCCAGAAGTCAGGGATCAATGTAGTGGAACAGCAAGCTGGATCTGGAGCCAGAAGGGATGTCAGCAAAGCAAGTCTTTAAACAGGAGCGCAGGAGATAGGCTCTGTGATGTTGACCAAGGTGAAGGCAGAGATCCTCTGGACTGGATGGCTTAAGTAGGCAGGACTGACAAGCAGGATCATCAACAGCTGAGTAACTGTGGAGAGATAGGAGCTGGCAATTAGCCGACAGCTGAGCGGCCAGCTCCGAGAAGGAAGGGCTGAACCTAGTCCTGACACCTGTGTAATAAAGATGTATATGAAGTATATAAACAAAAATACCGCGCTGTGATAAATTAAGAAACTAATTACAAAAAAACAAAAAAAGCTGCTGCTAAAAGTGAGATAAACACAACAATATATAAACCAAGGAGTAGCAGCGCTAAACCCACCAAAATTATACAGTACAGAGCAATATAATAGTGAAAAATGTGTGAAAAAGTGATTTAAACTAAAAAGTCCATCTTCTTAAATCAACAGTGCTCAAACAGTAAAACCAGACTTGAAGTGTGATCTGAAAGTTCGATTTTCATCCTCCACCGCACCACCAGTGCTAAACACACAAATTGCTTGCTTACCAGACGGCAAGCTGTGAGAGCTTGCGACCTATACCCGGCCAGGGCCTTTATCCGGTCAGGAGCCAAACAAATGGATTCCAGGAGGAACCCTCAGGCTGATCTGCGTACCAGGCAGGGACCGCCAATCTCGTTGATCACAGATACCAAGTATAGGTAGATGTAGGTGATATTCAGAAGTATCCAAAAATAAAAGAGGGGTACCATAGCGTAATACTGACAAACATATTTATTGAGTAATAAGAAAGCCACTTACAAAATTGGAGTAGTTAAAAGCAAGTTAGCTGGCCGGCTCATACAAACAGACGTCAGCACGTCAGCTCCCCCCGACGTGCGTTTCGTCATACAATGGCACGTGCCCCAGATGATGTCGTATGACGAAACGCGCGTCGGGGGGAGCTGACTTGCTGACATCTCGCGTGTGCCGTTCGAGGGACGGGTGTTTGTACGAGCCGGCCGGCTAACTTGCTTTTAACTACTCCAATTTTAATAATTAATGAAAGCCAGCAGCTACAAATACTGCAGCTGCTGGCTTTTAATATATGGACACTTACCTGTCCAGGGAGCCCGCGATGTCGGCAGCCGAAGCCGATCTGTCCGTCCGCTCTCGGCCGCTGCCGCCACCATCCTCGGTGAGGGAATCAGGAAGTGAAGGGAATCGGGAAGTGAAGCCGTGCGGCTTCACTTCCTGGTTCCCTACTGCGCATGCCCGAGTCGCGCTGCGCGTCCTCACTGGTCCCTGCTGTGTTCTGGGATCTGTGTGTCTCCCAGAATACAGCGGGGGAGGACAGAGTAGGCGCTGGAAGTGGCCTAGGTCATCGCGATCACTACGGTGATCTATGCCAGGAAGTGGGAGCAAATACCTGTATTGGACAGGTATCTGCTCCCTCCTCCCTCTTGAAAGGTGCCGAATGTGACACTGGAGGGGGGGAGGATTCCAAAAAGTGGAAGTTCCATTTTTGGGTGGAATTCCACTTTTAAAGACCAACTCAGAGAAACTTTTTAACAATTATCCCTTGCCATGGGGCTACACCCCCACTGCAAGGCTTATTTGCTTGTTTTGTCTAGAGAAGAGGAGAAATGCTTTTACTTATGTAATCCTCCACTGCGCTCCCCCACGCTCTGACAGTGGACTGTTCCTTGTTGTCATCAAATGCAATGCACAGCTATGGACACTGCATTGGTCTTGTTGTCGGGACCGCTGGAGTATGGGGGTAGGGGAGGTGCTGCAGGGACTGGTCTAGCAGAGTGGGGGATCGGGTAAGTAAATCTGCTTTTCTGTGTGCCCAGACCTAAACAAGCAATTAATCCTTGCAGTGCAGGCACAGACCCACTGGAAGGGATGTTTTTAAAGTTTCCCAGAGTTGGGCTTTAAAACAGTTGGTTTCTAACAACTTAGAAACTTTAGGCTCCTCTTTACATTTCCGGTTTCTCTTTACCCTATTGCTGTAAACAGCTTGTTGTCTATAGAACACAGTAGCTCAAGGTGTTGTATACACACATGAGCAATGAGTCAGGGAAGTTACATATCCCCATAAAAGAAAAACAAATGCTCCTGCGCTTGAGAAATTGCTGTGTGGCTATTGGCTAATGGAAAACAAGTGTCTTCACGAGTCTAGCCCCCCACATTGGCTGTGCTGCCACTCCAGACAGGTCAGGGAAACCCAAGTTGTACTCTGAAAAAGAACCGAAGGCGCACCAGCCTAGCACATTATCTTTGCGATGATTGTTTATTTAAATATGTATAAAACATACTCACAAATGAAGGATAAAATCAAGCAAAATGTCTAAAGTTCACCAGATAGTCCATTCAGCATACTCCACTGGCCAGTGATAATCGTGGAATGGTAACCAAAAAGGAGGTGACGCGTTTCGGGGGTGGCCCTCTTCCTTAGAGCTGAATTTGGAATGCAGGTGGCTAGTCTTTATATTATCAGAATTATTCAAAGGGAGTCCCATGTGACCTTTGGTTTAAGCCCCTCCCTTCTATGGGAGGGCTGATGCAATCAGATCATACAATTAAATGAATACATACGTGCAGAAAACAACCATTCACAGTCACACTTTGAATGACACTTTGCGCGGTCATGCAACACTGTGCCCAAATTACATTTTTATCATTTTTTTTTCTTCAAACAAATAGAGCAGGGGTCTTCAAACTATGGCCCTCCAGTTGATTAGGAAGGGCAATTCCCATCATAACTAGTCATGTCTGTGAATGTCAGCATTTTACAATGCCTCATGGGATGTGTAGTACCACAACAGCTGGAGGGCCGTATTTTGAGGATCCCTGAAATAGAGCTTTCTTTTGGTGGTATTTAATCACTGCTGGGTTTTTTTTTAAATTCTTGCTAAATCAAAGAATAAAGATGGAAAATTTTGAAAAAAAAACTTTTTCATAGTTCTAAAATTTTGCAAACAGGTAATTTTTCTACTTCACTGATGGGCACTGGCAGACAGCACTGATAGGTGACACTGATGAGGAGGCACTGGTGGGAACTGTAGGGGCTGCACTGATAATCAGGACATTGATAATCAGTGCCCTGATTATCAGTGTACATGTCCCTTTTTTAGAGAAGCCAATTATCGTCTCTCTTCTCCTCTCCTCATACTATCGGCATGACTAAAGGAGCGCTGATTTACTGGCTTCTATTTACAGTGGATATAAAAAGTCTACATACCCCTGTTAAGCACTTACCGACCGCCTCATGTACAAATATGTCAGCAGTTTGAAGATGGATATCTCGGTAATGGCAGCAGCTGCTGCCACAACCGAGGTATCCATCTTTAGAGCAGGCAGTTCTGTTTACGATAATGGTGGTCTCTGCAGCGGATTCGCCGCAAGATCACCGTTATCGGCGGCGGGAGAGGTGCACCCCCCCCTCCCATGGGACCTGTCTGTGTCTGTGAATGGAGATGAGTGAGGGGAAGATGGCCCCCACCCGTCTCCATACTATAGCAGGGCGGAAGCAACGTCAAAATGTCCCTTCCGCCCATACTTCTTAAAGAGGAGTTCCACCCAGGGGGGCCGTCAAAAAAAAAAAAAAAAAAAATTAAAAGTCAGCAGCTACAAATACTGCAGCTGCTAACTTTTAATTGGACACTTACCTGTCCCTGGGGCCAGCGATGCGGGGGATCGAAGCCCCGCTCGTCCCCCCCCCCTCCGCTCGTCGGCGCCGGCATTTCAACTGTGGGCGCCGGGCTGTGGCTTCACAGCCTGGCACCCACTGCGCATGCGCGAGCGGCGCCGCGCGCCTCGATTGGTCGGCTCAATCACCTGGGACCTGTAATGGGTCCTAGATGATTGACATGAGGGAGGGAGCAGAGCGGAGCCCTTCCTGTGCCGAGGGGGAAGTGATGTCACCAGCCCAGGCAAAGGAACAGGCAGACTACGAGGGACCACCTAGCAACAGGCATTTAGAGGTAAGTGAAAAAAAAAAAATATCCAAATGTTTTTTTGTTTTGTTTTTTAGAATTTTTACAGGTATTTTTGTTTTTTGGGTGGAACCCCACTTTAAAGGCACATTTTTCTGTTTGTCATTTTTTTCAAATGACAATTTTTTTTTTTTTTAGTCCAAATATGAGATCTGAGGTCTTTTTGACCCCAGATCTCATATTTAAGAGGTCCTGTCATGCTTTTTTTTCTATTACAAGGGATGTTTACATTCCTTGTAATAGGAATAAAAGTGACCCATTTTTTTTTTTTTTAAACAGTAAAAAAAAAAAAATCAAGTAAAATAAATAAGAAATTTTTTTATTTTTTTTTAACCACTTACCAACCGGCCCATAGCCGAATGACGGCTGCAGGGCGGTTGGATAACTCTGGGAGGGCGTACTATGACATCCTCCCAGAATTCCCCTCTCGCGTGCCCCCTGGGGCGCGCACCCGAACACATCCGTGACCGCCGGGTCCTCTGCATCACGGATCCCAGTAAATGGCCGCTGATCGCGGCCGTTTACCATGTGATCGTGCCGTCAAATGACCAGGCCTTCTGATGACGCCGATTCCTCTCCTCCCCTCCTGTGTACCGATCGGTACACTGTGAGCGGAGAGGGGGATGGATGTATGGCTACAGCGCTGTGGGCTGGATGTGTAGTGCCCACAGCGCTGCACAGAGACATCCAGCCATCCATCCATCCATGCTCAGCCATCCCCACTACTCTGCAATGCTGTGCAATACTCTGCAAAGCCCCACATTACCCTGGAATACCCCACATTACCCTGGAATACCCCACATTACTCTGCAATACCCCCACATTACTCTGCAATACCCCCACATTACTCTGCAATACCCCCACATTACTCTGCAATACCCCCACAATACTCTGCAATACCCCCACATTACCCTGCAATACCCCGACATACCCCGCCGTACTCCACAATACCCCGCCATACCCAGCCATACCCTGCCATGCTGAGCTATGCTCGGCTGTACTCGGCCTCTGTATGTGGCCAGGCTGTGGAAGTCTCACACATGTGGTATCGCCGTACTCAGGAGGAGCAGGAGAATCTATTTTGGGGTGTCATTTTTGGTATGTACATGTTGTGTGTTAGAAATATTGTATAAATGGACAACTTTGTGTTAAAAAAAATGCGTTTTAACCACTTCCCGGCCGTCCTACAACGTCCTTGACTTTGTGCGGGGATATCTGAATGATGCCTGCAGCTACAGGCATCATTTAGATATCAGCTTTTTCAGCCAGCGATTCCCTACACCATAAGAATGATCATAGCGGCTGTTCCACTGCTTGATCGTTCTTACGGGAGGCGAGAGGGGATGTCCCCCCTCCCGCGCTTCTACCGACTGACCGCTACGATCGAAGCCAGGATCGTTTTTTTTTTTTTTTTATTTCAGGCTTCCCAGCCTAGAGGTGAGATGTGGGGTCTTATTGACCCCATATCTCACTGTGAAGAGGACCTGTCATGCCATATTCCTATTACAAGGATGTTTACATTCCTTGTAATAGGAATAAAAGTGGTCAAAAATTTTTTTTTTTGGAAAAAAGCATCAAACTAAAATAAATAAAGTAAAATGAACAATAAAAAAAAAAAAAAAAATTTAAAGTGCCCCTGTCCCTATGTACTCGCATACAGAAGCGAACGCATACGTAAGTCCCGCCCACATATGAAAACGGTGTTCAAACCACACATGTGAGGTATCGCTGCAATCGGTAGAGCGAGAGCAATAATTTTGTCCCTAGACCTCCTCTGTAACTCAAAACATGTAACCAGTAAAAAATTTTAAAGCGTCGCCTATGGGGATTTTTAAGTAGCAAAGTTTGACGCCATTCCACAAGCGCGTGCAATTTTGAAAGGTGACATGTTGGGTATCTATTTACTCGGCGTAACTTCATCTTTCACATTATGCAAAAACATTGGGCTAACTTTACTGTTTTTTTTTTTTTGTAAAGCACAAAACAGTTTTTTTCCCAAAAAAAACGCGTTAAAAAAATTGCTGCGCAAATACCGTGCGAGATAAAAAGTTGCAACGACCGCCATTGTATTCTTTAGGGTCTTTGCTAAAAAAACATATATAATGTTTTGGGGTTCTATGTAATTTTCTAGCTAATAAATGATGATTTTTTACATGTAGGAGAGAAATGTCAGAATTGGCCTGGGTGCTCCAGAACGCCTGAAGGTGCTCCCTGCATGTTGGGTCTCTGTATGTGGCCACACTGTGTAAAAGTCTCACACATGTGGTATCGCCATACTCGGGAGTAATAGCAGAATGTGTTTTGGGGTGTCATTTGTGGTATGCATATGCGGTGTGTGAGAAATAACCTGCTAATATGACAATTTTGTGGAAAAAAAAAAAAGTAAAAAAAAAACCTTTGATTTTGCAAAGAATTGTGGGAAAAAATGACAACTTCAAAAAACTCACCATGCATCTTTCTAAATACCTTGGAATGTCTTCTTTCCAAAAAGGGGTCATTTGGGGGGTATTTGTACTTTTCTGGCATGTTAGGGTCTCAAGAAAGGTGTGATCAATTTTCAGATATTGGCACCATAGCTTTTGGACTCTTTAACTTTCAAAAAGACCAAATAATATCCACCGATTTGGGTTATTTTTACCAAAGATATGTAGCGGTATAAATTTTGGCCAAAATATATGAAGAAAAATTACTAATTTGCAAAATATTATAACAGAAATGAAGAAAAATTTATTTTTTTACAGATTTTTCGGTCTTTTTACTTTTACGGCGCAAAAAATAAAGAACCCAGCGGTGATTAAATACCACCAAAGGAAAGCTCCATTTGTGTGAAAAAAAGGACAAAAATTTCATATAGATACAGTGTTGCATGACTGAGTAATTGTCATTCAAAATGTGAGAGCACCAAAAGCTGAAAATTGGTCTGGTTAGGAAGGGGGTTTAAGTGCCCAGTTGTCAAGTAGTTAAAGCACCACGTCCCGGCGAGCTCGCGTGCAGAAGCGAACGCATACGTGAGTAGCGCCCGCATATGAAAACGGTGGTCAAACCACACATGTGAGGTATCGCCACGATCGTTAGAGTGAGAGAAACAATTCTAGCCCAAGACCTCCTCTGTAACTCAAAACATGCAATCTGTACAATTTTTTAAAACGTCGCCTATGGAGATTTTTAAGGGTAAAAGTTTGACGCCATTCCACGAGCGGGCGCAATTTTGAAGTGTGACATGTTGGGTATCAATTTACTCGACGTAACATTATCTTTCACAATATAAAAAAAATTGGGCTAACTTTACTATTGTCTTATATTTTTTTTTTTTTATTCAAATGAATTTTTTTCCAAAAAAAGTGCGCTTGTAAGACCGCTGCGCAAATACGGTGTGAAAAAAAGTATGCAAGGACCACCATTTTATTCTCTAGGGTGTTAGAAAAAAACAATATATAATGTTTAGGGGTTCTAAGTAATTTTCTAGCAAAAAAAAGTTTTAAACTTGTAAACGCCAAAATCTCAAAACGAGGCTGGTCCTTAAGTGGTTAAAATGTCAGGTTTCTGTGATATAAAAAAAAAAGAGACAAATGCCATGTACACACAGGCGGACTTTTCAGCATCAAACGTCCGACGGACTTACGAACGACTGGACTTGCCCACACATGAATGGACTAAAGGCCGTTCGAAAGTCCGATCGTTTGAACGTGATGACCTACGACTGGACTAGAATAAGTAAGTTCATAGCCAGTAGCCAATAGCTACCCTTGCGTCCTTTTTTTTTGTCCATCAGACTAGCATACAGACGAACGGATTTTTCGATCGGACTCGAGTCCGTCGGAAAGATTTGAAACATGTTCTAAATCTAAAGTCTGTCTGATTTTTGACAGAAAAAGTCCGCTGGAGGTCCGATGAAGCCCACACACGTTCGGATTGTCCGGATTCTTTCTGTCGGACCAGTCCGGTCGAAAATATGTACACGGCAAAAGATAAATCATTTCAGAACTTTTTCCACCTTTTAGGCTACTTTTACACTGAGGAGTTTTTCAGGAGCTAAAGGGCTAAAAATAGCACCTGAAAAACGCCTACCCTGCCTCTCCAGTGTGAAAGCCAGAGTGCGCTTGCAGGACGAGAAAAAAAGTCCTGCAAGCAGCATCTTTGGGGTGTTGCGGGACACTGCCCCTACAATGCCCCTGTCATTGAACTCAATGGCCAGCGCCTGCAAAGCGCAGCGACACTTTGCGGGCGCTATTGACTTTTTTCGGTTGTTAGCGGGGGTTAAAAAGCACCCCGCTAGCGGCCAAAAAGCGCCGCAAAAACAGCGGTAAACCCCCACCGCCCCAGTGCCTTAAATGTGACCTATAAACTTTACAACTCAGTTGAACAACAAACTGAAATCTTTTAGGTGGAGGGAAGTAAAACTAAAAAACTAAAATAATATGGTAGCATAAAAAAAAAATGAAGCGAAAAAACCTGAACGCCCAACAAGCAAAATCCCATTCATTTCAATGGCACCTGTTCACATCTCAGTGTTTTGTCACCTGAAGCAAAACGCTTGAAAAATACCTTGAGCTCATAAAAAGAACATGAGCTTCTGAGCTTCTTTGGGGCAGATTACAGGCGTTTTTCTGCTTTTTACATTGGCGACCTGTACAAAATCGCAGCAAACAACGCACCTCTTTGAAATGCTCAGGTGTGAATGCAGCCTTAAACTAATGCCGCGTACACAAATGTTCGCTGTGAGCTTGTTATCGGAAATTCCGACCGTGCGTAGGCTCCATCGGACATTTGTTGTCGGAATTTCCGACAACAAAAATTTATGAGCTGGATCTCAAATTTTCCGACCACAAAATCCGTTGTCCTAAATTCCAATCGTGTGTACACAATTCCAATGCACAAAATTCCACGCATGCTCGGAATCGAGCAGAAGAGCTGCACTGGCTATTGAACTTAATTTTTCTTGGCTCGTTGTACGTGTTGATCGTCACCGCGTTCTTGGCGATCGGAATTTCCGACAAGATTTGTGCGACCGTGTGTATGCAAGACAAGTTTGAGCCAACATCCGTCGGAAATAAATCCAGGATTTTGTTGTTGGAATGTCCGATCGTGTGTACGCAACATAATACTTTGTTGAATCCCCTTTTGATTTGATTACAGCACTCAGTCTTTTTGGGTATGAGTCTATCAGCATGGCACATCTTGACTTGTCAATATTTGCCCACTCTTCTTTGCAAAAACACTCCAAATCTGTCAGATTGCGAGGGCATCTCCTGTGCACAGCTCTCTTCAGATCACTCCACAGATTTTCAATCGGATTCAGGTCTGGGCTCTGGCTAGGCCATTCCAAAACTTTAATCTTCTTCCGGTGAAGCCATTCCTTTGTTGATTTGGATGTATGCATTGGGAAAGCTGTCATGCTGAAAGATGAAGTTCCTTATCATGTTCCGCTTTCTAGCAGAAGCCTGAGGGTTTTGTGCCAATATTGACTGGTATTTGGAACTGTTCAGAATTCCCTCCACCTTGACTAAGGTTTCTGGGCCAGCTGAAGAAAAACAGCCTGAAGCACAATGCTGCCACCACCATGCTTCACTGTGGGTATGATGTTCTTTTGGTGTTGTGCAGTGTTTGTTTTTGCGCCAAACGTATCTTTTGGAATTATGGCCAAAAAGTTCAACCTTGGTTTCATCGGACCATAACACATTTTCCCACATGCTTTTGGGAGACTTCAGATGTGTTTTTGCAAAATTTTGCAGGGCTTGGATGTTTTTCTTGGTAAGACAAGACTTCCGTCTTGCCAATCTACCCCATAGACCAGATATATGAAGAATACGGGAGATTGTTGTCACATGTACCACACAGCCAGTACTTGCCAGATATTCCTGCAGCTCCTTTAATGTTGCTGTAGGCCTCTTGGCAGCCTCCCTGACCAGTTTTCTTCTCTTCTTTTCATCAGATTTGGAGGGATGTCCAGTTCTTGGTAATGTCCATGTTGTGCCATATTTTCTCCACTTGATGACTGTCTGTCTTCACTGTGTTCCATGGTATGTCTAATGCCTTGGACATTCTTTTGTACCCTTCTCCCGACTGATACCTTTTAACAATGAGATCCCTCTGATGCTTTGGAAGCTCTCAGTGGACCATGACTTTTGCTGTAGGATGCGGCTAAGAATATGTCAGGAAAGACCTACTAGAAGAGCAGAACTTTATTTGGGGTTAATCAATAAAATGATGGCAGGTGTGTAGTGACTCCTATTTAACATGAGTTTGAATGTGATTGCTTAATTCTGAACACAGCTACATCCCTATTTATAAGAGGGTGTGTACACTTATGCAACCACGTTATTTTATATTTTTATTTATACTTCCCTCCCCTAAAAGATTTGTTTTTCAATTGAGTTGTACAGTTTGTAGGTCACATTAGCCACTTAAGCCCCGGACCATTTGGCTGACCAAAGACCAGAGCACTTTTTGCAGCACTGCGTCGCTTTAAATGACAAATGCGCGGTTGTGTGACGTGGCTCCCAAACAAAATTGATGTCCTTTTTTCCCCACAAATAGAGCTTTCTTTTGGTGGTATTTGATCACCTCTGCGGTTTTTATTTTTTGTGCTATAAACAAAAAAAGCGACAATTTTGAAGAAAAAGCAATATTTTTAATTTTTGCTATAATAAATATCCCCAAAAAATATATAAAAAAAACATTTTTTCCCCTCAGTTTAGGCCGATATGTATTACTTCTACATATTTTTGGTAAACAAAATCGCAATAAACATTTGATTGGTTTGCGCAAAAGTTATAGCGTCTACAAAATAGGGGATAGTTTTATGGCATTTTTATTAATATTTTTTTTTTTTTTACTAGTAATGGCGGCGATCAGCGATTTTATTTATATTTATATTTAAACCCCTTTAGCGATTAAAAATGCACTGATTACTGTGTAAATATGACTGGCAGTGAAAGGGTTAACGAGAAGGGGGCGCTGCAGGGGTTAAGTGTGTCCTAGGGAATGATTCTAACTGTAGGGGGGACGGGCTACGTGTGACACGACACTGATCACCGCTCCCTATTACAGGGGAGCGGTGATCAGTGTCCTGTCACTAGGCAGAACGGGGAAATGCTTGTTTACATTTAGCATTTCCCCGTTCTTCAGCCCCATGAGACGATCGCTGGTATCCCCGCGGACATCGACCCGTGATCACACTTACGGAGCTCGCGGCAGGGTCGCGCGCACCGGCGGCGGTGTGCACCCAACCACACAGAGGCAAATTCAAAGGGACGTACAGGTACGCCCATTTGTGCAGTCGTGCCATTCTGCTGATGTATATGTACATGCGGTGGTCGGCAAGCGGTTAAAGGTGGAAAAAGTTCTGAAATGATTTATCTTTGACTCATTTTTTGACTATTTTTTTTTTTTTTTTTTACATCACAGAAACCTGAGATTTTAACAGGGGTGTGTAGACTTTTTATATCTACTGTACATTCGTGATCAGCTGTGATTGGACACAGCTGATCACGTGGTAAAGAGCCGCTGATTGGCTCTTTACCTCAATCTGTAATCGGCAGTGTCCTCCAGGGGCAATCACGGGAGGCCGTCACATGACGGCCTCCCAGAACTAACCGTCTGCACTGTAGCAGTCATTCGGCTAGAGCGTGGTCGGCGAGTGGTTAAAGAGTAACTCCACTTTTGTTAGGAAAAGTACAATCCCCTCTAGTTGATCTATAGACATTGCAAGGGTTTTTATTAAACTTTGCAAGTTGTTTGTTCCTCTTTGGATACTAATTCTGAATGGGAGTGACTTGTTTATAAACCAGCTGATGCACTTGCAGTGTTCTACTGAGTAAACTTCATGTACCGGCATGGATTACATATTTTTATTTATTTTATTTTTTTTGTAGAAGATGCCTAGAATCTGACTTGTATCTTAGTACAGACTTCTGCGAAAATCCGTGAGCCAATCACACAAGCAGGAATTGGCTTTTCTGGTGGCGTTCTTTACAGCAACAGAACCTCTAGGGCAGGGGTAGGCAACCTCGGCCCTCCAGCTGTGGTGAAACTACAAATCACATCACGCCTCTGCCTCTAGGAGTCATGCCTGTGATTGTCAGGGTCTTGCAATGTCTCATAGGACTTGTAGTTTCAAAACAGCTGGAGGTCCGAGGTTGCCTACCCCTGCTCTATGGTGTCATATTAAATTATTTTTGTATTCAATAACGCATATAGTATTCAATAAAGCATTCAAGGACTACTCACCACAATACGACGTGCCATCCCGAAAAATAAAACAAAACCTATAGTACATAAAAAAGAAGTGCATAACATTGGACATGTACATGAACATTGCTTGTGAAGCTTGCCAACCTGATCCACACCGCCTTTTAGAAGAGACACCCCCCCCCCTCCCATAAGCAACCAAAGGCATGAGGATCCATGGAAAAAAACTACCCCCACTCTCCAGAAAATATAGTTTGTGTGTCCCACTATACAATTTTGCTGAAATCCCAGCAACCTGCCCTGTCGGAGGTGATGAGGTACATATCAGGAGGTCTCATGGAACATAAAGGATAACATTAACAAACTGTTAAAATTAGTCTGTTACAGTAAGAGGCGAAGCCAACCATCTGCCCCAGACCTTATCAAATTTCAGAAGTGCCTCCTGTTCAGATATGTGACTTTATAAAAGGGTAGGGCCCTATTCACTGAAACCTTCCAGGACTCTACCGATGGAGGAGTAGAACTCTTCCAAGACCAAACTATGCGTTTGCTAGCATGAAAAAATAATAGAGTAGGTAAGGTCCATATAGCTGTAGTAGGAGCCAAATCATCCTTCCAATATTTCTGTATACCAGGACAATCCCAGAAGATATGCATACAGTCAGCCCCCCTGCAGAACAACGTCAGCAAGAAGAGGTGACTGAACCAAAAATTCTGCCTATCTTCGCCGGGGTCATGTATATACGATGCAGACATTTGTAGTGGATAAGTTGGTCATGGGCTGAGATTAGTCTGGTAAATCCCAGACGTCCTCCCAATCTTTCGTGTCCAAATCGGGGACCACCGGCTGCCACCTAGCTCTACACATACTCATGAGCCGAACAGTCTCCGAGAAAAGGTACTTATAGATAATAGATGGGGGGGGCTTCCGGAGATCAAACTCCCTTAGCATGGATTTAAGGTCAGACAGAACGAAACCCTTACATGTTTAACCACTTCAATACCAGGCACTTAGACACCTTCCTGCCCAGGCCAATTTTCAGCTTTTAGCGCTGTCGCAATTTGGATGACAATTGGGCGGTCATGTGACGTTGTACCCAAACAAATTTTTTATCGTTTAGTTCCCACAAATAGATCTTTCGTTTGGTGGTATTTCATCACCTCTGCAATTTTTATTTTTTGCGCAACAAATAAAGACCGAAAATTTTGAAAAAAAAACAAGTTTTTCTTTGTTTCTGTTAAAATTTTTTGTAAATAAGTTTTCTCCTTCAATGATAGGCACTGATATGGCTGCACTGACAGGCACTGATAAGGTGGCACTGATGAGGTGGCACCAATGAGGTGGCACTGATGATGGGCACTGATAGGTGGCACTAGTATGCAGCACTGATGGGCACACATAGGCACTGATGGGCACTCCTAGGCGGCACTGATGGGTACTTATGGGTGGCACTGATAGGTGGGCACTGGGCATGGATGGGCACTGTTGGGTGGCACTTAGTAAGTAAGTTAGTAAGGTTGAATAAAGACACCAGTCCATCCAGTTCAACCTGAGTGAGTGTGGGTCTACAACCCTGACCCTTGTCCCTAACCCTGTACATCGCACACTCACATCAGTCCCTACCCTCAATCCAAGGTCCCCATTCATATACTAGGGCCAATTTTGGACAGAAGCCAATTAACCTACCAGCATGTCTTTGGAGTGTGGGAGGAAACCGGAGTACCCGGAGGAAACCCACGCAGGCACAGGGAGAACATGCAAACTCCAAGCAGGTAGTGTCGTGGTTGGGATTCGAACCAGCAACCCTTTTTACTGCTAGGCGAGAGTGCTAACCACTGCACCACTGGGCACTGATGGACACTGATGGGTTGCACTGATGACACTGATGGGTGGCATTGCTGGGCATCACTGATGTCTCTTAGTACATACTGGTGCCAATCAGTGCCCATTTGTGGGCACTGATTGGCATAGATTGGGCATTCATTTGAACATGTGGATGGCCATGGGGTACATACCTGGCCATCCACATGTTGCCCCCTTCCCTGATGGTCCTAGTGGCATCCCTGGTGGTCCAGTGTGGTTATCCAAGGGGGGGGCTGCACTGATTGTTTGACCCCCCCCCGTCAGGAGACCTGCCGATCGACTCTCCTCTACTCGTGTTTGTCAGACGCGGGTGAGGAAAAGCCGATCAACGGCTCTTCCTATTTACATCGTGATCAGCCCTGATTGGACGTGGCTGATCACGTGGTAAAGAGCCTCCATTGGACTGACACACCGCACCACCGATCGCCACCATGCACGCGCGGCGGCTGTTATCCTGAAGGACGTCATATGACGCCCAGTCAGGATAACTGAACCACCGCCCGGCCGTCATTTTGCTATAGGCCGGGCGGGAAGTGGTTAAACTGTGTTTGGTATTTGTGTCTTAGCTGTATATAGCGGGGAAAAAAATGGGTGTTTGGCAACTGATGTAGAGATTTCAGTTCATCAAAGGACTTCAGCTGCCCATTTGTGGTGACATCGCCAACCTTTTTAATCCCGAATTTTGTCCAGTCCACTGGATCTTCAAAGGCAAAAAATTGGGGCAGATTGGGATTTCGCCGTCTTATTGCATTTTACCAAAAATGATAGCACCGCAGATTGAGAAGGAAAGGTCATTTTTAATAACATTCAATTACAATATGGCTTGTGTAGCAATTGTATACGCTATGTTAGTAATAATGTTATTAGTAGCAGTACCACCAGCAAAAAACCAAAAAAATATATATATATATATTCCGACAAAACAAAAGTGTAGTTACCCTTTAAATGTATATAATATAATGAACCACAGAAGGGAAATTACATCACCTTCAGTATGTTGCCAACATCCCAAATTAATGTGAAAAAATAAGAACCATACCCACCAATGCTCATCACGCTTCAGCCGTTTGTCCAACATCTGTAAACCCAAACGAGGCTACTGTGTGGATGCGGCAGGGCCGTCCTCCCATTTGGGGGGCCTTTGCGGAGCTATTCCTGAATCCAGGGGAAAACAGCCACGCCCGCCATTGGGCTAACTGGTGGCCATTGGGCTAACTGGTTTGCTCTTTTGCACACTTCATGCACATCATTCTCATTTTAAGGACTGGATTTTGAAAGCGTCTTCTATACATATAATTTCTCTCTGCAATACGCCTCTGAAAAAGGGACACCGTCCTGAAACATGTTAGGCCTATAGAGAAACATGTTAGGCCTATAGAGAAACATGTATTTATAGATGAAAGTATATAATGATCAGTATGAAAGAAAATTTACTGCATAAGCACTTTTGTAGAGATTTATGTTCAGTCTGTCTTGTTTTTATGCTTTTTTCTAACAAATAAATAACATTTTTTTATCATAAACGCAATCGCTTTGTTCACCTATAAAGTCCCACTGTACCGGGGGGTACATAAGTTCCCTATTCTAGGGTTCTTAATTTTTCGCGTTACCCTTTAAATGTGGTATGCAGCAGTTTCTATTATTATTAGATAGTGTGTTTCAAAAAAAAATAAATAAGGCACTTGTGGCAGTATTCCAAGTTTAAAATAGTTTTAAAATATACACCATTACATAGGAGAGTGATGTAAATACTGTGGTAAAGAAGGAGTGGGCAGCAGGGAGCAGCGAGGAGATAATGAACAGCACACCATTATCATGCAATGCTTCTATTTATTTGGCATATAAAGTGTTAAATAAGTGTGCATTTTGAAATTGACACTTTTTTTTTTCTGTTTGCCAATCTTTAATACCCCCCCCCCCCCCCGGGAGTACGAGGGTGTACGCCTCCTTCTCCCCCCCCCCCCTTTTTTTTTTGTTTTTGTTTTTGTTTAGCATTCACTAGTAATTTGGTAATTCTTTGTTATGTACTAAATGTTTACTATACAAAAAATGTATAGAATATGAGGCACAGGCTGAGAGGACTGTGGTCATTGTAGATGTGTCACCGAGGTTTCTCACCTACACATGAGGGTCTCCAGGTTCTGTCACTGATGCTGAGAAAACAGACTGTTTTCTGAGAATCTTCATATGTTCTGGTCTGGGTCCTGGAGCCCTGGGGGCTTTATAGAGCTTTGGGTGGACTGAAGCCTCTATTTCTCATTGTTAGTCCCAGCTGTCCACAGGCCTTTATAGATGTATGCTGTCGGATGCTCAGGACTCTCTCTTTCACTCTCTATGCTGGTTGAACAGCTGACTGCTGACAGAACACTATAGGTATATTTACATTTATGGTTGGGAGTGGTAAAAACGTGCGGCTGAGCTTTGTTTTAGTGATAGACACCCTCCCCCCACCACTCCCGCTAAAGCTGTCTAGGCAGCGGACAGAGATATTCACATACTGTAGTCGAATACATGGCAAACTTTCAAGACACAAGAAGGCCGTCTGCCAACTCATCACATTACATTGCAATCAGTATGGTAATAGACCTGATCTATGGCTGGACTGTGGTGAATTCAAAACGATAGAAAGTATCCCCCCAGCACAACCCAATTAACTGCATAGGATTGCACGATAAAACCATGTGCAATTAACGTTGTTGCGCTGCCGGTTCAATGCCTCCTCACTGCCTGCCAAACGCCCCCATTCATTTGAATGACCCCTCAAATCACGGTGTGAGTCTGCCGCGATTGTTGAGCGATAATTTGCGCTGCAATCGCGGCAATCTGCGGGAAACATGTCGCCCCAAAGTAGCTCCTGAATTTTTTTTGGGGGCGACTTGCTTCCTGCGATGCGGATTGCCGTGCGACAATTGCGGCTGACCCCCTACCACGATTTGAAGTGTCATTCAAATGAATGGCATCTCAGATGCGAGTCCCACGATTTGTTATTCACACATCAGCACTGTCAAATCACGGGCATATTCGTGGCAAATCTGCCCGTGATTACAAGCGCTGTAGTGTGAATGCAGCCCTAGACTCAATGTACACGGGACGTCTTGAAACCTCTCCTGAACGATTTAACTTGACAGATAGATGTTTAAAAACGTCAGTTTTGCCACGTTTGCGTTTAGAAGCTTTTTTTTTTTTTTTTTCAAATAGTTAAAAATGTATCTCCTTTTAAAAATGCCTGTTAACGAAACGCTGCGAAACGTGAGTTACCACGTTTACAAGCTGTTACAGGCATTTGGCATTTCAAATGCCTCTGAACATCGGCCCTGAATGCATTTTTCTGCATTCCAAAAAAATGCTTCTAGACTCAACTGCCTAGAAAGGACTATAAAGGACCCTGTGTACATGTACTGATCAGATAACATAGAGGAGAGTTCAGGGGCAGATGAAAAAAACGCCCAACTGCTCCTAAACGGCCGTTCGTAAGTAGGAGGTGTTCGTAACTCGGGACTGCCTGTAAATGATAAAAATAATGCTAACAAAAGTGTAAAAACTTCTAAACATAAAAAAAACACCCAAAGCCGTTATAGTTTCCCTTTTACATAAAGTGGAATTCCAGGCTTAAAGTATAACTAAAGGCAAAACTTGTTTTAGTTTTGGGTAGAGTGGAGAGGGATTAGAATGCTTGTCAGTTTTTATTGCTGATATCTGTGACCCCATTAAAGTGGAGGGCCACCATAAAAAAAAAAAAAAAAAAATTGTATCAAAATGTTCCTAAAAATCTGGAGAAAATTTTATTTTTTTAACTTACCAGAAATGGCTGTTGCTAGGCAGGTCGTCCTAATCTGCCACTTCCTACACCACGGTGATCTTCAGTCTTCTCCTCCTCGCGTTGTCTTCTGGGGAATGGGGCGCGCTGTGTTCTGGAAACTGTGTGTGTCCCACAACTAGGGGTGCAACGGATCAATAAACTCACGGTTCTGATCGATCCTCGGATCAGGAGTCACGGTTCGGATCATTTTCGGATCAACAAAAAAAAAATCTCCCCCACTGTAATATCCACAACCTCCCTATTGGCAGGGTGTGGCAGAGTATTGGCAGAGTATTGGCAGGGTATTGGCAGAGTATTGGCAGGGTTTGGCAGGGCATTGCAGCAGGGTATTGTCAGGGCATTGCAGCAGGGTATTGCAGCAGGGCATTGCAGAGTATTGCAGCAGGGCATTGCAGAGTATTGGCAGGGCATTGCAGCAGAGCATTGCAGAGTATTGGCAGGGCATTGCAGAGTATTGGCACTGCTGCCATCTGATCTCTCCCCTCCACTGTACAGATCAGTACACAGAGGGGAGAGAGGTGACGCCGGTTTGTTACATGTGATCGCTCCGTCATTTGACGGAGTGATCACGCGCTAAACGGCCGCCGGGTGTACCAAGATGGCAGCTGCGGATCGCGGGTGTCCCGTACAGATCAACCTCCGTGGATCGGATCACAGATCGATGACGATCCGTTGCACCCCTACCCACAACACAGCGCGCCCCATTCACAAAGCTCTGCGCGACTCACGCATGTGCAGTAGGAAACGGGCAGTGAAGCCGCAAGGCTCCACTGTCTGTTTCCCTTAGTTTTAATGGCGGCGTGGGACGGGTCGGCCTCGGGCGGTCGACATCGCGGGCACCCTGGACAGGTAAGTGTGCTTATTAAAAGTCAGCAACTACAGTGTTTGTAGCTGCTGACTTTTAATTTTTTCTTTTTTTCAGCTGGCCCACCGCTTTAAGAAGATTCACCCTCTATTTGTCCTGTTTACCATTATCATTGAACGTGAAAGTAAAAGAAATCACAAATTTTGGGTTGTCCCCAGAAAAGTAATAGGGAGGAAATCTTCCAATCGAGATACTAGTTCTGGTGACCCTGGGGTCCCCAAGGAATTCCCTTAATTTGCAGGGATTTCCTCTCACTTCCTGTTTGGGACAAGGAAGTGAAGAGAAATCTCCACAGTGGGACACAGATGACAGAAAAAAAAAATCTGACAGGGGTTATAACCCTCCCTATACTCTATCCAAAATGGGGGAAAAAAAAGGTTTTGCCTCTTGTTCTACTTTAACCCCAACTACTCTTTAAACTGTTTCCTACCCCCTCCAACACCTATACCTGTGTAAGAAAGATCTGTGTATTTACCTATTTTCAGGCCATTCTGGTCCGGTCATGTGGTCATGTGGCCAGCACTGTAGTGGAGGGGAGGGAGCGCTGACAACACACGGACCTTTGAAGCCTATGGGTGACGCCGCTGCTTCAGGATTTACTATCTGTTGTTGGAGCACTTTCTCCTCTGGGACCGAAGGGGGCTGAAGATATTTAAGTATACAGATCTTTCTTTCTGTAAGCATAGGATGGAGTAGGGGACAGTTTTAGGAGTAGTTGGGGTTAAGCCTTGAATTCCACTTTAATAATGGCAACAATGAATTTGCTGTAGAGAATTCACGAAGGTATGAAAAGGTTAACATGCCCAAAGGACCCAATGCCAAACTGAGTTTTTGCCTGAATTTGTTGAGCCTGGGAGAAAGTTCTTGTCTGTCTTCCTGCTGTGTTCAATGTAGAAAAAAAGTGATACATTATTTCTTCTGCGATTAATGAAGTTATTGTGGTTCTTTCCCTTGATAAATGTGTGGGCCAGATATGATTCAAAACAAATGTGTTTTAAATACAGTTACATAAAAACAAATAGCTTGCAGTTACATTAGTACAGCATGTTCGTACAGATTCATAGGCTGTTTTTGGTTTCTTACTAATCTCCCTAATGTGTGTAATCTCTCCCAAGTGTACACTGTATGATTCACACACAGCCACTGCAAACATTGCTAAGAAACAGCCAAACTGTGGAGGCTTGTCAATACAGAAAGTAAAAGTGATGTAAAAATTAAATTGCTATCCATACTGAAGATCATTGGAAGGTTCCACCATCCTTTCAGGTTACCAGACTGATTGTAATGTAATGTGGAGCTGGCAGGCAGTCCTCTTGTTTCTTGAAGGTTTGCTATGATTTTGGCTACAGTTGACTATGAGGTCAGTCAAGTGGAAAATTGTCAGTATTCTGATTCTGGATGGAGGAATATGTTAGGTTTTTTGTAATGAAAATAAATTGAAGTGTATGACTAGTCTAAGGCCCCTTTCACACAGGGAGGGATCTACTTTGCTCAGTAGGAGATCTGTCCGCTGATCCCCCCTCCCCCCCCCCCGATCAGGGGGACTTCCCTGTCATCAGAATACAAGGATCGGTGCCACAGGCTTCTGCCCGCAGGACTGATTGAGTGAGATAATACAGACAGGGTCACCACACATGAATCCAGATTCCGGCTGGTTCATGCTAAACCATCCGAATTTCGATCTACGTATGACCAGCTTAAAGGGGAGCTCCAGGCTCCTTCAGAAAAAATACTGTAGCTGATGACTTTTATTTTTAGGTTACTCATCCATCCAGGAATCCAGCAGATTCCTCATCCAAGCAGATCTTTTTTTAATTGGCTATTGAGTGCTCACGTCGCCGTCTTGACTAAGGGAAACCAGCAGGTGAAGCCTTGCAGCTTCACAGCCGGTTTCCTACTGCGCATGTGCAAAGCGCACTGCGCTTTGTGAGGGGGCCGAAAGTGGTAACGGGTAGCTGTCAAAACCAGGTACCCGCTTCCCCCAAAAGATGCCAAATGTGGCAGTGGAGGGGGGGGGGGAGGCAGACAAGTGGAGCTTCCACTTTTGTGTGGAGCTCCACTTTAAGCAGCTGGGAGGAATAGGGTGTTATTAGTAGCACAGTAACCCCTTAATAATAATAATAATAAAAAAATATATACAGTTGTGCTCATAAGTTTACATACCCTGGCAGAATTTATAATTTCTTGGCCATTTTTCTGAGAATATGAATGATAACACACAAACCTTTCTTTGACTCATGGTTAGTGTTCGGCTGAAGCCATTTATTAATCAACTGTGTTTACTCTTTTTAAATCATAATGGCAACAGAAACTACCCAAATGACCCCCATCAAAAGTTTCCATACCGTGGTGATTTTGTCCTGATAACATGCACACAAGTTGACACAAAGAAGTTTGAATGGCTATAAAAGGTAACCATCCTCACCTGTGATCTGTTTTTCTTGTAATTAGTGTGTGTGTATAAAAGGTCAATGCATTTCTGGACTCCTGACAGACCCTTGCATCTTTCATCCGGTGCTGCACTGACGTTTCTAGATTCTGAGTCATGGGGAAAGCAAAAGAATTGTAAAAGGATCTGCGGGAAAAGGTAGTTGAACTGTAAAAAACAGGAAAGGGATATTAAAAGATATCCAAGGAATTGAGAATGCCAATTAGCAGTGTTCAAACTCTAATCAAGAAGTGGAAAATGAGGGGTTCTGTTGAAACCAAACCATGATCAGGTAGACCAACTAATATTTCAGGCACAACTCCCAGGAAAATTGTTTGGGATGCAAAGAAAAACCCACAAATAACTTCAGGTGAAATACAGGACTCAGAAAACATGTGGTGTGGCTGTTTCAAGATGCACAATAAGGAGGCACTTGAGGAAAGATGGGCTGCATGGTCGTGTCACCAGAAGAAAGCCATTACTACGCAAATTCCACAAAGTATCCCGCTTACAATACGCCAAACAGCACAGAGACAAGCCTTTGGAGTGATGAGACCAAAGTTGAGCTTTTTGGCCATAATCATAAATGCTACATTTGGAGAGGAGTCAACAAGGCCTATGATGGCCTACAGAGGTGGATCTCTGATGTTTTAGGGAAGTGTGAGCTACAAAGGCACAGGAAATTTGGTCAAAATTGTTGGCAAGATAAATGCAGTATGTTCTCAAAAAATACTGAAGGAACATTTGCATTCATCAGCCAGGAAGCTGCATATGGGACGTACTTGGACATTCCAACATGACAATGACCCAAAACACAAGGCCATGTCGACCTGTCATTGGCTACAGCAGAATAAAGTGAAGGTTCTGGAGTGTCCACCTCAGTCTCCTGACCTCAATATCATTGAGCCACTCTGTGGAGATCTCAAACTTGCAGGTCATGCAAGACAGCCCAAGAATTTACAGGAACTGCAGACTTTTTGCCAAGAGGAATGGGCAGCTTTACCATCTGAGAAGATAAAGAGCCTCATCCACAAATACCACAAAAGACTTCAAGCTGTCATTAATGTTAAAGGGGGCAATACCTGATATTAAGAACTGGGGTATGTAAACTTTAGATCAGGGTCCTTTGGGTAGTTTCTGTTGCCATTATGTTTTAAAAAGAGTAAACACAGTTGATTGATAATAAATGGCTTCAGTCAAACACTAACCATGAGTGAAAGAAAAGTTTTTTTGTGTTATTCATATTCTCTGAAAAATGGCCAAGAAATTTATAAATTTTGCCACATTGTGTAATTTTATTAGTATGTGTTGCCCCAACAGTACTGACAACTAGGAGGTAGTGGAATGTGAAAGTCCATTTCTTTGACTGCAGTTGATGTCTACAAGCCAAGACTCATTTGTCTCAAGGTATTTTAGCAATAATAATGGTGTACTGGGATTTGAACTCACAAATCCTAAGTTACAAAAATGTTGATCTCATAGCTATCTGCAGGAAGTGAAGCGACAAGACACTGTGATGCAGCAGATAGAGGGGACTGGGCAATGCCTTTTGGGAATAGGGTTGTCATCCATGATGGTGTGGTGCTTCTTGTGATGACAGGAGGTGAATAGGAGGACCCAGGTTATCAGTCTAGTATGTGTAATGCCAGGAGTGGGATAAAAGCTATCTGGTGAGTGAGGGGTTTTGGTTTAAAGTTAAAGCGGACCTAAACACTCCTATCCTTTACAGCCAAGGAAGCTGTCATCTTGGCCTCTTTTTGATCTGCAATTGCCATGGTTTTGCACATATGATCAGCTATGACACCAGCCATTGATTGCTTGACAGCTCAGTTGAGAACACAGACAGCTGTGACCGATATCATTCATGGCATGTCTTGAATGTAACTGTTTTTTCACTCCTGTGACCCATTTTGTTTAGACAGAGCTGGTCAAGACTGGGGAAATTCTGACAATATGTTTTGGGATCCACCCACAACCCTGGACCGGCTCCTGGTTCAGCCTCACAGTGAGCCGCTTAGAGCCTGAGCCAGCCAATCATTTGCCTCCACAGCCCAGCGTTCTAGTGAGCGCAGGTGGTGGGGGGGGGGGGTGTCAAAGCAGAGAGCCGGTGACTGACTGACAGTCACCAGCTCTCTACTTACGGAGCACTAGGAACCGAGCTATCAGCAGTCTTAGAGCAGGCAGGGGACAGATGCAGCATCAGACTGATGCTGCATCCACCTAGGTAAGTATGTTTCTTGAAAAAAAAAATGCCAAACTTCTCTTTTAAAGTGGTACTAAATGGGGCTAAGCGTAACTTTCTTTCAGCGGTCCCTTTCCCTCGCCAACATCTTCTTCCAAGTGCCGATCTTTGATCGACTTCATTAGCTGATGTTGGATGACATCATTCCAGCACATACGCAGGAGTCAGTCATCTCGGCACAAGGACTGTGTCGGTGATGTCAGCTGAGCTGCACCTGCGAGTATTTTATTGTAGAAGAGGCATTGCTTGTCTTTCCTGCAATAAAGAGCCTGCCTGCTCGCAGTTTGTCACAGCAGAATTTTAGTTCTGCTTAAGGCTGGGTTCACACTGCTGCGGTGCGGGAACGCAGCGAATTTACTGCGGGTTCCCGCATCGCACCAACTCGCACGGCAGTTCACACTGCCATATGCGAACTGCTGGGGAGTGTCATACAATGTTAATGACACCCCCAGTTCAGCCCGCATATCTCAATGCGAACTGACAATTCGGACATTTTCGGATCGCATAGGTGTGAACACCCATGCGATCCGATTTTGGTCCGAACAAAAAAAAGGGTCCTGTGCGAGTTTGGACCGAATGCGGTGCGATATCAGCCATACTATCTGTATGGCTGATATCGCACAGCACAGACATCGCATGTGATGTGAACAGCAGTGCGCTGCGAATCACATGCGATGTCTGCCACCGCAGCAGTGTGAACCCAGCCTTAAGTGGAGATATATGACTGAGTGGAAGTGACACGTCTAAGAGTGGAAGGGTGTTAGGAGAGCACATCTGGAGGTGAACAGATGGGACAGAAGGACACTGGGGATGCTGTGCTGAAAAAGATAATTTTTTCTGTTTATTTATTTTTTCTCTTTTTTTATTTATTTATTTTTTAAATGCTTTCCATGCACACTGTAGACACAGGCAGCTAAAGCATTTATGCATTCTGTGTCGGTGTAATATTGAAAATATATTGTGACATTTTTGGTTGTTGGTCGATGTTCTGTTGTGGTCTAATTAGCACTGGTGGCACAATTCTCTGCTGTTCAACACCAGATGTTGGCTTCTCTCTTTACATATAAATGAAAGATACAGAGGAGAAGACATTAATTGGAAAATCGGTTGTAATTTATACTCAGAACTGTGGCTTTTTCTTTATGGCTCTTTATTTTACCCATTCTGGAGATGAATTAATAATGTCCAACGTACTCAGCTTTTGGAGATTGATGAAGCTTGCATGGCTTGACAGAAAGTTTATCTCTGGGAATTCATTCCACCAATCTTCCCAGCTCTATTATGAGGTAATACGCTGACAGCTGTCACCAGTAAAGTGCTGACATGCTTGCAAGTAAAACCACATTATTATGTAGATAAAACAATCCCTGAATTGCTTCCGTCAAATTAATCTCAACTTGTTCTTCGCACAAAGGCAAGAAAATAATTCTATTTGATCTATAAATGCTTTAATTGGCTTTTAAAGTGTAGAATCTCTCCTCTTATATGTAGATATTTCATGTTTTAATTGATAAAGCTGAATGTATGCCCGGTTTTAGAATATATGGGCTGATCAGCTAATTACCGTTACAAGCAGCACCTTATCTGTTCTGGCTTTTAATTTACCTTGATCACAGAGGGCCACTGATAGCATTGGACTGTTTGCAGTGTAAGCCACAAGTCCAGCTTTCATAACATCTTCATAATGATACAGGGAACCTAATGACCCCTCCTAGCTTTGAGGGTAATTGGTGAACAATAATCCATCGGTGATTGCTATATGACAGGACTGCCTTAGGAAAATCCCAAGCCCTAAACACCCCCCCCCCTTTCCCAATCATAGCCTGCCTCTGGCACACCCCCCCTTCCCAATCGCAGCCTGTCTCTGGCACCCCCCTTCCCAATCACAGCCTGTCTCTGGCACCCCCCTTCCCAATCACAGCCTGTCTCTGGCACACCCCCCCCCTTCCCAATCACAGCCTGCCTCTGGCCCCCCCCTCTTCCAAATCACAGCCTGTCTCTGGCACACACACCCCCTCCCAATCACAGCCTGCCTCTGGCACCCCCCCTCTTCCCAATCACAGCCTGTCTCTGGCACGCCCCCCCCCACCCTCCCAATCACAGCCTGCCTCTGGCACCCCCCTTCCCAATCACAGCCTGTCTCTGGCACCCCCCCTTCCCAATCACAGCCTGTCTCTGGCACTCCCCCTTCCCAATCACAGCCTGTCTCTGGCACCCCCCTTCCCAATCACAGCCTGTTTCTGGCACCCCCCTTCCCAATCACAGCCTGTCTCTGGCACCCCCCTTCCCAATCACAGCCTGTCTCTGGCACCCCCCTTCCCAATCACAGCCTGTCTTTGGCACCCATCCCCCTTCTTCTCAATCACAGCCTGCCTCTGGCACCCCCCCTTCCCAATTACAGCCTGCCTCTGCCACCCCCCCTCCCAATCACAGCCTGCCTCTGGCACCTATCCCCCCTTTTCCCAATCACAGCCTGTCTCTTGCACCCCCCCCACCCTCCCAATCACAGCCTGCCTCTGGCACCCCCCACCCTCCCAATCACAGCCTGGCCCTGGCACCCCCCCTTCCCAATCACAGCCTGTCTCTGGCACCCCCCCTTCCAAATCACAGCCTGTCTCTGGCACACCCCCCCCCCTTCCCAATCACAGCCTGTCTCTGGCACCCCCCCTTCCCAATCACAGCCTGTCTCTGGCACCCCCCCCTTCCCAATCACAGCCTGTCTCTGGCACACACGCCCCCCCTTCCCAATCACAGCCTGTCTCTGGCACACACCCCCTCCCCTTCCCAATCACAGCCTGTCTCTGGCACCCCCCCTTCCCAATCACAGCCTGTCTCTGGCACACACGCCCCCTTCCCAATCACAGCCTGTCTCTGGCACCCCCCTTCCCAATCACAGCCTGTCTCTGGCACCCCCCTTCCCAATCACAGCCTGTCTCTGGCACCCCCCTTCCCAATCACAGCCTGTCTCTGGCACCCTCCTTCCCAATCACAGCCTGTCTCTGGCACCCCCCCTTCCCAATCACAGCCTGCCTCTGGCACCCATCCCCCCTCTTCTCAATCACAGCCAGCCTCTGGCACCCCCCCCTTCCCAATTACAGCCTGCCTCTGGCCCCCCCCCCCGGCTTCCCAATCACTCCTGCCTCTGGCACCCCCCCCGGCTTCCCAATCACTCCTGCCTCTGGCACCCCCCCTTCCCAATCACAGCCTGCCTCTGGCACATCCCCCCCCCCCTCCCAATCACAGCCTGCCTCTGGCACCCCCCCCTCTTCCCAATCACAGCCTGTCTCTGGCACACACACCCCCCCACCCTCCCAATCACAGCCTGCCTCTGGCACCCCCCTTGCCAATCACAGCCTGCCTCTGGCACCCATCCCCCCTCTTCTCAATCACAGCCTGCCTCTGGCACCCCCGGCTTCCCAATTACAGCCTGCCTCTGGCACACCCCCGGCTTCCCAATTACAGCCTGCCTCTGGCACATCCCCCCCCCCTCCCAATCACAGCCTGCCTCTGGCACATCCCCCCCCCTCCCAATCACAGCCTGCCTCTGGCACCCCCCCTCTTCCCAATCACAGCCTGTCTCTGGCACACACACCCCCCCACCCTCCCAATCACAGCCTGCCTCTGGCACCCCCCTTGCCAATCACAGCCTGTCTCTGGCACCCCCCTTCCCAATCACAGCCTGTCTCTGGCACCCCCCTTCCCAATCACAGCCTGTCTCTGGCACCCCCCCCCCTTCCCAATCACAGCCTGTCTCTAGCACACCCCCCCCCTTCCCAATCACAGCCTGTCTCTGGCACCCCCCTTCCCAATCACAGCCTGTCTCTGGCACCCCCCTTCCCAATCACAGCCTGTCTCTGGCACCCCCCTTCCCAATCACAGCCTGTCTCTGGCACCCCCCCCTTCCCCATCACAGCCTGCCTCTGGCACACCCCCCCCCCTTCCCAATCACAGCCTGCTTCTGGCAACCCCTCCCCTTTCCAATCACAGCCTGCATCTTGACTCAGGCTGAACAGACTATGAAATACAGGCACAAGATGTGTCTGCAAAGTGTCCTGTAACCCCGCCTCCCCACTTTTAGGAAGAAGAGATGCATGGTCACATGACAGAACTTTTTAACCTTGTAAAAAAGGTATGAAAGATCATTTCTGACACTAAACAAAAGCATTTATGGTATCTGCACAACTATTTTAAGTATACAAATACTGACTTCATCATCTAATAAGTTGGTTCTTTGGCCCATGGCATCCCTCACATGTTGGCTGTGGTAGTGGGTGGGCCACAATTTTGATTCCCAAGTTGAAGTTATTTCTGTAATAGTAAAGCTTTGGTTTTGCAGCTCCTGTGAAGCTATGGTGAAAACTCAAGATGGGGTATATAGGGCCCTATTGGGAGCTCCAGCCTTTATTACAACAAAACCACTGCAGGTTTACTTTCAACATGATCTCTGTTGTTTATTTTTATATATATATAAAATAATATGTGTTTTAAAAATCCATACTTTTTTTTTTTTTTCTCTTTTTAGATCTGCTTTCTTATGTTTGCCATGTTATACATTGTGTCATACTTCATCATCACACGATACAAAAGAAAAGCAGGTACGTATTCTGCTCTTATTTTCTATTTATGGTCCAAGATTTTTATTTGAGAATAATGTAACTTTTTAGAAATGGTTTCCAATGGCACTGATCCTCCATTGACCCTCTGTACAGTGTGCTGGTAATATTAGTATTGTTTTGATAGGACACTCTTCTTCGCTGAAGAAAGATGGGTATCTAGAGACTCCTGTCATCCTGTAGTCTGATATACAGACATATTCCCTCTGAGTATTTCCAGTGCTCGTGTACTTTAGGAGAATTTTGCCCTAATTAGGTCTTTGTCATTTTGCAAATCTGCACAGTACTGAAACTATGCAGGAGACCAACATCTCTCATATTGCTGAGAGTTAGATGATCATTCATTCTTGTGTTTACAGCTTTTCCCAGTGTGTTCAATACAAGAAATTCCTCGCATAACTAAGAATTACGTGTCAGCTGCTATAAATCGTAATCATTTTAAGGTACTCGTATTTTGAAGTGAAGCAGTTCTAACAGTCTTGCTAGGATGGATAGTGAAATAGGAAGGTTAGATTACTTTTTTTTGTTGGTCCAGGCTCCTTTCAGTGCTGACTACATGTGTGATGATCTAGGGCACTTGGTCACATTAACTTGCTGAAGCCGCAGAGCATAAGCCAATAGGAGTACCAGACCTTATTCATAAAGAAGTCTAAAACAGCTTTAATGATTCACAAAAAACAAATGGATTTCGGGGGGCAAACCACTCTACCCCTTCATCAGTGCTCGGTAATTTTTGCAAATGTTTACTTGAACTTGGAAAGTAGATACCAGATAAATCTTATGCTTTCTGCGTAAAATGTTTTTTTATGTGGTTAAATCCTAGTAAAATGGCTGCAACAAGCCAGCTCCTTGTAGTTGATTTAAACATTTGCAAATATCACTAAGCCTTGATGAAGGGAGAGCGTGTTTTGTTTTGTGATTAATTAAAACTGATTTGGTCTGGTCTCTGTTGGTTTATGCTCCTGGGTACCCTTTGAAGGGGAGCCCTATCTGCGTGTGAGCCAACCGAGTCAGAGTCCTTTACTGTTACTGTTCTGTATGAATAAGCAATGAAGTTCAGTGCTTCTCGGATGTACGTTTTTGGAAGCAGAGGTTCAGGCCACGTGAACATTGATCATCTTTTTTAGCAAGGTCCATGTATCTAAGCACCTAGGCCTTCACACATACAGCGAAGGGAATGTTCACAGAGTAGAAAATATTTGTATTATTCTACCCTTGTCTTACTTTTACCATGTAACCAAGACTGGTGACCCTAAATATCTTAAAACTCAATTCCAGGTATTGATTTTATAGAATAGTTACAATGGTCCAGCTTGAGCCAATGTAGGTATGCATATGCCATGCCTGTGGGATGTCTGTGGAAGCTGAAAATCTCTCTAGTAGTCTCTGCTATTTGAGTGCTTGCCACTGTCTTCTGGGTTCTGTGCTGAGCAGCTGCCCTGCTGTGTAGTGAACATAGGGAGTCACTCGCTTGGCACAGGTGCCATTCAAAGAAAGCCTTGCATTTTTCTTAATGATGCAGGGCATTCTCTGATTGGAGTAGGTAGAATTTGTGATGTCAACGACCCTCCTCTCCACCTAATCTGATCAGAGAATTAAACTCTGCATTTAAAAAAGAAGGGCCCCCAGGAGGTGTTTCCCATAATGTGCTAGTATGCATAGCATGTTGGCACATAATGGCAGACTTACCAGCCAAACAGTCTCCTCTCAGTGCTCCTGTTGGTCACTGGTGCTTCCATATTCTCTTTCCTGTAGGGTTCAGACTCTTTGCGCGGACTGCAATGAAGTCACTCGCACACCATTATGGCACAGAGAGATGATGTAATGATGAGCTGTGCATGTACGGCTTGGTGAACCAGGAAAGAAAAGCATTTACAACAGAACAGACCAATAGTAGGGTATCTTTATTAAATTTCTACCTGTCTTTTTTTTTTAATTCAATTCTGCTTTAAGAAAAATGCAAGGTGTTCTGGGAATAGCACCCCTGCACCCTGTGGTTACTATGAAAAAGGGAAGCGACTTGACACAGAACCTGGAAGTGGAGACTACTACAATGATTTCAAGCTTCCACGCGCATACCGCAGGTATGGAAAATGCATACTTACATGGGCCCAAGCTGGAACAATGTAACAATGCTATAAAATCCATACCTGGGATATGTTTCTAAACTGCATATGAATTAAAAAAAAGCAACTCCGCAGAAATGGCGCTTTATAAAAATATGTCCTTTTTTCATTTTTTCCTCCATTCCTTTTTCTCCTGCTCAACAAAAAGTTACTTCCTTCAGTTTTAATTGCAGGATCGTTGAATATATTTTGGAATGCAAGCACTTGTTTTTTTTTTTTTTTTTAGCTTGCGGTTGCTTTCCACACTTTCTTCTGCCTTCATGTATGTTTTGTACTGTCATGATTTAGGACCAAAACCCTTTTTGCTGTGAGATGCATTGCAGTAACTCTACATACGGTATGATAGTGCATTGCAGTGCCATTTATTTATGCCCATTTTAATACTAAAAAAACTCTTGGATTAAAAAAAAAAAAAAAAAGTAACAACATCAATGTTGACCAAGGCATGTACTTATGTTGTATATATTCAGTCCAAAGAATGGATAAGACAAGGTCTCTGCAATGTAGAATAGACAGAAGAAATATATTACAAATTATAACAATGGTAAAATTAGCACAAGATCAACCCAGGTGTCTATAGTTGTTATAGCAGTGCTACTATCATAAAGTCTATGATTAGCTTTCATGTATATACAACACACGGGGAAAAGCAGTTGACAGATGGTGTGAGAAAAGTCCCAGAAACCACAGATGATAATCTTGCTATGTTACACAGTACGTTTCCCCACACTGAAGTCCGTGTATCACACTCCCCTTCGGGGTTCACACTCGACCAGAGGGATGGATATATCGGGCACGGATAGATATACCACCACTGACGTCAACATCAGGCAGGTGTCACTGTTTATTATGTGGATTCCACTGGTATCTAGGACAGAAAAAAGGCTTCCACTAGTGTAATTCCATTTTGCGTGACGGAGGAAGACGAAACTAGTCAGGGTGTGACCTTACGACAACCGGACGTGACGAGTGCGTTCCACGACCAGGAAGTGACTTACCAGGAAGCAAGCAGTGGACGCTGCTTCCTATAGAATGTGACTTATAACATTCACCGTGCTGTGAGGAACGCCCCTCGATTTGCCTGTATACTTTTAAGCTGTTCTGGCCGATGACTTTTTGTAAAAAACTTTTTTTGAAAAAACGAAATTACACTATTGGAAGCCTTTTTTCTGTCCGAGAAACCAGTGGAATCCACATGATAAACTGTGACACCATGGTGACCAGGGGAAACAGCAATAGACATGCTGCACATTACTTAAAATCAGGACCCAGCCTGCCAGGACACAGGCATCCTGGGACAATGGACCAATTAGCGAGACTGTCATGGGACTGTTGGTAAGTATGCCATTTGTGGGTACTGCAGGGCTCAAGGCAGCCCTGATAGCTGGCTGATTTGTGAAAAATGAGGGAGAGGGCGAGTGGCTACAGCAGGAATGATGCTGGTGGAGGGGAGGTGTCGCTGGAACACTAGATGATGGGGGGGTTGTCAATCTTTTTTTCTGGTGGATGGATATACTATTGCCGGCATTCTTTTGTTTAAATTTCATCTGTCAGCAGGGGAATCCCGCTGACAGATGAAATGTCGTCGGTTGTTAAGGATGCGGCGGGCCCTGCTCCTTAACAACCGATAATTGCCGGCATTTTTTTATTTTACATTTTAGTCGTCAGCTGAAAGAACCAAGCCTTGAGGTATCAGTTTCAGGTTTCAGAGCATTTGCACAAGCACCAATAGTTGTGCAAATGCTTAGTATTGGCACAAATATAGGTATTGGTGCAACCCTACTTGACACCCATGTGAATATAGCCTTATACACACCTGTTCCTTCTCTCTGGTATCTTCAATGTGCAATCTCTATGGTGCTGCACAAATTCAAAAAATCTCCCAGGCAGGTAATGAACCTCCTGCACATGTGTCCTGCGATCTTTTATTATTTTCTATGGAAAGCCATAAACTTGAAACAGGGGTGTCCTTTAATGATTCCTTGACTTCACAGTGACATTTTATTAGGGGTGTTGAGTATATTCGGCGCATCGATGCATCGCGATTCAGCCTTGCTCAATTCTGCATTGATGCAGAGATCAGCTGAATCGCTGATCTCGGGGCTGGAGCCGAAGAGCGGCTCAGCTTGTCTGTGCTGGCGCTGCAGCTGATTAGAGTGGAGGTGGCAGCTGGACTTGTGGAGCATGGAGCTCCGGAGAGAAGAGCAGAGTCATCAGTACACTGGTCCCTGAAGTGTTTAGGGCGGCTGCGGCGTTCAGAGGTGTGACGGTGGAGGATGGCAAGGCTGTGCCAGAGGAGAGCCTGGTAAAGCAGCATATCCAGGTGAGGGGGCCATGGGGAGGACACTGAGGCAGTGGCGTAATGTGGGGGGGGGTCCACTTTTAATCCTAGTATGTGGAGGAGTCAGGCGGTGGGCATGTCCCCACATCAGTAGGAATTGGCTGCCCGGTCTGTCAGCTCACTCTACCGTGATTGACTGACTGTTGCGAGTCCTGGGCTGTGAGGGCCGCCATGCTAGTGGCGGTGATCGGGATCCTTCTGGCCCTGATCAGGCGACAATGGTGGCTGGGGAAGGAGGAGAGGACCCCTGGGAGTGGCTGGGGGAGAAGGAGAGGACCCCTGGGAGTGGCTGGGGGAGAAGGAGAGGACCCCTGGGAGTGGCTGGGGGAGAAGGAGAGGACCCCTGGGAGTGGCTGGGGGAGAAGGAGAGGACCCCTGGGAGTGGCTGGGGGAGAAGGAGGGGGCCCCTGGGTGGCCATTTGGAGAAGGAGAGGGCCCCTGGGTGGCCATTTGGAGAAGGAGAGGGCCCCTGGGTGGCGGTTTGGAGGAGGAAAGGGCACATGGGTGTTTGGAGGAGAAGGAGAGGGTCCCCAAGAAAGTACAGTTAAATCACGCTTGTTTAATAATAAAAGTAAATAGAACAAACGTAGTCAAAACATAGCCAGAGTTCAGGAACCGGAACAGATAGTCAGACAAGCCAAACATCAGGGAGCCGGAGTTGAGCGTAGTAAAACAGCAAGCAGGATCTGGAGCCAGAAGGGATTTCAGCCAAGCAAGTCTTTTAACCACTTAAGCCCCAGACCATTTCGCTGGCCAAAGACCAGAGCACTTTTTGCGATTCGGCACTGCGTCGTTTAAACTGACAATTGCGCGGTTGTGCGACGTGGCTCCCAAACAGAATTCAGCTCCATTAAAACGATCGTGGGTATCCCCGCGGCGATCGAGACCTCGGGACCCGCAGTCCGACTCACGGAGCTCCCGGCAGGGTGGCGCGCACGTGACTACACAGCGGCAAATGCAAAGGGACGTACCTGTACGCCCATTTGCCCAGCCGTGCCATTCTGACGACGTATATGTACATGCGGCGGTCGGCAAGTGGTTAACAGGAATGCAGGAGAGCGTCTCTGTGATGTTGACTGAGGCGAAGGCAGAGATCCTCTGGACTGGATGGCTTAAGTAGGCAGGACTGACGAGTAGGATATCATCAACAGCTGAGTAATTGTGGAGAGATAGGAGCTGGCAATTAGCCGACAGCTGAGTGGCCAGCTCAGAGAAGGAAGGGCTGAGCCCAGCCCTGACATATAGTAAATGTGTGCTAGCTGCTAACCAATCATACAGCGCCCACATGATTTTGTTTTTAATGCAGATATGACAGCATGTTCCCCACTTGGCTGTCAAACTGCCTGATGTCCACCACAACCTGTTGCTCCCCCCTCAGTTCCCACTGTTTCTCTCTGAACCCCCCCCCTTTTTATATGTCTCAAAATGCTCCCAGTCAATAACCCCAGATCACCCAAACTCCACATCAGACGGACATGGCTCCCAGCCCATTCCTCTTCCACCTCCCTATTCAAGTCAAAGGCCACCGCATAGCCACCACCCTCACCCACCCCACCTCCATTCAGTCTCCAACCCCACCCAATGCATCCCTGAACAACCTGAGGTCCCATCCATTCTTATCTCTGCCCCCCCCCAACCTTCAATTCCCATGACTCCTTTATCGAATAATATTCCTGGACTCTACCGGCTTTCCATTCCTATCCTCTGGTTCTTCCATCCGTTCTTTCTTATTCATGGATTCCTCCTTCCCTATACCCAGACACTTCCATTCTCTATCCATGGATTTCACCATCTTTCATTTCTTATCCCTTGTCCCCTCCAGCCTTCAGCTCTATACCCGGACTCTTCCGTCCTTTAGTTCCTATCTCCAGACTTCTCCATCCTTCCTTTCCTAGTCGTTTATTCCTCCTTCCCTATCCCCAAACTCCTCCATCCTTCCTTTTGATTCTTCCATCCTTTAGTTCTCCTGATCCCTTGAATTTGTTAATGAAAACCATGCACAGTAGGACACAGGTTCCGCTCGATGGGGGATTTGACGTGCTAGGGGCTGAAGGCGGGGCCTGGTGGTGGGGCGGTGGATGAAGGAGGCATGAGTGATGGCGGCTTAGAAGGAACGGGGTGAGAGCCCGTGATGGTCTGTGGCTGGCCAGGCATCCCCCCTTCTAGGCGGCAGGTGAGACCGCACAACAACCGGCTCCTAAAAAGGAAAAGACGGGCAACGGTGAGCCGCAGAACAGAGCCAGCTGAGCTCAGTGTGTGGAGGATAGACGGAGCAGGTGATCCCTGCCGCTTGCAAAGCTCTTCCAGCCTCCCCCCCCCCCCTATCTCTCCCCCGGCGCACGGACGCTGCTGTATCCTGCCTGTCTGTTCCAGCCTGGCTTTGGCGCACAGTTTAAACAAGGAAAGCTGAGGAGCTGTGTCTCACTTAAACAGGAAGACTTGGTCCTATTAAACTGAAGACAAGACAGTGCGCAGACCCCCCGCCCCCCCTCCCCAAGGCTGTGCTGGCGCTGATTAGGAGCAAGGAGCCCTTACAGAAACCTGGAGCCCCCCCTCAAGAGGTCTTCTGGATCCAGGTAGGATCAACTTGGTTTATCATAAATTTTCATAAACACAACTGATAGGACTGTGTTGAACTGTTGGTATAGTACCTGCCTCAATTGAACTGAAAATCATTTAGCACAAGAAGATAGAAAGTCTGAAGGTGACTGTCTGTGCCTGAGTTGAGCTAGCATCTCAGGGGGGAATAAGAATGTGATGTGTAGAGCGCAGAACAAAAACCTATACTTATACACTGTCATTGTTCCGGCCATGTGAACTGTTGAATAACCTCCAAGACACGGTTTACGCTTAAGCCGCCCTAGAAAGGGAAAGAAAAAGAAAGGAACGGTGAAGCGTTGGGAAGGCAGTGGGAAGGAAAGGGATGAGCATGAGAGGACGCTCCCAAAAATCAGCTGAACCTAACAAACCCAGAGACAGTCTGAATTCCAGCACAATCCAGAAGTATCTAAAAAGCCCAGGGATGGAAAACAAACAACAAGAGGCTAAGGATAAAAAAAAAGGTGGCTACCAAAAATAAAGGGGTCCAGGGGGGGACGGCCAGCGCAGTGAATATGTCGGATGTAGATCCAGATCGGACTATGGAGACTGACCCTGTCGGTGAAGCTCTACCCACTAAAGCAGAGATCCAAGACATGTTTGTGAAATTAGAGAAAGTAATTAAGGAAGAAATTCTAAATGTAAGGACAGACATGGGCCACCTTCTTAAGAGAGTGGAGGAAGTGGAGAAGGTGGTGGAAACGCAAGGAGAGGAAATCTCTGGGTTAGAGAATCAAGTAAAAGCACTACAGAGGGGCCAACGTGAACTGATGTTAAAGTTGGAAGAACAGGAAAACCAAAATAGGCGACAAAACCTAAGAATTAGATCTCTACCAGAGCAGAGCGGAGAAGACCTGACTACAGTAATAAAAGAAATTTTTAACCCCCTGCTGGGAAGGAACCCCGAGTGTGAGCTGAAAATAGATAGTCCACAGAATCAGAAAACCCCCAAATTTAAGAGATGAGGCGCCGAGGGATGTTATAGTGCAGTTTCATCAATTCGAGGACAAAGCTAAAATATGGAGCAAATTAAGAGGGGCCCTCCCAGTTAAATATAACAATCAAGAGATCCAAATATTTGCTGATCTTTCCACAGGAACTTTGGCAAGGAGACGGCAGCTGAAACCATTACTGGACATATTAAGGGGGGCAAATTTAAAATATAGTTGGGGTTCTCCTCTCTCTCTGAGTGTGACGAAAGAGGGAAGAACTTTCAAAATAAGATATTCTGGTGATCTTCAGGATTTTTGTAGGAACCTAGATATTGTCGCCCCCGCCATACCCGAGGGGGTGTTTCCATAGTACAGGGCACAATATGATTCCTTGGGTTTGTTTTTTTTTTTTTCGCTCTTCTTGCTCCGCTTCCTCGGATTTTTTCAGTGTTCTCTTTTTGTTTTTTTCTTTTTAAGAGAGAAGGTGGCGCGGGGGGGGGGGGAATAAGTGTTTCAAACGCCTTCTGAAATCTCTGGGGACCCCTCCCCCCCCACGAAGGTGGGGGGGTGGGGCCACCGTTGGCCATGATCAGGGCCCCACTCCAGGGCAAAAAGGTGTGCGGTGGCATGAGTATAGTAGACTCGGCACTGCGCTCCAGGGGCCAGGTAGTGGCGAGGGGCGGGAGGGAGATGGATGGGATGGGGGGGGGAGCTACCCCGAGCAGACACGTGGCACTCAGAGCCCCTTGGGTAAATAGCAAGTCACTAGTGAGGCCAAAAGTCCAGGTTAATGAATATTAAGTGTCTGACCTATAATGTTAAAGGGTTAAATTCCCCCAATAAAAGGCATAAGGTGTTGAAAGAGTTACAACATTATGGGGCAGACGTGGTTTTCTTACAGGAAACCCACCTAGTATGGGATGCAGGGGTAAAGCTGTACTCTTAAGTATTTTCCCAGATGGATATATAATGATTCTCCTATAAAAAGGGCAAAAGGGGTGGCCATAGGCTTTGCTAAAGGTTTCAATTTTGTCCTAATAGACAGGATGGTGGACCCGGAAGGGCGCTTTCTATTTCTAAAGATCAGAAGTGGTAATAAGATCCTGACTCTAGCCAATGTGTATTGCCCCATTCAAGGTGTGACCAAATATCTAGCCCAGGTATTAAACAGGCTGATGGATTTCAGAGAGGGGGAGATGATATTGGCTGGAGACTTCAACTTCGGCTTGGATCCATCCTTAGATAGTTCTTCGAATGCACGGGGAATGAGTAAGAGCCTCTTGAGAAAAATTGGGAAAAAACGACGCGACTGTCATTTGATTGATGTATGGAGGGTGCAACATGCAAAGATAAGAGATTATACCTTTTTCTCCCCCGTGCATGGGACATTAGACTACCTGATGGTGGATCATAGCCTGTTGGATGAAGTTGAAGAAACTGGGATCGGGATCAGAACATTGTCTGTCATAATGAAAATGAGACTAAAAGGAATTAATAGACCCCCTTTTACATGGCGCTTAAACGAAAACTTACTTAGAGACGTGAAGATTGTTGAAAAGATTCAGGAGGAAATAGATTAGTTCTTTCAAATAAATGACACGCGTGAGATTTCGGCGGCTACGGTATGGGAAGCCTTTAAGGCTTATATAAGAGGGGTGCTGATTTCTGTAGGGGCAGGAGTGAAAAAAGAAAGGATAAAAAAAAGGAAACACTAATAGCAGAAGTTTTCAAGCTCGAGCAAATACACAAAGCCCATAGAGGACCAGACAGGACACCATTGCAGCAGTTGACTATTAAGCAAGACGAATTAAGAGATTTAATGGAAGAAGAGACGAACCTTATTATAAATAGATTCCAGAGAGAGAAATATAGATGGGGTAACAAAGTAGGTAAACATCTGTCAAAAACGCTGCAGAAAAAGCGAGACCCAAATTTCATCGATAGGATTCAGAATAAAAAAGGGGACATGAGGTTCACACCTAGAGAAATCGGTGAAGAATTTAGACAATATTTTTCATCTTTATATTCGATCGACACAAAAAGATGTAGCAAAGGGGAAAATGATAAGGTGGAGGACCTTTTAAAAATGGCAGGGCTTAATAAACTGACCGAAAAAGACTCAAAAGAACTTGATAACCCCATAAGGGAAGAGGAGATCCGTCTGGCCCTAAAATCTTCTCCTCCTGGGAGGAGTCCAGGTCCAGATGGCTTCACGTCCGGATTCTTTAAAATATTTGACGCACTGGTTCCAAGACTCTGTCGGCTCTGGAACGAGCTCGGGACACAGGGAGAGTTGGGGGATGGTGCGCTATTGGCTGCGGTAACCCTGATTCCTAAGGAGGGCAAGGATCGCACCCTATGTTCAAGCTATAGGCCCATAGCGCTAATCAACGCAGATATCAAACTGTACGCAAAGGTACTGGCCATACGGTTCAAGGGGAGAATGGCGCACCTGGTACACCCGGACCAGGTGGGTTTTGTCCCAGGGAGAGAGGCTAGAAACAAGGGGGTGCGTTCCTTGCTTATCTCAGAGGCTATCAAGATTGGCGGAACCCCAGGTCTATTTCTGTCCATAGATGCCGAGAAGGCTTTTGACAGAGTAGACTGGGGTTTCATGATTAAAATGCTTGAAATAATGGGAGTGGGAGGAAAAATGATAAAATGGATTAAAATCTTATACAGTCGCCCCTCAGCCTTCGTAAAAGTCAACAACGTGGCTTCAGCGCAGTTTGAAATGGAGAATGGGACCAGGCAAGGTTGCCCGCTCTCCCCCCTCCTATTCGTTTTAACTCTAGAGCCTCTGTTAGCGGCCATACGGAAAAACCCAGACATCAAAGGGTACATAGTGGGTGAGGAGGAACACAAACTGGCCGCATATACGTACTCCTCTACATTACGAACCCGAGGATCTCAATACCAAATATATTGGCTATAGTAAAGAAGTATGGAGAGCTTTCAAATTATAAAATCAATCTGGGGAAATCGGAAGCGCTAAACATTAACATCAATAGGAAAGAAGAGGAATGGATTAGGGAGAATTTCCAATGCCCAGTTAAAGACAATATCCAATATTTAGGGGTTAAACTAGCAAATTCAGTTAAGAGGACATATTTATTAAATTTTATACCACTACTGGATGAAATTCGAGCAGGAACAAAAAGGATGGAGCACCGCCCGATCTCTTGGATTGGGCGTATCAACTCAATTAAAATGGTGGTGGCCCCAAAGATATTCTATAAAATGCAGATGCTCCCAATCCCGTTGCCTCAAAGATATTTTATTAAACTAACACAAATAATAAATGGGTTTGTGTGGAACCATAAGAAAGCAAGGGTAGCACATAAGGAGTTATGTAGAGAAAAAGCACAAGGGGGGCTGGCTATGCCAGACTTTAAAAAATATTGTAATGCAATAGCAATAGCACAGGCTGTAGATTGGGTTAAAGGGGGTAATAACAAAAGATGGGTCAATCTAGAAATGGGATTAAGTAGGGCACATTTAAAATTCCTGCTATGGAATCCGCCACGGTTTAGAAAATTAGGATTAGAAACACATATTATTACACAACACACTTTTAAAAGGAGGGACATGATGCACACAATTAATAGTTGAGATTATAATTCACCACTGATTTACTTAAAAAATAATGAGATGTTTCCTTCAGGTATGGAGGAAGTAGGAGGAAACTGGATCACAAACACTGAAACACAACTAAAAGATATCATGAATAAAGGAAAAATTTACACTTTCCAGCACCTAGATACACAGAGGAATTTAATGAGAATAAATGAGTGGCGGTATATTCAGCTCTTTCACTTTGTAGAAAGTCTACCAGGGTACATTAGAGAGGAAAAAGACTTTAGACCAATAGAGAAAATATTCTGTAGCAAGAAGCCTGGGGGATACATCTCTAGGATATACAAAATGCTGATAAATAGTGGGGAGATGGAAGTACCGCCATTCATTAAAAAATGGGAGAAAGACTTGGGGTTGACCCTAGAAGAAAACGTGGTGGGAAATGTTCTGAAGGCAACGTACAGCTCGGCATTGGATATTAAAATGACAGAAACAAACTACAAGTGTCTATCTAGATGGTATGCCACCCCAGAGATAATCAGCAAATTCCAACCAGATAAATCTCCGAACTGTTGGAGAGGGTGTAAGGTATTGGGGACCATGGCTCATCTGTGGTGGAGCTGCCCCGTTGTCAAAAAATATTGGCTGGAGGTGTTACAAATAATAGAGGAGATAACTGGTAAAATAATCCCGTATGACCCATGGATATGCCTGTTTCACAGCTCAGAGGGTGGAAACCGAGACTACAGTAGGTCCATCACCCCTGTGCTGTTGAACGCAGCAAAAAGTGAGATCCCAAAAAAATGGCAGAAGGTCGATGGCCCTTCGATCAAGGACTGGTTTCTAAGAGTGCAGGAAACATATAACCTTGAGAGAAGGGAGAAAGAGCTGACAAATGTGGAGTATGAGAGAGGGGAAGGCAGATGGGTAAGTTGGGTGGCTTTTAAGGAATCCGTGAGGTATGCGGAGAAGAGGCTGAGCTAACTGATACCAAGGGGGTAGGAGGGCAAAAGTATCTGGTTGAATAAAGTCTGCGGGGGGGGGGTGAGGGATAGGGGTGAGGGATAGGGGTGGTGGGGGGGGGGGGTTTTATGGGTTACAAGGGAAGGTACTTTTGAAGAAGAAGTGATGGTTATTTCTGTATGTGCTTTCTTTTGTATGGATATAAATAATCTAAATAAAGATTTAAAAAAAAAAAAAGAAAGAAAAGAAAACCATGGACAGTAATCGTGATGCATCGCAAAATCAAACTGAATCGTTGACATAATAATCATAATCGAATTGAATCGTGAGACTTCTGAAGATGCGTACCTCTCTACATTTTATATCATTAGCTTTTCGTTTCTCAGTTTCTTTATGTTAACTAATTTATCGCAGTGATATTATAGCTTTGTTTTTAAGTTATGTACAATTGTTCTGTTTATGTTACAGATGAGCAAGAGGATGAGGACGCTACTGTCAACCGTGTTTCGTACGTACGCATTATCATTTTTTACATTTTTTTTCACACAAATTTTACATTTTGGAGAATGAAATTGTTAGGCAAGTTGTTTGTGAATTGTGGTTAGTTGCTATTAATCCTAAAATAGCGCCCAAAACCACATGCAATTAGTGGGTGCAATGTCAAGCTCCTGCAGACACAGAAAAGCATTATTTCTGTATTTCTTACTTGGGCAATATCTTCCATCATGCTTGAGGTGATTGTAGCCGTATTAGTGCACTTGCAATAAGAACAATTGGTACTGTCTGATTCTTTTTTTTTTTTTTTTGCATTAACATCCAAATTTTCAGGACAAGCTTTCGGGGTGTGTGCCCTTCTTCCCTCCACAAAGTTTTATCAGAATGTTAAGTAAAACAATCTTTGTGGAAAACAAAAAGCAAAAAAGAAGAAAAGTGCCCAACAAAATTGATATCACTCCTAATTGCAGTGCTTTAGTGATAAATTCTACAAAAATAATTTATCAATTTTTGTATGAGTTATCACTACAGGGCTGTATTTTAGAGCAGTAAAAACCTGGCAGGTGTACTAATGGCTCTCCCCTTTATCCAAGATCCCCTGCCCAAAAAAAAAAGAAAAAAGTTTTGCCTACTTTAACCACTTGCCGACTGCCGCATGTACATATACGTCGACACAATGGTATGGACAGACAAATGGGCGTACAGGTACGTCCCTTTAAATTTGCTGCCATGTCATTCCGTGCGTGCCCGCCCCGAGCTCCGTGAGTGTGATCGCGGGTTCCGTGGACTCGATGTCTGCGGGGATACCCACGATCGTTTCACGGAGAGGAAGAACAGGGAAATGCTTATGTACACAAGCATTTCCCCATTCTGCCTAGTGACAGTGACACTGGTCACAGCTCCCTGTAATCGGGAGCGGTGATCAGTGTCATGTTACACATAGCCCCTCCCCCCCACAGTTAGAATCACTCCCTAGGACACACTTAACCCCTACAGCGACACCTAGTGGTTAACCCCTTCCCTGCCAGTGACATTTACATAGTAATCAATGCATTTTTAATTGCACTGATCGCTGAAAATTTTCAAACGCGTTTAATGCTTAAAAACTGTTTACATATGTGAGCGCGGCTTACGTATGCGTTTGCTTCTGCGTGCGAGCACACGGGGACAGGGGCACTTTAAATTTTTTCTTTTTAATTTACAGTTTTTTTTTTTTTTTGATCACTTTTATTCCTATTACAAGGAATGTAAACATCCCTTGTAATAGGAATAAGCATGACAGGTCCTCTTTACAGTGAGATATGGGGTCAGTAAGACCCCACATCTCACCTCTGGGCTGGGAAGCCTGAAATAATAATATAATATAATAATAATAATAATATAATAATAAAACCTTCTCCAGAGTGCTCAGGACCTCAGACTGGGCCGAAAGTTTACCTTCCAACAAGACAATGACCCTAAGCACACAGCTAAAATAATGAAGGAGTGGCTTCACAACAACTCCGTGACGGTTCTTGAATGGCCCAGCCAGAGCCCTGACTTAAACCCAATTGAGCATCTCTGGGAGAGACCTAAAAATGGCTGTCCACCAACATTTACCATCCAACCTGACAGAACTGGAGAGGATCTGCAAGGAGGAATGGCAGAGGATCCCCAAATCCAGGTGTGAAAAACTTGTTGCATCTTTCCCAAAAAGACTCATGACTGTATTAGATCAAAAGGGTGCTTCTACTAAATACTGAGCAAAGGGTCTGAATACTTAGGACCATGTAATATTTCAGTTTTTCTTTTTTAATAAATCTGCAAAAACAATTCTGTGTTTTTCTGTCAATATGGGGTGCTGTGTGGAAAAAAATTGAACTTAAATGATTTTAGCAAATGGCTGCAATATAACAGAGTGAAAAATTTAAGGGGGTCTGAATACTTTCCGTCCCCACTGTATTTATGCAGAAAAAAGTGCATTTATTATTCTTTTCTACAGGAGCCTGCAATGCATTGCACCCATGATTAGTGGGTGCAGTGTCAAGCTCCTGCAGACACTTCCGAACAACTGCCACCGCAGCAGATGGACTTGTAATTCTCAATGAGCTGCAAGGGTGCTGATGAGCGCCCAAGTAGTTCATTGACATTTTCTCCAGCTTGATAACGGCCCGTACAGAGATATGAGCAGAAAACGGTGTCAGTGGTCTAAAAGGGTGCTCATCAGCAACCTAGAAGTTCATTGAGAACTACAAATCTATCTACTGGCAGTTTTTTGCCCTTGACATACACTGAGTAAAAATTTTTTATATGCAACACTTTGGTGTTTGCCCCTATTTATCATGAGCTGAACGCAAAGATCTGACTTTTTCTATGTACACAAAAGGCCTATTTCTCTCAAACTTAATTGTTATTCACACTTCTGTCTAAATCTGTGTTAGTGAGCACTTCTACTTTGCCGAGATAATCCATCCACCTCACAGGTGTGGCATATCAAGATGCTGATTAGACAGCATGATTATTGCACAGGTGTGCTTTAGGCTGGCCACAATAAAAGGCCATTGTAATATGTGCAGTTTTACTGTATTAGGGGGGTCGGGGGGGGGGGGGTACGAAAACCAGTCAGTATCTGGTGTGACCACCATTGTCCTCACGCAGTGCATCACATCTCCTTCACATAGAGTTGATCAGGTTGTTGATTGTGGCCTGTGGATTGTTGGTCCATTCCTCTTCAATGGCTGTGCGAAGTTGCTGGGTATTGGCAGGAACTGGAACATGCTGTCGTATACTTGTGTCCAGATCCTTGCAACATGGGGCCGTACATTATCATGCTGCAACATGAGGTGGTGGTCGTGGATGAATGGCACAACAATGGGCATCAGGATCTTGTCACGGTATCTCTGTACATTCAAAATGCCATCAATAAAATGCACCTCTGTTCGTTGTCCATATCATAAGCCTGCACATACCATAATCCCACCGCCACCATGGGCCGCTCGATCCACAGCATTGACACCAGCAACCCGCTCACCCACATGATGCCATACACGCTATCTGCCATCTGCCCTGTACAGTGAAAACCCAGGATTCATCCGTGAAGAGAACACCTTTCCAAAGAGCCAGACGCCATAGAATATGAGCATTTGCCCACTCAAGTCAGTTACGACAGCAAACTGCAGTCGGGTCGAGACCTCGATGAGGATGATGAGCATGCAGATGAGCTTCCATGAGATGGTTTCTGACAGTTTGTGCAGAAATTCTTTGGTTATTCCAACAGATTGTTGCAGCAGCTGTCTGGATGGCTGGTCTCAGAATATCTTGGAGGTGAAGATGCTGGATGTGGAGGTCCTGGGCTGGTGTGGTTACACGTGGTCTGTGTTTTGTGAGGCTGGTTGGATGTACTGCCAAATTCTCTGTAATGCCTTTGGAGATGGCTTATGGTAGAGAAATGAACATTCAATTCAAGGACAACGGCTCTGGTGGACATTCCTGCAGTCAGCATGCCAATTGCACGCTCCCTCAAAACTTGCGACATCTGTGGCCTGTGTGTGTGATAAAACTGCGCATTTTAAAGTGGCCTTTTATTGTGGCCAGCCTAAGTCACACCTGTGCAATAATCATGTTATCTAATCAGCATCTTGATATGCCACACCAGTGAGGTGGTTGGATTTTCTCGGCAAAGGAGAAGTGCTCACTAATACAGATTTAGACAGATTTGTGAACAATATTTGAGAGAAATAGGCCTTTTGTGTACATAGAAAAAGTCGTAGATCTTTGCATTTAGCTCATGATAAATGGGGGCAAACACAAAAGTGTTGAGTTTATAATTTTGCTCAGTGTAATTACTGCGGCCAACCCTCTTCACTTTTTCGATGCTCCCTGGAAGTGTGCGAGCACTCAACCTCCTCATATACAATGCAGCTCTGCAAGCTGCAACTGTCAGGTCACTTGAGTGCAGGTGACAGATGCACACCGTTGAAGTCAGGAGTACACCAACTGGAGAGTAAGTAATGCCTATTACCCAGTGAACCTGTTACTAGGGATGAGCCATACATACGTGGGTTCAGTTTTTCAGATTTGCTGAAATGTGCTGAAGTTCTAAATGCAAATGCAAACCACATTGATGTCAATAGGAGCTGATTAATTTGCTAAATATTCAACATGTTATACATACCTGCTGTGTGCAATGGTATTGCACAGAGCGACCTGAACCTCCTTTTCTGGTGTCCCCCCCGCAGGCGCTCTGGGCGCTTGCTCTTCTTTATGCCCCCTTAGCAAGCAGATTGCTAAGGGGGGTGCACCCGTGGGCTCTCTCCTGAGCTGGGCTGTGTGCGTCCATAGACACACAACAGCATGGCTCGGCCCTATCCTCTGCTCCCTCCTCACAGGCCAGCCAATGGCTCTTGCTGCTGCCTCTGTGCCTTCGGAGGAAAGGAAGAGAGAATAGTGCCGCTGCAGATGGGCACTATGTTGGATCGAAATAGGACTTATGGCAGTGGGAGAACAATACAAAAACTGGGACATTTTTTACCTTAAAGCAGGGAATTCATTAAAGTGGAGGGCCACCCTAAAATAAAAAATAGCATGAAAAATCGTAAAAAAATGTAAAAAAAAAATTTGAAAAAAATATAAAAATTTAAACTTACCTGAACCCTTGTTGCTACGCAGTCTTCCTAATTTGCCTCTTCCTATTCCGCGGCGTGTCCTGCTCCTCGGTAAGAGGCCCCATTGCCTTCTGGAAACTGTGTGTGTTCCCAGAAAACCACGGGGCCATTCACAGTGCGCCGCGCCGCTCGCGCGTGCGCAGTAAGAAACTGGCAGTGAAGCCGCAAGGCTCCACTGCCTGTTTCCCTTAGTTAGGATGGCGGTGCCGGGACCCGAGAGCTGGGTTGGCCTCGGGTGGCCGACATTGCGGGCACCCAGGACAGGTAAGTGTACTTATTTAATGTCAGCAGCTACAGTGTTTGTAGCTGCTGACTTTTAAAAAAAAAATTTCCTGGCCGGAATCCCACTTTAAGGTAAAAAATGCCACTTTAAAATAATTTCTGCCCATGAACCTGTGAAGTGGTGTATCTGTGCAATGTATCCAGTGTACTAAAGAACAGACAAGTGTCGTTCAAACTAATTTTTCATTATTCGGAGATTTGGATATATCCGAATACCCAAATTACAGTATAAACAAAGTTTACCGAATGCTCCGAGTAACGAAACAAAATTTGCCCGAATTTCCGAAATTCTAATTGAAATTCTAATTGAAATGTGAATCAAATTTTACATCGAATTCCACTCAAATTAGAACTGTAAACATGTTTTTGAGATCAAAGACTGTGTGTGTTATTAGAGTGCCATTTCAATATAATGCTGTTTTAGTTAAGCCAAAGGTGATTTAAAGAGTCATTGGCGGAAATTTGGGGGAAATCTGGTGCAGCTGTGCATGGTAGCCAATCAGCTTCTAACTTCAGTTTGTTCTATATGGGGTTTGGCAATAAAACCTGGAAGCTGATTGGTTTCTATTCAGAGCTGAACCAGATTTTGCATGCTCTTGGTTTAGTAAATCTGCCTCATTGAAATCATTTGATGAAAATTTTTTTTTTCTTTGTGTTCACTTTGCCACATTCGAATTAAAAAAAAAAAAAAAAAAATCTAAAGTTTTCAATTCGACCGATTCAAAATGTATCTTTTCGAAAAGGAAGAAAATTGGTAGGTTCAAAGAAAATTTGAAAAAGACATAAAATGAAGACCAGCAGGAGCCTGCGTAGAGCATTTAAACTGTGCACAGACATGACAAGCCTTAACGTAGTCTTTGACATCAGAACAGAGAGTAGACCACCAGTAGTGGCAACTGATGATGAGGTAGGTTTGAAGGAACCCAGCATGACCTGCCACCTTGGAGTCATGTCCCCAATGAAGGATCTTAACTCAGTGGGGACGAAGGTCTTGCCAGGAGGAATTTTTGACTCCAGGGTGGTAGAATGGGCAAGAATGCGTGAGGTAGGGATGGTCGGCTCGGGTTCAGGGGTAGCCTCCTCATCCAGAATGTCAAAAGACCTAGAGAGTGCGTCAGCCAGACTGTTGCAGGAACCAGGTTTGAATGTAATGGTGAATTTAAAATGGTAAAAGAAGAGACTCCACCTGGCTTGTCTGGGATTCAGTCGTTTGGCATTCTGTAAGTACTACAAATTTTTATGGGCAGTGAAAATTGTTATGGAATGTGGGCAACCCTCCAAGAGATGACGCCACTCCAATGCCAATTCAATCGCAAGAAGTTCACGATCACCAATACCTTATTTCTTCTCCGCCTGAGAATTCTTTTGAGAAAAATGTACATGGTTGATTTTCCCCAGAGGATTGAAGAAGCACAGCTCCCACCCCAGTTGAGTAAGCGTCCACTTCAATAAAAAATGGATGCCCAGGGTCAGGTCGCCGCAACAAAAGTCCTGACATAAAGGCCTGTTTCAAATCATGAAAGGCAGAGATGGCTTCAGTGGTCCACTCCTTGGCATTAGCACCCTTCTTGGTCAAGGCGATAATAGGGACAGTAATAGAGGAAAGTAATTCTCAATGAACTGACTGTAATAATTAGTAACCCAAGAAAGCGCTGTGTGGCCTTGAGGCCATTTGGTAATGGCCGAGACCTTTCCACAATCCATACGAAGACCAAAGTTCGAGACAAAGCATCCCAGAAACAGAACTTCAGAACATTTCAAAAGAACATTTCTCCAGATTGGTGTACAGATTGTTTTCGAAGGCGCTGAAGTTCAATCTGGGCATGGTCTCTGTGAGCAGATTATCCAAAAAGATGTAAATGTCATCCAGGTAGATGACAACTAATTGGTAAAGAAGATCCTTGAAGATTTTGTTAACGTTTTGGAACACCGCTGGAACATTACACAAACCAAAGGACATGACCAAGTATTCATAATGCCCATCTCTAGTGTTAAACGCAGTTTTTCATTCATCACCCTCCCGTATTCAGATCAGATTGTATGTACCCCTGAGAGCCACTTAGTAAAAATGGAGGCACCTTTCAACCTGGCGAATAGTTCCGATATTAAAGGTAGGGGGGTATTGATTTTTGATCGTTACTGCATTTAGGCCTCGATAGTCAATGCAGGGTCTTAAGGTACCATCATTTTTGGCAACAAAAAAGAACCCTGCTCCCCCAGGCGATGAGGATTTCCAGATGAATCCTTTTTCTAGATTTTCCGCAACATACTCTGACATGGCCTGGGTCTGTGGGATGGACAGGGGGTAGGTACAACCCCCTCTGGGCAGAGTTACTCCAGGAACAAGGTCAATGGCACAGTCAAAGGACCTGTGAGGAGGAAACACATTGGCTGACTTTTTACAGAACGCATCCGGGAAATATATGAAGCGGGAAGGGCAGAGGATACTGAGGTGGTGGCCACGGGAAGTCTCTCCTTAGGGGCAACCTTGAGTAGGCAGGATGAGAAACGGGAGGGATCCCAAGCCAGGATCTGCCCAGAAATCCAGTCAACGTGTGGGGATTGGAGCTGCAACCAAGGAAGCCCCAATACGATAGGGGTTGAGACCTTAGGATAAGGAAGGATATCCACTCCTGGTGGAGTATCCCTACCGACATGTTAATAGGGAGGGTCTGAAAGTGGATAGGGCCCCCTGGAAGAACAGTGCCATCAATCGCCAAGACCAGCAATGGAATGGTGAGGGGTGAAAGAGTAGGGTTCATGGAAGATGTGTTCTCTAGTCCATAAAGTTGCCAGCGGCTCTGGGAAACCAGATAAGCCAAGACCGAGTGGGAGGAAGCGAACATGAAGAAACACCGAAAGAAGGAGAAGAGAAGGTGACTTTTCTGGGTCCAATACTCCACCTTCCAGATGTATTAGACCTGAGCGTTTCCCGGACGAAATGAGCATGTGTCACGAAAATGACCTTTGCCCCCACAATAGAGACTAAGGCCCAGAGTTGGCCGCTGAAGAGAAGCGACCTGGTTCCACTAAGGTATTCCGAAAGAGTTTCAAGAAATTAGACAGGCTGGAGACCACTGGATCATTCCTCTCCCACAGAGGGGCAGCCCAAGCTAAAGCCTCGCCGGACAGGAGAGAAATAATATAGGCTACCTTTGCCCGATCAGACAAGAAGTTTTGAGGCTGGAGTTCAAAATGAATGGTACACTGGCTAAGGAACCCCCTGCACGCTTTGGAGTCCCCAGAGTAATGGGACGGAGCTGGAAGTGCAAAGGGTTAGCAGCTGCGACTGTAATCTGAGCCAATACGGCAGCAGAAGTTGAAGTTGTTCAAAGCGGGAAGCCAAATTCTGAAGGAACCGCATCACCTGGCTCTGATTAGATTCCTGGGTCTTGAGTCTGCGGACTATGCCTTGCAGCTGATCATCGGCACACCGTTGGAGTCAGAAGTGCACCGCTAAGGTAGTGGACCCTACGGCTGACTGCTGTGGATGGAACTCTGGGTGGTTCAGGAAGGCAGGTGCACTGGAGCACCAACATGTATCCCACTGGGAGCTAGAGCATAAGATTCCCTAGAGCGCAGAGTCTAAGAGCCAGCAGGTGTTCACCAGAGACTCTAGTTGTGAGGATGGACTGCACTGCAACTGGCTCCAGGATGCAGCCCCCAGGGTCTCCCAGCTCACGTTCACGGTAGGCTACAGGAGGATAGAGAGGAAGCAGCAGCCCAGGACAACAAGGCATAGTCAGGAGATAAGCCAAAGGTCGCGGCAACTAGCAGACAAGGATAGACAAAGAACACGCCAAAGGTCAGGGTAACAAGCAGGCAGGGATAGTCAAAGAACAAAACAGATCCGTAACAGAAACAGACATAGAGCACACGGCAAGCAGGAGACAGGAAACCAAACGCGAAATATTGCTCGGCAAGGCAGGCTTGGAGAACACAGTGTTAAATAATGGTACCTGTTGAGGCTAGGGTGGAGCCACACCGAGGGAAGATTACTTAACCATGCAGGTGTGAGAGTGCAGGCCCTAAGGCTGATACACAGACCAGGTAAGAGACAGACAGGGCATGAAAGTATTACTGCAGATTCATGACAGGAACCCATCAAGGCACTTCGAGGACTGGTCATGCAGCGGGGTGGAATCCATAACTAAATTTGAGTATTTCTGCTTATTTCAATCCTCTTAGACAAACCAGGCAACTAACCATTGGTGAATTTTACCAGATGCGCAAAATTTAGCTTTAACCGACTAAACAATGCCTAGTAATTGATACATGTTTTCTTCCTCATTCATTGAGGGACACAGGAAGTCATAAACCTTTTTGGGTTATACTGCTGCCTACGGGAGCATTAGACACTGGCACACAAAGAAACTGCAGGCCAGCCTAGGGTATAACCATTCCTACTGGCACTATGGGGGTCATTTACTATAGCGCTATGGCGCTAATTCGCGCAAATTGCCGCGAATTAGCGCTAATTCACGGCAATTTAGCGCTAATTCGCGGCAATTTAGCGCGAATTAGCGCTAATAGCGGTAATTCGCGCGAAAACGGTATTCACTATAGCGCTGGTGAGAAAATTCTCCCAAAATCGAATTTACTATAGCTCCCAGAAACTAAATAGAGCCCAAACCCTTACTCTGCTAAAACCTAGAGAATTGCACATGGAAATAATTTTTAGAGCATGATATAATTGCCTAAATGGTACTGAAATATGCGGTATATTATTTAAAGATTATCTGCTTTTAAACTGTGTGAAAAAGTGATTTCTACACTGAAATATCTTTAAAAGTCTGAAAAGTGAAAAATTCCCCGTTTTGGACAACTAGGTGCCAACACAACTGAGCATGCTCAGACCTGAAAATAACTCTCATTTTAACTCAAGTGTCTTTTTTACCTGGAGGTATAGTAAATACCAAAATGAGAGCTAATTAGAGAGCATTTTTTGGGAGTTAAAATCTGCTCTAATTTAGTCCAAATGAAGTTTCAGTCATTGATTCTAATGGAACAATTCTAACTTTCACAAAAAAAAACCTTTTAATGTTGAGATGAAATGTATCTTTCTGTGAAATACATTTTCCTTTGCAACATTGTTGCTTCTACTTAAAATATTTTGATTTTAAGAATGCTACAATGTGGAATGTTTTGATGTTTTGGTAAAATATATTTTTCTCTGTCACTTTCACTTGTTTTTCTTCATCTCACAACCATCTTTACCCCAAACTCACACAGGTGTCTTTACAATCCACAAACAATACCATTGCTGATGAAAATTTAAAATGAATCACAATTTTTTGTGCTTTGTATTATTTGCAAATATTCATAATTTGAGCCCAAAAATGGGATATGTGTACCAACATCAGAAATCAAAATGTAATTCCCAAAAATTTGAGGGTAATATTCTACTCTCACCCACAAAAAACACCAAATATCACAGAATAAATCAAGAAGAATAACTCTTGAGTAATGTAATTCCATCACCTGTATGTCCATAGAAATGCAGTATTTATGTGTTTTTATGTGTATTTATGTGTAGTTATGTGTAGGAGGGTCTCACACGTGGCAGCTCTGTGGCTTAGAGGTTAGAACTTCTGCTTAGTATCTCTGAGGGTCTGGGTTCAAATCCCAACCATGTTACTTCATATAGAGAAGTTGTCTCATTTCCCAGGTCCTATAACTATGTCTAATTGTAGTAGTTATGTGTAGGAGGGTTCCACCACCATTGTAAGTCTTTTCCAGATACACTATATAGCCAAAAGTATTGGGACGCCTGCCTTTACACACATGAACTTTAATGGCAGCCCAGTCTTAGTCCGTAGGGTTAAAATTTGATTTGGCCCACCCTTTGCAGCTAGAACAGCTTCTGGGAAGGCTGTCCACAAGGTTTAGTCTGCCTATGGGAATGTTTGATCATTCTTTCAGAAGTGCATTTGTGAGGCCAGGCACTGATGTTGGATGAGAAGGCCTGGCTTGCAGTCTCTACTCTAATTCAGCCAAAGGGTGTTCTATCGGGTTGAGGCCAGGACTCTGTGCAGGCCAGTCAAGTTTCTCCACCCCAAACTTGCTCATCCATGTCTTTATGGACCTTGCTTTGTGTACTGGTGTGCAGTCATGTTGGAACAGGAAGGGGCTTTCCCCAAACTGTCCCCACAAAGTTGGGAGCATGAAATTGTCCAAATTGTCTTGGTATGCTGATGCCTTGAGAGTTCCCTTATCTGAAACTAAGAGGCCAAGCCCAACCCCTGAAAAACAACCCCGCACCATAATCCCCCTCCACCAAATCATTTGGACCAGTGCACAAAGCAAGGTCCATAAAGACATGGATGAGTGATTTTGGGGTGGAGGAACTTGACTGGCCTGCACAGAGTCCTGACATCAACACAACAGAACACCTTGGGGATAAATTAGAGAGGAGACTGTAGGTCAGGCCCTCTTGTCCAACTTCAGTGCCTGACCTCACAAATGCACTTGGAAGAATGGTCAAACATTCCCATAGACACACTCCTAAACCTTGTGGACAAGAAGAGTTGAAGCTGTTATAGCTGCAAAGGGTGGGCCAAATAAGTTTTGAACCCAATACTAATACTGGGATGCCATTACAGTTCATGTGTGTTTAAAGGCAGGCATCCCAATACTTACGCCAATATACTGTATATTGCTTGTGACACTGAGCATGGCTATGGACTTAGGACTAGTTCACACCACAGAGATGCAGAGAACATGTGTGGGTCTGCCCTGGTGGCTAAGTGGGTAGCAGTTCTGTCTAGCAGCACCTGGGATGTTGGTTCACTTCCACCAACATGCTAATGCTTGTGTTGAAGTTTATATGTTCTCCCTGTGTGGGTTTCTCACCACAATCTAAAGACATGCTGGCATCTTATTTGTCTCCTGTCGAAATAGGTTCTAATGTAAGAAAGTTAATTTTGGACTTTATATTGGAAGCTCATTGCAGCCAGGGACTGATGTTAATGTTTATTAGCACTAATCATGGCCAGGGACTTGGACATTTCAAATTTTAGGGTTTACACTGCACAGGTAAATATGCTTAGAAAACTGTTGCTTTGTTTATGTGGATGCAAATGGACTTTGATCTTTGTCCTGTAGTTGGAGATTTGATGCACATAGCCAAGGCTAACGCAGTTGCAAATCTTATTATGTGTTCCTGCTCATCAGGTGCAATCACTTTAGACATACATGAAGAGACAGATTGAAAGATACTGGTGGGCGTGTACTTCTATTGGGTGTGTCAGTGTGCTAACAATACAACCTCTCTTATATAAAGGCCTGCAGTAGGGGGGTTCGTTTGGCCTGAGAAGGTCAGGTTTTTTGTTGTGATGGAGAAGGAATGATATTGGGAGATTTGATGAAATTCTTGTGCATTTTTTCAATCAAAAGTGGGTTTATGTGGCCATGCTGTCAATGTTGTGTGTGTATTGTTCCTGTCTGATCATGCAAACATCATTTGGAAGCATCTGCTGACCTACTATTTTTGATCTCGTTTAATTGTGTACACCGAAATGCAGCTTCCAGCAGAACATGGTCACCAATGTATGTATGTGTGGATTGTGGGCTGGTGGTGGGTGTTTTGAATAAGTCTTTTGCAATATTATGTTGGAATGCTTTGTAAGAATGACTGTTAAGTATGTTTCTATAATCTTTCAGATAATAATGTGATGTGTTGCCCGTTATACACTGAAATTAAAGCTGTGTCCACTCTAAGGTTTTGTCTAATTTTAGATTGTAAGCTCCTATGAGCAGGGCCCTTAAAATTCCGTTGCTAAATGTAGTACCATATATCCTGTCCAAATTTTTTTGAAGCTAGTAAATGTAAATTTATTTTTTTTCTGCTGGTAAAATAAAAGTACATTTGAGCTCTTGTTGTGGTGTGTGGGGTTTTTTTTTTTTCCTTCTACTTTTCTTTCTCTTTAGTTTTTGTGGGTGGTGGTTTTGGGAAAGTGCAATATCTCTTTTATATTTTATTTCAATATGTATTTGTGCACCAAAAAACTAATCTCTTTGCCCTGGTTCACATGCTACTTTGAAATTGTGCTACTTCACTTGAAGTAGCATGATTTCAAAGTAGCAAGGTCAGCGTGATTTCAGGTGGCTTCATACACAAATGTCTATTGAAGTCGCACCTGAAATCGGCAAAAGTAGTGCAGGAACTACTTTAGCAAATTGATGTGGTGCCACAAAAAAAATGTTGCATCAATTGGAACAGTGCCAGTGCCATTGCCAAGAGTCACGCGATTTGATCTCTCAAATCGCATGACCAATCGCTCCAATGTAAACCTAGGCTTCTGCACAACTGCAAGTTTTATATATAAAGATTCCACCTTTATCATTAACAGCTGTGGAGAATTGCAGGTAATGAATTCAGCTGGTGGATAGGCAGTGTTTGAATGTGTCAGCTCTGGTTCACATTGGTGTGATTTGACATGTCAAATCTGTGGCAATTGCACTGTTCTAATTAGTGCGATTTGTATTGATATTGGTGCAGAAACCTGCACTGATGTCTCTGATGTTGCCCCCACAGTCGGGACTGACATGCAGGAATGAAATTGTGGGAGTTCAGCTGAACGCTTTCCTCCTGCTGTCAGTGTGAACCAGGGCCCAAACTGGGCCTTTTGCCTTTGTAATTCACCTGCTGCTAACCCAGGGACACCATTTCTTAGCAAACTCCCTTAAGTTTACCTTCAAATATATGTAGAAATACAGATTTGCATATCTGAAAATAAAAAAATACTAATCATGGTTGAGATCAAATATTCGCAGCTGCAATCAAAAGTGTGGTTTCACCTTCTGACCTGGAAATTAGTCATTGTATGCACCCGGAAGTTCCTGTGCTGGTCAGGATCTCAATCTAGGTGGACATGGCGAGGTCTCTTTAGCAGAGAGGAGGCGCTGCTCATTGGCCGGGTAAGTGTAGGATATGTACTTGTACTTAATCAATGTAGGGGTGGATGTCATAGTTCGATTTGGTGTGGGTGGGGTTCATTGATTTGTTTGGCATCACCACACATTTGCTTCCGTCCCATGTGCACACATCAATTCCTGCATTTGTTCTGCTGATGTAAATCAGTAAGGACTATGCAAGTATAAATGAGAGATCCTTTTATTAAAATATATATGACTTGTTTCACAGCTGGGCGAATTTTCCAGCAGATTTGGACCTCTGAGTTGCATGGCAAGTTGTACCCCATGATTCTCAATGACAACCATTCATATCTGTGCTACTAAGTCGCACCAACTTCAAAGTAGTCCCTGTACTACTTTGGTGTGACTTGAGGTATATCGGGTACAATATTACACAGGCATTCCCAGAAGTTGGGGCCAAGTTGCAGCAGCAAAGTGGCAGCAAAATAGGGTGACTTACAGGTCGCAGCAGTGTGAATGAGATTCAAGGATAACACCTTTGAATTTGGCCCTATTGTCACTTGTGCATCCTGAAAGTGTAGAAAATTCGTCCCTGCACTACCTTGGTTTGACTGATGCAATTTGAGGTCCATACACCACAAGATTACACAGACATTGCTTCAAGTCATGACAAAGCTGTGCAATTTTAAGGTCGCACAAGTGCAAATGGGGCCTTATTCAAAGGTGTTATCAATTAATCGCATTAGGTTACTTTCACACTTGGGTGACTTTTCATGGAGCTTTGGACCTCAGAGTCACATGAAAAGTTGTCCCCCTTGATTTCCATTAATATTTATTAGAGCTGCACGATTAATCGTCATCGTAATTTTTTTCCCCTTTACGATCTTGAAAAAAGCGTTTCACGATTCTTGCTATTGCAAAGAACTCTCTCTGCTCTTCTGAAGCCACAGCCGAAAAACCAGGAAGTCTGCCAAGAATTAGAACATTCTTTATCAGTGAACTTGACTAGAAACCTTGTAACAATTTGTCAATTAAATAGAATTCTGTGTAAGTGAGGAAAGTTTAACCACTTAAACACTAAACATTTTTCTGACATTTGTTGGTTTCAGGTTAAAATCATTTTTTTTTTGCTAGAAAATTACTTAAAACCCCCCAACATTATATATATATTTTTAGTAGAGACCCTAGAGAATAAAATGGTGGTTGTTACAATATTTTATGTATTTGCGCCTTTCAAATGCAATTTTTTTTGGAAAAAATTACTTTAATGATTTAAAAAAAAAAAAGAAAAGTTAGCCCAATTTCTTGTGGGATAATGTGAAAGATTTTATGTCACGAGAATCGTGATCTTTTTATTCTAAGCAAAAAAATTGTGATTCTCATTTTGGCCAGAACCGTGCAGCTCTAATATCTATGCAACTTCACCCATGTTCACATAGGTCTGAATTGACATGTCAAATTGTAGGCCAAATCGGCGCCTATTGATGGCAATGGAACTGTCCAAATTGGTGCGACGCCACAACAATTCCCAAAAGTAGTTCCTGCACTACTTTGGGCGACTTCAGGGGGCGATTTCTTACCTCCCAACTTTTTGAGATGGGTATAAGGGACACCTATTAGCAAAAGTAGGTAGGCATAGGACACCTTCTTAAAGGAGAACAGTTGGGACCTATGTGATTTCACTAGACATTTGTGCAGGAAAGTGCACTGATGTCTCTGAAATCGCTGACAAAGTCGGGCTGAGTCACACTTGTGCAACTTTGGACATGAGAGTCGTATGACAAGTCATACCCCATGATTTTCAATGTGTACCATTCATATCTGTGCGACTTCAAGTAACACTGACTTCAATGTAGTCCCTGTACTACTTTGGTCTGACTTTGATGCGAGTTGAGGTCCATAGACCTCAAGTTTACACAGGCATTCCCTGGAATTGCGGCAAAATTGCTGATGCAAAATCGTGGGAAAGTTGCGTGTCTTTCCCTGCGACTCCTGCGTCCATAGACCTCAAGATTACACAGGCATTGCTTAAAGTCGCATTAAAATCTCGCAACTTTCAGGTCGCACAAGTGTGAAAGGTGCCTAAGTCACTGTGCTGAGTACTATTTTATACCTAGAATATAAAGTAGTCCCAACATCAAACACTAGTAAACATATGTTCTCAATATAATTGTGCTCAAATGGCTGAAAATCACACAAATGGTATCACCTACTGAAAGCTTGCATTGTACTCAGCTACGTATGCTGAAAAGAGGCGAACGCCTATTAGCCAATGCCACATCGGCACATCGGCATGAGCATGGTTGTTACTATAATATTAATGCCTGAAATGCAAAACATTATTGTATTGAATCAAACATTAGTAAATGTATTTTCTCTGTAGGTAAGTGCTCAGCTCTGTAGCATAGCGGTATACCCTGCTGCCCCCAAAAGTTCAAGCCAGGAATTCAAATCCCACTGACAGCATTACCTCCTAGAAGTGTGCATTGTACTCAGAAGCATAATTAGCCAAAGCACATCAGCTTGCTTTATTCCATATTTTAACTCTTCAAATGCATGCAATGGTATGTACTTATTCAATAATATTATGGTATGGAATTCCAAAATTCAAGGAAAAAAATGTCGTAGGGTCCCCCCAGTACATACCAGGCCCTTCGGTATGGACTTTAAGGGGAACCCCACACCAAATTGTAAAATAAATTTGATGTGGGGCCCCCCAAAATCCATACCAGACCCTTATCCGAGCATGCAGCCTGGAGGTCAGGATAGGGGGGGACGAGTGAGCACCCTCCCCTTCTGAACCTTACCAGGCCACATGCCCCAAAGCACCTTTTCCCCATGTTGATGGGGACAAGGGCCTCTTCCCGACAACCCTGGTCGGTGGTTGTCGGTCTGCAGGCAGGGGGTTTATCAGAATCTGGAAACCCCCTTTAAAAAGTCGGCTCCCAGATCCTGCCCCCTATGTGAATAGGTATAGGGTACATTTTACCCCTACCCATTCACCAAAAAAAGCAGTGAAATGTAAAAAAAATCAATAGCCGGTTTTTGACAAGTCCTTTATTGTAAAATAGCTCCGAGCTGTCTTCTTCCCTTGGCCATCTTCTCCAGACGCTGTCTCTCCCTCCTCCATCTTCTCCCCGAGCTGTATTCTCCCAGAGCCGTCTCTCCTGCCGCTGCCATGTTCTCCATCTGCTGTCTTCTTCCGCACCGCTGGTTACCTGCTAATAAAAAAAAAGCTGCTCTTTTTCCATGGTGGTCTTCCTCTGCTGTGTTGTCACCCGCTGTGTGGCGTCTCTTACATAGCCATGGAGCGGACTCTCCGGGTGACATTATCGGATGGCCACAGAAGACCGCCACAAGAAGAGCGGCTTTTTTTTTTATTAGTGGGTAACCGGCTGCGCTGAAGAACACATCAGCGGGGGAAGATGGTGGCAGCAGGAGAGACAGCTCGGGGAGAAGAAACATCAAACACTAGTGAATGTATTTTCTATGTATGACTGTGCTACGCCCAATAGGCTAGTGGTCAGCACTTCTACCTTGAAGAACTCATGGGTTCAAATCCCACAGAGAAACACTAAAAGATTGAATTGGTGAAAAAAAAGCAAATGACTATTAGCCAATTAGCCAAAGCAGCATATGCTGAAAATAGGTGAATGCCAATTAGCCAATGCACTTTAAATTTGGCTGATTATATTAACTCTTCAAATGCATGCAATGATATGTAAGTATTCAATACTATTATGGTGTGAAATTCCAAACACCACACACTAACTAATGGGCAGATTACATTTTTTTGTTTGTTCATTTTAATTCACTTGTGCACTGAAAAAATAAACACAGCTGGGGGATGGTAGGTTGGCTGGTATTTGAACTTGTACCGTGAGTGCTGTGGAGACATCTGAGCAGACTACTAAGCCATTGTGCTAAGTATGAGACCTACATAATAGTGTAGTATGATTAAAGAATGAATATAAATAATTACCGCTTTATAGTCACCTAAATTAAAAAATTAAAAACAACATACAACAAATAGGTAACCTAAATGTTTAATACATGTAACTTTACAGAATAGCAGACATTACTATGTAATAATCATTCATAACTGCATTAGTTAGCAAAAGAAGGAAAGAAATAGGAATACTACTTGCAACATACATCAATAGATGCACACGAGGTAGAGCACATCTCACATAAAAATGTTTCTTTCACATACATGGATCATGGCTACAGTACACTGCTATATAACAACTTGATAAGAATTGGCATTTGTATATACGCGGAAGCGCTAATTAGCGGCAATTTAGAATTTTCAACCGTTTGTTCTCCACTTATATCGCTGATTTTCATGCGCAAATTCGCAGTTTTTTTCCATTTGGCTAAAATTGGCTCTATTATTTGCCATAGTGCCCAGTACTTCCTGGAGTTATAGTAAATGACCCCCTATGTGTTTTTTTTTTTTTTTTGCTAGAATCCTGGGAGAATGGATGTCTTTTCTTCAGCTCTGCTGTTTTAAAGAGTAACCTGTGAGTTTTCCAGCATTTGTCCCTCAATTATGTCTTCACTTAGGACTCTTCTCTACATCACTAATGTAGGTGAAGGCTTAGATTTGCAGCTATGCGCAATGGCTTTTAGATCATACTGCACCTGAGTCAGGAAATGCCAGCAAGTGTGCCTACTGATGTCTGCAGCCTGAAGTCAAGCTGTCCTTTCTCTTCCTCTCTTGATGTACTATTTTGGCTCCATCTTCATCTTTCACGTTGTTTGGTCAAATTCTTTAAAAGGGATCTTGCCACTGCTACTGTTGATCCTCTGCTCATTGAACTTGTGGAGTAGATGGTTGTGGTGTTAAATTTCAGCTGTGATGGCTTACTGGAAGCCTTCTAACTAGGGAACCTTGGCTAAAGTTCTGAACTGCAGATCTGTTATGTGAAAAAACGTTGAATCCACATGGCCTTTGAGGAATAGTGCACTTTCAGCTCTAGATACTTAAGAGCTTTTCTCTTCCCCAGCAGAAGGAGCCTAAGGAACAGATTATGAAATCTCCCGCCTCTCTGAATGTAAAGAAGTGTCCCTTTTGTTTCCCCACTTCCTCAACTTCAGTGCCAACAAAGTCTGGCATTCTTAAAGTTATTTTAAAAGCAATTAAAAAACAAACAAAAAAAACAAAAACAAAAAAAAAAACAATCCGGTTATACTCACCTGCTCTGTGAAATGGTTTTGCACAGAGCAGCCCCGACCCTCCTCTTTTCAGGTCCCTCGCCAGCGCTCCTGGCCCCTCCCTCTTGCCGAGCGCTCCCAGAGCAAGCTGCTTACAGTGGGGGCCCCCAGCCGCTGCTCTGCATGTCCATTCACGCACAGGGCCGTGGCTCAGCCCTAACCCCTCTTTTCTCCTTAGCTCACTGACTGTGATTGACATTGGCTCCCGTTGCTGTCTCAGCCAATGAGGATTGAGAGCCCCCGCAGAGCCAAGGCTCTCGTACACATCGCTGGACAGGTTTTTTTACCTTGATGCATAGAATGCTGGAAGGTAAAAAAAAAGTTTGAGTCTTTAGAACCACTTTTAATTTTGCCAAATGCTCAGACATGCCTTCTTTGGCAAGAAGGTGTGCACCCACTTTCCAGGGAATGTTCCATGCTCAGTAGAAGCACAAGACTCTTCTGTCTTAGGTTTGAACTCTTCAATCCAAAAGCTGTTTAACTCTTTGCTCCTTCATATAAGTCTTAGGACCAATAGTAGCCTCCTTTGCCCAATAGCAATCCAGACTGTCAGGTCTACTATGCCTCTTTAAATGGCAAGCAGTTTCTATTTTTTATGTTAGTTATTTGCTTGTTGCCTACTCCTCGATTGGACTGCTTTTAGACATCCCAAATGTTTAGAACTTCCTGTTTCCTTCACTGGATGAGAAATGAAAGAAAATAGGATTTTTGTATTCACCATAAAATACCTTTCTTGGAGTTCACCAACACAGGTCTTTTTCTCCTCTGTATTCATGAACATGTTTTTGGTATTGCTTTGCTACAAAATTGAGGCATACTGGTAGTGGGGGATGGGGTGGTGGTTATACCCTAAGCTAGTTTTCAGTTTCGTTTTTTTTGTCCTGGAAACCTTAACGTCGTTCTAAAGCCTCAAGTTTTTTTTACCTTAATGCTTTCTGTGCATTAAGGTAAAAAAACCTTCTCTGCTGCAGGATTTCCCCTATTACCCGAGCCTGATCTGATCCAGGGATGTGCACGAGAACAGCGGCTTTCACCGCTGTCTCTCTCCTCATTGGGCAGAATGATAGCAGCGGGAGCCATTGGCTCCAAATGCTGTCAATCAAATGCTGTAATGAGGGAGCTGGAGGCGGGGCCAAGTTGCCCAGTCTGTGTCAATAGACGCAGCTCGGGAGCGAGGCCGCACGGCCTCCCCCATGGAACACAGCTTTCCATGGGAGCACTCGTCCAAGAGGAGCGCCGGCGGGGGCCAAGGCCGCTTTTAATATTTAATGTCAATAGACATAGACCGGGCTGTTTTTTGCCTGCACAGGTGTTTGTGGGCAGTCCCATTTATGTAATTTGGGAATTAGTGGCTGCATGGATACAGCTGTGTGGGTGCGGATCCCCGAAAGCACACTGGGTTTTGGGGACCTGCACCCACACAGATGTCGTATTGGGAGCAGCAGGTGTGTTTGTGCAGCCGCAGCATCCCAATTGACCTAAATAGGACTGCCTGCAAGGAGATGCACTGAGTACCTGTGCAAACAAACCTGACCCCCACAAGAGGCCCTGGGGCGTGGGCGGCGCACTCCATGATCACAGAATCTTTTGGACTCGGCTGATCATAGAACAGGGTAAAGGGCCAATACCAGCAGGCCCTTTACCGCGTGATCAGCTGTCAGCCAATCACAGAAGTAAACAGAAGCCGGTTATCGGCCTTTTCTCCTCACGATCAGCGCGAGGAGAAAGAAATAAAACTAGTAACCGACTTCTGTTAAAAGGACATTGGTCCCTGCCTCGGTGCCTATATGTGGTGCTATTTGGTGCCACCCAGTGCCACTTATCAGTGCCCACAAGTGCTGCTAATCAGTGCCCACAAGTGCTACCTATTCAGTGCCTCATCATTGTTGTCATCCATTAGTGCCGTCCACCAGTGCCACCTATCGGTGCAGCCTCAATAGTGCTGCCTCATCAGTGCAGCCCATCAGTGCACATCAGCGCACATTAGTGAAAATTTTAGAACCAACTATGAAAAATTTGTTTTTTTGTTTCTTTAGCAAAAAATAAAAAACCCAGTGGTGATTAAATACCACCAAACAAAAGCTCTATTTGTGTGAAAAAAATGATTTTGTTTGGGTACAGTGTTGCATGACCGTGCAAGTGTCATTCAAAGTGCAACAGTGCTGAGAGCTGAAAATTGGCCTGGGCAGGAAGGGGGTATAAGTGCCCAGTAGGCAAGTGGTTAAAACAGTAGAGCTAAAAAAAAACAAAAACAAACTATTTTCCTAGGATACTAGCAAAAAACAGAGGCATACTCCCAGTAGGAGGGATTATACACTGTATTGGCCTGCAGTTTTGTTTTTTTTGCCAGGGTAGAATCCTCCTGTAGGCAGCAGTATGATTTGGGGATTTAGGACTTCCTGCACCCCTCACTGGTCTCCAGTAAAAGGATTTTACAGTAAGTACAAAAATATTTTTCTTAGCTAATTTAATGTGAAATGCAGTGAGTCACGAAAGGCAAAGGCACATATCTTTCTAGTTTGAATTTGATTTACCGGTAGTTTGTTCTGATTACTGTATATGTAGTCACTGGAGCATGGTGAGTTTGGAATGATAGTATTGGGTGCCCTCTTGAGGCAAATTTTAGAACTGCAATTGTTGTATATTGTTTTCAAGCTTGCATTTTAAAGGTAATGGTTTTGTAAATACTAATACCTAATTTACTTTTAGACCAACCGGTACTTGTTTTTTCTCTTCCAGACTGTTCCTGAGTACATTCACACTGGCAGTTTCAGCTGGTGCTGTGCTGCTTCTTCCTTTCTCCATTATTAGCAATGAGATTCTCCTGTCCTTCCCTAAAAGCTACTATATACAATGGCTGAATGGATCTCTAATTCATGGTTAGTAAATGTTGTTACTTAAATGAAACTATTTGTGAAGCACTTTACTTTCTATATGGATACTTAAAGCAAAATTGACATTGGTACCATTTGACAAATGATAAAAATTATTTCTGGCATTAAAGTGATACTAAACACATAGTTGAATTTTACATTGTCCCTTCTATTTCTGTATGTAAATGATGGTACAGTTATTATTTTAATAAAAAAAAACAAAACCAACATCTAAGTAACTTTTTCCTAATCGATATACAGCTGTCACACGACCCAGCTTTTCCCAGCCTGTCTGCAGGGAAACAAGCAGGAGGAGCTTCTAGTTCTCTGTTTCTGGTCACATGTTCAAAAAAACAGCCTTTTAGGATACAGAGTAGAATAAATAATTTATATCAATCTTTTTTAATCCTCATCAAAATGTATAATTAAAAAATAATACAAATTTAATGTGTCAATAACATGGTGTGGGCAGATTTCTGCCAGTCACAGGCTGTGTCACACCCCTCCAGCATGTGTCTTTAGAATAAGAGGGAGTTGAAGCCTCCATCAGTCAAGAAGTAATATCTCATCCCATTGCATTTAGCTGGTTAGTGAGCATGGAGGAGGAGGAAGGTAGTGGGTTGTCATCTCATAGTGACTGAGTGAGTATGAACAGCATGTAATGCACCATTTATTGATAGTTTTTTTGATGCGGGTTTAATAACACTTTAACTGACACATACAGTGAATGTTTGGAGGTGCATGTTCTCTATCTTTGTATTAGATGTTCAATTGTCAATTATTTTTAGTTGGCTGGAAATGCTCTACCGGGTATATGGGACCTGGCAGGGACCCTGCAGCATGTCTGCGCATACACTAAGCCCCCGTTCACACTATTGCGATGCGGGAACCAGCGCGGGTTCCCGCATCACATCTCACTCGCAGGCAATTCACACTGCCCTCTGCGAACCGCTGCGGGTGTCAATACAAAGTTAAAGCGGAGCTCCACCCAAAAGGGGAAGTAAAGCTCCTCTTGCACAATTGGCACTTTTGAGGAGTGGGGGGGGTGAAGGGTCAGGTACCCGATTTTGACAAGTACCTGCTTCCCACTTCCTTTCCAAACGCCACAGCACTCGGAACAGAAGTTTGCCTCCCTCCCCCCTGCAGTCTTCTGGGACACTGACAGGTCCCAGAAGACTGCATCCATCAATCGTGATGCGCAAGCTGTCAAAACCAGGTGCCCATAGTGAAGATACCGGGGACTGAAGACAGCAGGTGAGACTGACTGGGGTGAACACACCGCTGGATCCTGGAACAGGTGAGTGGCTGTTTTTTTAAATCGTTTGTGTAGCTATCGTTTGTGTAGCTGCTGACTTTTTATTTTTTCCGCAGAAGCCAGGAAAAGCTCTTTAATGACACCCCAGATTTGTTCGCAGATCTCAGTGCGAACTGTGAATTCAGACAGGAATGGGATCGCATTTGTTTAAAACATCTATGCGATTTGATCCCAGTGCGGGGAAGAAAAAAGGTTCCTGCAGCATTTTCGTGTGAATTCAAACTGTATGGCTGAATTTGCACCGCATGTGATCTGCACATCACATGCGATGTCTGTGTTAGCAATAGCGTGAACCCAGGCTAAATCTCCCTGAATAGGCGTTTTAAAGATAATGGTGCGGAAGCAGAGCGGTTTGAGGAGAACTTTGGCTGCAAGGAAGACAGCGCTGGATTCTACGTACTAGTAAGTATGCATTTTTTATTATCCTACAGGAATTATTATTAGAATGTGGTAACTTACTTTTACCATGGTTGGCTGAAGTTCTTCTGCAGGTAAATCTCTCATGAGAAGTATGGAGGCTGCCATAACTACTAACCTTGGTTTTCAAAATGCTAGTTTTGATCCACTAACTTCAATATTCCCGGGAATCTAATTAGTTCTGCAAAAGGGCCCAGCCTGCATATCGCATAAGCTGATGTGGCTTACCCCATGTAATTATATAACTGGAAATAAACATGGAAACAACACATTAACACGTTGATATGATTATAGACATAAAAGAACTGAACTTTTGGTACAAGCTGTCTTTCAACATTTTCACTGTTGTGATCTATAGCGTGGATGGCAGTGCTGGCATATAAACATCTCTTGGTCATTATAGCAGCCAGGAGTTTGTATACATTTTTACTGCTGACTTTCACAGAGAAGTGATTCTTGTATACACTTGCAATTAAGCTACCGCTTACCCTGCCTGAAAAACCCCACCGAATATCTGTTTGCTGATCTCCCCTTGGTAGTATGAACTCATTTCTGGATTCAGAGTTGGGAAGGAAGCTGATCAGCCTCAACAAAATGCATGGCGGTGATGTCACGGATCTAGTAGACATCTGATGTCTCCTTTAAAAAGGAGCCTCAGTTACTTCTGGAAAAATTAAGTCACCAGCTACAAAATCTATAGCTGCTAACTTTTAATAAACAGACACTCACCTGTCCAAGATCCAGCGCCACCCTCACCCTCACCGGTACTTTACCAGTCTTCGGGTCCCCGGTGCCAGCATGTCAACTATAGGCAACAGGCTGTCACTTCTTGTGACATCACAACTTGCTGCCCACTGTGCATGTGAGAGCTGCGCTGCTCTTTGTGAAAATTCCTGCAGCCTTCTGGGACCTGTGATACGTCCCAAAAAGATGAGAGCAGGGAGGTGGAGAGGAGAACTTCCGGTGGATCAGCAGCGATGATCTGACCAGACTTGGGAGTGGGTACCTGTACCTTTTGGCAGAAGTTTTGTATTAAGGCCTCACACTGCCACTGTCAAACACGTAGTGATTTTTTTTTCAACAGTGCAAGTTACACTGAACATTTGCTTGCATTCTTAGGTGTGGTCAGTTTAGCTAAATTTAGAGAATATAGACTTCTGTGCATCCAGAATCTGATTAGACACTCTAAACACATTTTAATGTGACTAAATGCTGCTAAAGCAGAAACAGCTAAACACAGGACAAAGTGATCTGGGAGGCATAAAAGTTGTTTATAAAAAGGAACAGGAAGGCGCTTCTAAGTACAGTATTCCCACAGTTTTTAATGTATAAACGGCAGAGTGTCTACTTGTAGTAGTGTTAATAAACTCTTTACATTAGAACCACGTCCACCAAAATTTCTCATAGGTATCCCTACTGGTAGTGAGGAAATCTTCCAGCTGTCTGATGTCTGACTATCCAGATGGAAATGGTGGGGGCTTGGTTTTGTCACCAGGACTCCTGCAACTTTTAACGACAGTCTGTGTCACTGGCTACTTAGTTGTAGTTTCTAACAACTGATCACAAGCTAAGGTTGGGGTGGGTTTTCCACTTCTATGTTGTCTGTACACTGAGCTAAGCCCCAGTCCAGGGAGACAGACACACAGTGCCTCCATCCCAGCAACCTTCTCCAGTAAGGTTGATGATAATTTTTCCAGTAAGCTGGTAGAGTTTTTCTGTGGTGATGGAGCACTGGGTCTGCATTATTGATTGCTGGCACTTGAAGTTCTCATACTATATGGTCTATTCACAATATTAAAGTGATACTAAAGGTTCATTTAAAAAAAAAAACATGTCATACTTGCCTCCACTGTGCAGCTCGTTTTGCACAGAGTGGCCCTGAACCTCGTCTTCTGGGATCCCTCGGGGGGCTCCCTCGGCTCATCCCCGCATCAGATAACCCCCTGGAAGAAGCGCTCCCCCAGGGGGTTACCTTGCGGGCACGCTCCCGAGTCCAGCATTCGACGTCTATGGACGCCGAATGCAGGACTCGGCCCCGCCCCCGGCGGGCACGTCATTGGATTTGATTGACAGCAGCGGGAGCAAATGGCTGCTCTGCTATCAATCTATCTAATCAACAGCTGAGAACCCCCTATCCCCCTAGACGGCGCGTCCCCGCGGAACAAGTTTGAGGGTTCAGGTAAGTAAAATGGGGGGGGGGGGGGGGGGGGGGGGCTGTTGGCCGGCCACTGCCAGGTGTTTTTTCACCTTAATGCATAGGATGTATTGAGGTGAAAAAAACACGAACCTTTACAACCCCTTTAACTTCTGTGTTTGTTTGTTTGTTTTTTTTATTTCATTTTGTAGCTACAGTATCTCACAAAAGTGAATACACCCCTCACATTTTTGTAAATATTTTATTATATCTTTTCTAGGGTTGTCCCGATACCACTTTTTTAAGACCGAGTACAAGTACCGATACTTTTTTTCAAGTACTCGCCGATACCGATTACCGATACTTTTTTTTAATGTTATGGGACAGTTTTCAAAGCACAATACAGATTAGGTGGCACTGATATGCAGCACTGATGAACACTGATAGGATTAGGAGGCACTGATATGCAGCACTAACAGATGGCGGGCACTGACAGATGGCACTGATGGCGGGCACTGACAGATGGCGCTGATGGCTGGCACTGACAGGTGGCACTGACGGGTGGCTGGCACTGATAGGTGGCTGGCACTGATAGATGGCATTGACAGGTGACAGGTGATAATGGCACTGATAGATGGCACTGACAGGTGGCACTGATAGATGGCTGGCACTGATAGATGGCATTGACAGGTGACGTTGGCACTGATAGATGGCACTGACAGGTGGCTGGCACTGATAGGTGGCACTGATAGGTGGCTGGCACTGATGGATGGCACTGACAGGTGGCTGGCACTGATAGGCGGCACTTATGGGCATTGGGCACTGATAGGTGGCATTTATGGGCACTGATGGGAAGGTGTAGTGACACTGTCATGCCACGAGGAAAGGCTGCTGCAACGCCCATTTTTGTACTCCCTGCACTCGGCCGCATTAAAAGCAGCAGCGGCCATCTTGTTACACCCAGCCTGAACTATATGGGCTGGGTGTAAAAAGATGTCTGCTGCTGGCTTACTGCAGCCGAGTGCAGTGTGTACCAAGATGGGCGTCAGGATGTCCAAGCGCTGACGTCAACATGGAGCGTCACTTCCGGTTGCGCCGAGTCGCTTTATTCCTCTCCCAGGTATCGGATCTGGCATCGGGAGCATTTGTGCGAGTACAAGTACTCGCGCAAATGCTCAGTATCGGTCCCAATACCGATACTAGTATCGGTATCGGGACAACCCTAATCTTTTCATGTGGCAACACTGAAGAAATTACACTTTGCTACAATGTAAAGTAGTGAGTGTACAGCTTGTATAACTGTCAGTTTGCTGTCCCCTCAAAATAACTGAACACAGCCATTAATGTCTAAACCGCTGGCAACAAAAGTGAGTACACCCCTAAGTGAAAATGTCCAAATTGGGACCAAAGTGTCAATATTTTGTGTGGCCACCATTATTTTCCAGCACTGCCTTAACCCTCTTGGGTTTGGAATTCACCAGAGCTTCACAGGTTACCACTAAAGTCCTCTTCCACTCCTCCAAGATTACATCACGGAGCTGGTGGATGTTAGAGACCTTGGGCTCCTCTACCTTCCGTTTGAGGATGCTCAATAGGGTTTAGGTCTGGAGACATGCTTGGCCAGTCCATCACCTTTTACCCTCAGCTTCTTTAGCAAGGCAGTGGTCATCTTGGGGGTGTGTTTGGGGTTGTTATCATGTTGGAACACTGCCCTGAGGTCCAGTCTCCAAAGGGAGGGGATCATGCTCTGCTTCAGTATGTCACAGTACATGTTGGCATTCATGGTTCCCTCAATGAACTGTAGCTCCCCGGTGCCGGCAGCACTCATGCAGCTACAGACCATGACACTCCCACCACCATGCTTGACTGTAGGCAAGACACACTTGTCTTTGTACTCCTCACCTGGTTGCCACCACTCACGCTTGATACCATCTTAACCAAATAAGTTTATATTGGTCTCATCGGACCACAGGACATGGTTCCAGTAATCCATGTCCTTAGTCTGCTTGTCTTCAGCAAACTGTTTGCAGGCTTTCTTGTGCATCATCTTTAGAAGAGGCTTCCTTCTGGGACGACAGCTTTTGATGCAGTGTGCGGTGTATGGTCTGAGCATTGACAGGCTGACCCCCCACCCCTTCAACCTCTGCAGCAATGCTGGCAGCGCTCATACGTGTATTTCCCAAAGACAACTACTGGATATGACTCTGAGCACGTGCACTCAACCTCTTTGGTTGACCATGATGAGGCCTGTTCTGAGTGGAACCTGTCCTGTTAAACCCCTGTATAGTTTTGGCAACAATTCTTTTTTTCAAATCCTCCTAGAGTTTTTTGCTATGAGGTGCCATGTTGAACTTCCAGTGACCAGTATGAGAGAGTGAGAGTGATAACACCAAGTTTAACACACCTGCTCCCCATTCACACCTGAGACCTTGTAACACTAACGAGTCTCTTGACACAGGTGAGGGAGAATGGCAGTTGGGCCCATTTGGACATTTTCACTTAGGGGTGTACTCACTTTTGTTGCCAGCGGTTTAGACATTAATGGCTGTGTGTTGAGTTATTTTGAGAGGACAGCAAATTTTCACTGTTATACAAGCTGTACACTCACTACTTTACATTGTAGCAAAGTGTCATAATACAATTCCTACAGTAAAGAATTGAGGTGGTAATATCCTGTTATAGGGTGTTTCTCTGCAGCAGGGACTGGAACACGTGTCAGGATAGAAGGAAATAATTAATGTGTGGCAAAATTCTGTTGAATTCTTGAGATAAATCTGCTGCCCTCTGTCAGAGAGTTGTCAATGGGAAGAAGGTTTACCTTCCACGATGACAATAAGCCTAAAATGACGACAGTGGTTGAAGGAGAAAAAGATGAATGTCCTTGGATGGCATAGTCAGGGCCCAGACTTAAACACCATTGAAAATCTGTGGAATGACTTGAAGACTGCAGTCCACAAACAATTTAACTGAACTTGAGCAATTCTGCAAAGAAGAGTGGGCAAATATTGCAAAGTCTAGATGTGCAAAGTTAGTAGAGACCTATCCCAACAGACTAAAGACTAATTTAAAGCAAAAGGTGGTTCAACAAAATAAGGGGGTGATATTTTTTCCAAATCTGTGATTCTGTTTTTTAATGTTTTATTTTTTTCTGACATGTTATCTTTCACTTGGATGTTTATAAGTGGCACTGAGTAAATACAGCTGGATAAAACAAAAACTGTGTCTGCCTTCATTTCAGGCTGCAAAGCAAAAAAAGAAAAAAAAGATTATTTTAAAGGGGGGCGATTCTTTTCTATACCCACTGTAGTTTTGTATCTTTTTCAATGTTGCTTTTTTTAGGTTTAGTGGCATTCTGTTCTGTCACCACTAGATGGGGGTGAAGCTGCATGAATCCTATTTATTTTGTGTTTAAATTACAGCAGTAATACTACTTCTATTTATGTTTGCTCTTTCATAGGCAGGTGGGCCTCAAGAACAGCCTAGCTTCTCTATAATGCCATGTATGAGTTTTATTTAAAATTTTTGCTTAACAATATAGAGCATGGAGTAGAAGGATATTGGGGTGATGCTTGTTATTGGGCAGATCATTTCGATTTTGTAAAGAATGTTTTGTGCAGAATCTTGTGGGTGAGTGTAATGTATGCATAACATTTAAGTCATGTTCAAGCATCCAGTATAGCCAGATGCACTTACCTGCAGCTCCAAGGAAAAAAAGCACAATACTGCTGAATCCTAACCCTGCAGCAGATTTGATCTCCATTTGATCTCTATGGACTCATGCACACTGCATCTCAAAGAAAGTTTCAGGAGTGTACATGCATATGCTCTTACAGTCAGAAAAAAACCCTACCAAACGCTTTTGAGAGGAGCTTTCGAGCAGAAAAGATTCCCAAGTGCCCACAAACGTGCAAAAAAGCTTAAAGTAGCTCGAAAATGCACGAAGAAAAAAGGAAAATGAGCAGAGGGGATTGTTTGTGAAAAAAACGCTTATGCTCAAGCTCAAAGAAGCTCAGTAAAAGCGCAAAAGAGCACAAAAAAAAACAAGCGTCTTCAAGCTTTATGGGCAGAGAACTAAAAGCTCAAATGCCTGTAAAAGCAGTGTACATGATCCCTATACTTGCTTTGCTGACCTGGGCAGAGCATGGGCATTGCAACAAGAGGGATTTGCTCCATTTTTGCATGGAATTCACCAAGTCTGTCATAGCCTTCCTCTAGAGCTGCACGATTCTGGCTAAAATGAGAATCACAATTGTTTTGCTTAGAATAAAGATCACGATTCTCTCATGATTCCCACGGCATAACATCATCTTTCAAATTACACAAAAAAAAAATGGGGCTAACTTTATTTTTTTTTAAAATTCATTGAAGTGTATTTTTTGCCAAAAAAATTGCGTTTGAAAGACCACTGTGCAAATACCGTGTGACATAACAATGCAACAACCATTATTTTATTCTCTAGTTTTATTCTCTAATTTTCTAGCAAAAAATACTGATTTTAACTTTGTAAGAAACAAGTTTCAGAAAAAGGTTTAGACTTTAAGGCCCCATTCACACGGGACGGATCCGTGATGATCCACCCCGTGAACCTCCGCTTGCTCAGCGGGGATCGCTCCGTTGATCGCCGATGAGCCGGAGGATGACAGTGTGCAGGGACCGCCCTGTCAGATCTCCACTCTCCCCTATGGGGGATCGCATGAACATGTCTGTCCGTGTTCATGCGATCCGCTCTGCAGACGGATAGAAAAATAGGATTTTCCTCCGTCTTCAGAATCGGACCATAGCAGGGACGGATGATATCGGGTGTCAGCAGATGTTCATCCGCTGACACCCACTATCCCATAGGGATGCATGTATGTCCGTATTTCATCCGAAAACGGATGGATGAAATACGCACATCTGGTCCGCACGTGTGAAAGGGGCCTTAGTGGTTAAACTTCCCTCATGTCAGACCCAAGTTCTTTCCTTTGATCCAAGAACGAAAAGTTACAATGTTTATAGTTCTCTACCAGCCCAGACAATGTTGTGAAAAACTTGGCAGGCTGCCAGTTTTTTTTTTTCATTTGACAGCTGAGTGAGCAGTGAACTCTCTACACTTGTTACCTGAATGAATCGGGAAATTCTGCATAGAGATTGTGAGGGGGGGTTGAATCGAGATCACGATTTTTTTAACAACTAATCGTGCAGCTCTACTTTCCTCCATCTGAGAGACTTTCTAGCCTCGGTAGACCTCAAGAATGCATACTTGCATATTCCAATCTTTCCAGTGCACTAACACTACCCTTATTTTGCTGTAGACACTCAATTTTTAGCCCTACTGTTTGGCATATCATTCGCACCCCATATATTCACCAAGGTTCTGGACCCTGTGCTAGCCTTTATATGCTCCCGATGTGTTCCCATTGAATGATATCTTGGCACAGTCAGCTCAAACTCTAACTCAATGTAGTGCGTAGAGTGGACAGTCCAGACCTTAAAAAGTTTTGGTTGGATTCTGAAACTTCAGAAATCAGCACTGGCAACGGTACAACATTTGAAATCTTTGGTTCAGGTGTAACCCTTTCTTCTTGAAGAAAAACTTCTCCTACTGATTCCAGACATGGAATATACAGTCAAGTAGCTGACCAACTCGGCATTTCTGCATTAGCTTTGTTCCACTCCAGACCCCTTTCAACACATCATTTTGTTATTGTGGAACAAATCGGTTCAGCCCCTAGAAAAAAACTGATTCTCCTAACACCCAAAACCAGATTGCCTCTGGCTTGGTTGCTCAGGAATCCAGCTCTCCTGTCTCTCATGCCTTGTTTCTCTCTTCCTCTCTTCACAAGGAAATTTCCCTTCACTGCCTAAATGTTTTATTGTGTGGGGGTTTACCTTTCAGCCACTGCTTCCTTTAGAGAGACAGACTATTTGCTATTCCTGGCGGTCTCGGTAAAGGGGAGCTGGCTTCTCTTTTCACCATTTCTTGGTGGCTCAAACCGATCATTATTCAACCTTATGGTCTTAAGGACAAAGTTCAACCTTTTTCTGTCAAGGTTCACTCTACTAGGTCAGTTAGTGTCTCTTTTTGGCTTTTAAGCACTAGGCAACTGTTTCCCAGATTTGTAAGGCAACCACCTGGTTCTCTGTTCACACAATCTGTCAATTTTACCAAGTGGATGTTCAGGGCTCATTTTGTGGCCAGCTTTGGGCATAAGGTTCTGGACTACTTGCCGCCCTCCCATAATGTATTGATGTACTGCGGGCTAGCAGCTGCTGTTGGCAAATTGATGTGCCCGTATGTCGCTGCCTACTTTGGGGTTTAGGGCGTGGGCATGAGCGCCCCCTGCCTTGCTCTCGCTGTCAATGTACACAGTGGGAGCTTGCAGCAAGTCCCAGCCAACGATTCATGGCCGGGACCTGCTGATCGGCTGTGTGCAATCACAGTCCAGAGCTCTGTGTTGGTAAACAACACAGAGCTCTGTAGGAAGAGAATGATCTGTCGGTTTCTCATCCCAGATCATTTAGTAAAAGCAGCACACTGTACTCACATTACACATAGGCACATATTTAGCCCCTTGATCGCCCTAGATATTAACCCTTTCCCAGCCAGTGTCATTAGTACAGTGACTGACTGTGTATAGTGTTATCACTGATCACTGTATTAATGTCACTGGTGATGCCATTGGCAGTTAGTCAGTTCTCCCCCAGTGTCAATTAGTGTCAGATTGAGCACTGCAGTATAGCATTCCTGTTTTATAAGTTGCTGATTGCTGCCATTAGTAGTATAATAAAAAAATAAAAATTAAAAAAAAATTAAAAAAATTCCAGTATATAGTGCATATAAAGTCTACTCATCCCTGTTAAAATGTCAGGTTTCTGTGATGTAAAAAATGAGACAAAAATAAATAATTTCAGGACTTTTTCCACCTTTTTAATGTGACTTATAAACTTTACAACTCAATTGAAAAACAAACTGAAATCTTTTAGTGGGGAAGTAATAATAAAAAACTAAAATGTGGTTGCATAAGTGTGCACACCCTCTTATAACTGGGGATGTAGCTGTGTTCAGAATTAAGCAATCACATTCAAACTCATGTTAAATAGGAGTCAGTACACACCAGCCATCATTTAAAATGCCTCTGATTAACTCCAAATAAAGTTCAGCTGTTCTAGTAGGTCTTTCCTGACATTTTTTAGTCGCATCCTTCAGCAAAAGTCATGGTTCGCAGAGAGCTTTCAAAGCATTAAAGGGGTCTCATTGTTAAAAGGTATCAGTCAGGAGAAGAGTACAAAAGAATTTCCAAGGTATTAGATATACCATGGAACACAGTGAAGACAGTCATCATCAAGTGGAGAAAATATGGCACAACAGTGACATTACCGAGAACTGGACGTCCCTCCAAAATTGATGAAAAGACGAGACCAAAACTGGTCAGGGAGGTTGCCAAGAGGCCTACAGCAACATTAAAGGAGCTGCAGGAATATCTGGTAAGTACTGACTGTGTGGTACATGTGATAACAACCTCCTGTATTCTTTATATGTCTGAGCTGTGGGATAGAGTGGCAAGGCAGAGACCTTTTCTTACCAAGAAAAACATCCAAGCCCGGCTAAATTTTTGCAAAAACACATCTGAAGTTTCCCAAAAGCATGTGGGAAAATGTGTTATGGTTAATAAAACCAAGGTTGAAGTTTTTGCCCATAATTCCAAAAAATATGTTTGGCACAAAAAAAAGACTGCACATCACCAAAAGAACACCATCCCCACAGTGAAGCATGGTGGTGGCAGCATCATGCTGTGGGGCTATTTTTCTTCATCTGGAACAGGGGCCTTAGTCGCGGAAGAGGGAAATATGAACAGTTTCAAATACCAGTCAATATTGGCACAAAACCTTCAGGCTTCTGCTAAAAAGCTAAACGTGAAGAGGAACCTCATCTTTCAGCATGACAACGACCCAAAGCATACATCCAAATCAACAAAGGAACAGCTTCACCAGAAGAAGATTAGAGTTTTGGAATGGCTCAGCCAGAGCCCAGACCTGAATCCTATTGAAAAATCTGTGGGGTGATCTGAAGAGGGCTGTGCACAGGAGATGCCGTCCCAATTTGACAGATTTGGAGTGTTTTTGCAAAGAAGAGCGTCAAGTCAAGATGTGCCATGCTGATAGACTCATACCCAAAAAGACTGAGTGCTGTAATCGAATCAAAAGGTGCTTCGACAAAGTATTAGTTTAAGGGTGTGCACACTTATGTGACCATATTATTTTAGTTTTTTTATTTTTACTTCCCTACACCTAAAAGATTTCAGTTTGTTGTTCAACCGAGTTGTACAGTTAATAGGTCACGTTAAAGGTGGAAAAAGTTCTGAAATGATTTATCTTTGTCTCATTTTTTTGACATCACAGAAACCTGACATTTTAACGGGTGTGTAGACTTTTTATATCCACTGTATACCATAGTTTGTAGGTGCTATAACTTTCACTCAGACCAATTTTAAAGTGGTTGTATAACCACTTTTTTAATTTTTACCTACAGGTAAGCCTATAATAAGACTTACCTGTAGGTAAAATGAATATCTCCTAAACCTGTACGGTTTAGGAGATATTCACTTTGCATGCAGCCGCTGACGTCAGCGGCGCATGCGCTGTGAATGCCCATGTGAAGGTCTGGGAGACGCTGCCAGACCTTGCCGGGAAGAAGACTCCCGCGCGCATGTGCGGGAGTGACGTTATCACGGCTCCGGCTACTCACAAAGCCGGAGTCGCGAACCCGGAAGACACACCGAGGGCAAAATGTCAGCTCCCTCGGTGTGGACCGACCTGCGATACGGGGAACTCATTCTAAGGTAAGTATTTCATAATAAGCTAGTATGCTAGTAGCTCATAATGCCTTTGCCTTACAGAGTTTTTTTAACTTTTTTTTTTTTCTGAGGGTATACAACCGCTTTAATATACACTTATTGTGATTTTCTTTTATCAAAAACATGTAGCAGAATACAGTTTGGCCAAACCCCAAAGGTGATCAAATACCACCAAAGGAAAGCTCTGTTTGTGTGAAAAAAATGATACGGCATTGCATGACTGCGCAACTAACAGTAAACTAGTGCCGTATAGCAAAAAATGTCCTGGTCACAAAGGGGGTAAAATCTTCCGGAGCTGAAGTGGTTAAAGCAGAGTTCCAGCCTGGGTGAAAAGAAATTAAGTCAGCAGCTACAAATACTATAGCTGCTGACTATTTAATATAGGAACACTTACCTGTCCAGGGAGCCTGTCAATCGGCTCCGGATGCAGGCATGGGCATTCTAAGGGAAACAGGAAGTAAAGCCTTGTGGCTTCAAGACCTGTTTCCTACTGTGCATGCGCGAGTCGCACTGCATTTTCTGAATGGTAACACTGTCTTCCGAGACCTGTGCATCTCCTAGAAGGCAGCGAGCGGGAAGGAGGAGGGGCCAGAAGTTTCGTTGATGGTTGCACAGTGACGCGGTGGTCTTACATGGAAGTGGGAGCGTATACCTGGTTTTGACAGATATCCGCTCCTCCCCAAAAGGTGCCAAATGTGGCAGCGAAGGGTGCAAACAGGCGGAGCTTCCACTTTTGGGTGGAACTCTGCTTTAAGGCATCTGCCCTTATTTTCATTCTGTTTTGTTTTATGTGCCTGTCGGTCTATTGTGTGTGTTGCCTATCCTTCAATCCTTCAGTTGGACTGCTTTTGGACGTTTCATTCAGATCAGAAGAACTACTGACACTGTTCCTAAATAATAAAGAAGCTATACATTAAAAAAAAAAGTATTTTTGTATTTTCCATACAATCCATCTCTTGAAGTTCAACTCTAGGACACGTGAAATTGTTCTATCTAGGGGACTGGAAAAAGCATGTTTACTTACCCGATCCTCCACGTCCCCGGCATACGGCTCTCCCTCATTCTCCAGCACTGTTCTCAGCACTCACGTGTTTGGTGCAGGGCTATGGGCCGTGCATTGGTTCCGATTTATTTTTAAGATCGTTACACATGTCATTTGCAGGGGGGAGAAAGAGGCTGATGTTCGTATGCTGGAAGTGTGAAAGGTCATACTTGGCTGACCACCGGCATTTTTGTTGCCAGTGTCTGAATCATCATAAAGGCAGCAGTATAACCCAATCATATCAGAATAAATCATAATTCTGTGTCCCTTTTTATCAAATAGATTTTTTGGTCTGGTTACTATGGGCAGTAACCTTTAAGGTGACAGAAAGTATCATTTGCCAGCACGGGAGCTTTAAAAAATAAACAGTGGGTTCTGTTCAGAGACACGTTTTGCAAAGTGACTTTCAGCAAAGCACACTTTGGATTAATCACCCAAGAAATCTGTTATCTCTGATCTTTGGCTTTAAATCTTGGATGACATCCAGGCAGAAGCCTAAAATATTAAACATTTTCATTATGGGCCGCCAATGATTCTATTTCTGGATCCAATCTCATGCTAGGGACACACATTTTATGAATGCTGTGACAAAGGCGTGTTCGAAAACCCCTACAGAACATGAAATAAAATTTGATAAATTAGCTTTAGTAAGATTATGGAGAAAAAAACTGGACCTAAAGTGTTAAAAATAAAAAAATAAATAAAAGAATGGAAAATGTCAGTGCTGGCCTTAAAAACTATTCATATTCAAGTTAAATGAACTTTGTTTTCTTTAGAAAATGTAAATGTCCTGGCTAAGAGCAGGCAACGCAAGATGCTTACTGTAACTTTTATTGGCCAAAAAGCCTCTTTTGGGAGCTCTCAAAAAGCTAGGTTCACACCTATGTGTGTGGCTGTGGGAATCGCATCCACCCACAGTGAAAATACGCTGCTGTGAGAAAACGCTGAATGGCACCCCCATGCATGTAATATCGCAGTGCAGGAAATAGTCAAAATGACAATGCAATTACTCTGCAGTCCGCGTTTTGAAAAAAACAAATACATCCTTTTTCTGCGGGAAACGCAGGCACGTCAGCCGATTGAAATGTGTGGGCTGCCATGCCCATGCAAATGCGGTCCGCAGAAAGTCACCGATGTGAACCCAGGGTAAATTTGGTTTAACTGTGTTGTTATTAAAAAAAAAAAGCCCTGCAAACAGCCATCTGACTGTCCAGTGAGAGTGCTACTTTACTGCAATGTAATGATTGCCATTTAGTCAGAGCCAGGGCAAGGCTGGCACCAGTAATAAAGTGAAACTAAATCAGAGCGGTACACAGGCTTTTCTGGTTTTTGTGATTCCTGACCTAGGCAGGCCATTTTAAACGTTTAACTATGAACGCAGGTTTACTATGAAGTGGAAATAAGCACATGATTGGCATAGACCTGCTTTATGAATAACATATTAGTGACTTGTGGGTAACTTATTATATGGGCCTCGTTTATAACAAAGTTTTTATTTTTTTTAGTGCTGTGTCTTTCTCTGAACTGGTACTCTGCTCTTTGCCAAGTTCTGCACTAAGGCATGAACCGGCAAGTGAAGATTCTGAATTCCTGTTTTAAAGTTTCAGTCATACAGTGAGGGAAAAAAGTATTTGATCCCCTTCTGACTTTGTACATTTTCCCACTGACAAAGATCAGTCTATAGGTTTTAATGGTAGGTTTATTTTAACAGTGAGAGACAGAAAAACAACCAAAAATATCAAGAAAAATGCAGTTCAAAAAAGTTATAAATTTGCATTTTAACCACTTCAGCCCCGGAAGATTTGGCTGCTCAATGACCAGGCCATTTTTTTCCCCACAAATAGAGCTTTCTTTTGGTGGTATTTGATTATCTCTGCGATTTTTTTATTTTTTATTTTTTGCACTATAAGCAAAAAAAGAGCGTCAATTTTGAAAAAAATACAATATTTTGTACTTTTTGCTATAATAAATATCCCCATTTTTTTTTTTAAAAAAAGCAAATTTTTCTCTGTTTAGGCAGATATGTATTCTTCTACACATTTTTGGTAATAAAAATCACAATAAGCATATATTAATTGGTTTGCGCAAAAGTTATAGCGTCTACAAAATCGGGGATAGATTTATGGCATTTTTATTATTATTATTTTTATTTTTTTACTAGTAATGGTGGCAATCTGCAATTTTTTTTTGTGACTGCGACATTATGGCGGACACATCAGACACTTTTGACACATTTTTGGGACGATTGACAATTATACAGCGATCAGTGCTATAAAAATGCACTCATTACTGTATAAATGTCACTGGCAGGGAAGGGGTTAACACTAGGGGGCGATCAAGGGGTTAACTGTGTTCCCTGACTGTGTTCTAACTGTAGGGGGAGGGGACTGACTATAGGAGTTGACAGATCGTGGTTCCTAGCTATTATGAACTCACGATCTGCATCTCCTCTCAGAACAGAACAGGGATTTGTGTGTGTACACACACGAGTCCCTGTTCTGCCTCTCATGCCCGGAGGTCATCGCAACCGCCAGTCACGAGCATCGGCACCCCGCAGTGCAGCAACGCACGCGCGCCTGCTATCCCGCTTAAAGGAGTTGACGTACAGCTACGATGGCTCGTGGGATCGCACCGACCTGCCGCTGTATGACGGCGGCTGGTCGGCAAGTGGTTAATGAGTGAAATAAGTATTTGATCCCCTATCGATCAGCAAGGTTTCTGGCTCCTAGGTGTCTTCTATACAGGTAACGAGCTGAGATTAGGAGCACTCTCTTATAAGGAAGTGATCCTAATATCAACTTATTACCTGTATAAAAGACACCTGTCCATAGAAGCAATCGATCACATTCCAATCTCTTCACCATGGCCAAGACCAAAGAGCTGTCCAAGGATGTCAGGGACAAGATTGTAGACCCACATAAGGCTGAAATGGGCTACAAGACCATCACCAAGCAGCTTGGTGAGAGGATGACAACAGTTGGTGCGATTATTCACAAATGGAAGAAACACAAAATAACTGTCAATCTCCCTCAGTCAGGGGCTCCGTGCAAGATCTCACCTCGTGGAGTTTCAATGATCATGAGAACAGTGAGGAATCAGCCCAGAACTTCACAGGAGAATCTTGTCAATGATCTCATGGCAGCTGGGACCATAGTCACCAAGAAAACAATTGGTAACACACTACTCCGTGAAAGACTGAAATCCTGCAGCGCCTGCAAGTTCCCCTTGCTCAAGAAAGCACATGTACAGGCCCGCCTGAAGTCTGCTAATAAACATCTGAATGATTCAGAGGAGAACTGGGGGAAAGTGTTGTGGTCAGATGAGACCAAAATCGAGCTCTTTGGCATCAACTCAACGCGCCGTGTTTGGAGGCGGAGGAATGCTGCCTATGACCCCAAGAACACCATCCCCACATGGAGGTGTAAACATTATACTTTGTGGGTGTTTTTCTGCTAAGGGGACGAGACAATTTCACTGCATCAAAGGGACAATGGACAGGGCCATGTACCATCAAATCTTGGGTAAGAACCTTCTTCCCTCAGCTAGGGCATTGAAAATGGGTCGTGGATGGGTATTCTAGCATGGCAGTGACCAAAAACACACAGCCAAGGCAACAACGGAGTGCTCAATAAGAAGCACATTAAGGTCCTGGAGTGGCCTAGCCAGTCTCCAGACCTTAATCCCATAGAAAATATGTGGAGGGAGCTGAAGGTTTGAAAAACCAAACATCAGCCTTGAAACCTTAATGACTTGGAAAGGTTCTGCAAAGAGGAGTGGGAGGACAAAATCTCTCCTGAGATGTGTGCAAACCTGATGACCAACTACAAGAAACGTCTGACCTCTGTGATTACCATCAAGGGTTTTGCCTCCAAGTACTAAGTCATGTTTTGCGAAGGGGTCAGATACTTATTTCACTCATTAAAATGCAAATTAATGTATAACTTGTTTTAAATGCATTTTTCTGGATATTTATTAACTGTTATTCTGTCTCTCTCATTGTTAAAATAAAATAAACCTACCATTTAAAATTATAGACTGATCATTTCTTTGTCAGTGGGCAAATGTACAAAATGTACAAAATCAGCAGGGGATCAAGTAGATTTTTCCCCACCCTATGACTATGGCTTCTAGAGGTCTCTCAGATTTTAATTTAGGCTGTCCATTTATATGGTCCAATTTCGAAAGAATTTTCTTTTGAAAATCAGACAATTTGTGCGTTTTGTGATTCAATGATGCCATCATTGATTTCGAAATTTGGCCAACCAAGTCTTCAATTTCACCTCATGTTGCTACACAAAAATTTTCGTGGCTGGGAATTTTCTTTTCTTGCACATACGCATTTCTTTTTCGATTACATTTCTTGCACGATTCTCCCATCATTGATTAGAAAATTGTTAGTTTTTCAAAAAATTTCCAACATGTCCGATTACTCAAATTTGATTGCCGCACGAAAATCGGCTGTTGCTGCAGCCCACTAATGGTGCGAAATACGAACGAAAATTTTTAGATAAGATTTTCGAAAGAAAATTCTTTCGAAATTCGACCCGTGTATGGCTTGCCTACTAAGTACGTGTTTGTTTCAGCTGGTCTACAGAGTTCATGCTGTACACAGGCCTTGATAAATCCTGATGGTGTGTCAGACAAATGAAGCTGGCCGCTGCATTTCTGAGCCAATAAAAGTACATGTTCTTGGCTCATCACACGGGGAATGAATGGACTCATTGAAACATATGTTTTATTTACTGTGGGTGAGATGTACTAAAACTGGTGCACACAGAATCTGGTGCATTGTAATCAATCGGCTTCTAACTATATCCTGCTCAGTTAAGCTTTGCCAATAAGCCCTGGTTCACATTGATGCTATTAAAAATCCTGCTACTTTACGTGAAGTAGCAGGATTTCAAAGTAGCAGGTCACCGCGATTTCAGGTGCCACTTTGGTTGACATCTGTGCCACTTCATGCACAGATGTCTATGCGAGTCGCACCTGAAATCACAAAACATAGTGCAGGGACCTTTTTTCAATTCGGTGCGGCACTGCAAAGTCGGAGTCGCACCGATTTGAACAGTTTCATTGCCGACGATAGGGTGTGATTTGTCATGTTTTTGACAAGTCGAACCGGTGTAAACTGTGGCTAAAACCTAGAAGCTAATTTGATTACTGTGCACAGCTGAACCAGATTCTGTCTACACCAGTTTTAGTAAATCTCCCCCAGTATGTTTTTTACATAAAAGTATGCTTTTGCTTTAAAGCCGAACTCCAGGCATAATATATTCCTTAAAAGCCAACAGGGTAACAAATCCACTTTGTGTGGACCAAATGCTTTTGCAAACCTAGTTATTACCTTGTAAAAGTACCAGTGACATCATAGCCTGTACAAAGAGCAGAGCTCTGGGAGGGACTCCAGCAGGCTCACCCACTAAAGACTGCCTTCAGAAAGGGGCAAATACAAGACCAGTCACCCTGTACAAGGGGATAGAGCAGCAGTGATCGGTCTTTATTACAGGAAGCTCCTGCACAGAGTCAGTTTCATGCTGGATTACTGCACAGATTTGGAAGAAATACACAAAGCACACCAAGATGAAAGTAGGAATACACACGCAATATTTGCTTACAACAAATTTCAGCTTTAACCACTTCATCCGGAAGGTTTTACCCCCTTCATGACCGGGCCATTTTTTGTGATACGGCACTGCGTTATTTTACCTGACAATTGTGCGGGTGTGTGATGCTGTACCCAAACAAAATTTGATCACCGCTGCTGTTTTTATTTTTTTGCGCTATAAACTAAACTAAAAAAAAAAACATTTTTTTTTACTTTCTGCTATGAAACATACCCAATAAAAAATGTAAAAGAAAAAAATTAATTTCTTCATCAATTTAGGCCAATTCGTGATAAAGAATATATGTAGCGCTACCTCAGTCACAACGTGAAGGAATAATGATAAATACGTCCAGGTCAAAAATAAACACAAAACAGATAGAGCTCAGTACAACACAAAGAATAATCCAATCTCACACCAGATATAGTGAAAAAACCAACCTCATGTGACAAAGTGGATCGTAAATAATGTCTCCAATAATTATCCAATCAGTATTGAGCATCTAACATGAATATAACAACCGGAAGCTGAACAATATTAATAGCATTCATGTTCACAAGTGTGCAATTCGCAGATGCAGTGAAGTAATACGACTTCCCACAATTTGACAAAGTGCAATGTGTGTGATCAAGAAAAATAACTGAAGGACCCCATAATCAAAAAAAAGGTACTTCACAAGTGCAACTTCCAGATAGAAATTATAAATTGCGGCATATAATGTGTGTATAACTAAAAATAATTGATTTCACGAATATGCGATTCACAAATGCGATAATCAATGCGAGTGAAAAAATACACAATTTCTAACAAAGTGAAATGTGCATATAATAATATTAATTATAATAATAATAATAATAATATTGAAATTCATACAAAAGAATGTGCAAAAAATTCCACGAGCATGCAATTCGCATATATAATAATTGAATACAGCAAAGTACAAATATATAATTACTAACAAAGTGCAATGTGCTTAATAAATAAAATAATATTCAGTGAAGAAGGAAATTATCCAATTAATTGTGAGCTCATATCTCAAAATAAAGTGATATATAAAGAATTTTTCGGGTGCAGTCCAGACACATATGGGTGCGACTTCTGATAACACTCCAAAATTACGGGAAGACCGAGATCTTCTAAAGCCACGTACACACGGTCGGACTTTTCACAATCCGACCATGTGTGGTCTCCATCGGACTTCCAACGGACCGTTTCGGTCGGAAATCCGACGTACTTTAGATTTGAAACTTGCTTCAAATCTTTACGTCGTAACTCCGCCGGACTCCGTTCCTGACGGAAAGCCCATTCGTCTGTATGCTGGTCCGACGGACCAGATACGACGGAGGAGCAGGGTACTGAATCTCACGCTCGCTGCAATAGGAAAAACAAATTTTTCTATTGCGGCGAGCGCGGGGGGCATCCCAGGCCCTTAGGTCTGGTATGGAACTTTAAGGGGAACCCCCTACGCCGAAAAACCGGCGTGGGGGTCCCCCCAAAATCCATACCAGACCCAGATCCGAGCACGCAGCCCGGCCGGTCAGGAAAGGGGGTGGGGACAAGCGAGCCCCCCCCTGAACCGTACCAGGCCGCATGCCCTCAACATGGGGGGTGCTTTGGGGGAGGGGGCGCCCTGCGGTGCCCCCCCACCACAAAGCACCTTGTCCCCATGTTGAGTTGATGAGGACAAGGGCCTCTTCCCGACAACCCTGGCCGTTGGTTGTCGGGGTCTGCGGGCGGGGGGCTTATCGGAATCCGGGAGTGCCCTATAATAAGAGGGCCCCCAGATTCCGGCCCCCCACCCTATGTGAATGAGTATGGGGTACATGGTACCCCTACCCATTCACCTAGGGAAAAAGTGTCAATAAGAAAACACACTACACAGGTTTTTAAAATAATTTATTAAACAGCTCCGGGGGGGATCTTCCTCCGGCTTCGGGGGTCTTCTTCCGGCTTCGAGGGTCCCTCAGGTTCATCTTCTCCCGGCATCTGGTTGGTTCTTCTCCGCTCTCTCCGGCCTCTTCTCCCAGTGTTCCAGTTCTTCGGCCGGCTCCTCCGCTGTCTTCAGGTAGCTCTCTTGCCAGCGGAGATCCGGACTTCTGGGCTTCTTGTCTTCTCTTCTCTTCTCTTCTCCAGATGTTGACACGACGCTCTCTCCGGCTGGACTGCTCTCTGAGCGCTCCGTTCTGACTTATAAAGGCGGAGACCCAGCCCCCTTATGATGTCACAGTCCCTGGGCATGCTGGGACTGTGACGTTTTAGGGGGCGTGGTCACTGCCTATATAAGTCACAATGGAGCCCTCAGAGAGCAGTCCAGCCGGAGAGAGCGTCGTGTCAACATCTGGAGAAGAGAAGAGAAGACAAGAAGCCCAGAAGTCCGGACCTCCGCTGGCAAGAGAGCTACCTGAAGACAGCGGAGGAGCCGGCCGAAGAACAGGAACACTGGGTGAAGAGGCCGGAGAGAGCGGAGAAGAACTAACCAGACGCCGGGAGAAGATGAACCGGAGGGACCTCAGAAGCCGGTAGAAGACCCCCGAAGCCGGAGGAAGATCCCCCCCCCCCCGTAGCTGTTTAATAAATTATTTTAAAAACCTGTGTAGTGTGTTTTATTATTGACACTTTTTCCCTAGGTGAATGGGTAGGGGTACCATGTACCCCATATTCATTCACATAGGGTGGGGGGCCTGGATCTGGGGGCCCTCTTATTATAGGGGGCTCCTGGATTCCGATAAGCCCCCCCGCCCGCAGACCCCGACAACCAACGGCCAGGGTTGTCGGGAAGAGGCCCTTGTCCTCATCAACATGGGGACAAGGTGCTTTGTGGTGAAGGGGGGGCACCGCAGGGCGCCCCCTCCCCCAAAGCACCCCCCCATGTTGAGGGCATGCGGCCTGGTACAGTTTAGGATGGGGGGGCGCTCGCTCGTCCCCACCCCCTTTCCTGACCGGCCGGGCTGCGTGCTCGGATCGGGGTCTGGTATGGATTTTGGGGGGAGCCCCACGCCGGTTTTTCGGCGTAGGGGGTTCCCCTTAAAGTTCCATACCAGACCTAAGGGCCTGGGATGCCTGCGACGGGGCTCGCAAGGTTTCAATCTCGCCGATAGAAGCGGTGAGATTGACTTCCTTTTCTAGTCTCGTCGTACCCGAGTCACGTTCAAAATGAACGGACTTGTCCGTGTGTGGGAAAGTCCGTTCATTCTGGAAGTCCGTCGGGAAGACCGGATTCCGGAAAGTCCGGTCGTGTGTAGGCAAGTCCGTCCATTCAGAAAGTCTGGCGGTAGTCCGCCGGAAGTCTGGCGGCAAGTACTTCGGACCTAGTTTCCCAGAAAGTCCGACCGTGTGTACCCGGCATAAGAATAAGAAAAGTGCTGGTGCAGTGATAGGAAACAAGCGTCTATAAATGGTTCATCCAATCCTGTTCCAAAGTGCAATGTGCAATGACCACGGTGACCATTTCCCCCAGCCTCTCACCTGTAGTAGTGGCCCCAAAGTGGGCCGAGTCACGCTTGTAACCACAGGTGGGTAGGGATATCCACACTGGAACGGCTTCCCAAAATAAGATTCCCAATCTAGATGTCAGCTCCCTTGGGAGTGGGATTGGAGCAGGATGGAATGATATTCGCCCTCACTCGATCGATATTCTCAAATGGATGTACATAAGAAAAAAATGGGCTCCATAGTGTAGTAAGTTTGAACAATTTCAATATAATCAATAGCGTCACTTTACATATAAAATAACAGCAATCAGTAGCAGAGACGCTATTGATTATATTAAAATTGTTCAAACTTACTACACTATGGAGCCCATTTTTTTCTTGTGTACATCCATTTGAGAATATCGATCGAGTGAGGGCGAATATCATTCTAACTATGTGGGGGATGAACTCACTGGATGAACAGAGAGATCCGTGTTCCTGCTTAGGAGGAACGCAAGATCTCTATGTTCATCCCTGACAGGATGGCAATCTGCCTTGTTTACATCGGCAGACCACCGTCCTATCTCTCTGGGGAGCGATCGCGGGTGGCTTCCCACTCTGGCCTATTGCACAAAATAACGTACAGGTATGTAGTTTCACGCAATAGTGCCAACCTGCCGAAAGTATATTTACTGCGGCCGGTCGGCAAGTGGTTAAATAATCTGTTTTGTATACTTGAATTTTTTTTGTTGTTCGTTAATAACAGTATTATTTGAAATTGCAGGTCTCTGGAATCTCGTTTCCCTTTTCTCCAATCTGTGTCTTTTTGTGCTGATGCCATTTGCTTTCTTCTTTCTTGAATCTGAAGGCTTTGCTGGACTGAAAAAGGTATTTCTTTTTACTGTATCTTCATAAAGCATAATTTCCAAACCCCAATCTTCAGAGAGCACTTAGGCCTGGATTATGTCAACCCTTTCTTGTACATTTTAGCCAAGAATTTGAACCTTCTATATTTGTCTAGAAGGTAAATGTAACCAAAGGCACAACATTAATAATGTCCTCTTGCCCCCCTGGAAGCATGTTGGTGCACCACCAGACTGCAATCCAGTGCTCTCCTGAGAGTTATGACTACTTTCTTTATTGTCCATTGAGGGATACAGGATGTTTTGTATTCTCAGTTTTTTTTAAACTGCTGTCTACTAGAGGATTGGACACTGACAAACAACTATATAACATGAAGGCCTTCATGAAAGATTTCAGAGACTTTATGGTTTTTTAAAATTTATTGCAAGTTTTGTCAACTGAAGACAAACAAATCCTGGAATACAATTCAATTAATACTGTACTTCTTAATATAATTATTAATTAAAGTAAATTAATTAGTAAAATTAAAAATTAAAGAAATATGCATTTCTGCCACTAAGGGGCACTGCAGGGGAAAGGCTCCAGTTTAGTTTGCTGGTGGGCTCCATCTTGTACCTCCTACAATTGGGTGATTGTTGGGATACAGTAGATAAAGATTTCTGTCCTCCCAGGCCTTCATTGACAGGTAAGAGAGTACATTTGTCTGACAAATTAGTTATCTTTTTTTTAACTTTTAAATGATTCCTGTTCGTGTTCTCTACCATCACAGCATAATGTTCCCCTATAGTCTGCTCCGTAAATTGGTACTGTGCGAAAAAATATTATTTTCCAAATGTTACAAGGATGACAAAACACATCCTTGCATGCCAGTGGTACCCTAAAGACATTAAATACTTTATGGAATTTAATGATGAGAACCATAATAAAAGTGCGAGGAGCTTTTCCCTCCAGAGTTCTCATTCCAGAAACACTTTCTGTTGCTTCTGGATCATCACAAAGTGTTTCTTCACCAGCGTATCTTCGGGTAAGCAAATACACAATCCCTTCTTTTATAAACAAATGGCACCTGAAAATCAGGAGAACATTCATAAAGCTCTTGCAAAAGCAAAATATCTTTCTGGATCAGCATTGTCAATAACTGAAAATGCATACAGGCAGGAAGCTTTTATATTATTATGAGAGAAAGGGGGTGGTTATCTGTTCTAATGAATAATTGAAATGTTCTTAACATATACAGTCCTTGTTATTCCATTTTGTAATAATAAAAAAAAAAGGTTAAAAAGCCAGTTTTAGTTTATTTACTGAATAAGCTGTACTTTTATTTCAAGCAAAATACTTTTATTTACACTGCATTTCACATTACCAGTGTAACAAAGTGACTTTCAGTTTGTAAAACAACTTTTTTCAATTTTTTCCAACATTTCCATTTTTTCCCGAAAAAAACAGGGAGAAACTGTTTCAACATTTTTGGAAATTGTACACCTTTAGTCCTAGAAGGATTGAATTTGTTTTTTTTTTATTCTGCTCTTCTGAGAAAAGCCAAGCATTTTGCTATCTACTTTTTTTTTTTTTTTTTTAAATTTAATCAAGGTTCCTGCTACATTGCTGCTGTGCTGGTTTCTGTATGCAGCTATCCGGACTGGCCTTTCCGAAGCTGGTCTTTGGCATGCCGTACCTGGACCCTACTAGACTAGACGTGTGGAGCTACTTGTTTTGGGGCCTTTGGGCACCATTTTTGGGCTTTTCAGATGTGTGTGTGTGTTTGTGTGTGTACTGGTAAAAGTTAACATAGTTAGCATAGTGCTTTCTGGGTCCAGAGCTGTGAAGTGCTTTACTCTCTGAAGCAGACCAAGCATTTGGAGCAGCTTTGTTACCGCTGGGCGCCTTTTATGCTTCCTGCTTTCCATTGGCCTTGCTATAGAAGGAGAAAATCCAGAGGGATTGAGCACTAACATGATCCTCTAGGTGAAGTGTCCTGCTCACGCTCTGCACTCTCTTCCTTACCATTTAGCATCCAAGAAGAACCTACCCACTGTTGCTCCCGATTTCAAGAGTCACATTTAACCTAAAGTGGATGTAAACCCAATTCATGAAATTTGAGCTGGGCACATATATCTGCAGTGTTTTCTTATCTCTCTGCAAAACCCTAAGTCCCGTGGCTTTCTCCTGCTCCGTTCCTCTGTTGTCAGCATGATAACGTCTGACAAGTCCTTCATCTACTGTAATAAAACCAGGCTGAATTTTGTGTCAGGGTGAGTGATATAAATAGATTAGCAGAGCCCTGGTCTATTCACAGCACAGCTCTGCAAGTCTCTGCCTATGTGGAGGGGGGGGGGGGGTTGTGTGCCTTTCTTGTCTCACAGTGTATGGCAAGAATCCACACCCACAGGTGAATCAGGAAAATAAAATTCTAACAGGACATGCACTTTCTAAACCGTATATAAAGCTGAAGACAGCAGATATACATGTAAAACTTATGTAGAAGGATTTGTTTTACCTCTGTGCATCATCTGAGGCTGTTCACTTCACTGGGTATATATGAGGGTTTACATCCACTTTAATACTTAGGCTTTTCCCTGTTGTCTGCCTACAGTGACTTAGTTGCTTTCAGCCGCCTGACCCCAAACCTTCTACCCAAACAGCTGGGTTCATGAGTATCTGAGGCCTAGCCTTGTACTCTGAGTTACATTGCATTCCACCTTGCAGTTTAGGATGTCTGATGCACCGTCCCACTGTACCAGGTACCTCCAGTTCATACTTGACTTATAGTTTTGGTGCTGCCTCCATTGTGCCACCTGATGTGCCTGACACTGATGGCTTGGACTTTTGCCCTCTGCTAGAGTCAGACACCTCTCTTCTTTAGCTCAGTTGGGGGTGTGTGCCTCCTCTTCTCTTTACTGCAGTCATGCAGAATTTTATGGACCAAACAGCACTAATGATCAATGACTAACCGCAAAGGCCATAAGCACTCTACAGCACCCTGCATAATATCTCTGATCTGCCTGTAGCTTTTTTGGCCTCTGGGCCTTCAGCTGCCTAGTCTCTCTAATGCTTAGTCTCTCGGGTCCCCAATGGACAAAGCTGCACTTGAGGAGTCAGTCTTCTGCCATTACTCCTAAACTTTAGGTGGAGTTCCACCCAAAAATGGAACTTCCACTTTAAGTACTCGTGACCCCCTGACATGCCACATTTGGCATGTCATTTTTTTTTTGGGGGGTGGGGCAGGTACCTAGCTCCCACTTCCTCTACTGGTGCCGTGGCGCCGAGCGGAAGTTCACCTCTCCTCCCTCCCGTCAATCTTCTGGGACATGTCACAGGTCCCAGAAAATTGCCCGGTCATTCAAGACAGTGCAGCACAATGTGTACCCGGCAGTTACAGCCGGGCACCAACACTTGCAATGCCGGCGCCGTGGAGAGGAGGGAGAGAGGAGTGAGGCTTCGGGCGGTCGCATCGCTGGACAGTGGGACAGGTGAGTGTCTGTTACAAGTCAGCATCTACACTTTTTTTGTAGCTGCTGCCTTTTAAATGGGTGGAACTCCGCTTTTAAGGAGACTGTTTCAGCTCTTATTGATGCAGTACTTTCCATATGAGTAGTTGACAAACACAAAGAGAGCGCACCAGCCTAGTGCATTACATTTTATATAAAATTTATTATATAAAAGAGCAAATGTAATACTCCCAAACCAATGTTTATATGAAGACCTACGTGGCTCCCATCTGTGATCCTTGGAAGTTTGTGTACTGGATCTTGGCATTTCCGTTCCTTGGTTTTTGTTGATGAGCATGTATAACATTTGCCCTTTTATATAATAAATGGTATATAAAGGTAATGCGCTAGGCTGGTGTGCTTTCTTTGTGTTTGTTCATTACTTATGCACTACTAGTGTATTAGGACTTCCCCAGTCCTTGGAGGGCAGCAAAGCGAGTTGCTTACCCATGGATTGAAAGTGAAACAAACGATGAGTCATTTGAATTCTGGAAGCCATGCTCAAACTAAGGAGGTTGTTTCTCCTGTCTTTCCCCAAGTCTCATGTCAGGGAACATAAGGAGAGCCCTTTGGCTAAAGTGTTAAGCCACAGAGCCCCCATGCCCTTTTGAGGGACAATGCCTCTTTGAGGATGGCCTCATCACAGGTGTCAATAGTACCCGTCTTCCTCCACAAAAGAAACCAGGAGCTCATTCTGAGAAGACGCGCCCATTGATGGAGACTAAGAAGAGCCCCGTTTTATTACTCCAAGGCCTCAACCTCCAACTCCAGACCCAAATCTGGCACCCAATCCACCCACAATTCATGAACTTCCAAGTCCCTCAAACACTCAGATAAATCTTTTTCGTAGTAAGGAGGCTTCTCCACTTTTCCAAAGTGGGAAGCCGTTGTGAAATCCTGGACAGCCTGCATCTCCGATGCTTGGGTGCTGGAAGTAGTTTATGGGGCTACAAGCTAGAGTTTCACTCCTACCACCCTCCCTGGTTTGTTACTTTTAGCCTTCCAGTGTCACTGCGCAGATTAGCAGATCTCCATACAGCCCTGGCAGGTCATGTAGAGCAGGTTGTCATTGTCCAGTCTCTGTAGCAGATTATTGTGAGGGGTTCTACTCCCCCATCTCTTTAGTTCCCAGACCAAAAAGTGGCCATCCACCCAAGCTTGGATCCCAAAACCTGAAATGTTTCATTTGGGCCCAGAAACTCTGCATGGAATTCACTAGGTCTGTCATAGCTTCCCTTTATCGGGGGAACTTTTGGCCTCTAGGAACATCAAGGATACATATCTGCATATCAAGGAATCAGCGATTCCTTTGCTCTGGGCCCTCTGCTCTTCCTGTTTGTGACTTTGCCTTTTGGCCTATCTTCTGAACCTCAGGTGCCTACCAAGGTGCTGGTCCCTGTGCTTGCTTTACTGCACTCTCACAACATCCTCCATTGAGGTATTTAGACGATGAGGAAACAATCGGTGCAGGTTCTGGTAAAAAACCCATCCCTGACTGTCCAGATTTTGCAGAGGTTCAGCTAGGTCCTGATCCTCTAGAAATCGGCACTGGAATCATTTCATCACCTGGAATATCTGGGTCTAATCCCAGACACAGCTAAAGCCAGAGTTTTCTTCACTAGCAGAAACTTCAAACACTCTTCTTTCAGACTCTTTAGTCCAGGAGTTGCCTGACTCTGCTTTTGCATGAGAGTCCTGAGGCTGATGGCAACCTCCTTTTAGTGAGTCTCATTTGCCATAATCCACTCTAGACCCTTACAATGCAAGAGTCTGTTGTTGGACACTTCAATCCAATCCTTGCACAGACTAGTTTGTCTTACACTGAAGTCCAGCATGTCCCTGGCTTGGTGGCTCATAAATCCTTTTATTGCAGTTGGCACATTCCTGTCTTCTGGAAGATCCTCATGATGGATGCCAGCCTGGGTACCTTTCAATGACAAGGACTTGGAGGAATCTTGTCTCTCAAGCAACTTTCTGGATCTTCGGGCAGTTTGGCTATCCCTGGAATGCTGGACCTCCCAGCAGGTGGATCATCTAATCCACATTCAGTTAAACTCCATGGTAGTGCAGTAGGTGGATGTGCTGACCTGGTAAGGCTCTAGGAAGAGGTTTCCTGGGCACAGCTGGATTGTCAGAATCTTCTGTCCCAAGGACCAATTTGCCATGTTGCTTCACAGTTGATGGCTTTAACGGCACGGCTGTGACCAGGACATTTCTGAGTCTGTGATTACTGCCATGCTCAGGGCTAGGAAATGTACATTCTGCAAAGTCCATCATTTGGCATAGAAGACATACGTCACTTGGTGTGAGTCTTGGAGCCTCCACCCCACCAGTTTTTTTTTTTCTACATTGGGGTCTGCAGTGCGTGGTTGTCATCACTCTCAAAGCGTTATGTTTCTGCCCTTTCTATTCACAGTTTGAACTCATTAGACACACTCTCTTCTCAACTCTCACCCAAGGTATTTTTTTTCTTCTTGTAACCGTCATCTCTGTAAGGTCAGTGCCTGAACTGGCAGCTTTAAACTGCCTTTTTACTTCAACAAGGCATTGTTTTTCAGTTCTGGCTAATTCCACTCCATTGTTTGATGTTGTTTGGGCTGTGTAAGTCTATCTTTTAGTCACCGCTTCTTTGAGAAAGACAGGTTCCCCTTTGACTTCCTGAAAGGGTTGCATCAGCTTCTTGTTCACCCTCTCTAGGTGGTTTAAACAAACCATCCTTAGGTGGATCCCCGCTTTATCTATCCTTTTTTTTTTTTTTTGGAGTTCATTCACAAACTTTTCTTCTCATGATTATCTACTCACATGTTCTGTGTAATAAGTCCGCCTGTGTCCGATTTCGTTGTAAAGAATAACTTATAAAATTCACTGAAGGCGGTTTCCATCTTCATTGTGGGCATTTGAAGCCCACAAGCATGTATTTCCTGGATGCGGTGAATGCTGTGCTCCCAGCATTCACCGAGATGTTGTGATGACGCTGTTGCATAATGCATGCTGGGAAGCCTGAGACTAGCTCCCAGGGGACTGTGGGAGGTCTGGGAGAGGCTAGAAACACGCCTACTCCCATGGGAGGAAAACCAGGAAGTGCTAAGAAGATTAGAAAAAAAAAGGTAATTACGGCGATTTAAATTTTTTTACACAGCATGTCAGCATCTAGGCAAGGAAGAGAATGCATAGACATAATGTTCAAAATTTGGGTGGAACCCCGCTTTAAAGTGGTTGTTTATGCATTATTATAAGTCTATGGCAGTCCCTCCCATTAGAGGCTGGCATAGCACAATGTGTAAGTTGTATTTAAAAACGAGCAGTGTAAATACCGAATATCAGCTGTCTTCAGGCCAGTCTCATAACTCGCGGCCGCCTTCCAGCTCTGATAGATGTCTTCTGTGGGGGGGGGCTGTGATCTCCCTCTAACGTCAGAGGGAGATCACGTGGCCGCTCATTTCCTCCGCAGAAGCCACCCACCGGAGCTTGAAAGTGTCCGCGAGTCACGTGACCGGCCTGTAGACAGCTGATATTCAGTATTTACACTGCTCGTTTTTAAATAAAACTTACACATTGTGCTATGCCAGCCTCTAATAGTGGGGGAACTGGCACTGACAAATTTAAGATTTTAATATTAAAATAATAGAGGCAGGGGGATGGGGCCGGACCTCAGACAGACAGAGAGCGCTGACAGGGAGAAAGGAGGGGGGGTGAGGGGGGAGAGCAGGCAGCCTATCACAGAGGGAGGCATTTTGACCACGATGATCAGGGCGGAGCTGCCCTGGTTATCATGGTCTGTTTAGAGAGGGCATACAGGAAGTGGTAGGTTTAGAGTTTTTAAATTTATTTATTTTTTATTTTTTTACAGTTTAGAGGGGGCAGATTACATAGCACAAGCACTGTGCTGTGTAATCTGCTTTAAGGGACCAGAATATATATATATTTTTTGGGGATAATAAAAGCTTTAAGGATTAAGTTATCACCCTTTCCTGTCAAGGCACACTACTAGATTTCTGAGCGCTTTTTGGCATCAAGCAACTATTTCCCAGATTTGCAAGGCTACCACCTGGTCTTCAGTTCTTGTGTTTTCTAAGTTTTACCAGGTTGAAGTTTCAGCCTTATCTGAAGCCAGCTTTAGGCATAAGGTACTTCAGGAAGCATTTGACCTTCTGGTAGTCCCCAGTTCTTTATTGTTGTATTCTTAGGCCTGTTAGATATTTGTTTACCATGTTGGCCACCGCTGGACTGTTGTGTCCCCCTCGATGAACGAGAAAGAAAAATAAATTTTTGTATTCTCTTTAAAATATTTTGCTAGGAGTCCATTGAGGAACACCGGCTTTCTATGCAGGTAGTAGAAGTGGTTATCCTGGACTGGCCTACAGTGTGCTTTTTTTTTTTTGTGGTCAGATGAGACCAAAATCGAGCTCTTTGGCATCAACTCAAATATAAAATATAATAGCAAAGGAGAAGACCTTCAAAAAATACGAGGCTGAGGGATCATCATCAGCATTCAGATTTTACAAAGAATGCAACAAGACATGTAAGGGTGCAATTAGGGTGGCTAAGATAGAACACGAAAGACACATAGCGGAGGAGAGCGAAAAAAAATCCCAAGAAATTCTTTAGGTATATAAACAGTAAAAAAAGGAGGACAAGACCATATTGGCCCCATAAAGAATGAGGAAGGACATCTGGTTACAAAGGATGGGGAGATAGCGAAGGTATTGAGTTTATTCTTCTCAGTCTTCATGAGGGAATCTGGGGGCTACAGTAACCATAACTGCCGTGTTTGTCCTCATGACACATCACAGGAAGCACCCTCATGGCTAACAGAGGACAGAATTAGAAATAGACTTGGGAAACTTAACATTAATAAATCACCGGGACCAGATGGCTTGCACCCGAGGGTACTTGGGGAATTCAGTCAAGTAATTGCCAGACCATTATTCCTAATTTTTACTGACAGTCTACTGATTGGAATGGTACCAGATGATTGGAGAAAAGCCAATGTAGCACCAATATTTAAAAAAGGGCCAAAATACATCCCTGGGAATTAGACCAGTTGGCCTAACATCAATAGTATGCAAGCTCCTGGAGGGGATGATAAGGGACTATATACAAGATTTTAGTAATGAAAACAGTTTCATTAGCAGTAATCAGCATGGATTCATGAAAAATTGTTCTTGCCAAACCAATCTATTAACCTTCTATGAGGAAGTGAGCTGCCATCTAGATAAAGGAAGGCCCGTAGATGGGGTGTATCTGCATTTTGCAAAAGCATTTGACACAGTTCCCCATAAACGTTTACTGTACAAAGTAAGGTCCATTGGCATGCACCATAGGGTAAGTACATGGATTGAAAACTGGCTACAAGGGCGAGTTCAGAGGGTGGTGATAAATGGGGAATACTCGGAATGGTCAGGGGTGGGAAGTGGGGTCCCCCAGGATTCTGTGCTGGGACCAATCCTGTTTAATTTGTTCATAAACGAACTGGAGGATGGGGTAAACAGCTCAATCTCTGTATTTGCGGACGACACTAAGCTAAGCAGGGCAATAATGTCTCCGCAGGATGTGAAAACATTGCAAGAAGATCTTAACATATTAATGGGGTGGGCAACTACATGGCAAATGAGGTTTAATGTAGAAAAATTTAAAATAGTGCGTTTGGGTGGCAAAAATATGAATGCAATCTACTCACTAGGGGTTGAACCTCTGAAGGAATCTAGGATGGAAAAGGACCTGGGGGTACTAGTAGATGATGGGCTCAGCAATGGCATGCAATGCCAAGCTGATACTAACAAAGCAAACAGAATATTGGCATGCATTAAAAAGGGGATAAACTCCAGGTATAAAGCAGTAATTCTCCCACTCTACAAGACTTTGGTCTGGCCTAACTTGGAGTATGCTATCCAGTTCTGGGCACCAGTCCTCGGGAAGTGTGTACTGGTAATGGAGCGAGTACAAAGAAGGGCAACAAAGCTAATAAAGGGTCTGGAGGATATTAATTATGAAGAAAGGTTGCGAGCACTGAACTTATTCTCTCTGGAGAAGAGACTCTTGAGAGAGGATATGATTTCAATTTACAATGCCATACTGGTGACCCCACAATAGGGATAAAACTTTTTTCGCAGAAGGGAGTTTAATAAGACATGTGGCCACTCGCTAAAGTTAGAAGAAAAGAGGTTTAACCTTAAACTGCATAGAGGGTTCTTTACTGTAAGAATGGCAAGGATGTGGAATTCCCTTCTACAGGCTGTGGTTTCAGCGGGGGGCAGCAATAGTTTTAAAAAACTATTAGATAAGCACCTAAACTACTGCAACATACAGGGATATACAATGTAATACTGACCTATAATCACACACATAGGTTGGACTTGTGTCTATTTTCAACCTCACCTATGTAACTATGTATGATGTATGGCAGCTTTACTATGCTTAATGAAATTAGGCTATATCTATCTTTGCTCGTTATAAAATTAAAATTTGGGCTACCCAAACATACTAATTTAATTATAGCTGGAACCTGGTTGACTGACCCATATTTAAATTTTTCTCTCATTCTATTTTATTGGCGAGATTGATCTTCCATAATTCCAGCCACCTTGCAGTTTCACTCCTTTTGCTACAAAAGAAGCATAAAGAATATGCCTAGCTTAAAGAATATTAAAATTCATCTAGTAAATGTGAATTCACCTTGTTCTTGCCATAGTATGTGTATACTGGTGACCCCACAATGGGGATAAAACTTTTTCGCAGAAGGGAGTTTAATAAGACACGTGGCCACTCACTAAAATCAGAAGAAAAGAGGTTTACCCTTAAACTGCGTAGAAGGTTCTTTACTGTAAGAGCGGCAAGGATGTGGAATTCTACAGGCGGTGGTTTCAGCGGGGGGCATCAATAGTTTCAAAAAACTATTAGATAAGCACCTGAACGACTGCAACATACAGGGATATACAACGTAATACTGACATATAATCGCACACATAGGTTGATGCCTTTTTTTCAACCTCACCTACTATGTAACTCAACTCACCATGTTTGGAGGAGGAAGAATGCTGCCTATGACCCCAAGAACACCATCCCCACCGTCAAACATGGAGGTGGAAACATTATACTTTGGAGGTGTTTTTCTGCTTGGGGGACAGGACAACTTCACCGCATCAAAGGGACGATGGACGCCCGGGGCCATGTACCATCAAATCTTGGATGAGCACCTCCCTTCCCTCAGCCAGGGCATTGAAAATGGGTTGCGGATGGGTATTTCAGCATGACAATGACCCAAAGCACACGGCCAGGGCAACAAAGGAGTTTCTCAAGAAGAAGCACATTCAGGTCCTGGAGTGGCCTAGCCAGTCTCCAAACCTTAATCTCATAGAAAATATGTGGAGGGAGCTGAGGGTTCGAGTTACCAAACGTCAGCCTCGAAACCTTAATGACTTAGAGAGGATCTTCAAAAAGGAGTGGGACAAAATCCCTCCTGAGATGTGCAAACCTGATGGCTAACTACAAGAAACTTCTGACCTCTGTGATTGCCAAGGGTTTTGCCATCAAGTACTAAGTCATGTTTTGCGAAGGGGTCAAATAGTTATTTCACTCATTTAAAATGCAAATCAATTTATAACTTTTTTTGAAATGCGTTTTCCTGGATTTTTTTGTTATTCTGTCTCTCATAGTTTTTTTTTTTTTTTTTCAGTTGGCAAACGTACAAAATCAGCAGGGGATCAAATACTTTTTTCCCTTACTGTACATACCAATAAGTGTTCTGCTATTTTTCAGGAGGAATTCCAGAGAAAGATACAATTTTCAGAATACTTCTTGGGAACAATAAGCATTTGTAAATTCATTTCATATTATATCAAATACCTCCACCTTAAATATGAGTTTTAGGCAAATGGCTAAATTCACAGCTGAAGTGACAACCAGCATGTTTTAAAAAAGACCTTTCTTGTCAGACCAACCTGTTGTTCTATAGTGAAGTAAGTGAGAAATTGTATGGTGGAAGTTCAGTGCATATGGTTTATCTAGATTTTGCTAAAGCATTTGATACTGTACCTCATAAACATTTAATCCATAAAATAAGGTCTCTTGGAGTCAATTAAATTGTATGTACATGGATAGGAAACTGGTTAGATGAACAGGTGCAGACAGTAGTGATGAATAGACCATTTAGAGAATGGGTCAAAGTTGTAAGTGGTGTGTCCAATGGTTCTGTCTTGGGGGCAATGCTGTTCTATTTGTTTATTATCAAGAAAGGTAGGAATCAAGAGCTCAATTTCGTTGTATGTTGATGATGACCAAATTATGCAACTAAATAACTTTATCACAGGATGTAGCATCATTACAGGAAGACAAAGTAGGGGGTTGGGTATCTATAGGGCAGATGAGGTACAGCATTGGGAAATTTAAAGTTATGCACTTGGGTGCCGAATACACATGACACATTAGGAGGGGCTTCCCTGCAAGAATCTGTGATAGAAAAGGATCTGGGGGTGCTTGTAGATCAAAGACTTAGCAATAACATGCAATGCCACTTGCAGCTAACAAAGCTAGGAAAATACACTCGTGCATTAAACAGGATATACGGTATGTTCAAGTGGTAAATCAATATGTCTACCCATTTACAACACCCTGATTTGGCCTCATCTTGTATATGCACTTCAGTTTTGGTAACCAATTCTTAGGAAAGACATTAATGAATTAGAGTTCAGCAAAGGGCAACAAAGTTATAAAAGTGGTAAAGAAAACCTAAGCTATGAGGACTGATTGCATAGATTAGTTATTCGCTCTGGACAGTCTAGTTCCTAAAGAGGACACACCAAAGAAATAACTAAGTCCCGTAGCTCTCTCTTCCTCTGTAGCTCTGTTATCAGCCTAAGTTCTCACATGTTCTCCAGGATGGGAAATAGAAGTGTGTGTCGGGGGAGGTTGCTATAAATAGATTAGCAGTCCCCTTGCCGTCTAAAAGCAGAGCTATGTGCATTCATTCCTTCCTTTGCCTATCTGGAGGGGGGGGGGGGGGGTGCCTTTCCTCCAATCATGTATGTATGCCAATAATCCACCCCCAGTGCTAACCAGGAAGAGAAAAACTTTAACACAATCTGCACTTTCTGAAAACCATTTACAGCTGAAGACAACAGATATACATGTAAAACTTATGTAGGGAGAGTTGGTTTATCCCTGTGTGTCATCTGAGGCTGTTCACTTCACTTCACTGGGTATATGTGAGGGTTTACATCCACTTTAATACATCCAAGAAAGTACTCCAGACACAGTGACCAACAATATGCAAAAATATCAAACACTCTGAGAACGTAGTTATGTTTCCAAGTATTATCCTTTAGAGCCCTTTCACACTGGGGCGGTTTGCAGGCGCTATTGCGCTAATAATAGCGGTGTTTTACCGCCGACGCCACCCCCGCCCCAGTGTGAAAGGGCTCTAAATGCAGCCCCATCAGGGGCCAATCAAACAAAGATGATACTGGCTGTTTTCTATAAGGTCTTCAGGTTTCCAAACTGCTCATTTCCATATGAAATCTAGATCGTGAGCAGTCATTTTGATTAAAATAATAGATGTGATAATTTATTTTGTAATTTTTTTTTTAGCAGTTGTTTTCTAACCACTTTTTCAACTGCAGGCTTACATCTTGGTGAAATCCCTACCAGTTTATTGCACTTCTAGTATATTAAAGCAGTAAATTAGTGGTTTTTCTACACAATGCTTTACTGAGTCATCTTTCTCTGACCTCTGTTGTAAACATTTAATTTCTAACCAACCTGCCCCTTCTCCCGAGGCACCTATAATAACCTCTTAACTAATGCACTTGATTATGAGTATTGGAATTGTGCCATACAACTGTACATAGAACACAGACCACTCTGCTTAGTTTCTAATTAAATGTGTGTATTAATGTAACTGGACATTTAGGCCTTAAGGGGCTGTCTATGGGCTTTTAAATGTCTGAAGTGGATTTTTTTTCCAGCTTGCAATGGCTGCTTTTTATAGCCTCTATCACCTCTTTCCCCTATTGCTCTTTACAGTAACTATGAACCTTAGGAAGTAGTTGTAAAATGTAGGAATTATATTAGAAAATGTGGTGAGTATCCCGATATTGTTACAGTATATGACTTACATTTCGAAAGACAGGTAACAGGAACCTTCATCGCTTTTTTTTTTTTTTTTTTTTAGATAACTTTTTCACACTCTGCTAATACTTATGTCTTCAATACAGCTGAACCATTTTAATTGTTTACAGTTTTCCTAAATGTGGCTGAGCATCACATGCCCAAGAGTAGAAAATTGTATTAATTCATTAAACTGGTTGTTACTTTAGGTCTTAGACAAACAACGTGGACACTATTATCAGAACTCTTGGCAAATTAAGCTTGTTGATTGAAGCAGAAAGCACAGAGATGGTCTTATAGGTGATCTTGTAGCTTCAGCTGTAATCGGCCTGGACAAAGCTGTGTGACCTACTCTTAAAGCGGAGTTCCACCCTGAAAAATATTTTTACATTTTCCCGGTCCTTTATTAATACTAAAAAACATTTGGATTGAATTTTTTTATTTAACTTAACAGAAGTTCCCTGTTGCTAGGTTGTGGCTCCTAATCTGCCACTGCCGGCTCCGCGGCACTCCGCATCACTTCCTTCCTCGCCTGTGCTCCTGGGAAATGTGAGTCATCATTTCGCAGGACTGTGTGAAAAAAATTGCGTTATTTCCAGAATGGAAATTACACGATTTAAGGCGGATTTAAGGTTTATCTTGGTTGCCATCACAACTGGGCGGGCACTTTCGACGCCGCCACCCGTTCTGATGGCAACCTGAGAAGTTTCCTGTGCCGCTAGGTGTCCTTACTGCGCATGCGCAAGAATGGGCAGTGCATGCTGGTTATACAGCAACACCGTATCCCGGAAGTTTATGCTTGTGGGCTTCGCCTGCCCGAGCAGCATGAATATAAGGTAACTTTTTAAATAAAATATTAAGAAAAGTGACTCTATTTACGAGACTAACCAATGCTAAATATACATACCGTATATACTCGAGTATAAGTCGTTCCGAGTATAAGTCGAGACCCTAATTTACCACAAAAAAAATGGGAAAAACTTATTGACCCGAGTATAAGACGAGGGTGAGAAATGCAGCAGCTACTGTAAGTGGAAAAAGAGGGTCAACAATGCCCATCTGCAGCTGTATACCTCCCTGTGTCCTGTGCATATGTGTCCTGTGCATATGTGTCCTGTGCATATGTGTCCTGTGCATATGTGTCCTGTGCATATGTGTCATGTGTATATGTACCTGTGTCATGTACCTGTGTCCTGTGTATATGTGCATGTACCTGTGTCCTGTGTATCTGTCATGTGCGTGTGTGTGTGTGTGTGTGTGTGTGCATCCTACCTGTGTCCTGTGCATCCTCCGTGCGCCTCACTGTTCAAAAGCCGCGCCGCCTCCTCGTCCAAAAAACTCAATTTCCCAGCAGTCAGTGGTCAGCCAATCACGGACATTCTCTCATCCTCATACCACGGACGAGGATGAGAGAATGTCCGTGATAGGCTGTACACTGACTGCCTATCACAGACAAGGAGGTGCGGCTTTTGAACTGTGAGAGCCGCTGCCGAGTACACTAGATTGTATCACACGCTGGCCGCCGTCTGCCTGCATGACACGCTGATCATGTAGGCAGACGGCGGTGACTCGTGTATAAGTCGAAGGGAGCACTTTCAGCCCCAAAAAAGGGGCTGAAAAATTCGACTTCTACACGAGTATATACGGTAATATGATAGTAAGAGATTAAAAAAAAAAAACATTTATGCGTTTGGAACTTCGCTTTAAGTGAAAAAAAGTAAATGATCTAGACCAGGGATGGCATCCCTTGGCACCCCAGATGTTTTGGAACAACATTTCCCATGATGCTCATCAGAGGTGAAGGGACCCAGTTTGAGACATATTAAAGAGTATCATATCGTAGTATTTTATTTAAAAGTTTGGCATTAAAAACAAAGAATGGTTGCACTCACATCGTAGGGGGCCTGAATACCGGCACCAGCGTGTACAGCATGTATGGGAATAGATAATGGCTTCTCCATGCCTGCCCGAAGCCAGTGTTGAAGAAATCATGGTGTTGGGATTTTGTCACTTGGACTTTTATTTATTCAATCATTATACTTCAATCACCTTTTAATGTATTCTCATTTGCATCATGATTTATGGTCATAAGTTACTGTATATCATAAGTTAGCGCCTAATTTTTTGTTGTTTTTCTGTTTTACAGTTTCATGTATTTCCATATAAAGGGGCAGCAACTTCACATACAATATTTAAAGTTAACTATTCAGAGGCACCATACACTGGAAGTGTCCGTTCCAGGAGTATGCTTGTAATCCAAAGTACTTTCATATCAAAGCGAGTTTTCTAATTGAAGTCAATGAAAACGAAAATAATTTGTTCCGCATTTACTTCAATGGTATGCAATACCACATGCGGCCAGAGGCGGGGGCGCCAGAGAGCCTCAGAAACGGACGAAATGGCCCGAGCACACTTCGTTGGACCTCGGCAAACCTCGGAAAGACTACGAGCCTTTCTGAGGTTTGCCGAGGTCAGCCGAACTGTTTTCGGGCATTTCCGTGCATTTCCGAACGCTGACGATTGGCGCTGTTCGGCTCCGGCGCCCCCCACCTCTGGTACTGCACACCGATTTAGGCCTGAATCCTGCTCGTTTTGCGAACTCGCAAACCGAGTTAGGATTTTTAGAAATACAGTGCTCCTTTTGCGAAATGCTCGTTAACCGCGTTACTCGCAAACCGAGGTTCCACTCTATATAAAAGCTGCATTTAAACCTGAGTGTATAGTTTTCAGGCGGAAAGTTGTGCGTTTTTAACCGCAATTTTGTACATGTCAAAAGCTCACCAATGTAAAAAGCAGGAAAATGCCTGTAATCTGGCCAAAAAGAAGCTCCTGTACTTTTTTGAGCTTCAGGCGACAGAACGCTCAGATGTGAACAGGGGCCATTTAAATAAATGGGATTTTGCTTGTTGGGCGTTTTTGAACTCTTGAGATGAGCGTTTTACGAGCTGAAAATGCTCAGGTGTGAATTCAGCCAAAGTGTTTATCGGCTGGAAGCTATCTTCTGTATTTTATATGTAGTTTATCAAACAACCAAGGCAAATAGACTGAATGTGAATCTTCCTTGCTGTATGAATTGGGTCTATACAGCTCTACATAGTACCTTGACCTACAGGACAGTCAAGGTGCGCTAGTAGCCATGCAATGTTGTTATATGTCAATGGTCTCCAAACTTTAGCGGATGCGGCCCTTGGGGTACTATTCCTCCCACTGACCCGAAAAGTGAGGCACAATTTCTCCCACTGATACCAAAGGTGGGCACTAATTTTCCCACTAGTATGAATGGGGGGGGGGCACTATTCCTCCCACTAATACCGTTGGTATGGCACTACTGTATTCCTACCACTACCAATGGTGTGGCATTACTCCTTCACCAACTGACCACCAACCCTGAGGCAGTGTTTATTCTCTCTGATGCTGGGCTTGAGACATTTTCTACCCCTACTGGCTACAATCTGGCCCCAATAAAATCTGAAGGACAGTAAATTGGCTCTGTGTTTGAAAAGTTCAGAAACCCCTGTCATATGTTCTTACCACCTGCTTTCGCTGCCAGCTGAATGGACCTCTCACTGTGTATGCGATGATCAAAAAATGATTTAAATTTAAAGAGTATATAAAACCAATTTTTACAGTGTTTTTTTTTTTGTTTTTTTGGTAAGAGCATGGAAAGGAATGGTGCCTCTCTTAGGTTTTTAATATTGTGTCATCTCTAAAGAGATGCACCCTTTCTGTTTTATCCTGGTTACCATTGTCCTAGGACTGATACATCATATGCTCTGAGTAATAAAACTTCCTTTTTTTTTTTTTAAATATTTTTTTATTACGGGGGGCCACAAAGGGGCCAAGTAGTTAGCGCTTCCGCCTAGCAGCAGTAGGGTCGTTGGTTCGAATCCCAACCATGACACATCCAGCACAAAATTTGTATGTTCTCCCAGTGCTTGTGTTAGTTTCCTCTGGGTACTCGGGTTTCCTCCCACTCTCCAAAGACACGTTGGTAGGTTAATTGGCCTCTAAATTGGCCCTAGTATGTGTATGTATGAATGTGAGTTAAAATATGTAAAGCACAGTGTAAATTGGTAGCACTTTAGAAATACCTATAATAAATATATTATAAAAGAAAAAGAGGGCGACATAAAACGAATGCGATATTTGACACTATTTTTGATAAACCCATCAGTATCTGGCTTGATGGATGTAGTAGCAATTCTCAATGAATTCTAACGGTGCTCATGAGAGATTTTAGTTCTAATTTTGCCCTTCTTGTGCTTCATCCTTGAAAATAGTTGCTCACAAATATAGGTGCTACTGAAAACTGATGATCTGAATAAGGCGTGATTGTGAAGAGAGGGATACTTTTCTTTGGGATGATAAAACTTCTGAAAATACAGGAAAGAGATGCTGTCAATTTTTTTTTCACCCACATGTGTTCGCTAAGTGTAAGCGCATTTTTACAGAAAATTCCCCCCCAAAATCTAAGTTTTTAAGTAAGTTTATTTTTTTTGTGTTTGGGCTCTATTCTATTATTGGGCTGCAGATTTGACACTCCTGGTCAAGAGGGAAGATTTTACCTATCCAAAACAACCAAAAATAAAGCTTAAGCTTTAGATATACTTTACTTTAAACAACGATATGAAAAGTGTTTCAAAGCATAGTACTCCTCTTTTCTAATGCTTTGTGTATAAGGAGCTCTTTAATAAGTAAATAGTAAAATATACATTTTATGGCTGCTTTGGGTTAGTTAACACAGCTTCTTAATAATACAGAAGAAAATAGAACATTTTTATATGCTTCCAGATTTTTTGACTTTAGATAAAGAAAAAGTGTGCACACACACACACACACACACTTCCTTGTTTTTGTGGGTAGATTAAAATAGATCTTTTCCGGACAAGTGTCTGTGTCATATTTTAAGCTTTTAATATTGGATATCATATGGCTACTTGTTGCATAAAGTTGAACATGAGCGCGACAGAGACATCCTGACCAATTACTGAAACGCTCCAGACATTCCCAAAATGTTCAGTGGGATTAAGAGGTTAATTTCTACAACATCAAACAAAGCGGCTGATAATAAAAGCAAATAGGACTAAAAAAAATGTAAGGTAACTTCCTCGCTTAATTAATTAGGTGGGCCAGGTGGAAATCGAAGAGGTCGGGTCTCCTGTTTGCAAGGTCTATAAAGCTAAGTAACATGACAGCGCAATGTAGAAGAAAGCAAGATTTTTTTTTAATATGCTTCTATCCTGTGTCACAGTTTGAAATTGTCCTGGTTTTTGTCCCTTTTGGCAAACTTACATAAAAGTGACCCAGTACTGTATTTTATAGCCAGACGACCCTCTTTATTTTCTTGCATTTTAATTTGTATCAGGCCCCCCATTTTAAAGAGTCGCAGCAAATAGGTAGGAAGCAAAAGCCTGTTTGTCTCAACTGCCTTCCATTGAAATTCTTTCATTATGCTTTTTTTTTGCCACTGATCATCCATAAATTGTTGGAAATGAGTGATTAAGGAAGTGCTGCTTAGTGTTACCAACACCATGCAGGTTCTCTGTATGACTTTTTGTGGGTGAGAGGAAATCGTGTACTTCACTAAAAAAAGGGAAGAGCCCCGCTGGGAACCTTTCAGGAGAACTTGACTTGCATACTAGTTTGTTCAAAAAATAGGGGATCTTTATTTTTTTTTAACAGCTTATAATCCAATTTTTTTTAAATATTATGAACCAGTCGCCAACTCAACTGTAGTATGGGGGCTTTGAATCTTCATAATATTAGCTGCCGAGTTAGTTTTTAGAGAAATAAAGATTTGAATGCTAGTCAGATACAATTCTTCCCAAATTATTGTCATAATCAATTTGTCAAATAATAATGAATTTTTAAAAGGCCCATTATAGGGAAAAATATGTAATTTTCTGTAACTGTTTGGAGTTAATAGTTGTATTGATTTGTATTCAGTATATAGATTTTTCTTTACCATTCTTCAGTTTAGGTTTTTCTTATTTACATGCAGACCAAACTGTCCAGCAATAGTGGCATTTACAGTGGTTGTGGCAAGCCATATAACACTGCCGGTAGGGTGCTTACAACCAGCGTTTATTCATTTATTCACATGTTTTATAGCCCAACTGCAGGACAGAATTAATTTAGTGCATTGTGCATCAGTTACCTCGCTCCTCAGTGTTGATTGCAAACATCTTGCAATTGTAATGGATCAAAGTCACAGTTCCTCTATGAGTAATGCTAATATCCTGCCCCTGCTCATTTTCTTCTTGGGCACTGGTCCCCTCACTGCCCCCTGAGTTCTCCTGCCTCTGGAGCTTCTGAGAGAGGACCCTGCCACTGGAAGTGTTGCCTCCACAAATAAAAGGTGTGAACATCAAGCAGGCAGTGATGTGGACACTCAAAGAGGAACTCCAGGAAGTAAAGAGAAGAGAGGCGGATTATCATGTGACTGTGGCGTCGGTTAAATAAAATGGGCATTTGGATTTTTTTCCCCTATACAAGCAGATAGAAGAGGTTGGGAGGTGGTTGCTAATATACTTGAGTTTGGCTTTAAACCAGCTGGAGATGGGCTTTGGCTAATAACAGTAGTTAGTCACATTCACTGGAAATCAACTTGTTTTGTTGCTTGGCCAAGCAGATTCTCAAGTTCTAATGATTGTCAGGAACATACCCCAGCATTTATAGCCACATCGGTAGCTTAATCACCTTAATCCAATCACAGCAAAATGTATCAAGGCAGGCATTGACATTTTGATCCTGGTAATTGGGCAAAAATGTACACCTTACGCCAACTTACTCAATTAACACCCTCTCCACAGTTTGATGGGGACCCCTTGATAACTTCTTGCGTCAGAGTTTCTGGTGCTGACATCATGCCACTGTTTGATCCCAGGTCAGCAGTGGCTTTTTATATAAGTTTTTTTACATATGTATATATGACATACCAAGCTTTTACTAAATACTACACTATTGGAGATTACTCTTGGCTCCTGGTGAGCTTTATTTATCCCAGCTACATTCCATTGAGAGGTGCCTTTTGATGCAGATACAGGGCGAAGTACATATACACGCTGTGGATTTTTGACTTGAAGTCACAGGCGTATATGCTATTGTAATGGCAGCCATCTGTTGCGGTGAGTGTTGAGATGGTGACTGGCCTCTGAAGACACTTATAGAAGGATTATTTACACGTGTGAAGGTGTCAGATCTTCTCTCTGATTTTTTCACTGTATTTCATCCTTTTTTGGGCCTTTTTTTTTTTTTTTTTTATTGACACATTAGCCTTGTTTTAATTGGTTGATGAATGATTGCACATTTGTTTTGCTTTAAGCTGCACTTTATTATTCACTATTTTATATTGGTGCTACACATTTTTTATTTCATATATCTATGCAAGTTATGTATACTGCCTATATGTGAAAGCTGCCACATACCTTTCAGATTATTCCAGCTCAGCTCAGCTTTTGTTTTATATTACCTGGCTAATTTAACTGGCAATAGTGCGGTCATGCAACCTTGTACCCAAATTAAATTTATATCCTTTTTTTTTTACACAAATAGAGCTTTCTTTTGGTGGTATTTGATTAGCGCTGGGTTTTTACATATTTAATATACAAGGGAAAAAAAATACCAAAAAGTTTGAAAATAAAAAGATATTTTCTACTTTGTTATAAAACATATCCAATACAATCAAATTTATTCATACATTTAGGCCAAAATGTATGCTTTTGGGGACTATATTATAGTTCTGATTGTAATCAAGATGCTGATCCATATAGACACTCTACTAGTAATAGCAATGATTAGTGACTTATGGTGTGACTGATATTGTGGTGGGAAATCTGGCACTTACAGACACTGGCTGGGAGGGACACTAACTGACACTGATGTCACTAGGGACACTACTACAGTGATCAGTAATAATACTGTACTAATGACTCTGGCTGGCAGGGGGCTAACATCAAGAGAAAATCAAGGGGCTAACTGTGTGCCTAACAAATATAATGTGTGCTGCTTTTACTAATAGATGTGTCTGCTTTTTTTCCTTGAACTCAGAGTTGATTTCAGGGAGAAGAAAGAGATCGCTGTCTGTGTACAGAGTTCTGTGTGTTTGTCAGCACAGAACTCTGTGCTTTGATTGGCCATAGCTGATCAGCATGTTTCAGTCATAAATCATTGGCTGAAATCTCCTGACAAACTTGTACTGTGTCCAATCCCAGCAGGGGGTGCACATGTGTGGCGCAAAATTGGAAGCGGTGGTATACGGGCACATCGCCTTGGCTGGCTGTGCTGCCCGTCTGCAGTAAATATACTATGGGCAGACGGCAAGTTGTTAATGATTGCCCATTTGTTGTCTGTATTTTGTAATGATCGCTCGCTCATTACCCTTGCATTGCCATAATCATCTTGTCTCATTTTGCTTGCCCACATATTGTCAAGTCTACTGTTTGCTCGGTGGACTATATAGCTATCATTTATTACCCTGCTGGTCTGTCCATATCAAGCCATGCCTCCATTATCCCTGTGTTTATTGGCAGTGCATGTAGTTTACCTCTGTTAAACCCTTTCTGTAGAAGGTGGGGTGCTCAGGACTGGCACCGGTCTTTGACAAAGTTTCTGTGAAATCAATTCAATTACCCCTAATTATTACTGGAGGAGTGCAAGGGTTTGTTCCTTTTGACCTTACTATATCCTGACTGGTTATATTTATTCTCAGTGAACATATGACTGTGTAAATAAATCATGCATATAAATGACCAATAATAAAGTGCACTATGCAAGACAAGAAATGAGTCCACATGTGAAACATTAAACATAAAATTATGAGTGTAAAAAATTCTTTTAGCCCTTGATGGTATAGAACAGAAAACATCAGTCCAAAAAGGTGAGTAGAAATGAATCTCTGAGTGCTGAAAACTGTTCAGGGTAAATTGGAGATGTATTCGGCATCTAGGTAGACCACCAGCCAATATAATTCACCGTACACGGTGCATCCACCACAAAGCAGAGAGAATGAATACTCTTACCAGTAGGGATGAGCCAAACACCCCCCAGTTCCGTTCGCATCCAGAACATGCGAACAGGCAAAAATTTTTTTGAACACCGTTAAAGTCAATGGGACACGAACACGCATAATCAAAAGTGCTCATTTTAAAGGCTTATATGCAAGTTATTGTCATAAAAAGTGTTTGGGGACCTGGGTCCTGCCCCAGGGGACATCAATCAATGCAAAATCAATGCAAAATAAAGTTTTTTCGGGAGCAGTGATTTTAATAATGCTTAAAGTGAAACAATAAAAGTGTAATATTTCTTTAAATTTCGTACCTGGGGGGTGTCTTTAGTATGCCTGTAAAGGGGCGCATGTTTCCCGTGTTTCGAAGAGTGTGACAGCACAATGACATTGCTAAAAGAAAAAAGTCATGTAAAACTACTATCGCTAGCGCCAGCTATAATGAATTGTCGGTCCGGCAATACACATAAAAGTTCATTGATAAAAACGGCATGGAATTTCCCCACAGGGGAACCCCGAACCAAAATTAAAAAAAAAAATACGTGGGGTTGGGCCCTTCAGGTCTGGTATGGATTTTAAGGGGGAACCCGGCGCCAAAATAAAAAAATGGCGCGGGGTCCCCCCAAAAATCCATACCAGACCCTTATCCAAGCACACAACCTGGCAGGCCGCAGAAAAAGAGGGGGGGGGGGGGCGAGAGAGCGCCCCCCTCTCCTGAACCGTACCAGGCCACATGCCCTCAACATTGGGAGGGTGCTTTGGGGTAGCCCCCCAAAGCACCTTGTCCCCATGTTGATGGTGTAGAAGGGCCTCATCCCCACAACCCTTTCCCTGTGGTTGTGGAGGTGTGCGGCTGGGGGGCTTATCGGAATCTGAAAGTCCCCTTTAACAAGGGGACCCCCAGATCCCGCCCCCCCTGTGTGAATTGGTAATGGGGTACAAATGTACCCCCTACCATTTCACAAAAAAAATGTCAAAAAGGTTAAAAAACACGAGACGGTTTTTGACAAGTCCTTTATTAATTTCTTCTTCTTACATCTTCTTTCTTCTGGTCTTCCTTCGGTGTTCTTATTCCTCCATCTTCTTCTTCCTCCATCTTCTTCTTCCTCCGCTCTTCTCGTCCCGCATCTTCCTCCGGCTTCTTCTCCACTCCGTCCGCACGATCCGCCTCAGTGGGAGTCTTCTGCCATGTGACGCTTCGGTTCCTCTGACACTTCTTATATAACGGAGGGCATGGCCACCCGGTGACCCCGCCCTCCTCTGACGCACGGGGACTTCATGGGGACTTCCCTGTGGCTTTCCTCGTGTTAGAGGGGGACGGGGTCATCCGGTTACGTAAACGGGGGACCACGCTCCCTCTGACAACACGGGGAAAGCCACAGGGAGGGCATGAGAGGAGGGCGGGGTCACCGGGTGGCCCCGCCCTCTGTTATATAAGAAGTGTCAGAAGAACCGAAGCGTCACACTGCGGAAGACTCCCACTGAGGCGGACGGAGCGGAGAAGAAGCCAGAGGAAGATGCAGGACGAGAAGAGCGGAGGAAGAAGAAGATGGAGGAGGAGAAGAAGAAGATGGAGGAAGAAGAACACCGAAGGAAAACCAGAAGAAAGAAGATGGAAGAAGAAGAAATTAATAAAGGACTTGTCAAAAACCGTCTCTTGTGTTTTTTAACCTTTTTGACACTTTTTTTGTGAAATGGTAGGGGTACATTTGTACCCCATTACCAATTCACACAGGGGGGCCAGGATCTGGGGGTCCCAGATTCCGATAAGCCCCTCCGCCCGCAGACCCCCACAACCACCGGGCAAGGGTTGTGGGGATGAGGCCCTTCTCCCCATCAACATTGGGACAAGGTGCTTTGGGGGCTATCCCAAAGCACCCTTCCAATGTTGAGGGCATGTGGCCTGGTACGGTTCAGGGAGGGGGGGGGCGCTCTCTTGTCCCCCCCCTTTTTTCCTGCGGCCTGCCAGGTTTCGTGCTCGGATAAAGGTCTGGTATGGATTTTTGGGGGACCCCACGCCATTTTTTTTATATTTGGCTAGGGGTTCCCCTTAAAATCCATACCAGACCGAAGGGCCTGGTATGGAATTTAGGGGGACCCCCACGCATTTTTTTTTTTTTAAATTTTGGTTCGGGGTTCCCCTGTGGGGAAATTCCATGCCGTTTTTATCAATTAACTTTTATGTGTATTGCTGGACCGACAATTCATTATAGCCGGCGCTAGCGATAGTAGTTTTACATTACTTTTTTTCCTTTAGAAATGTCATTTTGCTGTCAGACTGTTCTAAACACGGGAAACATGCGCCCCTTTACAGGCATACTATAGACAATCCCCAGGTACGAAATTTAAAGGAATATTATTGTTTCACTTTAAGCATTATTAAAATCACTGCTCCCGAAAAAACATCAGTTTTTAAAACTTCTTTTTGCATTGATACATGTCCCCTGGGGCCAGACCCAGGTCCCCAAACACTTTTTATGACAATACCATGCATATAAGCCTTTAAAATTAGCACTTTTGATTTCTCCCATAGGCTTTTAAAGGGTGTTCCGCGGCTTTCGAATTTGCTGCGAACACCCCAAATTGTTCGGCGAACGGGCGAACAGCCAATGTTCGGGTCAAACTCATGTTCGACCCGAACATAAAGCCCATCCCTCCTTACCAGACTAAGTGGACCCCATGCTAGCGGCAAAGAGTCAAACAACATGAGAACTGGGAATGTAGTCATTAGCAGAGAACAGCGCAGAGGATCGACTTCAACATCTCATCAACAGATAAAGTCTTACTACCTAGATGCCGAATACATCTCCAATTTAACCTGAACTGTTTTCAGCCCTCAGAGATTCATTTCTACTCTGTTCTATACCATCAAGGGCTAAAAGAATTTTTACACTCATAATTTTATGTTTGATGTTTCACATGTGGTTTCATTTTTCTTGCATAGTGCACTTTATTATTGGTCATTTATGACATTTATATGCACAATTTATTTACACAGTCATATGTTCACTATTTGTATTTTTGCACATTATGTTTATATATGCAGTATTTGCTCAGTCATATGTTTATTGATTGCACATTATTGCTTGGTTACACATGCAATATTGAATAGTGCTGCACTTTATTTTCATTTCATACCTTCATAATTTGTCTAATTGTAGTATTGGCTGCTTTGCTTACCCTATTCATTAGCGCAGTAATATTTTGGTATTTTTCTATTTTCTCAGTACTCCAACAAGTCCTAGTCTATGGTAGCCACTGTTGTCAGCTAGCAAACCTGAAACCGCAATTGAGCAAGCTGGAAATGCGGCTCCACATTTTAGCCTTTCAATACTATAAAACTGCAGTTTTGGATGCACAGGAGGCTACAATAAACTCCTTATTTTTGTACTTGTGTTGGAAGTGATAACATGCAACTGTTTTCTTTTTTGCATTAAGTAGGAAGTGGTGTACTTTATTTAACAAGGAGAGTATTTTAGAGATCTACTAGCTGCTATAACTGTAATCCGTTAAAGCAGAGTTGTCCCAGAAGCTCAATTTGAGAAGTAATAAACTTTTAACTGAGGCTGTTTTAATGACCTGGGTTTTCAAAGAAAAAAAATGCCTTATTTTGTTACTTTTTTAAATGTTGGTTCTTTCGAAAATACAGTGGAACAAACTGTTTCCTTTGATGTAACTGATTAAACAAGTTTTGTCTCTGGAATGAAACCTAATGGAATGAGTAAGAGGGCTGTAATATAATGTATAATAACTCACCTGAACACTGGTAAACATTTCACCAAGACGTATGCTCTGAACTTCTAGCGCATGGTGAATGAATGACTTTATAGTCAAATAAATATGCTCTTAAATACCAAATAAACACAACTTTTTTTTTCATCTATACAAATGCTCAGTATTAGTAATGTATTACTTATTATGCCTGTGGCTAAAAAACACTTACTGACATACAGAGACCTATGCTTAACTCCCTTGGCCCCACGATACGCATTGCTCTGGTATTTATGTCTCGGCGCTAATTCAGATGTTTTACTTTGTAGCGGTAAATACTTTAAAACAGAACTCCAGGCTAAACAAATATTGTCTAAATACAATAACCATGTGTATGCTTCCATGAATCCTTTTGTGTATTTTCTATACAGTAATCCCAGCCTAAAGCAACTCCTGTACTTTGTCTCTGTGCTGGAGGTTTCTGTGATCTGACCATTCAGTTCTGTTCTAACTCTTTGTGCAGGGTGACTGGTCCTGTGTCTGCCCCCTCTTGTAGTTTTCTACAGGCAGCCTGTAGTTGGTGGGCCTGTTAGGTCCCTCCCACAGCTCTTCTCTCTGTACAGACTATATAAAGTACAGTGATGTCACTATTACTTTAACAAGAGAATATCTGGGTTTTCAGAGGTATTTGGTGCACACAAAGTGGATTTATAACCTTTGCTTTTTAAGGAATATATTTAAAAAAGCGTTTTTGTGAAAGTTCCGCTTTGGGGGTGCCTATCTGCAAGTGAAGAATTGCTGCCAGCAAAAATTCTGTTAATCTGGACTGTAGTAAAATGCACACAGAAAGGTTGCTGCCAAATGGCAGGGGCCATAAGGTGCCTGATCACCCTCTCACTTTTAAGCCTCGTACACGTGGTCAGATTTTCCGAGGAAAAATGTTCGATGGGAGCCTTTTGTCGGAAATTCCGACCGTGTGTAGGCTCCATCGGACAGTTTCCATCGGAATTTCCGTCGCACAAAATTTGAGATCTGGTTTTCAAATTTTCCGACAACAAAGTCCGTTCGCGTAAATGCCGATCGTGTTTACACAATTCCAACGCACAAAGTGCCACGCATGCTTGGAATCAAGCAGAAGAGCAGCACTGGCTATTGAACTTAATTTTTCTCGGCTCGTCGTACGTGTTGTACGTCACCGCATTCTTGATGTTCGGAATTTCCGACCAACTTTGTGTGAGCGTGTGTATGCAAGACAAGTTTGAGCCAACATCCGTCGGAAAAAAACATAGGTTTTGTTGTCGGAATGTGCGATCATGTGTACGAGGCATTAGAGTGCCAGGAACTCTGCAAGCCCACTATGAAGTTGTTATATGGCAAATATAGGCAAATAGCAACTTTATGGAAGTCAGACTTTGTATAATCATGTTTTCTTTCTCTTATTTACATGATTATATTATGTTTTGTGGTCATGCTGGCATGGCCTATTAAAAGAGAAGTATGGCCATACTTCCTTGGATGTACTTCTCTTGTGGCTCACAGAAGTGCACTTGTGCTCTCCTGTGACCCAGAGTCAGCTGACAGCTGTCTAAAGCCTGCTGTCGGCTCATGTCACAGAGCCACTCCAGGCGCTGGAAAGACCTTGACCATATTGATATTGTCAGAATCTTTCCAGATGACTGACAGTTAGGCAGGCCATACACGGTTTGAATCTCAGCTGGTTCAGCAGGAACCGTCCAAGATTCTAACCATGTATGGACAGCCTGAATGTACCAAGTTGATCGACCAACTTGGGTACAACCATCCTGCCGGATTTTACTTGCGATTATTGCTGGGGGTTGGTATAGCTGCTGGCAATAATCACTGTCTTCCCCCAGCGGGCACGGCAGATAAGATGGGTGTATTCATTTTTTAGTCTTGCTCTCTTCTTTTTACATCTGGTTATCTGGCCAGTAAGTCTGTTGTTTTTCACAACCTTAAAGCTCTCCAGCAGAATGTATGAGTTCAGGGCTAGGACAAGGGGTGGGCTGAAAGGGTGGCTGCCCTGGGTGCAATAGTTTACTGTAGGGATGGGGGCCCTTTCCTTCTGTTACAAGGCTGACTGGAGTAGTGACAACAGCATCACTACTCCTGTCAAGCCCATCGTTGGGAGCATCGAGGAGAGAGCCGGGGCGTGGTGCGGGCTGTGTTCACTCCCCCTCCTCCTTCCTGACAGTGCAGCACTCCTGTATTAATCACTTCAGCCCCGGAAGGTTTTGCCCCCTTAATGACCAGGCAATTTTTTGCGATACAGCACTGCATTACTTTAACTGACCATTCCTCTGTCGTGTCCCTTTTTTCCCACAAATAGAGTTTTCTTTTGGTGGTATTTGAGCCTCTGTGGTTTTTATTGTTTGCGCTATAAACAAAAAAAGAGCCACAATTTTGAAAAAACAAACAAAAAAAAAAACAATATTTTTTACTTTCTGCTATAAAACACATCCAATAAAAAAATGTAAAAAATCAAATTTCTTCATCAATTTAGACCAATATGTATTCTGCTACGTAAAAATCCCAATAAGTGTATATTGATTGGTTTGCGCAAAAGTTATCTACAAACTATGGGATATTTTTATGGCATTCCTCTTTTTTTTATTTTTTTTACTAGTAATGGCGGTGACATTATTACATTAATCAGTGCTAAAAATATACCCTGTTACTGTACTAATGTCACTGGCAAGGAATGGGTTAACATCAGGGGCAATCAAAGGGTTAAGTGTGCTCCTAGCTGGTGCTTGCTAACTGTGTGGGGGGTGCTCTGATTGGATGAAGACAGAGATCGTTGTGCCTGCTTATCAGGAACACTGCTCTATATCTTCTTCCCTGTCATAACAGCGATCTGCCTTGTTTACATAGGCAGATCCCTGTTCTGCCTCTCTGGGGAACGATCGTGGGTGGCCGGCGGACATTGGGTCCAGTGCAGTGTTTCTCAACTCCAGTCCTCAAGGCGCACCAACAGGTCATGTTTTCAGGATTTCCCTCAGATGAAATGGCTGTGGTAATTACTAAGGCAATGAAACTGATCAAATCACCTGTGCAAAATAGTGGAAATCCTGAAAACATGACCTGTTGGTGCGCCTTGAGGACTGGAGTTGAGAAACACTGGTCCAGTGGACCCGCTGATTGGCATCCCCTGTGTCCAATTAGCGTGCGATCACTCCTCTGGCAGTGCACACGCGCCCCCCAGTGTCTATTGCACAAAATGACGTACAGTTATGTCGTTTCGCGCAATAGAGCCGACTTGCCACAGTAAAAGTGCGGTAGGCGGTCGGCAAGTGGTTAACAAGCAGGAGGTGGTGTTCAGACACGCACAGGGGCTGCACTAGCCATAAAGAGGAGAGCACAGCCTGCACCGCCGAGTGCAGAAGTGTGGAGGAGAGAGCCAATAACACAAGCATGTGCCCAGTGTAAAAACTGAGCTGCACAGTGATTTCGACAAGCAAGAGACTGTTGGGCATAAGATCCCCTAAGCTTGCACATCATGAATGGAGGGTTGCAGTTTGGCATCTTTGCCCTGGGCACTGGATGACCTTGTCCCAGCACAGTATGAGTTTATGTGGATGAGACAAACCACTTAACACTGACAGATGTGATTAAAATGATCAGCTTTCATTTGTTTATGCAAACCAAAAGAGAAAAAATACTGTTTGCTGTAACAGATTATAAAGTGTGATCTGGAGTTTGGCTTCAATTTGTTTCATCTAAATCTGCTAATATGTTTAACCCCCCCCCGACTGACAACACCGCTGTCTGCGGTGCCTCCTGTGCTCATTCCTCCAGATTCGAGTCTCACTAATACATGTACATGAGGTGTTACCGGTCAACTTGCCAGGTGAAAAAAAAGGGGAAAAAGCCAAAGAAAAGAAAACTGATGCAGCCACCACATCTAATTGGTACGCTGGAATATAATACATTTTAAATTTTGTATTTAAAACCAACACAACCCTAACCCCAACCATAACAACCCCAAAACTCTTAATTCAAGTGAAGTAAAATGTTTAAGAATGGGCACACTTTATACGGTTATAAAGATATTATAATTGTTAGAATTGTTAGTCCGAAGTACTAGTGGATCCATTACATAGTCTTTTACTGCCTTGAAGAATTCCTGTCAGGCCTGGCCAGGTTGCAATTTGTAAAGAAAATTGCGTTTGAAGTCCAGTTCTCTGCTGTTTGTATTCCCTAAACATACCACATATAAGGGAAGCTACGGTCTGTCAGTACATCGTTTTCACAATGGGATCCAGTTTCCTGATTTTTTTTCTCCTTATTCATAAAGTTTTTCACAAATGGGAATTTTGATGTTCTCCATTTTCTTAGTGCACAGTGAGGTTGAACCCATTTTTATATTTAACAGACCCAAGGGAGCAAATGAAAGATATTGTTTTGGTTTGCTTACTCATAATGAGTAATTAAAGTTACAAAGCTTTCCACTAGAGGCCATTTCCAAATAGCAGCATGGTGGATTTTTCTGTAGCTCATTGAAGAGAGTGAAGCCGATTCTGCACTATTCAGTAATGATAATGTTCTTTAAATTCACCAGTACTCTTACCTACTATCCAGTTGTGTTTTCCTAGTCTGCCCATTGATGACTGTGAGCTTTAGCTATACCTGTATAGGTTCTATGCATTAAGATAAAAAACCTTCAGTGTGCAGCAGCCCCCCTAATACTTACCTGTGCCCCCTCTCCATCCAGTGATGTTGCACAAGAGCCTTGGCTGTCCAGGACTCTCCCTCCTGTTTGGCTGAGACACAGCAGTGGGCACCATTGCCGCTGTCAGTCAGTCATGAGCTAATGAGAGAGAGGGGGCGGGCCAAGTCACGGCTCTGTGTCTGAATGGACATACACAGCAGTGCTTGGCTCGGGTGCCCCCATAGCAAGCTGCTTTCTGTTGGGCACTCGGCAAAAAGAGGAGGTTCTGGACTGCTTGGCGCAATAACCACTGCACAGAGCAGGTAAGTATAACATGCTTGTTATTATTAAACAAAAAAAACAAGACTTTAATATCACTTTAGAAAGAAGAAGTTGGAGGAAGGTTTTATATTGGTGCAGTGCTACTTGGGGTGTTGTGCAAAATTAATAGCACAGCAATGCATTGCACCATGCAATTAGCACACGGGTCCCTACTATCATGTACCTGGTGGAGACTAGAACATTGTGGGGGCTATTCTTGCAAGGGACGAAATCTGCAGAGCAAGTCTAGGAAGCAGACCAAAGTCGGTAGCAGCCGGGCAAAGCAGTACAGAATCAGCAGGCAGAGACAGGTCCAGAAATCAGGCTGAGGTCTTGGTAACCAGATGATTAGAGTTGAGGCAGAAGCAGGGGCGAAGTTGGGTCCTATCATGGGTAGGCAAAGCAACAGATCAGGTCTCAGGACACACGGGAACAAGCTGAAGACCATTCAGCAACTTTTCTGTGACAAGTCAGTTTAAATAGGCCACTGAGCGCCAAGTGTGTACGCCAATTGTTACATGCACATGTGGTGAACTGTAACAGTAAGTGCGCATGAGCACAAGTCTGCACTTGTTTTTCTGATCTTGGTTATCCAGTTTACCTTACAACTACACATAGTCAGTAGGATGTGTCCCTTGTGCTGCTGTCTCCTCTATTAGCTGAAATCCTTCTCCATTGATTGCAATTGGCGCACAGTTCTGCTCAGGCTGTACTTAGCTGCGTAATACAACTAGGTTGTAACCTTTTGGTCTGTACAGACCTACAGTTATAAAGGCAGTGGATCTATGGAAATAGGGAAACTACAGGTGAGCCGAGTCATACAAGGACAGTGGATCAGGATACGGGAGCCAGCAGCCAAGTTGAATTGTCAACAGGACTGGATTAGAAGCAATTATTTACCAGAATAACTGATCCAGACAGGAACAATATATGAGTTGGATATACATGACCGGAAACAGAGATTTTAGGTATGGGGTCCTTTTCAGGAAAGTATTGTTCAGGCACTAGGACTGTGAATAGCCTTTTATGACCCGGTGCTGGATGATTTCAAAGCATTCTAATGGAGGTACAGTACAGTATTTTTTCAAGCAAATGACATGGGGATATACAGTATGCACCGGTACGGAAGCAGGTCAGAGCAAAGTATCTGGCACAAAATTTGGCTGTGGGTGTAGAATGGTTTACCAAAAAATTACTAGTTCAATCTACCTGTACATTTCCTGTTTTTCTCCTTAGCTAGCTGTACAACAAACTAGTAGCTTCTCTTTACTGTACCTAGCAAGTTGCCAGCTGTTTACATAGCAAATGAAAAAGATAATGAAAAGGTAAAACTAGTAATTTGGTATCAGTAAAAATGTTGGTAATATTGACTGCACACTTACCATTATATTGGCAGTGATGAGAGCCCAGATATAGCAGCATTTGGCAAAACCCAGTTTGGGACTACAGTGTGCATTACACAGACTTAGAGATGGCTAGCGCAGTCCATAGAGGTAATAAAGTGCAGTCTTTATAGACTATGGGACTTTCAGTTCCCCAAGTCCTCCCTGGTTACACTTTTTAATAAGATATTAAAAGGAGCAGAATGTAAAAACGGTATACATTTCTATGAGAGGTGGCAGCGATTCTTTAACATTGGGTCCCTTTTGTAGAGAATAATCCTACATGGCAGTTCAACAGCTTCAATGAGAGCGGAGTCCTTTTGACCTGACAGCTGAACATGCAGACTAATATTCCCCTGTACTCAGCGTGGACATTTAATCACCAACTAAAGCAACAGAGACAGGTGATGAGCATGTCTGTTTGCTCTCGTTTTTTCCCCTTAGAATAACCAGCACCTGCCTTTTATTTTCATATTCCTTTTAAGGGCTTACATTTATCTTCTCTAGATGATGGAAAATTTCTTGCAGCCCAAATGGCTTGCTAAGCAAACCTTAACCTAATGTTACTAAGAGAACTCTTTTTGTAGCAGGCAGACAATGGCCAAGATATTTATTTTCAGTGTGCCATGAATTCAGACAATTTTCCCAGGCTTTCTGGATGGGCGGAGGCATAATGTATTAAAGTTCTGTTTACACACCTTCCACCGGGTCAAGTTGTTTGAGCCGTGTGGTATTTGAGTGTTCTTCCCCATGGAAACTAAAGGCATTCATTGTTTATTATATTTTAGTCAATAAAGATCTGCATTTGTATTGGTTATTAGCACTTTTACAATTATACAGTCCAAAAATTATTTTTACCTTTTTGATGCTTCTTTCTTGCTTTGTAAGTATTTTCTGCCAAAGAGAAAATGAGTGATGGAATTTTGTGTAGTCACTTGATTTAGCAGCACAGCTCCACTCAAAATGAGAGAGAGAAAGAGAGAGACATGTCACTTTCCTGGGTAACTAGTGTGATAAGGTTTTGTCACTTACAAGGATTGCTGTACACAATCACAAATATTTTGGCAGGTAAAACTATTAACAGATATACATTTCATCAAAATTACACTATGGTATTGATGTGGGACTTTTAAGGCAGGGCTTGACAAATTTGCTTGGAATCTAGGAGCCAGCTAAAAAAGTTAGGAGCCAGTTTTTTTTTAAACGACCGACAAAGCTTTATTTTCAATATAAAAATTAACCAATCTTAAATTTACACAGAGACGACTAGAACTAATGTGACTGCTTTTATTTCCTGCCATGCAGGGACACAAGACCACCATATTCTCGCTAAGGATCCAATCAGGTCCGCCTGAAAAACTGACAGGCGAACCTGATCAGACAGCCCGAGTGAAAGGGGCCAAGCAGGGAGGTGACAAATAATAAATTCATTTTAATTAACCACTTCCTTCCCGCAGGACGAATATATACGTCCTGTCTTTGAAGAGAAATACCGTAGTTATGGTAGCAGCTAGCTACCATAACCCCGGTATCTTCTTCAGGAGCCGGCGGTTCTCTTTCAGATAAAAGTGGTCTCTGCAGCAGATTAGCAGCGAGATCACTTTTATCGGCCGCAGGAGAGGGCCCCCCCTACCGCCGCTCTCCGGTGCCATTCACCACTTACCGTGGCCGTCGGTAACGGCGGAGGCGATCCGGATGAGAGGAAGATGGCCCCGCCCATCTCCAAGTCATTGCAGGGCGGAAGCGACGTCAAATTGCCACTTCCACCCATAGCTCTTGAAGGGACATTTTATATATATTTTTTTTCAAATGACAATTTTTTTTTTAATGCATTTTAGTGTAAATATGAGATCTGAGGTCTTTTTGACCCCAGATGTCATATTTAAGAGGACCTGTCATGCTTTTTTTCTATTACAAGGGATTTTTACATTCCTTGTAATAGGAATAAAAGTGACTTTTTTTTTTTTTTTTTTTTTAAAGACAGTGTAAAAATAAAAGTTAAAATAAATAAAAAAAAAAAAAATTAAATGTGCCCCATCCCTTGTAATAGAAATAAAAGTGACACAAATTTTTTTTTTTTAAAAACCGTGTAAAAATAAAAAATAAAAAGTAAAATATATAAGAAAAAATAATAATTTTTTTAAATGCGCCCCGTCCCGCCAAGCTCGCTTGCAGAAGCGAACGCATATGTGAGTAGCGCCCGCATATGAAAGCGGTGTTCAAACCACACGTGAGGTATCGCCATGATCGTTAGAGCGAGAGCAATAATTCTAGTCCTGGACCTCCTCTGTAACTCAAAACATGTAACCTGTAGAATTTTTTAAACGACGCCTATGGAGATTTTAAAGGGTAAAAGTTTGTCGCCATTCCACGAGCGGATGAAATTTTGAAGCGTGACATGTTGGGAATCAATTTACTCGGCGTAACATTATCTTTCACAATATAAAAAAAATTGGGCTAACTTTACTGTGTTCTTATTTTTTAATTAAAAAAAGTATTTTTTCCCAAAAAAGTGCGCTTGTAAGTCCGCTGCGCAAATACGGTGTGACAGAAAGTATTGCAATGACCGCCTTTTTATTCTCTAGGGTGTTAGAATAAAAAATATATATAATGTTTGGGGGTTCTAAGTAAAGGGAAGGAGATGAGCAGGCAGTGAAAACAGGTAGGGAAAGCTCCATTAGCATTGGTGGATGTCTTGTAATACCAACGGCCACCACCAGAGGGCGCCCGATTGCAGAAGGAACCAGGAACCATAGGACTGCAGTAGGCCGCAAAGCCGGGGCCTCAATTACCGGCGCGGCCCATCGCGATCGCGGTGGGAGGGGGGGGGTGTCGAACGGACACAGGATACCCCAGCTGTGCCGCCCCAGGTCGCTAATTCTAGTCGCAAATGCGACCTGGCGCCCAGGTTTTGTCGAGCCCTGTTTTAAGGCACAGCATACTTTTTACTGTTAAAATATATTTTGTTCAAAATTGTTAAGAGACATCAGTGCAATTTCTAAATCACATTACAAAGTACATCATAATAAAAAAAAAAAAGTATAAAAGAGGTCAGGGTTAGTACTGCAGTATATTCGCATATAATAGTCTTTAAGGCTCAATGTGTTTCTCGGACATTGTCCTCTTCGTCAGGAGAAACCTAGCAAGCAGATGTCTGATTACTTGAGAAGTCAGTGTATTATATACTACTCTGGTATAACAATGTTTTGTTGGCAGGGCTACAAGCTCAGATTATGATCCTGCACCCTATGGAATGTTGCACACGGAAAAGGGGAGGGAGGGGGGGGGGGGGCAAGAGTTTTGTATGTATGTGTTGTATTCTATGTGTTGCTCAAAATGTTGAATAAACATGCTTTTCAAAAAAAAATAATGCCATCTGGACAGAATAATATTTTTCAAAATTGATCAATTCTGATGTACTGACAGCCAATCTAATTTCTTGACGCCATTAAAATGCCAGGACAGTACAAATACCCTCCAAATGACCTGTTTTTGGAAAGAAGACAGTCTGAGGCAATTAGTAAGAGGCATGGTGAGCTGTTTGAAGTTGTAATTTTTGTCACAATTTATTTTGAAAATTCATTGGCTCCCGCTGCTGTCAATCACAGCTAATGAGCCAATCAGGAGACAGAGGGGGTGGGGCCAAGCTGCTGCTCCATGTGTAAATGGACACACAGAGCGCCTGCTTGGGTGCTCTCTCACAGCAAGCTGCTTGCTGGGGGGGCACCCGGCAGGAGGGAGGAGCCAGGATCACCGACATGGGACACGAAAAGAGGAGGATTCAGACTGCTCTGTGGAAAACCACTACACAGAGCAGGTAAGTAAAACATGTTTGTTATTTAAAAATAAAACTAGGCTTTAATGCTGTTTTGGTATGGACACACCAAATGTATTTATTTTGATTTAGGTTTTTTCAGCATTTTGTAGTTTATTTGATATTTATTTCATTATTTTTGGAAGCGTGCAAACTCTACAGCTTTTTTCCACAAGTGCCTAAAACATTTGCTCAACACAGTATGTTCACATTACAGTACATTGTTTTTATACATATATGACAACCCCCCTTTCCACTCATTGCAAATCTGTCCCACTCTTTCTCAGTCATAGTTTTGCTGAACCCTATGGTTCTTCTAGATGTTGCTAGGGGTTCTTCATGCAGTGGCAGCTTGATCTCTTGCCTGACAATTCTTGCATAGTTGAGGCACTGATGTGACTTGACAGAGGGGGCCAGTGGTATTTCTCCTCTCATCTGAGTAAAGTAACCATTGATATCAATGATCTTTTAGCTGTATGCAGGGGACTTTCTTCCCACTGATTAACAATGTAAGGCTGGGTTCACACCTATGCGAATTGGATGCAGGTTTCTCCGCATCGAATTCGCATAGCAGGGGAATGTGACTGGCTCTCTATGGAACCGGTTCACATATCTCTGAGGGCCGCTGCTGAGTGCGCTGCACTGAGTGTCTTTGGCTCCTTTTCAGGGTCGAATTCAGGCAGATTTGGCCCTGATTCATCTCTGCAACAGAGAACAGAGATGCACAGCGATCCGCGGCTGGTTTAGGTGTGAACCGAGCCGTAAACAGAAATGTTCCCACTGACCACCAACATGAGACTGTCTTTTTTCCACTGACCACAAGTGTAAGGGGAGATTCCTCTGCTGACCACCAATGTATGAGGGAGCCTCTCCATTGAACACCGGTTTTAAGGATGCACTAAACTGACCACCAATGTAAGGGGAGATGTCTCCACAGACCACCAATTTTCAGGATGCCCTACACTAACCACTACTGTAAGGGGGCATTTCTCCACTAACCATTGTGAGGGGGCACTGCAATTTTCACTATGTTTCTTTCCTGGCCCTTTATTATTTTTCATTTTATTAAATATAACTGAAAATTTGTTGCATAAAGTGATCCATACTGTGGGTGCCAAATATGCTAGTTAAGCCACATTCTTCAATTTATGTCTACAAATTACTGATCACACTAATGTACTAATGAACTTTTTTATAGGAATTCACTAATACCTGAAAATTATCCATGGTATAAATGTTAAGAAAGGCTGAGTTAGAAGATAGCATGGGAGCTAATAAATACATTAATGAATAACCATATTGGCCCCATAAAGTATGAGGAAGGAAATTTGGTTACAAAAGATTGGGAGATAGCGAAGGTATTGAATTTATTCTTCTCCTCAGTCTTCACGAGGGAATCGGGGGGGGCTTCAGTAACCAAAACTGCTGTGTTTATCCTCATGACACATCACAGGAAGCACCCTCATGGCTAACAGAGGACAGAATTAGAAATAGACTTGGAAAACTTAACATTAATAAGTCACCGGGACCAGATGGCTTTCACCCGAGGGTCCTGGGGGGAACTACTGACTGGAATGGTACCAGCTGATTGGAGAAAAGCCAATGTAGCTCCAATATTTAGAAAAGGGCCAAAATCCATCCTTGGGAATTACAGACCAGTTAGCTTAACATCATAGCTCTTGGAAGGGATGATAAGGGACTATATACAAGATTTTAGTAATGAAAACTGTATTATTAGCAGTAATCAGCATGGATTCATGAAAAATCGTTCTTGCCAAACCAATCTATTAATATTCTATATTCTATAAGGAGGTGAGCTGCCATCTAGATAAAGGAAGGCCCGTAGACGTGGTGTATCTGGATTTTGCAAAAGCATTTGACACAGTTCCCCATAAATGTTTACTGTATAAAGTAAGGTCTGTTGGCATGGACCATAGGGTGACTACATGGATTGAAAACTGGCTACAAGGGCGAGTTCAGAGGGTGGTGATAAATGGGGAATACTTGGAACAGTCAGGGGTGGAAAGTGGGGTCCCCCAGGATGCTGTGCTGGGACCAATTCTATTTAATTTGTTCGTAAACGACCTGGAGGATGGGGTAAACAGTTCAATCTCTGTATTTGCGGATGATACAAAACTAAGCAGGGCAATAACTTCTCCCAGTGGCGGAACTATAGGGGTAGCTGCAGTCGCACTTGCACTTGGGCCCTGTCGATTAGTGGCTGTGGGGGGGCCCCAAGACCTGGCATCTCCCCCTGCACCCCTGGCTGTCTAACATGCAGTGGGGGGGAGGTGGGAGGCAGTGATCGGCAGCTCTATGGTGCCCACGAGCCGCGGGATCTCACTGGGGCTTGTAGTTCTCTCTCGAATGTATACAGTGGAGAGGGGAGGGGCCTCTTACCTGGGCATGTATCGGCTTCACTCTTCAGTGAGTCTCTCTGCTTCATCACTCTTGATGATACATGCCTGGATCAGAGGCCCCTCCCCTCTCCACTGTATACATTCGGAGAGAGAACTACAAGCCCCAGGGAGATCCCCACCGCCCATGGACACCATAGAGCTGCTGATCGCTGCCCCCCACCTCCCCCCCCAGGTGGGTGGGTACAGAGATGTGCAAGGTGCACAGCGAAGACCAGCCAGGTACAGGGGAACCTCTGGAAGGGGGGGTGACTGTCTGGGGACCCTGAATTAAGGGGGGGCTCTCTGGGGACCCTGATGTAAGGGGGAGCTCTCTGGGGACCCTGATGTAAGGGGGAGCTCTCTGGGGACCCTGATGTACGGGGGGGTCTCGGGATTCTGATGTAAGGGGAGGACTCTGGGGATCCTAATGTAAGTAGGGAGGTTTTCTGAGGATCCTGATGTTAGGGGAAGCTCTAATATACATACACACACACATGTATTTTATATACATGTATATGCCCACCCAAGCGTATGACTTTCTTTACTTAGCTGCTATGGGCTCTAGCCCAAGATCGTTTGTAGAACGATGGTGGGGGCCCTTCATGGTTTCTTGCATCGGGCCCTGAAGATTCTAGTTACACCTCTGACTTCTCTGCAAGACATGGAAACCTTTCAAGAAGATCCGAACAAATTAATGGGGTGGGCAACTACATGGCAGATGAGGTTTAATGTGGAAAAATGTAAAATAATGCATTTGGGTGGCAAAAAATATGAATGCGATCTACTCACTGGGGGGGAGAACCTCTGGGGGAATCAAGGATGGAAAATGACCTGGGGGTCCTAGTAAATGATAGGCTCAGCAATGGCATGCAATACCAAGCTGCTGCTAACAAAGCAAACAGAATATTTGTCAGGGCTGGGCACAACCCTTCCTTCTCTGAGCTGTCGGCTAATTTTCAGCTCTTTTCTCTCCACAGTGACTCACCTGTTGATATCCTGTTCGTCAGTCCTTCCTACTTAAGCCGTCCAGCCCAGATGATCTCTGCCTTCGCCTTGGTCACATCTCTAGAGACCCTCTCCTGTGTTCCTGTTAAAGACTTGCTTGGCTGACATTCCTTCTGGCTCCAGATCCTGCTTGCTGTTCTACTACGCTCATCTCTGGCCTCCTGATGTTTTGGCTTATCTGACTATCCGTTACGGTTCATGAACTCTGGCTATGTTTTGACTATGTTTACTCTGTTTACCTTTTTTATTATTATTATAATACTTCTGTCTCAGTCTGATTCATGGTTTCTGACAGTAGGCAAAGGCCATGAATTCAGAAGATGCAGTCAATCCACTTGTTGGTAATATTTCTTCCAGATTGGATGAGCAGGATCACCGCATGGATCACTTTGCATGGCGTTAAAAACCCTCCTGAGTCGCGCAGCTCACCTGGAATCTCCCACTGTGGCTGCTCCGGTACAACCTGTGTTGCAGGCTGTCCCTGCTGCTGCTCCAGTCTCTGTGCAGGCACCCGCCTCGAGTATTACCTCTATAAGAGGTATGTCTGGTTCCCCTCCGCCTCCCCAGCGATTTGGGGGTGATCAAGTCCAATGCAGAGGGTTTCTCAACCAGGTTGAGATATACTTTGAGATGCTGCCCCAGGCGTTTCCCATTGACAGAAGCAGAGTAGGTTTCTTGATATCTTTGCTTTCTGAGAGAGCTTTGGCCTGGGAAAACCCTCTGGGAGACGCAAAAACCTGTTTTGTTGAGTTACCCTGAGTTTGTGGCTTCTTTTAAAAGGGTATTTGACGTTCCCGCACGCTCCGCTTCTGCTGCCAAGTGCCTCATGCCCATCAAACAGAGTACGAGAACTGTTGCCAATTATGCCATTGAATTCCGTACTCTGGCAGCAGAGGTTGCTTGGAACAGTGAGGCCCTTCTTGGCTGCTTTTTCTCATGGTCTTTCGGATACCATCAAGGATGAGATAGCAGCCCGAGATATACCCTGAGCTGGAGAAGTTGATCATGTTTGCCATCCTCATTGATTCCAGACTCAGAGAAAGACTCTCTTTTAAGTACCGCTTGCGGAAGCCTCCTGTATATTTGTCTCCGAGCTTTGCAGTCCAACCCTTGCCTCCCTCACCTCCCATGCCTCCTGGTACTGAGTCGGTCAGTGAAGATGAACCCATGCACTTGGGCTTCACGCATCTCTCTGCGGATGGGAGAACCCTTAGGAGGAGGGAGAGATTGTGCCTTTATTGTGGCCAAGCAGGTCACTTTTTAAAGTCTTGTCCTACCCGTCCAGGGAATGCCCGAACCTTGAGGTCCTGTCATGGACAGACCTTAGGTGGTGTTGTTTCGTCCCCAGTTATCCAAAAGATAAGCCCCTGGTTTCGGTTACCCTGTTTTGGGCTAAGTCGTCCGTCGAGATACATTCTCTAATCGACTCTGGGGCTGCAGGCCTGTTCATTGATGCTGCCTTTGTATCAAAGTACTAGATTCTGCTGCAGCTGTGTGACACCACTTGCCATTGAGAGTCTTGACGGGAGACCTCTACAGCCTGCCCATGTGACTCATGAGACTATTCCGTTGTCCATGGCCGTAGGGGCTCTTCACCATGAGATAATCCAATTCCCTTTTATTTATTTATTTATTTTTTTTAATTTCTTTATATAAAATGTGGTAGAGAATACATAATTACATCACAATTCAACAAATACAAATACATTCTTTTTATACTGCATTGCATTTTATGTTAGCTTAGAATTCCTCAATCTTTACACAGGCATTCACAATTTATACCCTTGTAGTTTACCTGAATTGAGATCTAAATACCGCAAAGCCTATTCCGAGGTTCTCATTCCTTACCTAAATCTTTAAACCTTGCTTTAATTCCTTTTCACTAAATACCCCAAACCCCACTAAACAAATAAAAAAACAAAAACAAACCCCAGGCCCCTCCCCTCCATTCCCCCATTCACAGCGAGATGTAGGGGTTCCAAACAAGCAGTCTTCACTCCCCCATTCTATCTGCCATCTTTCTCTTCCCTTCCTCTGAATATACAAATCGGTCCCATACTGACCATGTTTTCTCATTCTGTTCTTTTCTGTTTTGGGTCGAATGGACCAAGTCTTCCATGGCTCCAATTTCTCTGACCTTATTAAGCCACCTTGCAATAGAAGGTGGTTTAGTGTCTCTCCAACACAAAGTGACACAGGCCTTGGACATGTATGTGTTACCGGTGCAAAATATCAAAATTATACAAAACTTTAAGCTTTACCTGAAAAATTGATAAACCCATATCAAAAGAATATTAATATAAAATTGAGTTGCTGCAATAAAAAAAACACCACTAGGTGAAAAAATAAAAAGTAAAATATGTGTTGCGTGCGCTACTCTAATCTGGATACACCACTCTCTTTTAAAATTCATACCTGTGCAAACATCATAACCCCAAAGCCTTATGTCACATGCAATAGTGCCTTAATATCCAGCCAATTAAATATATCCTGAATATATCTCAACATAAATAAGTACAAAATTGATATATAACATTTGTATCCAAACTATAATGTCCAAATTATTGTGCAATATGTAATAGTTGCAGAAGTTTCTGTGAAAACCTTCCTTTAAATTTTATAACGTGTATCATCCGTGATTCTTCGTGACAATTCCACCACTTTAGTGACAATACCACCACCACATGGATTATCCACTCACCAGATGCCAATGAAAATGCGCCTTTGGTTCATTTAGTAGGGATAACCACTCCACCTGCAATTGTTTCTTTGCTGACCCCAATGCGCTATATATGAACCATGTCCTCCGCATAAAAAATGGACAGCGATCATTGCGCAATATGTAAAAGCTGTTTATTTATAACTGGGTTAAGAAAGAGACTGTACACTCACATTTCACGGTGATCGTAAGCCGGCACCAAGCTATTCCAGCAGTTTGTAATGGGTGTAGAGATGGCGTTGTATGATTCCTGTGTCATCAGGAAGCTTCCTGATGACGCAAGCATTGATGCAAAACGCGTAGAGGCTGCTGGGAGATTTTCATCACGTCAATACGTCATTTCCGGGCTAGACGAAAGTGAGGTTTGAAGCGCAAGTTGGGTGAAACCGAGGCTTGCACCGCACGCCGGCACAGGAATCATACGACGCCATCTCTGATGGCTGACGCTTTGTCACTTTGGCAATTTTCCTCCACTTCGAAGATGGAGTTGGTTCCGGTTCCTGTGATTCCTCCTGACCGTATTCTGGCTACGGTTCGCACCAGTCTCACTTCTCCTTTTGAGTGACAAAATTCTTGTTGCTCAGGTTCATGCTCCTCCTGAGAAACCTTGTGACAGCTGCTTTGTCCCAGAGAGTCTTTGTACTTCCGGGCTCCAGACTTGCCATTCTCCCAAGGCTGCTGGCCACCCTGGGAAGAATCCACTCCTTTGGGCTATTTCCCAATGATTCTGGTGGCCTAGTCTACGTGCTGATGTAACTGCCTTCGTAACTGCCTGTTCCGTGTGTGCTCAGAGTTAGACACCATGACACCTTCCAGTGGGCCTCCTACTACCCATACCCAATGGAGAGAGGCCCTGGACCCACCTGTCTATGCATTTCATTGTGGAGTTACCCAACTCCCAGGGCAACACAGTTATCCTTATGGTGGTTGACCAGTTCTCGAAAATGTCTCATTGAATTCCACATAAGAATTTGCCCACTTCTAAGTTACTGGCTTCCATTTTTGCTCAGGAGATCTTTCGCTTGGGCTACCTAAGGTGATTGTCTCGGACAGGGACAGTCAGTTTGTGTCCCGGTTCTGGCGAGCCTTTTGTGCACAGTTTGGAATTCAGCTTGCTTTCTCCTCTGCAATTCCTACTTTGCTATATTTCTGATTATCTTAACTAGTCAGACCTCTTACCATGGGCAGAGTTTGCTCACAATAGTGCCTTGAATTCTGCCTCCCGATTGTCCCCGTTTATGGTGAACTATGGTTTCCAACCTTCCATGTTGCCTGACTCGTTTGTTTCGCAGAGTATTCCTGCTTTAGAGGAGCATCTCCGTGGTCTTGGTTCCAATTGGGCACAAGTCAAGGAGGCTTTGCGACATGCTAATGATAGGTACAGACTTCATGCTGACCGCAGACGCCTGCCTGCTCCTTCCTACCAGGTTGGGGACAGGGTTTGGCTGTCATCTCGGAACCTCCGACTTCGTGTTCCCTCTCTGAAGTTCGTACCTCGGTTTATTGGGCCTTTCCGTATTCTTCGCAGGATTAACCCAGTTTCTTGCGCATTAGACCTTCCTTCTAATATGCATATCTCAAATATATTTCATGTCTCCTAATTAAAACGTTTGGTCTGCAACCGCTTTACCACCTCAGGGCCGCGTCCTCACCCTGTACAGGTTGAGAACCATGAGGAGTATGAAGTACAGTCCATTGTTGACTCCTGTAGGTTGCGTGGGCGCATACAGTACCTGGTGCATTGGAAAGGGTCCGGTCCGGAGGAACGCTCTTGGGTCTCATCCTCGGACGTACATGCCCCTATCCTCCTCCGTGATTTCCATAGACGTTTTCCCCTCAATACTGGTGGTCCTCCGAGGGGGAGGGGTCATTGAGGAGGGGGTACTGTCAGAACTGGGCTCAGCCCTTCCTTCTCTGAGCTGGCTGCTCAGCTGTTGGCTAATTGACAGCTCCTACAGTTGCAATAAAAAGTATGTGAACCCTTTTGGAATGATATGGATTTCTGCACAAATTGGTCATAAAATGTGATCTGATCTTCATCTAAGTCACAACAATAGACAATCACAGTCTGCTTAAACTAATAACACACAAAGAATTAAATGTTGCAATGTTTTTATTGAACACACCATGTAAACATTCACAGTGCAGGTGGAAAAAGTATGTGAACCCCTAGACTAATGAGATCTCCAAGAGCTAATTGGAGTGAGGTGTCAGCCAACTGGAGTCCAATCAATGAGATGAGATTGGAGGTGTTAGTTACAGCTGCCCTGCCCTATAAAAAACACACACCAGTTCTGGGTTTGCTTTTCACAAGAAGCATTGCCTGATGTGAATGATGCCTCGCACAAAAGAGCTCTCAGAAGACCTGCGATTAAGAATTGTTGACTTGCATAAAGCTGGGTCAGGGCCTGGACGGATTGCTATCATCGAAGGAAAAATGAATTCCCAACTTTATCAAGACATTTTGCAGGAGAAGGCCATCTGTCCACCAGCTGAAGCTCAACAGAAGATGGGTGTTGCAACAGGACAACGACCCAAAGCATAGAAGAAAATCAACAACAAAGTGGCTTAAACAGAAGAAAATACGCCTTCTTGAGTGGCCCAGTCAGAGTCCTAACCTCAACCCGATTAAGATGCTGTGGCATGACCTCAAGAAAGCGATTCACACCAGACATCCCAAGAATATTGCTGAACTGAAACAGTTCTGTAAAGAGGAATGTTCAAGAATTACTCCTGACCGTTGTGCACGTCTGATCTGCAACTACAGGAAACGTTTGGTTGAAGTTATTGCTGCCAAAGGAGGTTCAACCAGTTATTAAATCCAAGGGTTCACATACTTTTTCCACCTGCACTGTGAATGTTTACATAATGTGTTCAATAAAAACATGGTAACATTTAATTCTTTGTGTGTTATTAGTTTAAGCAAACTGTGATTGTCTATTATTGTGACTTAGATGAAGATCAGATCACATTTTATGACCAATTTGTGCAGAAATCCATATCATTCCAAAAGGGTTCACATACTTTTTATTGCAACTGTATCGCTCCAGAGTGACTCACCTGTTGATATCCTGTTAGTCAGTCCTGCCTACTTAAGCTGTCCAGCCCAGATGATCTCTGCCTTCGCCTTGGTCACATTTCTAGAGACGCTCTCCTGTGTTCCTATTAAAGACTTGCTTGGCTGACATTCCTTCTGGCTCCAGACCCTGCTTGCTGTTCTACTACGCTCATCTCTGGCTCCCTGATGATTTGGCTTGTCTGACTATCTGTTCCGATGTCTGAACTCTGGCTATGTTTTGACTACGTTTACTCTGTTTACCTTTTTTTACTATTATTAAACAAGTGAGATTTAACTGTACTTCTTTCTCAGTCTAATTCATGGTTTCTGACAATATTGGCATGCATTAAAAAGGAGATTAACTCAAGAGATAAAGCGGTAATTCTCCCACTCTACAAGACTCTGATCCGGCCTCACCTGGAGTATGCTGAACAGTTCTGGGCACCAGTCCTCAGGAAAGATGTACTGAAAATGGAGCGAGTACAGAGAAGGGCAACAAAGCTAATAAAGGGACTGGTGGAGATTAGTTATGAAGAAAGGTTACGAGTACTGAACGTATTCTCTCTGGAGAAAAGACGCTTGAAAGAATGATGATTTTAATTTACAAATACCATACTGGTGACCCCGCAATAGGGATAAAACTTTTCAGTGGAAAGGACTTTAATAAGACACATGGACACTCATTAAGATTAGAAGAAAAGAGGTTTAACCTTAGACATAGAGGTTTACTGTAATGCCCCGTACACACGGTCGGACTTTGTTCGGAAATTCCGACAACAAGATCCTAGGATTTTTTGCGATGGATGTTGGCTCAAACTTGTCTTGCATACACACGGTCACACAAAGTTGTCGGAAAATCCGATCGTTCTGAACGTGGTGACGTAAAACACGTACGTCGGGACTATAAACGGGGCAGTGGCCAATAGCTTTCATCTCTTTATTTATTCTGAGCATGCGTGGCACTTTGTCCGTCGGATTTGTGTACACACGATCGGAATTTCCGACAACGGATTTTGTTGTCGGAAAATTTTATATCCTGCTCTCCAACTTTGTGTGTCGGAAAATGTGTGATGGAGCCTACACACGGTCGGAATTTCCGACAACAAGGTCCTATCACACATTTTCTGTCGGAAAATCCGACCGTGTGTACGGGGCATAAGAGCAGCAAAGATATGGAATTCACTTCCTCAGGCTGTGGTTTCAGTGGCGAGCATCGATAGTTTCAAAAACTATTAGATAAGCACCTGAACGACCGCAACATACAGGGATATACAATGTAATACTGACATATAATCACACACATAGGTTGGACTTGATAGGCTTGTCTTTTTTCAACCTCACCTACTATGTAACTATGTAACCAATCATTAGATGTGGTTGCTGCATTAGGTTTTTTTTTTTTTTTTTTTTTTTTTTTTTAGGCTTTTCCCCCTCTATTTTCACCTATATAATAATAATGCGTCAAGGCAGTGCTAAGAGTATGATGACGATGCTATGAAAAGTGATGTAACATTTTTACATTTCATCTTTAAAATAGTTTGCAGATTAACAAAAGAGGATGACTTTTATGTGGTATTGCGGACGGCTTCCAGCCTTAGTAGATACACTTGGCTGTAATTATTCCAATCTTCTGATTATTTGTAAATGCAGAAATGGCTTTCATTTCTGAACCAGAAACATGTAGACATTTCTATAGTAGCTCCATAACGAAACATCTCTGAGCTTCCTCGTGCAGTAAGTAAAATCAATTGCAGTCAGGTGTCTATAATAAGGTTGTTAACCTCATCAAGGATTTCCGCTGACTTCAAAACTCTGAGCCAGAAGGTCGAGTGCTTGGATATGTAACCGAAGACAGTGTGAACAGTCTAATTTATGGAAGCCTGTCTCCCTTTAATTTGGGCTTTTTCTTTGCCTCTGATGCCACTCATTCCTGCATCAACATGATATCAACCCTTTGTCTATACACCTCTGCTCTGTAGCTAAGATGTGAGGTTTTATTCTACAATTTCCTCTCCCGAGTTCCATTGTGCCTCAGTGCTACTTGCTGCTCAGCCATTGCACACACCTGGAGATTGTAAAGGTTCCCCTATTTGTCATACTGCCAAGTATAATCAAATTCCAATCAGTACGTTTTTTATATATTGACTTCCTGTAGATGGATAGTGTGCTGGTTTGTGTCTGGTGATGGGAACCTTCCAGTTTTTTGAATTTCTTGTCCAGTCTTCTCTTCTTCACTATTAAGCATGACCTGGGGTCTATTAAGCAGCCCATACATGCCTCCTAAACTTCCCAACGCTGGCTGCAGATAACCCAATAGCACAGAGTTGGCTAAGATTGACAGATAGGTGCTTATGACAAGGGTGACAAACACTCTCTATTGTTAGCTGAACAATAAAGGCAACTCAACAAGAGCAGCATAGTCACACTGATGAGACTCTTGTACAACCACATTTCCCTTCCTGGCCATCTCATACAGGGATGTCTGGAAACCTCAGAAGTGTTTGGTTGCTTGTAGACAGAAAAGCCTCCTTTGCAGATTAGCAGTTTTGTATGGAGACCATAATTTTTTTGTAGTGGATGTATAGTAAACTCCTTTTATGAAGACTAGTGCCCAGGACTAAAACTAGCATGGTGTACAGCATGACTATTTGCCTTAGCTTCATGTGCTTAGGGACTGACCATGCCTCATCTGTATCTGTCTGATACAAGCCAATCAGAATTGGAATTTTTCAGGGCTCAGTGAACACCTGCTGTCTATTTGGAAGCTGTATGTCAGAGCTGAAAGCCATTCATTTGAATTAGTTAGAACCCTCCTGCTCCCACGGTGTATGTACATAGGAACAATAAAAACTGCACTTGGTTTGAACTCCACAAACATCAAGTACAATTAGTGACATGATGATGTTATACAGGAAATATCAAAGCTGCACTGAAGTCAGAAAAATCCCTTTATGCTGAGCTTTGTCATTTTCTTTAAGCAAACAGCAGCTTTTCACTGTATTTCTGGGCAGGCCTTCCACTTCTTGTCACACAGTTCTGGACAGTCTTCATTTTTTACTCCAGTATACATGTGTGTAGGCTGCAACTAGCTCAGAGAGCAGATGGCATAGAAATATTATCGGCCTGCATTTTCGCTTACATACCCGAGCAGAGCAATTTTCAGACATTTTTTATTTGAGTGTTTTTGGGAGTGTGGAAAGCACTAGTAGAGGAGACCAGTTCGTAGAGGCTCAAAAATGCCTGAAATACACCAGTTAAAAAAAATGCTTTATCTTAGTGTTTTTAGGCTTTCCAATGAAGTCAAGTGGCCCAAATATGCCTCAGAGGTAGCTCATGTAGGTTTTGGAACTTTTTAGGCTTTGAGCTACCGGCGTTTGAGCACTCATGTGGGAACAGTCACCATGGTAATAAATGGGTATTTGCCATTGAGCATTGTGGAGCTTTGCACCCTGCGGGGCGAAGGGGAGGGGGGTATTTAATGGCCTTGTGACCGACAGGGCATATCAGGAGGTGGGATGGGTCAGGTTTGACTTTTTCAGTAAATTGGATTTACTGACATATCTTTGATTTTGTGATTTTCATGAAAGGTAATTTCTACCTATCCATTTTGTTATACATTTTGTCTGTATTGACCAGGTTCTGTCAGACCTACTTTTATTAAACAATTCTAATTTTTTATGTGAAGTTAAGCTGTAAGTAGTTTGTCACTGTGTTTGCGTTTTACCTACTTACATAATTTATGCTTTTTCTGCATTTTTCGTTATTTTACCTTTTTTATAAAAAAATGTCAAACACTTGCGAACATTTATGAATGTAGAAAAATACAGCATTCTATTGTCCACTAGAGGGCTCTGCAGACTTTAAAGAAATGCATGCAGACTCATTGCTAGAGCAGTGTTCAGAAAAGATTACCTCACCATACCTGTGTAACGCCTGGGTTTGGCTGGGCGCCACATTTGGCGCTTTGCCAGTGTCTTCCATTCACTTGATTGGAATCACAGATACAATTTGCTAATCTACTTTCTCAGCCTGAAGAATCAGAAATGCAATCCATCTTTTAAAAATGGCTTTTTAAAACTATGACGTAATCAAGATAGTTTATTTATTTAGACCAAATTTTGGACTTCATACAAAATGTATTTTATTTTCAAATAAGTCACACAAAATTAATTGCAATGAAGCATAGATTGGGGCACCATACCATAAAACTAAATTTGCAGCATAAAAATATATTCATGATTGTGTTGATTATGTTCTCAGTGAAGAAGTAAGAGAAATACTTCCTGGAAATTGCTGGTTGCTTTGATTTCTGTGCTATCAGGAATTTCTAAGGCGCTGACACTGAACAGGAAAGTCAGAGTAAAGTTAGAGCGAAGTTAGAGCTCCTAATCTGCATATTTAGACAACTCAGTGACTCAAAGTACCAAGGCCATTGGACCAAAATGACCCCCGAGAGACTAGGTTACGCAAAAGGAAGACTCAGCATTGGCTTATAACTAAGACAGGGGGAGGGGTGGGGATTGGTGGCCAATTGCCAGAGAACATAGTTTGGCAAGTTGAGGAGAAAGCTGCCAGAAATTGTGATGTGGCCGGTGAAGGTAGAACTGCCAGAAAACATAGTGCGGCCAGTGAGGGGATATATGATAGAAAGTGTATTATGCCAGTGAGGGTTGAGCTGCCATAGAGCAAAGTGTAACAATTGAGGGCCAATCTGCCAGAGAATTTAATGTGGACAGTGAGGGGTGAGCTGCCAGAGTATTGTGGACAGTGAGGAGGGAGCTTCCAAAGAATGTATTGTGGCTGGTCAGGGGTGAGCTGCCAGAGAGCCTAGTGTGGTCATTAAGGAAGAGCTGCCAGAGAATATAGTGTGGCTAGTGAGGGGAGAGCTGCCAGAAAACCTAATGTTGCCAGCAATGGGAATGCTGCCAGAGAATGTAATGTGGGCAGAGGGGAGGGCTGGCAGAGAACGTAGTGTGGCCGGTGAGGCAAGAACTACCAGAGAACCTAGTGTGGCCAGTGACAGGAGAGCTCCCAGAGAACATTGTGTGTCTGGTGAGGGAAGAGCTGCCAGAGAAAGTAGTGTGGGCAGAGGGGAGAGCTGGTGGAGAATGTAGTGTGGGAAGAGGGGAGGGCTGTTGGAGGATGTAGCGTGGACAGTGAGGGGAGGGCTGACGGAGGATGTAGCGTGGACAGTGAGGGGAGGGCTGTCGGAGGATGTAGCGTGGACACTGAGGGGAGGACTTCGGAGGATGTAATGTGGGCAGAGGGGAGGGCTGCCAGAGAACGTAGTGTGGCCAGTGAGGGAAGAATTACCAGAGAACCTAGTGTGGCCAGTGACAGGAGAGCTCCCAGAGAACGTTGTCTGCCTGGTGAAGGAAAAACTACCAGAGAACGTAGTGTGGGCAGAGGGGAGAGCTGGCGGAGAACGTAGTGTGGCCCGAGGGGAGGGCTGCCAGAGAACGTAGTGTGGGAATAGGGGAGGGCTGTTGGAGGATATAGCGTGGACAGTGAGAGGAGGGCTGTCGGAGGATGTAGCGTGGACAGTGAGGGGAGGGCTGTCGGAGTATGTAGCGTGGACAATGAGGGACTGCCCCACGTACATATACTGCAGCAGGGCGGCCCAGCTGCGCAAAGTCATGTCAGGTACTTGACTCATGCCCGCAGATCAGGAGCGCATGCGCCCCTGCCGTAACTTGCGGCGATCGGATTCGGTTCAGAACCGATCACTCAACAGGTCCAGGCCAATGATTTATGGTCTGGACCCGCTGATCGGTTCTGACAAACTTCCTATGCCTGTTTAATGTAGACACAGGCACAGGAAGTGATGCGATCTCCCCTCCTGGAGCCCTTTTGGTTCTAGCGTGCAGAAGTAAAGCATCTCACCGTGAGTACACCAACACTACACTAAAATCAGTAGACAAAGGCACATATTTCACCCCCTGATCGCCCCCCCCCCCCCCCAGTTAACCCTTTCACTCCCTGTCAGTGTCACCAAGTGCAGTGTTCATATTTTTTACTGATCACTGTATTGGTGTCGCTTGTGACGCTAAACAGCATTGGGACAGGTAGTGGTAGGCCCAGATAGGTTTAGGGTACCCCCCATATATCCCCTAATAAACTTTTAACCCCTTTTGACTTCCTGTCAGTGTCATTAGTATAGTGTACAGATTTTTTTTTTCTGATCACTGTATTTGTGTCATGGGTGACGCTAGTTAGTTTCAGTTAGTGTCAGCATTAGTTAGGTGCTAGTGTCAGTTAACGACAATCCCAGAGAGTGTCAGATTTTAACCCTTTGATTGCCAGTAGCACTAACACACATGCGCACACACCATAAACCTCCATTACTAGAATAGTGTCTGGACGGATCAATATCTTTGATTTGTTTAGATTTATACTAGTGTCCCCGGTAGTATAGTGTTCCCAAAAACGCAGCGTTAGCAGGATCAGCCCAGACACCTGCCAGCACCTGCGTTTAGCCTCTCCGCAGGATCAGCCCAGCCCAAGTGCAGTATCAGAAGATCACTGTCACTTCCAAAACACATCACACAAAATTGCAGCGTTTAGCAGAGTCAGGCCTGATCCCTGCTAGCGCTAGTAGTTTTTTTTGTTGTAGCGGTTCAAACAGTCCTCTGACAACCAGGTGCTTTTTTACCTGTGAGTCGCACTAGTTACCTATAAATTTATTGGCCAAAATTTCAAACCAAAGGTACACTAGTGAAGAGGCCTACAGGATGCTGAGCATGACAGAGAGCGGGGAGTCCTAACTGTCAGATTCAGGCCCAGTATTTGAACCTGTAGAGAGCGGCACCCCGACAGATAGCTCTGACGACAGAGTAGTGGTCCCTGCTAATGTCAGGCATACCCGACCCCGTTCTTCTGCTGCTGAGGTGCAACAACCGCATGATACTCGTATGCAGCAGAGTGTCAGTACTAGTGCCGCTCAACCTTCTGGTGAACTGGCAAGCACCAGCGGCCTAGTACATCCTGGTTGTAGACAAACCAGCACTGCAGGATCACTTGGTGATGTGGTGAGTCCCATAAGTGCAGTTTAAGCTGGTGTGGTGGCTAGCACAAGTAGTGCCCCGCAGCCACCAAGAATTTGAACACAGGCCCCTAAAGCCCATAGTGCCCTTCCTGATGTGCTTGCAAATCCTGATTGGCAGCCCACAGATTCTGGCGTGCCTGTACTTCCCCCATTCACTGGCCAGCCCAGAATTCAGGTGGAAATAGCAGATTTAACGCCCCTTGAATTTTTTGAGCTGTTTTTCACGAATGAAATGTACGGCTCTATTGTAGACCAAAGCAATTGATATGCTGGTGAATTTATCGCCTAAAACCCAATTTCACCCCTTGCCAGACAATTTGGCTGGAAACCTATAATCGTTCTCAAATTTAGGACCTTTCTGGGCCTATCTCTCAACATGGGTATTGCTAAAAAGTGTGAGTTGCAGTCATATTGGTCCACTGACCCAAATCACCGTATGCCCGTGTTCTCTGCTGCCATGGTCAGGGCTAGGTATGAGCAGATAATGCGGTTCATGCATTTCAATGACGATGATCTCTGTCGTCCTCGGGGTGAACATGATCGGCTCCATAAAATTCAACCCCTCATAAACCACTTCACTAAAAAATTTGAAGCTTTGTTTATCCCCGATCAAGATGTCTGCATTGATGAGTCCCTGAATAAATTTTATGCCCGTCTTGTTTTCAAACAGTATCCCCCCAGCAAGCATGCCAGATGTGGGGTCAAGATGTACAAGCTCTGTGACAGGGCCACAGACTATACATCTAGTTTCCTGGTTTACGAGGGAAAAGATAGCACCTTGGAGCCCCCCAACTGTCCAGACTACATAGGAAGCAGCGGCAAGATGGTTTGGGATTTGGTGTCACTCTTTTTTGGAAAGGGGTAAAATTTTACGTGGACAATTTTTATTCAAGTGTGCCACTCTTTAGACACCTCTATCAATCAGGAATTGACGCATGTGGCACCATGCGATCTAATCGTCAGGGCTTTCCCCAACAGCTTGTAAATGCTCAACTTAGTCAGGGGGAGAGAGCCTTCTTGAGGTCCAATGAATTACTTGCAGTGGGATGGAAGGACAAATGGAACGTTTTAGTTCTGTCTTTCATTCACTCAGATACGGCAGTTCAAATTCCTATGGTGACTGGTGTTGAGAAACCCCTCTGTGTCCATGACTACAAAATGGAAAATGCCGAACATTAGTTGCCCGTAAGGCCAGATGCTGGTATAAAATAGTTTCTGTATACTTATTCCAATTGGCTCTGTTCAACGCTTATGTGCTATACAAAGCGTCTGGACGAACTGGATCCTTCCTAAAATTCCAGGAATAGGTCATCACAGCCTTTCTGTATCCAGCAGGTGCTGTGGCCCAAATTCACATGATGGCTGCAGGTTTAGGTATCATCTTGGTATCGTTTATTTTAGCCGCTAGACTGCTTTTACAAGCATTGGGAGGGAACGTGTGTCCCCACCTTCGCGCTGTCTTCCATGGTTTTCTCTGATTCTCCTGTCCCACCAGGGAACCCAAGAATGCAGCCGGTGGTTCCGCCAGCTGACCATAGAGCTGATCGGAGTCCAGAACGGATCCAATAATCTCTATGGCCTAAGAAATCAGAAGCTACGAGCATTTCATGACTTTGGTCCTGCCGGATATAAGCAGTGCCATTGGGAAATTGGGAAAGCATCTCATCACACCGAGGTTTGTGTGGTCAGATGTTTTAAGGGCACAGGAGAGATCTAGAGTCTAATAGACCCCAAAATTTTCAAATGAGAGTACCTGTCACTACCTATTGGTATCATAGGTGATATTTATATTCCCTGTGATAACAATAAAATAATAGGGACAGTGTAAAAATAAAATAAAAAAGCAAAATAAATAATTAAAAAAATAAAGCACCCCCCCCCCCCCGCACGCAAAGACAAACGCAAGCAGCAGTCTCGTGTCCTATGTAAACAGCAATTGTACCATGCATGTGGGGTATCACCACGAACGTCAGATCGAGGGCAGTAATTCTAGCAGTAGACCTCCTCTGTAAATCTAAAGTGGTAACCTGTAAAGGCTTTTAAAAATGTATGTAGTTAGTCACTGCTGCACGGTTGTGCATACTTTTAAAGCATGTCGTGTTTGGTATCTATGTACTCGGCATAGGATCATCTTTTATATTTTACCAAACATAGTTTGTTTTTGTGTATTAAAATTATTTTTTTTCCCAAAATGGCCTAAGAAACCAGAAGCTACGAGCATTTCATGACTTTGGTTCAATTTTTTCATGTAAACAAAAAGTGCCAGAAAGGGCTTTCTTTTTTTTTTTGTTTACAAACTATTTTTATTTGGTACAAAAGGTGGTACAAAAAGCTTTATCATATGCCAAAAAAAAAGTACAATACAGGTAGTTTACACATAAGAAAGATCAAAATATATTCTGTAATTGTTGATAGATATATTTTGTTTAAGTAAGTTAACTTTTTAATATTAAACTCTGATTGTTGTATATATACATGTCTATGATTGTTGTGTATATATACACATATCTTATAATGTTCTTCGGACATAGATTACTAGTAATGTCGCTCAGGTTTGAAGAAGAGATTGGAAAGGTTAAGTCTTGGGTCCTATTTTTTATTATAAAAATCATTAGTGTTTTGTACTGTGTGGAATATTTTTTCCATAAGATTGAGATTGTTAATTCTGGTTTTCAAATATGTTAGAGGAACTGATGAGGATTTCCAATGGAATGCTATGAACCAGTGTATTGCTACACATATTGTGTGGATCAGTCTCATATTATGGGTGGTGAGTCCAATGATAGGGAAAAATAGGACACAGTTGTGGAGAGAGGTTTATACTACTATCTGAAATTTTGGAAACAAATTTTTCTAATTGCTTCCATATATGTGTGACCTTCTCACAATTCCAAAAGATGTGTGAGAATGAACCTGTGGAATTGCAACCTCTGAAGCATGTCTGAGGAGTTGTGGGGAAAATGGCATGAATTTTAACCGGAGTATAATACCATCTTGTGAATAATTTAAATGCAGTCTCTTTAACCGTGATTGATCTGGTGCATTTGTTTAGATTATTGATGCAATTGTCCCAGTTTTCCGTTGAAAACGAGATATCACACTCTTGCTCCCATTTGTGCATATAAGGGAGTTTGTTTTGTTCTATGTTATTAACTAGATTAGAGTATATTTCTGATATCAGTCCAGTTCTTCTTAGTGATTTTAGACATATGTTTTCGAAGAATGATGGTGGATGTGAGTTTGTTGTTTGCAAATATGTGCTAAAAAAGTGTCTAATCTGGAGGAATTTATTAAACTCGGTATTGGGAATCTGATGTCTAGATTTTAGTGAAGAGAATGAGGTGAAGTTGTGTTCTATAAAATTAGAGAGGGATGTCAGGTTGTTGTTTATTCACCATGAGAAGTCTCCAGCATCATGCGTATTTAAGGGGAATTTTGGATCTCCAACAAAAGAAGCTTGTGGGGGTGTGTTAGATATCAGTTTGTACTTTTTGTTGTGTAGTTTCCATAATTGGTATAATTGTGAGACTAGTTGGTTAAGAGTGAAAGGGCTTTGTCTTTAAGTGGTTAGAAAAGTGGATGATGTGTGGCATAAGCATCTAATGTTGGGCATAAAATGCCAGGACAGTTCAACCCCCCCCCCCCTCAAATGACCCCTTTTTGGAAAGTAGACACCCCAAGCTATTTGCTGAGAGGCATGTTGAGTCCATGGAATATTTTATATTTGGCCACAAGTTTCGAGAAAATGACAAAAATGTTTAGTTTTTTTTTTCTGCAGAAAGTTGTCAAAATGATATATTGCTCACACATGCCATGGGAATATATGAAAATATACCCCAAAATACATTCTGCTGCTCCTTGTCAGTAATGGGATACCACATGTGTGAGAGTTTTTGGGAGCCTAGCCGCATACAGGACCCCAAAATCCAGTCACTGCCTTCAGGCCTTCTAAGGGCGCAAATTGTTGATCTTACTCCTCACTACCTATCACAGTTTCGGAGGCCCTGAAATGTCCAGATAGCACAACCCCCCCCCCCCCCAAATGACCCCATTTAGGAAAGTAGACACCTCAAGGTATTTGCTTTGCTGAGAGGCATGGTGAGTATTTTGCAGCTCTTATTTGTTGTGAAAAATAAAGAAAGAAAATGAAAATGTATTTTTTTTTTCTTTATCAAACCTTTGTGCCAAAAAGCGAGATCTGCAAAATACTCAACATGCCTCTCAGCGAATAGCTTGGGGTGTCTACTTTTCTAAAAGGGGTCATGGGGGGGGGGGGGGGTTGTGCTATCTTGGCATTTCATGGTCTCTGAAACTGTGATAAGCAATGATGAGTGAAATCAACAATTTACGCCCTTAGAAATCCTGAAGGCGGTGATTGGTTTGTGGGTCCTGTACACAGCTAGACTGCCATAAAGTCTCACACATGTGGTATCCCCATACTCAGGAGAGGCAGCTGAATGTATTTTGGGGTGTAATTCCACATATTACCCATGGCATGTTTGAGCAATATATCATTTAGTGACAACTTTGTGTAAAAAAAAAATAAAAATTCCTGAAACTTGTGTCAGCAAATAGCTTGGGTGTCTGCTTTCCAAAGGGATCATTTGGGGGTGGGGGGGGGGTTATTATTTCAGTGACAACTTTTTTTTTTTTTTTTTTTCAATCACTTGTGACAAAAAAAAAAATCAAGGGGCTCAACATGCCTCTCAGCAAATTCCTTGGGGAATTTGGAGGGGTTTTGTACTGCCCTGCCATTTTAGCACCTCAAGAAATGAGATCGGCAGTCATAAACTAAAAGCTGCGTAAATTCCAGTAAATGTACCATAGTTTGTAGATGCTATAACTTTTGCGCAAACCAATAAATATACACTTATTTACATTTTTTACCCAGGACATGTGGCTGAATACATGTTGGCCTTAAATGTATGACAAAAATTGAGTTTATTGGATTTTTTTTATAACAAAAAGTATAAAATATCTCTTTTCGTTTTTATATCGCAGAAAGTAAAAATCCCAAATGTGATCAAATACGAGCAAAAGAAAGCTCTATTTGTGGGGAAAAAAGGACGCAAGTTTAGTTTGTGTACAGCATTGCATGACTGCGCAATTACCAGTTAAAGCAGTGCAGTGCCAAATTATAAAAAGTGCTCTGGTCATTAAGGGGGTAAAACCTTTTGGGGCTGAAGTGGTTAAAGAATGGAAGTAGCCAAAGACATGTTGTTGCAGCCAGGCACAGGCCAGGCCATGAATGCCTGCTGCGGGTGGCAGTTTGAGGAAAGCTTTGTTCCTTGAATCATGTTGGGTTCTTTTGCACAGTTTCACTGAATTCCAAAGCACAACCAACATGCTGCTTCTTTATTGCTTGCTGTCAAAATCACTCCTGGTTGGGGTGAACACTTATAAGGGATAGGACTACAGCATCTAATTAAACCTGACACAAGAAGCCACATTACGTTTTGTAGCGTCAGAGAAACACAAAATGAGGACTTCACCCAACACTTGTTTGTATTGGACCAGTGAACTCCATAATGAGCCAAGTACTCATTTTTTGAGGCCTTAATGCATCATGTTTTGTCTTGAGTTAAGGACATAAAAACATTGCTTTCTGTACGAGTTGATTAGTCATTTTTTAGTGGTAAGTAAAACTCAAACCAGAACTTTTGGTTATGAATAGTGGAGAAAGGATAGAACCTGTCAGTTTTTTTTAAAATTTCTATGTTGAATGAAAATATCCCTAAATTAGGGGAAATGGCACCTCCTGACAGCTTTTTCCATAACGTGTCCATGTTGGAATAGATCCCCTCTACTCCTGTTCAGGTGACAATGTAAAATTTTGGATTTCCCCCCCACTTTCTGTCTTGAAGTATGCAGTCAATATTTCAGATAGTGAGGGTGAATGGGGGACACTGAAATTTAATATAACATTTCAAACTGTTTCCAAAATTAGAATAAAAAAAGATTATACTTGATCTCCACTATACGAATTGTTCCAATAAACTAACGCTAAAATGCATTCTTTGTGATTTGTAAATTGGTGCCATCAAAGTGATATGTTCTTTTCATTTGTTCAACAGGGAATTAAAGCTCGGATTCTGGAGACTGTTGTCATGCTCATTCTCCTGGCACTCCTTATCTTTGGCATTGTGTGGGTGGCATCTGCCTTGATTGACAACAGTTCTGCAAGCATGGAGTCTTTGTATGGTAAGGTTCTGAGCTCTATTTGTTCCTCTAGATGTTTCTTGCTGGGTAATTCACACACATGAAGAGGGTTTTTAATTTACGGTTTGCTCTTTGTTTTAGAACTTGTTTTGGAATTCATTGATGGAGGCATAAGTGAAAACTGTAGCTACTGACTATTAGTTTTACTAGGTTTCACAAAATTATAACAATTGGTTAGATTATAAAATTTGTGGTTAGGATTTTGATCTGCTGGAATTGCAAAACAGTGTAAAACTTAAATTCTGTATACATAGGATCACATTATCTGTTTCTCTTATCATTTATCAGTAAACATCCCTCTAATTCCTCTTGTATTGAGTTGTATTTTAACTGTATTGTCTGCCCTCATTTTGTAAACCACTGCACAAAATATAAATCCTGTATAATAATGAACATAATAATGCAGCTATAAAGCATCAAATCTGAGGAAACGGACAGTGAACTTGGTTCCGCCATTGAAGATGGTATTTTTTAAAGCCTAACTCCAAAATATTAGCAACTTCCCTCCCACCCCATTTAACAACTGCTGGTATGAAAAAAGAAATGTCCGTTTTACTTACATAAAGCCAGGTCACATGTAGGCAAGGTCGGTTTTAACATTATCTGATGAGGAGAGATGATGCAGGAGAGTTGATGCAAATGTGAGGTTAGCTTAATACAGTGGCAAGAAAATGTGAATCCCTTAGTATAAAGTAGTTTTCTGCAGCAATTAGCTGTAAAATGTGCATGGATTTTCATCCAAGTCCCAACAATAGACAAACACAATAGGCTTAAGTGGTTAACAAACAAACAATTCTAATTTCCTGTGTCTTTATTGAACACGCCCATTAAACATTCACAGTCCTGGAGGAAAAAGTAAGTGAACCCTTAGAGTTAATAGCTGGTCGAACCTCCTTTGGCAGCAATAACTTTAAGCAAGCCCTTTCATTAACTCTCGATCAGACCTGCACACCGTTCAGAAAGAATTTTTGTAGGATGTCTTATGTCTCTTGAGGTAATTCCATTGCATTTCTATGGTGTTAAGATCTGATCTAGGACTGGGCCACTCCAAAAGGTGAACTTTCTTTTTTTGAAGCCAGTCTGTGGTGGATTTACTTTGATGCATAGGGTCGCTGTCCTGCTGCATCACCCAACTTCTACTAAGCTTCAGCTGGCAGACGCTCACCCTGACATAATCCTGTAGGATATTTTGGTAAACTTGGTAATTCATTTTCTCCTCAATGATGGCAATGGGTCTAGGGCCTGAGGCAGTGAAGCAAGCCCAAATCATGATGTTTTGATGTTGCTAAGCTGTGCTCTTTTTAGTAATGCTGAGTATTCTTCCCAAACAATTCAATTTTTCTTTCATCCATCCACAAAACCATTTTCCCAGTAGCATTGCGGTTTGCCAAGGTGCTCCTTGGCAAACATTTAGTCGCGCAGCAAGGTTTTTCTTTTTTTTTTTTTTGGAGAGCAGCGGCTTCCTCCATGGTGTTCTGCCATGGACACCCTGCCTGTTCAAAGACTTTCATATGACTCATGAACAAGGATGTCAGTTCCAGTGATATCTTAAAGCCTTTAGCTGTTACGCATGGATTCTTCTTTACCTCCCTGAAGATTTTGCGTTGAGCCTTGGGAGCCATCTTAGCTGGGTGCTCACTTCTAGGAAGAGTAGCCACAGGACTAAACTGTCTCCATTTACAGAAAATGTATATGTTGACTGGACACTTTGAGATTGCTTTACACCCCTTTCCAACCTTATGCAGGTCAGTTACTCTTGATTGTATATCTTCAGAGAGCTCCTTTTTTGCGAGGCATGGCTCAAATCGGCTGATACCTCTTATGAACAACAATCTTAAAATATTTAAGTGTCTTTTATCAAAGTAGCTCTAAACTACACCTCCAAACTAATTTCATTAATTGGACTCCAGATGTGCAAGCTACTGACCAATTAGCTTTCACTGAAGTAATTAGTCTATGGGTTCACTTTTTTCTCCAGCACTGTGAATGTTTAATGGGTGTATTCAATTGTTTGTGTGTTATTAGCTGAAGCACATTGTGTTTGTCTATTGTTGTGACTTAGATGAGGCTCAGATCACACTTTAAGTCAAATTACAGCCAGCCAGTTAATTCCAGGGGGTTCACATATTTTTTTCTTGTCGCTGTCCCTAACCACTTTCCACCCGTAGGCCATCTTATGACGTCCTGGAATTTGAGTGGGGATATCTGAATGATGCCTGCTGCTACAGGCATCATCCGGATATTATCTTTTTCAGCCGCCGATTCTGTGCACCGTAAGAACAATCATAGTGGCAGTTCAGCCACTTGAGCCTTCTTACAGGCAGCGGGAGGGCCCCCTGCGATTGGCGAGCTGGAGAACGAAACGGTCAACGCTGGAAGTTGAGCATAGAAATTTCCAGTAACCAGATGGTCTCCGGTCATCTCTATGACCCTCAGAGGCCCGGGTGCGATGTTATGACATCACGTCTGGGCCGCTAGAAGTAAACAATGCCGTGGGATGCGGATGGAAAGGCAGAGAGAGGTTTTTTTTTTTTTTTTTTTTATCTCAGCCTTTACAGCCTGAAGGCGAGATGTGGGTTTTTATAGACCCCATCTCTCTCAATAAAGAGGACCTGTCGCGCACTATTCCTGTTACAAGGGATGTCTACATTCCTTGTAATAGGAATAAAAGTGATAAAAAAAATGTTTTTAAACAAAGTGTAAAAATAAAAAAAAGTTAAAATAAAGAATCAAAACTCCCCCTCTGCACTTAAAAGTATTCAAAACGCCAAAATCGTTTTTTCTGAATACTGTAATTTTTTTATTTTTTATATTGGCGCTTCTGGGTTTCTACATGGGAGACCCGATCAAAGCCGAATCCGGCTTTGTTCGGGTCTCTGGCCAGCCGGGGGATATGTCGGCTGGTGGCTCGGGTGCCACTTATGTGGGGCAAAATTCATTGAGTGCGCTGTTGGTCAGGACAGAAAACAGACCTGATATAAAACCATTACAGAAGCTCTAACCCCCACTTTTCAACACTAAGGTCCCGTTCACGCGTTTGTCTTATCTTGTCAAGCTAAACAAAGTATTTGCCAAAAGAAACCATGTTATTTAAGATGCTGTTCAGATCCCCAATGGCTTACTGCAATGCGGTTTGAAAAATTAGGTATGAGTTTTATTTTTGAGCATATTTGTGCACCATGATGGCCAGTAGTATAATGAAACTGCATGTAAACCTGCTGTAAGGCATGTAAAAAAAAAAAAAGCACTAAAAAAAACAACTTGGATGGGTATGAACCTTGCCTGGAATAAAAGTGTTCTGGAATTTCACATAGATCGATATGTGCAAAGAGCCACGATGTGCTGGTTCTGGTAACCACTATTCAAATTTCAGCATTTTCAACCAAAACAATGAGAATTGATGGCCTAAAATTGACCACATTATTCACATCCATGATATATTTTCATAACCTGTAGATATCTCCAAAAAAATTTACAAAACCTAACTTATTTTCTAACCTTTCAGATCTCTGGGAATATTACCTACCCTATTTATATTCCTGTATTTCATTGATGGGGTGTCTTTTATTACTCCGTAAGTAATGTCAGCTTTATCTCCTCTTTATATCCTCATCCATGTTTATTTGAACCAAGTCAAAGTTGTTTTCATCTTTTTAAATCTGCAGTTTAAAATATGAGAATACCCAATAATCCTGCAAGGCCCATGTTATGCACTTCGGCTATGAGGTGACAACTGTTTCCCATTTGTGCACCTCTGTTGTCAATCTGTCACATGAACCCCCTAAGAAAATACAAATAGCCATGCCAACAGACATTGCACAGGCATGGTCTGCTTTGTCGCCATCAAGAAGCTGGACTTCGAACTGGAGAGTGCACATAAACAGGTAGTTGATATGAGGCTTGAAAAAGGGTTAAAACCGCATAATATGAAGAAAGGCAATTCATGATACACAATGTTATTCAGGTAGGGTTTAGACAAATTTAATTATCATAGGGAGTCTCTGAGGGGTGCCACATCCAAATATCTAAATCGAAAAAGGAATATTCCCCTAACTTAAGTTTAAAGGCACTAAAATTGCAAAATATATAGAAAAGTATACATTTTATTAATAACAAAAATTACTGCGTGAGATGCGGAATGTTGTTAGCAACAATATATATATATATATATATATATATATATATATATATATATATATATATATATGTTGACAATATTACTTTATAGTTCACGATACGCGTTTCCAGATTTTCCAAAATCTCCTTCTTCAGGGGTAAGTGAACGAGTCAATCATATGTCTATAATATTTTAAGAAAAACAGTTTAGGCATATAATCTTGATAGCCAAAAGGATGGATAACAAAAATACAATGTTGGTAATGAGTACAGATGACATATGTACTTGCGTATTTCTGAAACTGTCATATGCATCAACATTCCGAGAATATTAAAAACAACAGGAGAATTGAGCGGAGTTGTGTCCTGGAACTGCCCGTCTCATTTCAAAAAGCCCAGACAGGCAGATCCAGGACACAACTCTGCTCAATTCTCCTGTTGTTTTTAATATTCTCGGAATGTTCATGCATATGATACCGTATTTATCGGCGTATAACACGCGCCGGCGTATAACACGCACCCCAATTAAGGAGGGAATTTTAAGGAAAAAAAACTTTTAGGAGGGAAGTTGAAGGGAAAAAACTTACATTTAAATGCCCATCATTGCAGCCTTCTCAGTGCAGCCTTCCCCAGTGCAGCCTTCGTCAGTGCAGCCTTCCCCAGTGCAGCCTTCCCCAGTGCAGCCTTCCCCAGTGCAGCCGTCGATCCCCTGTCCCTGCCATATTGGGCTTCAAAATCGCCGACCGCGATTTGATAAAAATGGCGCCGCCGGCGCCGAAATACACAGAGCCGGTCCTCGGGTCTTTCCGGCGGCTCTCGTTCATTTTCGGCTCCACTCGTAGTCCCGAGCGGAGCTATCCGAACCTAGCCGAGTAGGTTCGGATAGCTCCGCTCGGGACTACGAGTGGAGCCGAAAGTGAACGAGAGCCGCCGGAAAGAGCCGAGGACCGGCTCTGTGTATTTCGGCGCCGGCGGCGCCATTTTCAAATCGCGGTCGGCGATTTTGAAGTTTTGACACCAGGGGATCGGCGTACAACACGCACCTGCGACTTTCCCCTGATTTTAAGGGGAAAAAAGTGCGTGTTATACGCCGATAAATACGGTAGTTTCAGAAATATGTAAGTACATATGTCATCTGTACTCATTACCAACATTGTATTTTTGTTATCCATCCTTTTGGCTATTAAGATTATATGCCTGAACTGTTTTTGTTAATATATTATAGACATATGATTGACTCTTTCACGTACCGCTGAAGAAGGAGATTTTGGAAACTCCGTAACGCGTAGGGTGAACTATAAAGTAATATTGTCAATTATTATATGACTATCAGTATGTGTATATATATATATATATATATTATATGCATTGTTGCTAACATTCCGCTCTTTTATTCTGTATCTCGCGCAGTAATTTTTGTTATTAATAAAATGTATACTTTTCTATATATTTTGGAATTTTAGTGCCTTTAAAGTCCAGTTAGGGGAATATTCCTTTTTCGATCCATGTAGGGTTTAGGTCCACTATAACTGTGTGACATGACGATGTCAGAATAGAAATTTGGGAGCTGATTTAGCGGGCTTGTTTTTGTACAGTACATTGTTGCGGGGCATCATCTCAATCTTCCTACTCTGCTTGGTGGGTTACTAGCTTGGAATAAGAGTGTGCATGCCAGGTATTCTTTCAGTTCACTAGCTGCATGCTTATTGCGGATCTGTGACCTGCTAAGTACTGAAATAAGGATGCAGTTGCAGGATATGTCTTAAAAAATAAATCAGTACTGAAAATGTTTTTACTCTGATGGGTGCCCTTTTAATTTAACTGTCAAAAAAAACCCAAACTTTAAAATTATTATTGTAAAAGTATGTAGATGTAACTGAAAGCTTGTTCTAGACTGAGGAAAATATTCAGCAATAAATGTACAAGGGGAAAACCTATACTACCTGGCTTTTTGATTTGGATGTGGTAAGTGCCAGTAGAAGCAGTGATTCACATCGGTTTTATCTATTGCATTCAGTGCACTGTGTTTCACTGAATACTGCACAAGTACATACAGTAGCTGCTGTTTTTTTTTTTTAAATATTGATAAAAATAAAAGTGGCAAATATACATTATCTAAAATGTTCTTACAGTTTGCGCATCATATGAATGCAATTTGCTGCATATCAGAATTACCGAGCCATATTTGTTTTATCTTAGTTGTACAATACAGGACACAGGCAAATTATTCATAGACCTTAAGTTACAGGCTCAAACCTTTAGATGATTAGTTGAGTTCCCAGTTTTTTGCTAGTGTCTTTGCCAGTGGACCTTTTCTCACTTGTGGATAAATCACTTACAACTTAAAGTGTTACTAAACCCACAACAGTAAAATCTGTCTGTATATACAGTAAAGCATGCTTGGTATACTGTGGAACCTAAGGGGTTAATCCCACGCATTGTGTAAAAAGGCTGTTTGATCCTGTCTTTTCTGATATTCCCTTCATTCCACTGATTCCTAATAATTTCCTGATAACAGAGAGTCTATGGAGTCAGGCTGCACATGCTCAGTTTGGTGTTGTGTTGCCAGAGAGTTTTTTTTCTTGTTTGTTGGGAGGGTGCCTGCGTTCAGCACAGGACCAATCGACACTGTCCAGACAGAGGGTCAGGGGTCTTTAAGTCTCATAGGATAGTCTGAAAACTACTCCTACAAGCTTTAACCAGTGCTTTGCTGGACCCTGATAAAAGTCACAAGACTGCTATAACTGCTGACGAGAAAAGGTATTTAGCAGTTTATATTTACTAAAATAACTGCATTTTCCTGTTGTGTGTACTGTGGGAGACCAGATATAGTGAATGGGGGGTCCTGGGTTTAGTAACACTTTAACTAGTTTATTTTTTGGATTAATCAGTCAACTCTTCAACCATCTCCTTCGCTGTCTTCTTATACTACAATAGAAGCAGTGCATCTGGTTTTGGCACAACCTCGGTAACACCTTGGGAGCCATAACCCAGACCCTACGCTGTGGGGGCAGCCTGTAATGTTGCTTTGGGTATTGGATCCTGCATGAGCACTCACCTTGGCACTTAGTGCAATGCTTGTATTCAGCCATAGGATGCTATACATGTCCACGGTCATGGTCCATCTCTATGGGACCCAGACCCTGAAGACCCCTTCAGGGCTATGCCCACTTTGATGGAGGAAGGCTGGACACTATATACAGTCCATCATCATCAACCAGTAGGACAGGATCAACCTGTATCTCTGTTACTGTCAAAATTAGGGCTATGTTTGGAATGTAATCGTTTTACAGTGTAAATTTTTCAAACTTCAACTACTCAGAGCTTAGTCTATGGTGGACGATCAGGTGTGACATACAGTAACACCACAGGCTGCACACTTTACCGCCTAGAGCTCTAAGGCACTCAGATGCTTTCTCCTGCCTTCTCGCAATAAGGATTTTGCTACAGAACGGTGTACACTCAGGTTGCTGTGTACCTCTTTTTCACACACTTATTTTTCTTACCCTACTCTATGAGTACCCCACAGTTGTATAACCTTACCTGTAACTATGGCGGAGATCAAGTAAAAGGGAGCCACGGAAAATCTCAGGTGAACATTCGCTCGGCCTAATGTCCGCACAGCACTTAACCTGATGATGCTACCCTTGCATAAGAGCAGGAGTTAATAATAACACTGGTCTCTGCATGCGATTCTAGTTCTATTTCAAGCATGCAACAAGCAATCTACCTTATGAAAGCCTAGTTTTCTACGTCAATGTCACAAGTTCTAGGGCAACTAACGGCCTTAATACAGCCATCTTGGTCCAAGGATATAAAACGCCACACCCCTTCTCCAGCACACAGAAAAGAATGATGAGGATATAGAAGCAGTATTAAAGGGGGCTTTGGAAGATGTTTCTCCCCCACACTCTTTCACACCTAAACAGGGAGTTTCATGTAACGTGCTTGCTAATGTGGATAAGCTCAATGTTGCTGTGCACAAAACCCTTGGTATTGTAGAACTTAATTCTCCCCTATCTTACCAAGCCTCTTTGGGTACAAAGAGACCTGCAACATTTTTAAAGATATTCCCTGTTCAATAACAAATAGAATAGGCAACCTAGGACAACTGGATTACTGCAGAAAAGAGTTTCAGGCCTCATTTACACTTGCTTTTCTGTTTGAAGCGCAATCCACATTCAGATCACTCTTCAAACCGCATCAGATGGGCGGTGAGGAGGCGTTGTATTGCCTCTTCACGGCCTGTTTTAACAGGACAACCAGGCTGCAACCCTACGCGGGTTGCAGGGCAGTTGCAGCACAGTCCCATTCGCTTGAACAAGTTGCAGGTGCTACTGCCCAATGAGTGTTACAGGATTTAAAGGAGTTGTAAAGTCTCAATGTTTTTCACCTTAATGCATCCATTAAGGTGAAAAACCTTTTGTTGTGCAGCTGCCTCCCAGAGCCCCCTTTTTACTTACTTGAACCCGATTTTTCCAGTGATGAGAACGAGCCCAGAAGCTCCAGCCGCTGTCTCGAGTTCTCATTGGATCGATTGATAGCAGCAGAAGCCATTGGCTCCCACTGCTGCCAATCAAATCCAGTGACATGGGACCTGGAGCCGAGTCCCGCTGTCTGTGTCAACGCAGTTCTCCGTGGGGGCACTCGATGTGGAGGAGGAGCCAAGAGTGCTGCTGGGGGACCCCGGAAGAGGAGGATCTGGGCCGCTTTGTGCAAAACTCTTGCACAGAGGAGGTAAGTATAACATGTTTGTTATTTAAAAAAAAAACGTACCTTTGCTGTGGCTGCAAAGCAAAGCATTGCAGCTGTGCCATGTGTACAGCCCCAGCCACTTCCTCTGCAGCAACAGGTAGAATGGTTAAGGGGTGGTAAAAACATGACTAAACAGCAGGGTTTTACCACTCTCAACCGCAAGTGTAAACGTACCCTCACTCTTCCAAAAATCTTTTCTCAACTCTATCCAGTGAAAAAAGAGTTCACTTTAAAGTGGTCTGTTCATGGACTTGATCTTGCAAACTCAGTTTTTATCAAACATCCCACTGTAGCAAGTGTACATGTTCCTTAATTTAAAGATTTTGCAGAGAGGAAGTCTGAGACACTTCCTTTACTCCTGCAGGCCCAGCCATACCACCAGCTCTTGCTGCATTTTCAGTATGTCAAACTGCAGCACACTGGTCTAGGACATTGATCCACTAAAATGATTTTGTTTTTTAGAAGCTTGCTTTAATGAGAACAATTACAGTAGTTACCTGGAACATGCAACAAATTTCCAGAATGGCTCAAATCTCCTTTCACGTGTGCAGAATCCTGATGCGCGAAGCCTGGATAGCTAAAGCTTCCTGTAAAAAAAAAACACCATTCATATGGCAACTTCCACAAAAATATTTGAACTTTAATTAATACAATCACTGCAATAAAAGCAACTGATTTAAGTTAAATACATTTGCTGTGTGTCCGTTTTTACATAATGTAGAACCATACACATATTTATTTGACTTCTTGTGAGTCCATCGGGTAGACAATTGAATAACTATCACACAGGTCCACTAGGTGGGAAAAAAATAAAAATTTCAATGCGTTTTTGTGAGTTATAATTCACTTCACCAGGAGCAGATGATCTTGATAATATATCAAAATACAATTAATTGTATAATGTAGTCATATAGTCAAAGCAATACATACTGTTTATATTTATATACAGTAATTAGAGCCATGAATTTCATATTCATGTCAGTGGCCTGTACAAATCAGCCAGGAGAAAAACACCAAAAACCTCCAAAAAGAGGAACGCCAGGGAAGTTCTCACACAGTAACTGGAGCAAAAAAAAAAAATGAGAAGAAGGAAGAGGCAGGTCAGACATTTTCAACTATGATCCAGTGGGTAAAATCAGAGTTTCACCCAAAATGCTTTGATTTTTGCCTTGGCCATAACCAAGGACCCTCTAGCGCTAGCTTTGGATTACTTGATAATTCCCTGGTCTCAGTTTAGGGTAATCTACAGTATCTCTCAAAAGTGAGTACTCACACAAAATAACTCAACACATAGCCATTAATGTCTAAACCGCTGGCAACAAAAGTGAGTACACCCCTAACTGAAAATGTCCAAATTGGGCCCAAAGTGTCAATATTTTGTGTGGCCACCATTATTTTCAACGCTGCCTTAACCCTCTTGGGCAGTGGAGTTCACCAGAGCTTCACAGGTTGCCACTGAAGTCCTCTTCCACTTCTCCATGACGACATCACAGAGCTAGTGGATGTTAGAGACCTTGAGCTCCTCCACCTTCCATTTGAGGATGTCCCACAGATGCTTAAAAGGGTTTAGGTCTGGAGACATGTTTGGTCATTCCATCACCTTTACCCTCAGCTTCTTTAGCAAGGCAGTGGTCATCGTGGAGGTGTGTTTGGGGAGGTTATCACGTCTCTGAGAGGAGGGGATCATGCTCTGCTTCAGTATGTCACAGTCAGTATGTCACAGTGCATGTTGGCATTCATGGTTCCCTCAATGAACTGTAGCTCACCAGTGCCGACAGCACTCATGCAGCCCCAGACTATGACACTCCCACCACCATGCTTGACTGTAGGCAAGACACACTTGTCTTTGTACTCCTCACCTGGTTGCCGCCACACATGCTTGACACCATCTGAACCAAATAAGTTTATCTTGGTCTCACAGACCACAGAACATGGTTCCAGTAATCCATGTCCTCAGTCTGTTTGTCGTCAGCAAACTGTTTGTGGGCTTTCTTGTGCATCATCTTTAGAAGAGGCTTCCTTCTGGGACAACAGCCATGCAGACCAAATTGATGCAGTGTGCGGCGTATGGTCTGAGCACTGACAGGCTGACCCCCACCCCTTCAACCTCTGCAGCAATGCTGGCAGCACTCATACGTCTATTTCCCAAAGACAACCTCTGGATATGATTCTGAGCACGTGCACTCAACTTATTTGGTCGACCATGGCGAGGCCTGTTCTAAGTGGAACCTGTCTCGTTAAACCACTGTATGGTATTGGCCACCGTGCTGCAGCTCAGTTTCAGGGTCTTGGCAATCTTCTTATAGCCTAGGCCATCTTTATGTAGAGCAACAATTCTTTTTTTCAGATCCTCAGAGAGTTCTTTGCCATGAGGTTCCATGTTGAACTTCAGTGACCAGTATGAGAGAGTGAGAGCGATGACACCAAATTTAACATACCTGCTCCCCATTTACACCTGAGACCTTGTAACACTAATGAGTCACATGACACCAGGGAGGGAAAATGGCAAATTTTCAGAGATTTAGACATTTTGGGGTACATAGTACATAGGGGTGTACTCACTTTTGTTGTTAGCGGTTTAGACATTAATGGCTGTGTGTTGAGTTATTTTGAGGGGACAGCAAATTTACACTGTTATACAAGCTGTACACTCACTACTTTACATTGTAGCAAAGTGTCATTTCTTCAGTGTTGTCACATGAAAAGTTATAATAAAATATTTACAAAAATGTGAGGGGTGTACTCACTTCTGTGAGATACTGTATGTCTACCCCCAGTGCGAGTTCTACCTCATCTGCTCAGCAAGATAGAGCAAGAGAAGAAGATGGTGATTCTCATTGCACCAAACTGGCCCAGAGGAACTGGTACACAGATGTGCTCTGACACGTATATGTCAGACCCCTGGCCTCTTCCCAACAGGCCAGATTTGCTGTCTTTGAGTCCAATACTTTATCCTACTTCTCTATCTCTCGCTTTTATGCTGTTGCTGTTGCAGCCCAGGTCATAGACATAGGGGTCTCTGAGTCTATTATTTATTCTTTGCTAGAAGCAAGAAAAGCCACTTTCAGGAAGATCAAAAATTGTACCTGTAAATTTTTCTTTGCCTGGTGTGAGCAGCTGCCTTCCTACAATCAGGTTTCATTCAGCCTTGTCCATTGTTTTTCAAAAACCTCTGGCTTTGCTCTCTGTCAAAACCTTTATTCAAGGTGTATCTCGCATGAAGCCCCCCTTGCAGCACCCTTTACTTAGTTGAGGTCTCAACACTCTCAGAGAAAAATCGCTTCCTGTGCTTTTACCCACCCATTCCACCAGATCAGTTGGAGATTCTTGGGCGTTCAGGCACCAGGCCTCTGTAGCCCAGCTGTGTAAGGCCACCACTTGGTCCTTTTCAAAGTTTTACCAGGTGGATGTCCAATCTCCTGTAGATGCAGCTTTCAGCTGTGAAGTTCCTGCAGTGGCACTCTGAAGTTGGGCCTCTTTGACTCTTGTTGTTTTTTTTTTTAATACAAATGTTTTTTATTGAATAGAAAGAGAAGACACGTACAGTTTCTGTCGGGATGCAACCCAGGTGTTAACATATTCATTGTAAAAAGGTATAGTTTACAGCTTATAACTATCAGTGCAAGAACAGCTGCACTGGATAAATTTGACATATGGTGCGTCCTATCAGCTTTTCCATTAAAACCAAAATACAGAAGGGAAAGGTAACAGAGAGAAATAATAAAAAAAAAAAAACTAACAAAACCAGAACAAAGATAAACATTCCCAGCTCTGCATGTCTATAGAGTTAAACTGAGTTAGCTGGATTAGATAAGGAAAGTTGCCAAAGTCACAGTTGCCCTAAGTTCAATTTGCTCCTCCTCTTGAGCTACATTATCTCTACAGGTGGTGAAGCCCAAGGCCCTTAAGGGGAAAAAAGATGGAAAGTGGATGTAATGGGCCCCAGGTTATTGCAAAACCCCATACGAGGACCAGTTAGACCATTTGTTGGTAAATATATGCATAGTGTCCATAATCGTGTGGTGGATTCATTCCAACTCTTGTTGTTATTGGGCCCGTTGGCACACTTCTGTTTGCCTAGTTGTTGCCCACACACCTCATTCATTGCTTGGTAAGCTTCCAGGGTCCATGGGTGCTTTATCTGTGTCCTGTACTGTACGATTAGGAGGAATTTTGACTTTCTCCTTGTAGGGTAATAGGGGAGGCTCCCAGGGGCATGCCCTCGAAAAGCTTTACCAGTGTCCAATCACCTGAAGGTACAAACCTATAATCCAGGATAAGTACTTTACCTTTTGTCCTTTACTGTTCCAATGGAATTTATAGGTAAATAAAAAAAAACATTTTTTTTTTTGGAAAAAGAAAAGTGGCAATTTCTTTTAGTAAAATTGCTGCTCCTGAGCTCCCTCATGTCACCCAAAGCTTAGGAAAAGGATTTTTTTTTTTTCTCTAGCTACCACATGCATGGATGTTTCACAGAATTGGAGATTACAGCATCTGTTCTTTTCAGTCAGACAGGATTTATCTGGTATTCTTGTAGAGAGATGAAAATGGCAAAGAACCATGTTGTTTGGTCCACAGGGAGCTCTGGAGCTGCCCAAACTGCTCCAGGTTAGTTATTTGCCTCTCCTGTGCATGCACGGAAAATTTCCATTATTCTCTATAAAGAGGCATCTATCACTGGGATGTGTAATAGGTGACCTCTCTGTAGGAATGAATGTGATTGATTTTTTCCATGCATTCAAAGAGCAAGCAGAGGACTGGTAGCAGAGGACTGGTAGGGAGACTTTGCAAATTTAGGAAACCCTCATTCACACAGCATTTCTAAAAACAAATTAAAAAAACAATTTCTTACCTTTCTAGTTGCTTCTTTAGAACTGGTTTATACATAGGACTCCATAGGCAGCTTGATTTGTTTATAATACCTTGCATTAGGTAACAGATTTGTTTAAAAGTGCATAACATACAATATACCACCCAAGCCTGGAGATCATTAACCCTTTGTTGGGACAGACAGTGTGCACATCTAGTTTACAATCGATAATGAAGATCTGTTAGCACAGTACAGACAGGGTTAATTATGGTAAATATAACTTACTGTCAGCATGCATAAAGGAATAGTATAGAAAAAAACGCTATAAATTATATGATAAGTCCAAGGTGCATACAAATATAAAGTGCTATGCAATACAGTAAAATATTCATCTGATACAAAGATTTTTGAGCATTAATTCATACAAATTTCATATATGGTGTTAATAAGTCCCCAAAAAAATCCCAAAAGGAAATAAAATCAGAAACAGTCCTTTTTAAATGAGTGGCGAAAGCAGTTGCAAACAGCCAGTACACAATAGACCACAGTCCATATAAATGTAGGAATGTCACCCGAAATAGGAGTACTGGCGAGAGGATTTTTTTGGTTTAACCACATCGTATATGCCTGGATACGGTTTTACTATGTAAGTGCAATATTTTAGATCTCATTAAACATTTTTAAACTGGATTACGCTATGATTAGTTTCTTAATTTTACTTTATATGATATGCAACCTGGCTGCGTTGGATCTCTGACTGAGGACGTACATCCCCAATCACAGGCAGGGGTGCCTGAAGCACCTCCCGTTAACCATACCGTTAATGCGGTTGTTATTGATGAGTCCATCACACTTACTAAGGCCCATATTGACCACCTTAATCGGGCTCAAAATCATCCAGTAAGCCCCCCACTTTACAAGACATGGTGGAATGATCTCTCTTTTTGCCTTTTTTTTTTTTTTTTTTTTTTTTGTAGGATATCCTCACACTCCAATTTCGGGTAACATTCCTACATTTATATGGACTATGTTTTTCTATTGCGTAGGCAATTGTCTGTAACTGCTTTCTCCACTCATTTAAAAGACTGTTTCTGATTTAATTTCCTTTTAGAATTTTTTTGGGACTTGTGTTAACACTTTATATGACATTTTTATGAATTCATGCTCAAAAATATTTGTATCAGATTCATTATTCACTGTATTGCATAGCACTTTATCTTTGTATGCACCTTGGATTTTATCATATAATTTATAGCGCTACACATTTTTTCTATAATAATTTGATATACTTTGCCTGAGTATAGTGCTAGCAGCTGACTTTAGATTGGGGCCCGAGCAAGAAAAGATCTTTTTTGTTTTATGCATAAAGGAATATTTACATATTTTTTTTTTGTTCATGTTGCAGAGTGAATGAAAAAAAAAAAATCTAACGGTGTATTTCCACTTTTGCTGTCAAATTGAGAAACCTCCAATATGTTTGTGTTCCCACATCATATCTAAAAAAAAAAAATTATAAAAAAGAGCATATCTAAAACAAAGTGTGTGTGTGTGTGTGTGTGTGTATATATATATATGTGTGTGTGTGTGTGTGTGTGTGTGTGTGTATTTATTGGCATATAACACTCACTTTTTCACCATGAAAATTGGGTGCAAATAGTGTGTGCGTGTTATACACCAATACTTCAATTTTAGCTGCCTCGGAGCACCATCAGACTACATACAGTGAGAATCGCCTGTTTACTTGGCGGCCTCTGTAATAGAAAGTCCCGTCTCCTGGGCCGCCATTGGACCACTGATCTGTCTATCATAGGAGAGTCTCACTGTATGTAATCTGTCGGCGCTCGTCTCGCCCCCCTCCCTGTCCCCTCTAGGCTGCAGATGGGCATCGATCAGGCTGCACTGATGGCAATGGTGAGGCTGCTGCATTGATGGCAATGGTGAGGCTGATGCATTGATGGCACTGGTGAGGCTGCTGCATTGATGGCACTGGTGAGGCTGCTGCATTGATGGCAATGGTGAGGCTGCTGCATTGATGGCAATGGTGAGGCTGCTGCATTGATGGCAATGGTGAGGCTGCTACATTGATGGCAATGGTGAGGCTGCTACATTGATGGCAATGGTGAGGATGATGCATTGATGGCAATGGTGAGGCTGCATTGATGTGGACTGATGAGGCTACATTGATGGCACTTGTGAAGCTGCAGATGGGCATTGATCAGGCTGCATTGTTGGCAATGGTGAGGCTGCAGATGGGCACTGACCCTTATTTTGCTTCAAAGTTCCTTATTTAAAAAATATTTTTTTTCCCTGAAACTTCCCTCTTAAAATGAATGCGCGTGTTATACGCCTGTGCTGCATAACTATTATCTGATATACCATGCTACATCCTACTACAGTAAACTGTGCTGATCAGCTGAACCGATTGTGTTCTCTTTCTCTTTAGTGTGTACGCCTGTTGGACTTTCCACAATGTTTACAGTAATGGGTCAACTTTTGGTCAAGCCAACGGTAAGTTTTTTATTTTTTGCAGTAAATCACCTGCCTACTGTCATATGTTTTAAAATGGCAGTAAATTAAAAGTGGTCTTTTTGAAGCACTGTTTTTAAACAGAAGCTTGTTTGCCAACTATGTGTGCTCCCAGCATAATGCCTGTGATCGTGCTGTCATTAGAAAGTGCAGATCTACTTCCTCTTACAGTGGATTAAGGGGAAAAAGGTGAATTTCATGAATGAAGGCGTCTTAAGGGAGTCGGCAGCCGCAGATTTAAGCTTGGAAGGGAAAGGGGGTTAATAAATGTTATCGTTTTGATCATTTTTTTTTCTTTTTACCCTTTCACCTCTTCTCTCCAGTACATCTCGTCTTCATCCTGTCTATGCAGTGCATGCACATTAACACCTTCACCACCCTTGACCTGCACATCAACCCCCCCAACCCCCCCATCTTTACCATTGTATGTGACCTTTACATTTAGCCCTTCATTTCTTTCTTGTTGTGTATGACCTGCACATTAATGATGTACTTTATCTAGTGCACCATTACAAGCTCCATGTTTATTCCCCTCAATACCATAATTTTTCTTTATTTTAGAAAAAAAATTAAGGCAAAAAAATGTACTTTAAAAAAGAGGTAATTTGGGGGATTGTTTGTACTGTTCTGATATTTTTATTTGTTATGTTTGTGATTTATAAGAAAATAAGGGACCAAAATTTGGTCTTTTTTCTTATTTAGTAAAAAGCTAAAACACTCAGTGGTTATTAAATAACATCAAAAGAAAGCTCTGTCTTAAAAATGATATAAAATCCCTTTGGGTACATGGTTGCATAACTGAATAATTGTCAGTTGAACCATCACAGCGCTGAAAAGTGAAAAATGGCCTCATAATGAAGGGGTATTACAAGCTAGTAGAACTCAAGTGCATTTTTTTATGCAAAGTGCATGCTAAGCAATGTGTAAAAGTAATACAAAAAGTATATATTACCTCTCACAGAGATCATGGTAGTCCTCTAACATTGACAGTTTTATTTAGGTATCATCCAGGGTTGACATATACTTCCTGCACTGACATACTTGCTCAGAGATATCACAGTCATGTAAATCCTGGTGCCCTTGTAGTAGTTCTTAACTGTGTTCACAAATGTCTGTCACAGATCAGCCCCTATTGCAGATTCTCAGCTTGTGAATTGCTACAAATTTACAGTGCTGCAATCTGATTACAGAAATCCTTCTAACTTAGCCTTGGCTATTTTAAGCCATTTGACTGCATTTAACAAAAAATAAAGTAGAGCTTTTTAACCACTTCAATACAGGGCACTTTCACCCCTTTTCTGCCCAGACCAATATTCAGCTTTCAGCGCTGCCACACTTTGAATGACAATTGTGCGGTCGTTCAACACTGTACCCATATGAAATTGTTTTCACACAAATAGAGCTTTCTTCACCACTGTTTTTTTTATATATTGTTTGCTAAATATATGAAGAAAAAAAAATTAGGCCAAACCGTATACTGCTACATTTCTTTGGTGAAAGTAACCCAAATCAATGTTTAGTATTTAGTCTGTAGGAAAGTTATAGCGTCCACAAACTGTGGTATATATCTGAAAACTGATCAATCCTCATGCACTGACTGCCTCTCATTTCTTGAGGCCTGAAAGCACCAGGACAGTACAGATATCCCCCAAATAACCCCTTTTTGGAAAGTAGACAGTCCAAGGTATTTAGTAAGAAGCATGGCAGTTTCTTTGAAGTTTCATTTTTTGTCACAATTTTTTGAAAAATGAGGAAATAAAAAAAACAACAACATTGCTTTTTTTACATACTGTGGAAAGTAAAAGACAATCGGTGCAATCACTATTACTACAAAATACCATAAGCTATCTGTGACATATAAACCTAATGTACATAAATCACAAGCATATCAATGTGCTCACAAATCTGTGAATTCTTGGTTGCTGCCCGACACTGTTGGGTGTTCTCACTCCACCCCTCTAAGACATGATACAAATAATGATGCAGCACAACTAAAACAGTGTCTCTTAAATAAATCCCAAATGATGAAACAAGAAAAGTCCTTAAATATGTAGGTGTGGCCAACCACCATTGAATTCCAGATGTCACAGACTTCTCACCAATGGATGACCCACTTTTCACATGCATATAACACCCAGTGAACCATATTTACTGACCTCCTGGGATGGATCTTAAACACTAGTCAAGGTCAAACGCACTTTTCCCCCTCTATGGCTATACTCTAACTCGCTCCTGGCTCATAGTAGCAATTACAGGCACCGACACATAGACTGAAACTTCTGTTTGACTGCCTCCTCTCTGTGTAACATGTGGCCATGCAAAAGGTATAAAACCAATAGTGCTCTCCATACGTTTTAAAACAATTTAATAAACTCTAAAATGGGACACTCACAAACAAATGCACTCTCAGTGTCATGTTCTGTGCATAGTATAAAAGTAAACCACCTTTTCACCGCAGGGTCTCCACCCCACCCAGTGGTGGCATCAAATGTGCTGACAATCAAGGCTTCCTCAGTAACTACATGACCACATGGAGAGGAGAAGGTCTAACAGAAGTTTCAGTCCATGTGTCTGTGCCTGTTACTGGGAGCCAATTGGAGTATAGCCCTAGAGGGGCAAAAGTGTGATTGACCTTGACTAGTGATTAAGGTTCAGCCCAGGAGGTGAGCGCATACGGTTCACTGGGTGCTCCATTGAAGAGAAGTCTGGTATATATGCAATTCACTGGTGGTTGGTCACACATACATTTTTTGGGACTTTTTTTTGTTTAATTTGGGACTCGTTTATTTAAGAGACACTGTTTTAGTTGCGCTGCATCATTATTTGTATAATTTTTTTTTTACATTCTGTCACCAGTGCAGTACAGCATCATCATATTACTGGTGTGGCAGTGGTCAAGGACACTGACTGGTGACAGTATTTTTTCGTATTTATTTTTAACACACTGTGACCAGAGCAATACAGTGTTATCAGAACAACACAGTACTACTATGGGGAAATTATCAAGATTTTATTTTTTTACACATTGTGATTGCTTATACCAGTGAATTTCACTGGTATAAGCAACTATTTTTACTAAATGACACTTGACTGTGTGTATTGTGGATCGCTGTGATTGGCCACAGCTAATCACATGGCCCTGCCTGTACCATGTGATCACTGTGACCCATAACAGCTAGCAACACAATTGTACACAATGAATGGCATGAAATTAGGCCATCAATTGTTTACATTTTGTCATGTGATCTGTTTGATTGCCCCCCCCCCCCCCCCCCCACACACACACACACACACACACATCCTACCCCATGTGAATGAGTATGGGGTACATACATTCACCAAGAAAAAATTTGTAGTGAAAAAAAAGACAGACAGTTTTTGGCTAGTCCTTAACCACTTGCTGTAAAAGCAGTAGCAAATCAACATTTTCAGGGTCGCATGCGATGGGTTTAATGCGATGCGCATGGAAAAACACCTAAATACCGCATGCGATCTGGTTCTGTGAATGGAGACCAGCATTTTAGTTTGTATATGATTGGATAATAGAAATCAGCAGAGCATCCCCTCATTTCAAAGCTACCCCTCAGATTTAGAGCAAATGCACTTAAAGGTGCACAGTATATTTGCCTTTTTAGGAAATCAACCTCCCCGTGTAAATTATACAATTTCAAAATCATTACATGCATTTATATGCCCTTAGAAATGTCCTATAAATAAATGCATGCCATTGGCGGTGTGAAGGAGGAAAACAGTAGTTGGTTTGGTAGGCGAGAATTTTCATAAGCTGCTGCATTCATATATTTCTCATTATGCAACAGTTTTTAGGTGGAACATGATTGTAGTGTTGTAGTTGTGATTGTAATTGGATGCTTTCTGTAATTCTTTTCTCGTTAATTACTGACACACAGGCTAAAACACTGAGAGTGACAGCCTCAATTGACAAATGGAAGATTTTTTTCTTCCTCAGCTGCCCTTAAAATTTTTTTGCTTGTCCTATTTCAGCACTCTAAGTCAAGTAGGAGCGCACTGTTTTTAGCCATTCACTCCTCACTCTGAGGCTCTCCTTGTTCTATTGGATAGACTCAGAATTCCTCCGACATTCCTTGTGTGCTCTCCGTATTCCCCCTTCTGTTCTCTATGCCTCTGTCCCAAGTCCTTAGTCCCATGAACCTGTGACCTTTGTCTGCAACTTTCTTTTTATTATTCCTCACTCCCACTTCTTACTTGACAGGGCAAAGACATTTCCTTTAATTTTTTTTTCCCTCCAAATCTCCAGGCAGAATTTTTGACCTGCTGCTGTTTGTGACTGAGGAGAAAACCCTTTTTCCACATTCAGTATTAAGTGTTTTCTTTTTTGTTTTAAGATAAATTGAATTGCTTGGATTCATGCTACATCTTCAGCATTTTTAAGGACTGTTTGCTAAACAAGCCTTTATTTCAACTCTAGTATTTAAGAAATAATAGTTTTTTTTTTTTTGTGTTGAACGGCTTAAGGGCCAATTCACAGTAGTGCGGCGACAGGCGTTTTTATGCACTGGAAAATGCCAGTCACCACGAGGACACACAGAAAACAATCGTTTTCTATGTGTCCTATTCACACTTAAACCCAGCCCAGAGCTGCGCTGCAGTGATGTGCACTAAAATGCAGACATGCGTTTTATTGCAGCCTATCAGACAGGATCCGAACTACTGATGACATAGGTGTGTCCTTCCCTATGGTGTTAGTCCCACTCCTCTTTTTGGAAGACAAAGAGTACTTGGGTGTAGTTAAAACACCGCAGAAGGGAGGCCCTTTAATAGGGCTCACCAAGCCCCTATGCAACAATCCTGCTAAGCAACTTTAGCCGCCTGCCAAGCAACACCTGGTGACTCACATGACCCAAGTAAGGAAAAATTAACCAATTAGCCTCCATCGATAGAAACGTACCTATCTTTCAGCCTCATCAGAGGCTCCTACGTTTTGCAGTAGAGGAACGTCACTTTCAGTTTGTGGCTCTACCCTTCGGGCTTGCTACGGCTCCCCGGGTGTTCACAAAGGTCCTAGCACCAGTACTGGGTCTTTTAAGGGCCCAAGGGATCCTGGTGCTCAGGTATTCGGACGACCTCCTGCTCAGAGATCACTCAGTACGGGCTCTAGAACAGAGCATAACATACTCAGTGAGGTATTTGAAAAGCTTAGGCTGGATCATAAATACCGAAAAGTCATCCTTGAGACCAGCTCAAAGTCTAAGATATTTAGGTCTGATTCTAAACGTGGTCCAAGCAAGAGTATTCTTGCCACTCGTAAGGATCTGTGCCCTGAAGGATCAGGTGCATCAGATAAGGGGCAGCAGACAACCCTCCATTCAGCTCTGTATGAGTCTTTTAGGGAGGATGGTATCCTCCTTGGAGGCAGCGCCCTTTGCCCAGTTCCATTCAAGGCCTTTACAACAAGACATCCAGGAAGAAAAGTCCTGGATTATCCAATGTGCTTATCTCCTCAGGCATGCTTAAGCCTAAACTGGTGGTTGCAGGATCAGAACCTGTGAAATGGAAAATCCTTTCTATCGGCAACATGGAGAGTACTGACTACAGATGCCAGTCTCTCAGGCTGGGGAGCGACCCTAGCCAGGCTTCACAGCTCAGGGGAAATGGTCAGGGACAGAGCAGACCCTGCCCATCAATGTCCTAGAATTATGGGCAGTACGTCTGGCCCTGCGGTCCTGGACAGTGAAGCTTCAGGACTGCCCCATCAGGGTTCAGTCCAACGATGCCACGGCAGTGGCCTATATAAACCACCAAGGCGGTACTAGGAGTCGTTCAGCTCTGAAGGAGGTGAACTACATACTAGCCTGGGCAGAGGGACATGTGCCAATGATATTGGCAGTCCATATCCCGGGAGCAGATTATCTCAGCCGCCAGCAGATCTGCCCGGGGGAATGGTCCCTACACCCGAGTTGTTCCAGGAAATTTGCCAACGCTGGGGATCGCCAGAGGTCGACCTACTGGCATCCAGGTTCAACAACAAGCTACAGCAGTTTGTGTCTTGAACAAGAGATCCTCTGGCAATTGGAGCAGATGCTCTGATAGTTCCATGGAGACAGAGGTTTATGCTTTCCCTCCGATCCCTCTCCTTCCACATTTGTTGTGCAGGATTTAGAGAGAGGGGGTTCCAATCATTCTGGTGGCACCAGCTTGGCCCAGAAGGCCCTGGTTCCTGGATATTGTGAGACTGGCGATAGACGGGCCATGGACACTTCCACCTTGTCCCGATCTACTGTCTCAAGGTCCTATATTCCACCCCAATTTACAGTCTAAATTTGACGGCATGGCTATTGAAGCCAGGGTGTTAAAGGACCCTGGCATCTTGGTACAAGTGGTGTCTACTCTAGTGAATGCTAGAAAAGCTGTTACTAGGAAGATTTATCATAAGGTCTGGAAGACTTGTATTGCTTGGTGTAAAGCCAGAAAATGGCATCCTCGGAAATATGTGATTGGGAGAATTCTCTCTTTTCTACAGTCAGCTGTGGAAATCATATTGGCTTTAAGTACAATCAGAGGTCAGGTTTCGGCCCTATCAGTATTCTTCCAAAGGCCTTTAACCTCCCATTCACTGATCCGAACCTTTATGCAAGGAGCAACTCGCTTGCTTCCCCCCATTAGGTCACCTATGTGTCCTTGGGACTTGAACTTGGTGCTGTCTGTGTTACGGAAACAACCATTTGAACCTATTAAGTAAATTCCATTAGACTTGCTGTCATGCAAGCTAGCCTTCCTGATGACGTTCACCTCGGCTAGAAGGGTGTCAGAGTTGGTGGCCCTTTCATGCAGGGAACCGTACTTGATCCTTCACCATAACAGAATCGTGTTACAACCTGTTCCATCCTTTTTGCCAAAGGTGGTGTCGGCCTTTCATTTAAATCGGGATATTTATTTAGCTTTCTTTTTTCTCTCAGCCTCGTTCGTCGGAAGTGAGATGACTGCATTCTTTGGACTTTGTCCAGGCAGTCAAGGTTTATCTGTCTAGATCTCCCAGGATCATACTACTCCTTTTTTTTTTTTGTGTTACCAAAAGGACCCAAGAAGGGGCAGGCAGCTTCCAAAGCTTCCGTTGCCAATTAGGTCCTTCAATTGGTCATTCAGGCCTACGGTCTGAAACATAAAGCTCCTCCCTTTAGGGTGGGAGCTCATTCTACCGGGGGTGTAGGAACCTGCCTTGTATCTGTGACTCATATTTGTAAAGCCGTGTACACACGAGCGGTCTTTTCAGCATCAAGCGTCCGACGGACTTTCAACAGAGTTACGACGGACTTTCGGACGACCGGACTTGCCCACACATGAACGGACTAAAGTCCGTTCGAAAGTCCTTTGGTATGAATGTGATGACGTACGAAGGGACTAGAATAAGAAAGTTCATAGCCAGTAGCCAATAGCTGCCCTTGTGTCCTTTTTTGTCCGTCGGACTAGCATACAGACGAACTGATTTTTCGACCGGACTTGAGTCCGTCGGAAAGATTTGAAACATGTTCCAAATCTAAAGTCCGTCTGATTTTCGCCAGAAAAAGTCCGCTGAAGGTTCAATGAAGCCCACACACAGTCGGATTGTCCGACGGATTTGTTCAGTCACACCAGTCCGGTCGAAAAGTCCGCCCGTGTGTACACGACATAAGGCTGCTACCTGGTCTTCAGTGCATACGTTCACAAAATTTTAATAAGTGGATGTTCGAGCAGCCGAGGATTTGGCTTTCGGCCGCAGTGTACTGTGAGCTGCCGTATAAGTTCTGATGGCTATTGTTTGGCAGGGTGTCTCCCTCCCCTCAAGGCTATTGCTCTGGGATGTTCCAGTAGGTACTGAATATTAGCCTGATTCTGTGTCCCATGATGTATGAAAAAGAAAATAGGATTTTTTTTGTCATATTTACCTGTAAAATCCTTTTTGAGTACATCATGGGACACAGAGATCCCTCCCTTCTTTTTTAAGGATTTAATGCTTGCTACAAAACTAACGTACTTCCTGTATGGGAGGGGTTATATAGGGGATCACTTCCTGTCTGAAGACCTTTGGTCTACCAGTGTCCATTCACCTAATGATGGAGTATAACCCAGCAGGTAATGAATATTAGCCTGACTCTGTGTCCCATTATGTACTCAAAAAGATTTTACAGGTAAGTATGACGTAAAAATCCTATTTTTTTCTAAATAAGTGTGCTTCTAAGACCGCCTCGCAAATACGATGTGACAAAGTATTGCAACATTTTATTCTCTAGGGTGTTAGAAAAAAAATGTATAATGTTTGGGGGTTTTAAGTAATTTTCTAGCAAAAAAAAAATGTTTTTAACTTGTAAAGAACAAATCTCAGAAAGAGGCTTGGTCCTTAAGTTGTTAAAGCCTGGCAGAGCACACTGTACCTTTCTTATAGAAAAACAAGCGCTGTAAGTACCTATTTAAAGCTGTCTTCAGGCCAGGCCCACATGACTCGTGGCCGCTGTACAGCCCTGATGGATGGATACTGCCGGAGGGGCAGTGATCTTCCTCTGACGTCAGCCAGGGAGATCACATGGCCGCTCAGCCTCTCCTGCAGTAGCCATGGAAACTGGCTGAGAGTCACGTGACCGGCCTGAAGACATCGCTAAAACTTTATTTACAGCACTCGTTTTTCTAAAAGAAAGGTACAGTGTGCTCTGCCAGGATATGAAAGACTTGTATTGCTTGGTGTAAAGCCAGAAAATGGCATCCTCGGAAATATGTGATTGGGAGAATTCTCTCTTTTCTACAGTCAGCTGTGGAAATCATATTGGCTTTAAGTACAATCAGAGGTCAGGTTTCGGCCCTATCAGTATTCTTCCAAAGGCCTTTAACCTCCCATTCACTGATCCGAACCTTTATGCAAGGAGCAACTCGCTTGCTTCCCCCCATTAGGTCACCTATGTGTCCTTGGGACTTGAACTTGGTGCTGTCTGTGTTACGGAAACAACCATTTGAACCTATTAAGTAAATTCCATTAGACTTGCTGTCATGCAAGCTAGCCTTCCTGATGACGTTCACCTCGGCTAGAAGGGTGTCAGAGTTGGTGGCCCTTTCATGCAGGGAACCGTACTTGATCCTTCACCATAACAGAATCGTGTTACAACCTGTTCCATCCTTTTTGCCAAAGGTGGTGTCGGCCTTTCATTTAAATCGGGATATTTATTTAGCTTTCTTTTTTCTCTCAGCCTCGTTCGTCGGAAGTGAGATGACTGCATTCTTTGGACTTTGTCCAGGCAGTCAAGGTTTATCTGTCTAGATCTCCCAGGATCATACTACTCCTTTTTTTTTTTTGTGTTACCAAAAGGACCCAAGAAGGGGCAGGCAGCTTCCAAAGCTTCCGTTGCCAATTAGGTCCTTCAATTGGTCATTCAGGCCTACGGTCTGAAACATAAAGCTCCTCCCTTTAGGGTGGGAGCTCATTCTACCGGGGGTGTAGGAACCTGCCTTGTATCTGTGACTCATATTTGTAAAGCCGTGTACACACGAGCGGTCTTTTCAGCATCAAGCGTCCGACGGACTTTCAACAGAGTTACGACGGACTTTCGGACGACCGGACTTGCCCACACATGAACGGACTAAAGTCCGTTCGAAAGTCCTTTGGTATGAATGTGATGACGTACGAAGGGACTAGAATAAGAAAGTTCATAGCCAGTAGCCAATAGCTGCCCTTGTGTCCTTTTTTGTCCGTCGGACTAGCATACAGACGAACTGATTTTTCGACCGGACTTGAGTCCGTCGGAAAGATTTGAAACATGTTCCAAATCTAAAGTCCGTCTGATTTTCGCCAGAAAAAGTCCGCTGAAGGTTCAATGAAGCCCACACACAGTCGGATTGTCCGACGGATTTGTTCAGTCACACCAGTCCGGTCGAAAAGTCCGCCCGTGTGTACACGACATAAGGCTGCTACCTGGTCTTCAGTGCATACGTTCACAAAATTTTAATAAGTGGATGTTCGAGCAGCCGAGGATTTGGCTTTCGGCCGCAGTGTACTGTGAGCTGCCGTATAAGTTCTGATGGCTATTGTTTGGCAGGGTGTCTCCCTCCCCTCAAGGCTATTGCTCTGGGATGTTCCAGTAGGTACTGAATATTAGCCTGATTCTGTGTCCCATGATGTATGAAAAAGAAAATAGGATTTTTTTTGTCATATTTACCTGTAAAATCCTTTTTGAGTACATCATGGGACACAGAGATCCCTCCCTTCTTTTTTAAGGATTTAATGCTTGCTACAAAACTAACGTACTTCCTGTATGGGAGGGGTTATATAGGGGATCACTTCCTGTCTGAAGACCTTTGGTCTACCAGTGTCCATTCACCTAATGATGGAGTATAACCCAGCAGGTAATGAATATTAGCCTGACTCTGTGTCCCATTATGTACTCAAAAAGATTTTACAGGTAAGTATGACGTAAAAATCCTATTTTTTTCTAAATAAGTGTGCTTCTAAGACCGCCTCGCAAATACGATGTGACAAAGTATTGCAACATTTTATTCTCTAGGGTGTTAGAAAAAAAATGTATAATGTTTGGGGGTTTTAAGTAATTTTCTAGCAAAAAAAAAATGTTTTTAACTTGTAAAGAACAAATCTCAGAAAGAGGCTTGGTCCTTAAGTTGTTAAAGCCTGGCAGAGCACACTGTACCTTTCTTATAGAAAAACAAGCGCTGTAAGTACCTATTTAAAGCTGTCTTCAGGCCAGGCCCACATGACTCGTGGCCGCTGTACAGCCCTGATGGATGGATACTGCCGGAGGGGCAGTGATCTTCCTCTGACGTCAGCCAGGGAGATCACATGGCCGCTCAGCCTCTCCTGCAGTAGCCATGGAAACTGGCTGAGAGTCACGTGACCGGCCTGAAGACATCGCTAAAACTTTATTTACAGCACTCGTTTTTCTAAAAGAAAGGTACAGTGTGCTCTGCCAGGATATGAAAGTTGCTGGCAGTGAGGAAAAAAGATTTTTAATTCTACTAGAATCGGCAGGGGGCGGAGACAGAGACATGCAGGAAGGAGGGGTGGAGGGGAGAGAGCAGAGGGGACAGCAGCGTCTGACAAAGGGCCGCAATTAGGCTGCAGTCACACCTGAGCGTTTCAAAGTCACACGTTTTTACCGCGATTTTGTAGCGGTTTTGCCACGATTTTGTTCAGGTCACCAATGTAAAAGACAGAAAAACGCCTGTAATCTGCCCCAAAGAGGCAGATATTCTTTTTTGAGCTTAGGGCGTTTTCCAGGCATTTTGCTTCAGGTGACAAAACGCTCATATGTGAACAGGTGCAGGTGAATGGGATTTTGCTTGTTGGGCGTTTTTCAGACGTTTTTTCGGGCGTTTCATGAGCAGAAAACGCTCAGGTGTGAATGCAGCCTTAAGGGTATTGGGTTGTATTGTGATATCATTGTTTGTTTTTATTTTTGTCTTTAAGATCCTTGAGGATCTCGATGAGCAGATGTATATCATAAGTTTACAAGAAGAGGCTCTACAACGAAAGTTGAATGGTATTTCATTTTTAATTCTTCAGAACAATCTATTTATTTTTATCCTTTTGTAGTCATTTAAATGTATCTCCACCTTTCTCCTTACTTTTTACTTAGATGTTGGCAGACAGAGCATTACAATACTAAAATTTGCAAATACTTTTCCTCATCTATCTTAATTTTTTATACCTTCACAGGCTGCTGGAATCACCCATTATTATTATTAATATTATTATAAATAATCAGTTTTTGCTTGTAGATGTGTTGGTGGTGTTCACCTGTCTATTGTTACATGACAGTGGAACATTTGCTCATGTATAATGTGTTCACACTGAACAATTGAACAACTTAAGGTGTATGTAAACCCAGGAACAAAAATGTAGCTTATTTTAGCTTACAGGTTCTTAGATGTGGTGGCTGCATTAGTTTTCTTTTTCAGGCTTTTTTCCCGTTTTCACCTGGTAATCCAGCTAATAGCACAATTCTTGCCCTGAGTGGCTATGCTTACTGCACTGTATCTGTGGAGGTAGCCATGGTTGTATTCCAGGCTGGACATCAAACAGGTCTTCCTCTCCATCACCCTATACATGAGGGGTGGGGAATTGGTGGTTTACAGAAGAAAAATAACTTTGTTTGTGCTTTCAAGTCAGCTCACAGAAAGTCATAAAGGTGCTGCATTTCTGGCAAGATCAACAGGTATTCTTTTATCTTTTATCATCACCCACTGAGGGACACATGAATTTAGGAATTCGTAAACATCCAGCTTGTACTTCTGCCTACATAAAGTTGGGACACTAGCAAACAAAAATGTTGAAGCTAGCCTCTGTATTACCCTGCCTTTAGCAGTCATTTTCGCTGGTATTCTAGGGAAAAAGAAGTCTTGACTATAGTTTTTTTTCTAGCACTGAGATAATCTTTGGTGCCATCTCATTGGTCATGGCAATTTTTATAGTTGGTTTGACCCCTTTTTGACCGCAGTAATGGCGTCATCACAGCTCAGGCCAGTCACACAGCCGGAGTCCACAAACCCGGAAAGAAGACGAGCCTTGAAAGATGGAGCCTTGTTTCAAGGAAGGTGCGCGATAGAAATATAGAGAAGAGGGTAAAGATGGAAGCATGACAGCGCTCCACTGGAGGGCTTCGTTCTAAGTCCAGTTTCATATAATGTGCTAGTATGCAATACATACTAGCACATTATGACATTGTCAGTTTAAATTTAAAAAGCCAGTGGTTTACTACCACTTTTAAGCATTCCTATGTTTCTTAATGATAAAGGAAATAAGATTTTTGTAGCTACCATAAAATCTTTTACTTGAAGCTCACTAAGGGATGCAGGTCTGACCCATCTGTGTTGTGGTGCTGTTCATAATGTTTTTCACAAAACTGAGGCATGACGGTTGGAGGTGGGGTTATACAGGAACTTGCTTCAATCTGTGTCCCAGCCTCCTGCAGGCAGCAGTATAATCCCACTGAATTTCTAACAATCCTGTGTCCCCCAGTGGACAGTAAATGCAAAAATCTTCTTTTTCTGTATCTGTTAAAAAATGTTCATAGACTAAACCATGATCACTAATGCAGCCACTACATCTAAGAAACTGGTGGGGTGAATTTACTAAAACTGGAGAGTGCAAAATCTGGTGCAGTTGTGCATGGTACCCAATCAGCTTCTATGTTCAGCTTGTTCAATTAAGCTTTGACATAACCTGGAAGTTGATTGGTTCTATGCAGAGCTGCACCAGATTTTGCTGCGCAACTTTGATACGACCTGAAGTAATGCCTGTGTAATGTTGAGGTCTATGGACCTCAATTTGCATCAAAGTCGGACCAAAGTAGTGCAGGGACTACTTTGAAGTCGCACAGATATGAACGGTTCCAAGTTGTAGGACAAGTCGCACGTGTTAAAGGGGCCTTATTCAACCCCCTTGAATGTTTGTTCCTGGGTTTATGTGCTTTTTAAAGCATAGTAAAGCAAGATAGATAATATTTATAAAAGTGATAATCTCTTTGTACACCCTTGCAAAGTCAAGTTTGTCATAAATGTGCAATTGTAATAAATGTAATGCCTCAAGAAAAAGCATAGAAAGAGTAGGCAAGGTACTTCATGTACATTGAAGTTTTTATGTTTAAGGGGACTTTACTTTTGAAATGTATTATTTATTAATTCATTTGGGCCTATTCACATCTTTATGTTTTGGTAGCGGATGATAAAACACTTTCAACTGCAGTTCACAGCAGCATGCAGCGGAAGTGCATTGCAGTGCCATTTATTTTGACATTTACCTTTACACATTTTTACAGTATCGCTTGAATAGTGGTTGATATAACATTTATTTGCATTTATGCATTATTGTAACACTGGTGGTGCTATTTATTTTGACTGACATTCCAAGGCACTACAGTAGTGGGCAAAGTAACCTGCACTACAGCGCATAACAATGCACTTGCTGTTCGCTGCGTTTTTTTAAAAAATGGGTCTGATACGCCTTAAAATGAATGGGCTACCTTAACCTTTTGCCATTGGAATGGGATTTTGCCATTGGTGGGCTTAAGAAATTCTCAACATCTGGAGGTGGAGGTGGGCTTGCCAATCGTGATCATTGTGATTGACTGTCAAAGTGCTTAAACAATCGGTCTCCCAATCGTAAACAATGTCTATGATGGCTTGGTCGCTGTGCTGGGAGGGTGAAGTGACAGCTGCTCAGCACAGAATTATGGTTCCCCATGGACGCATATGTGCAGCAGTTGGGCATTAAGGCCCACCAGTCCTGCCGCCATTTATATGTGTTCAGCCATCGAGAACAGGTAAATGCAACACATATTACCACCACAAGAGCCCGGATAAATGTATATGGGCTCTAAAAGTTTAATAACAAAAATAAAAAGTTTGGCAATGTCTTTCTTCCATACATGTCTCATTTTCTCCAAGACTACAAATGCACTTCAGCATTTTTAATTTATTATGATTATTATTATTATACAGGATTTATATAGCGCCAACAGTTTGCACTGCAGTTAACAAAATGAAGGTAGACATTACAGTTACATTACAATTTGGTACAGGAGGAATCAGAGGGCCCTGCTCATTAGAGCTTACAATCTAGGAGGGAGGGTTAATTGATACAAAAGGTAATAGCTGTGGGGGATGAGCTGATGGAGAAAGTAAAAGTGTATTGGACAGACGCAGGATAGGCTTCTTTAAGAGAAGGGTATTCAGGGATCGTCTAAAAATGGATAGATTAGGGTATAGTTGGATAGAATTGGGTAGGGAGTTCCAAAGGATGGGAGAAGCTCTGGTGAAATCCAGGAGGCGAGCATGGGAGGAGGTGACAAGGGAGCTAGAGAGCAGGAGGTCTTGGGAGGACCAAAGAGAGTGGCTTGGTTGGTATTTTGAGACTAGGTTAGAGATGTATATGGGGGCAGAGTTATGGATGGCTTTGTAAATTATTGTTAGGACTTTGAATTTTATTCATTGGGTGAGTGGAAGCCAGTGGAGGGATTGGCAGAAAGGGGTGGAGGACACTGAATGGTTGGTAAGGTGGATGAGTCTTGCAGTGGCATTCATTATGGACTGGAGGGGGTATGGTCTATGTAAAGTTAATCTAATGAAGAGGGAGTTGCAGTAGTCGAGGCAAGAGATAACCAGGGAGTGAATTAGAAGCTTGGTGGTGTCATTAGTTAAAAAGGGGCGTATTCTAGAAATGTTGCGGAAGCTAAGGCAGCATAATTTCGACAGGGATTGGATGTGGGCCTGAAAGGACAGTTCAAAGTCAATGGTTACCCCTAGCACCCTGGCATGTTGGGACGGACTGATGGTGCCATTGATCTTGACAGAGAAGTTAGGGGAAGGGGCATGTGGGGCAGGACATATTAAGAGCTCAGTTTTGGATAGATTCAGTTTGAGGAAGTGGTGTGACATCCAGGCTCATAATTCTGTTAGTAAATCAGTGATGCGTGAAGAGACAGATGGGGTGAGCTGAGAGGCAGAGCGATAGATTTGGGTGTCATGGGCATATAAATGGTAGTGGAAGCCATGAGAGGCTATCAGCTGACCCAGGAAGGACGTGTAGATCGAGAATAGTAGAGGTCCAAGGACAGAACCTGGGGGGACCCCGATGGTAAAAGGAGTTGGAGAGGAGGAAGTGGAGTTGTAAGTGACACTGAAGGTGCGGTGAGATAGGGAAGATTCGAACCAATGGAGAGTGCAGCCATGGAGACCAAGCAAATTTAGTTTTTTTGAGGAGAAGGGGGTGGTCAACTGTATCAAAGGTCCAAGAGTAAGAGTGCGGAATAATGACCATTGGTTTTGGCTGTTAGTAAGTCGTTTGTGAGTTTCAGGAGGGCAGTTTCTGTGGAGTGCTGTGGGCGAAATCCAGACTGAAGGGGATGAAGGTGGTTTAGAATAGTTCCTTCAAATACAGTACTTTTTTTGACTCTTTGGCCTCATGCACATTCAGCATTAATAATGCTGCTTTTAGGGCCATCTGGCTTTTTTTTCCCTGCCTCTGAACGCCCCTCCATGTTAGCCTACTCTACAGTTGGGTCCATATATATTTGGATATTGGAAAATTGGGCACAATTTTTTAGTTTTTTCCAGGTATTTACATAAAACCTATTCAAAACAAAACAAATCCATCAGAGGGATAGCAGCAACATTAAGAGTGGCTACATCAACAGTTTGATACATTCTGAGAAAAAACGAACGCACTGGTGAGCTCAGCAACATAAAAAGGCCTGGATGTCCACAGAAGACAACAGTGGTGGATGATCGCAGGTTCCACTCTATGGTAAAGAAAAACCCATTCACAACATCCAGACAAGTGAAGGACACTCTCCAGGAGGTGGGTGTATCATTGTCAAAGTCTACAATCAAGAGATTAAACTAATGCCGCGTACACACGGTCGGACTTTACGGCAGACTTTGCCCGGCGGACTTTTCGACGTACTTTACGACGGACTTTCTGAATGAACGGACTTGCCTACACACAATCCACCAAAGTCCCTTGAATTCGTATGTGATGACGTACGACCGGACTAAACAAGGAAGTTCATAGCCAGTAACCAATAGCTGCGCTAGCGTGGCTTTTTGTCCGTCGAACTAGCATACAGACGAGCGGACTTTTCGACCGGACTCGAGTTCGACGGATAGATTTAAAACATGTTTTAAATCTAAGTCCGTCCAACTTTTGAGAAAACAAAGTCCGCTGGAGCCCACACACGATCGAATTGTCCGACGAAATCCCGTCCGCCGGGCAAAGTCTGCCGTAAAGTCCGCTCATGTGTACGGCATAAGATTAATCTGTGTAAGAATGATGGGAAGAAAAAAGTGTGGAGAAGGCTTGGAACAGCTCATGATCCAAAGCGCACAATATCATCTGTAAAACATGGTGGAGGCAGTGTGATGGCATGGGCATGCAAGGCTTCCACTGGCAATGGCCAAGTCAATCGCCTGATCTCAACCTAATTGAGCATGCATTTCACTTGCTGAAGGCAAAACTAAAGGCAGAAAGACCCACAAACAAAGAAAAAATTAAGACAGCTGCAGTTAGAGCCTGGCAAAGCATCAGAAAGGAGGAAACACAGTTTTTGGTAATGTCCATGGGTTCCAGACTTCAGGCAGTCGTTGCCAGTCAAGGACAAAATCTTTAAAAAAAATGAACATTTTATTTATGATTATATTTGTCCACTTACATTTGAGCCCCTGAAAATGGGGGGGGGACTGTGTATAAAAATGGTTGCAGTTCCTAAAATTTGTACTTGATATTTATGTTCAACCCCTTGAATTAAAGCTGGAAGTCTGCACTGCATTTTTTCTTTTTTTTTTTTTATTCTGGTGGCATACAGAGCCAAAAGTATGAAAATTGTGCCTGTGTCCAAATATATATGGATCTAACTGTATGTGTCCATTCACACATAGGTCTTTAGAAGCAGCAAAAAAAATACACAGCCAGCACATCCAGGAGCAGCAGCAATTCGGCAGTAATAAACGCTTGACGTGTGTTAACGCATCTAAATGTGTGTTAATGCTAGGTACCACAAGTGCTTGAATGTTAATTAATTTCAATGGCCAGAATACATGTATTGTCCTGGCCAATGAAATGAATTTGTGCGTCAAGCGTTTTTTTCTGCCAAATCATTGCTACCAGGAGGAAAGGTAAGCTGGGCAAGCGCCCAGTGCGCATGAGTCCTTTAGGCCTTACTACACCAGCTCTACTTGTTTTCTGTGTGTTTGAGCAATTGTGACATTTTAATGAAGACAAAACCAGTGACCTGGAACACATGTTCACCATCTTGTAATCTCTCTTGTTGTCCGGTATGTTGCTAGTGTTTCTGGCCTCTGTTTGACATATTTCACATAGTTTGTTCCTATTCTGTGCAGTTGAAAGTTCAGAGTATGAGAAGTGACAGCTGATGATTGACACACAATAGGCTTCCATTCATCTGGGGTCACTTATACATAAAAGTCTTGTTTATTTATACACCATATTTGTGTGGTTATTTTTCCCAGCTCATGAAAGTTTTTTTTTTTTTTTGAGAAAACAAGTTTTAAAAATGTACTATATCTGTTTAATTAAAAAAGAAAATCCTCCAGTCTAAGGGCTCATCCATACCAGCAAGCCATGCTGATCTCTTGACTGCAGGTGTCTACTGGGAGTAAACAATGCCGATGCTCTGATCCTGGTACATCAGTGTTTAGTTTTTTGGGATGTTTTTGCTTGCTTGTAAGAACTTTATTGAATTGTCACATTTCATTCAGTTATTTTCACAAATCGGTTTTGTGATGTGGTAGTTTGCTTCAAAACCAGCCACACTGAATAAAATTACTGCTTACAGTACTTTTTTATGTCCAAACCACTGCAACGCGATTGTTTGCACTACCCTAATTAGAAATAAAGCTTATAGCCTTGTCTTGCACTGGACAAGGCTGCTCAAAGCTTTTGGTGTAAAAAAAGCTCTTAAAGAAAAGAACTCTGCATCACACACCACCTAGTACTACAACATAGAAGTATCGTCCAACATCTCATAAGCAATGGCAGGGCTTACCAGCTTATTAGAATATGATTGGCCTTATTTTTAGAAGTGTCTAAACAAAAATGAATTTTATTGACCATAACAAATAATGGAAACCGTGGGGTTGATATACCAAAACCAAAGAGTGCAAAATCTGGTGCGGCTCTACATAGAAACCAATCGGCTTCCAGTGTTTTGTTGTTTTTTTTTTTGTCAAAGCTTAATTGAACAAGCTGAAGTTAGAAGCTGATTGGCTACCATGCGCAGCTGCACAAGATTTTGCACTCTCCGATTATGGTAAATCAACCCCAATGTGCTTTTATATATCATGATAGCAGTCTAAAGGCGTCAACAGGTGTAAATTGAGCATTTATCTGGTGTTTCTACCGTACTTCTGGTTGGATCAAACAACATTCTTAGGGCACCTGTCAATAAGAATTGTGATTGATCACTGTTGGAAGCATCTCTATTTATTGAACACTGATAACCCTGACAAATCCACTGGCTAAAGCTGCCTACACATTATACAATTTTGTTGTTCAATTTCCTTTAGATTTACTTTTAACTATGTAGTGCAAGGGCCTGTCTGATTGCATACAATTTGAAAGTATTTAGGTTTGACCTCATAATATATGGTTTTGATAAATCTAAAGGAAAATTGTACAAGAAAATGATATAATGTGTAACCAGCTTTAGCAATCTTTGGACGTGAAACAATCATATTCCGTTTAAGTCTTTTACAGCTAATTACTATAATTGTTACTCAAGATAATTCCTTCCCTTCATGGGACAAATATACATGCAAGATGCAAATTGTTTGGAGGTTACACCATGTATACCCGGCTGGCCACCATCTGATGTAGGTTGCAGAAAAAGCTCTGTTTTGTTTTTATGGCCAGAAAGCATTACTGGGATTCATCTGCTTTTGGGGTAGATTTGTAGTGGATTCTGTCTTTTTCCTAAACTGAGGAAGTCACTTGAATGAATGACGAAACATCATTTATCATTACAGAACAAGTCTAGTTGAATTTCGCCAGTTACTACTAAGTGTATCTATACTACAGGAATTATGTCAGCTACCGTTCATACCTGACAAGCCACCAATAATAGTCTTATATTTATGTAGTTTGTATTCCCAGCCTGGTGACCATCTAGTTCTAGGCAGCAAAATTAGGAAAATGGGAGCCTACAACTTTAAGAAACAAGTCAACTTTGGTTACTTGCATATATCTACTGGGTTCACGCTAAAGGGATTTAAAAAAAAAAAAAAAGGATCCCCTATCCCTTATTTGATTGGGGCCTGTTACTAGCGTACCTTTTTCGGAGTACTGTGCCATCTGAGATATTGCCCACCTACCTATTGGGACAGGAAGCAGAGATTTTTAAAATACCAATACCAATAGCTTTTTTTTTTTAAATGAGCAACCTGAGGAGTTTCCGTTGCTGGACTCTATGGTTTGAAATGTATTCAGCTTTGTTTTTCATTATGAAATTATTCTACTTGGTAGCTGAAGTTGCTGATCTTTATATAAAGACATTCTTCACCTCACAGTGCTTTCTGTGTACATTCCAGCACACATGGGATGCAAGCATGAGGCTCGAAATGCACCTTCTGCAGTTGTGTGGATTTTTTAACTGATGCAGTTTGCAACATGCTCATCAATGCATATAACCCCGCATGGCATTACGTGCATGTCTTTAGAAGTGCATTGTAGCACGTGTTAAAACATTTTCTAAAATGTTTCCATTGATTTCAGTGGAAAACACATCTGGGGAAAAAGGCACAAAACTGCAAAGGTTTGTTTCCAGTCTTGGCATCCATTCATGCCATAACACTGTGCACTGCAATTCATGTGTAGGGGTGTGTTGGGTTAGGCACCAGTTCATTTTGAATGGGCTGTGAACACATTTCAATGCTTTAAAAAAAAGTTCTTGAACAATTTTGTTTTGAAACAACATATGGACCATTTTTATCTGTAGATGTGCTCTGGGGTAAAATTGACTTTGCATGTTCACACGCAAGATACAGGGTACTACGTTGTGTTAAAATAATGTTTGCCACAAACTTAGCGTTAACCCACTGCCATGCCAGATATTCCTAGCACAGGGAGTGTTCAATCTGAATAACCTCAGGAAACAAAAACAAGAGTGTGATGACAAGTCCTGTTCTTGTGATATCATCTAGGTAACTTGTCCTTTCACCAGCTAAAAACATTTAATTCAGAAGGTTAAAGTCAAGGGAACTAATGGTGTTCTGTACGGAAGAGCTTTCATCACTGTGAAACAGGTGAATTGAAGTAGAAAGTGGAAGAAACCAAGCGGCTCATTGAAATGATTATCCACTTTCCAAGCCTTGCTGCGTGAGTGGCATAGAGCAACGAAGATGGATTTTCAGCCATTCGCTGTGTATCAGATTGTCCACTGATGCAGTCACAGTCCTGCATTCTTCTTTGCGGAATCCAGTTTTTGCTGAGTTGAACAGTATTGACTAAGTATTAAATCAGCCTCTCTGCTGATGTAATTGATGTTTTAGCTTCTCCTTAATTAGCTGAATGGTGTAAGGCATTATTTGTTAGACTCGTTAACCACAAATTCATTTTTGGACTTTCACTTTCTGTAGATTATTTCATATCTTGAAATTACACCATTTTTTTTTCTGCTACACAAAGTTGCTCAATAAAGCATATCTTCAACCAATTACTAAAAGCTCATATAAGTGTTAATGTAAATTCAAACATTTTTTTTAATGTGTATATGTGTGTGTGTGTGTATGTATGTATGTGTATATATATATATATATATATATATATATATATATATATATATATATAAATATATATAAATATATATATATATATAATATATATATATATACATAATACACACGGGTCCATATATATTCAGACACAGGCACAATTTTCATACTTTTGGCTCTGTATTCCACCAGAATAAAATTAAAATGAAACAATCCAAATTGAGTTCTAGTGCAGACTTTCAGCTTTAATTCAAGGGGTTGAACATAAATATTAAGTACAAATTTTAGGAACTGCAACCATTTTTATACACTGTCCCCCATGTTCAGGAGCTTAAATGTAATTGGACAAATGAATATAATCATAAATAAAATGATCATTTTTAATATTTTTTGAGAATCCTTTACTGGCAACGACTGCCTGAAGTCTGGAACCCATGGACATTACCAAAGACTGTTTCCTCCTTTCTGATTCTTTGCCAGGCTTTAACTGCAGCTGTCTTCAGTTCTTTGTTTGTGGGTCTTTCTGCCTTTAGTTTTGCATTCAGCAAGTGAAATGCATACTCAATTGGGTTGAGATCAGGTGATTGACTCGGCCATTGCAGAATATTCCACTTCGTCTCCTTCAAAAGCTCCTGGGTTGCTTTTGCAGTGTACTTTGGATCATTGTCCATCTGTACAGTGAAGCGCCATCCAATCAGCTTTGCTGCATTTGGCTGAATTTGGGCTGACAGTATATCTCTAAACACTGCAGAATTCATCCGGCTGGTTCTGTCTTCTGTCACATCATCAAAAAACACCAATGACCCAGTGCCACTGGAAGCCATGAATGCCCATGCCATCACACTGCCTGCATCATGTTTTACAGATGATGATGTGTGCTTGGGATTATGAGCTATTTCAAGCCTTCTCTACACTTTTTTCTTCCTGTCATTCTGGTACAGAATAATCTTAGTTTTATCTGTCCAAAGAATGCTTTTCCAGAGCTGGTCTGGCTTTTTGTAGATGTTTTTTGGCAAAGTCTAATCTGGCTTTTCTATTCCTCAGGCTTATGAATGGTTTGCACCTTATGGTGAACCCTCTGTATTAACTCTTGTGAAGTTCTCTCTTGATTTTAAACTTTGACAATGATACGCCCACCTCCTGGAGACTATCCTTCACCTGTCTGGATGTTGTGAATGGGTTGTTCTTTACCATAGAGCGGATCCTGCAATCATCCACCACTGTTGTCTTCCGTGGACATCCAGGCCTTTTTATGGTGCTGAGCTCCCCAGTGTGTTCTTTTTTTCTCATAATGTACCAAACTGTTGATTTAGCCACTCCTAATGTTGTTGCTATCTCTCTGATGGATTTGTTTTGTTTTTAAAGCCTTAAAATGGCCTGTTTCACTTGCATGGACAGCTCATTTGAACGCACGATGTAGGTTCACAGCAATAGATTCCAAATGCAAATTACACACTATACCATTTTCTGTAGACTTTTTTTCCTTCAGATTTACCAAAACCATATAATATGAGGTCAAACCTTAAAGAAGTTGTAAACCCTCAGGGTTTTACACCTTAATGCATTCTATGCATTAAAGTGAAATACTACTCCCCTCCCCCCTGGCACCTGTTTCTATGATACTTACTTGCTGCCCCCCTCCCCTCTCTATACCTCCTAGATTTATTGGTTTTGAGAGGAGGGCTGAGAAGCAATGGTAGCTCACTCTGCTCATCATATGGATGGTATATGGATACTATATTGTTTTAAACTGATAAGGTGATATGAGATGAGTAACCTTCTAAGACTAATCACTAGACTGTCCATTTTATTTGCATATACAGTATCTCACAAAAGTGAGTACATCCCTCCCATTTTTGTAAATATTTTATTATATCTTTTTATGTGACAACACTGAAGAAATTACACTTTGCTACAATATAAAGTAGTGAGTGTACAGCTTGTGTAAGGCCTCATGTACGTACACTGCTATGTAATCTTATCAGTAAATGTACACAGAGTCGTTTATAGTCATTTCTAGGCAGTTGAGTTTAGAGGCATTTCAAGTGCCAAACGCTTCTAAACACGGTACCTCACGTTTAGCCACATTTCGTTAAAGGCATTTTTCATTTTTGAAAAAAAAAATATTTTTTTTCAAACGCTTCTAAACGCAAATGCGGCTAAACGTGGCATGTAAACTCAGCAAAATGGACGTTTTAAACGTGGGTTACTATCTGTCAAGTTAAATCATTCAGAAGAGGTTATAAAAATGTCCCGTGTACATTAAGCCTTACACTGTAAATTTGCTGTCCCCTCAAAATAACTAGATACATAGCAATTAATGTCTAAACCACTGGCAACAAAAGTGAGTACACCCCTAAGTGAAAATGTCCAAATTGGGAACAATTAGCCATTTCTCCTCCCCAGTGTCATGTGACTCGTTAGTGTTACAAGGTCTCAGGTGTAAATGGGGAGCAGGTGTTATCGCTCTCACTCTCTCATACTGGCCACTGGAAGCTCAACATGGCACCTCAGGGCAAAGAACTCTGAGGATCTGAAAAAAAGAATTGTTGCTCTACTCAAAGATGGCCTAGGCTATAAGAAGATTGCCAAGACCCTGAAACTGAGCTGCAGCACGGTGGCCAAGACCATACAGCGGTTTAAAACAGGTTCCACTCAGAACATGCCTAGCCATGGTCGACCAAAGAAGTTGAACACGCACATGCTCAGTGTCATATACAGAGTTTGTCTTTGGGAAATAGACATATGAGTGCTGCTAGCATTGCTGCAGAGGTTGAAGGGGTGGGGGGTCAGCCTGTCAGTGCTTAGACCATACGTCGCACACTGAATAACATTGGTCTGCATGGCTGTCGTCCCAGAAGGAAGCCTCTTCTAAAGATGATGCACAAGAAAGCCCACAAACCATTTGCTGAAGACAAGCAGACTAAGGACATGGATTACTGGAATCTGTCCTGTGGTCTGAAGAGACCAAAATAATAATTATTTGGTTCAGATGGTGTCAAGCGTGTGTGGCGACAACTAGGTGAGTGCAAAGAAAAGTGTGTCTTGCCTACAGTCAAGCATTGTGGTGTGAATGTCATGGTCTGGGGCTGCATGAGTGCTGCCGGTACTGGGGAGCTACAGTTCATTGAAGAAACCATGAATGCCAACATGTGCTGTGACATACTGAAGCAGAGCATGATCTCCTCCCTTCGGAGACTGGGCCACAGGGCAGTATTCCAACATGATAACGAACCCAAACACACCTCCAAGACAACCACTGCCTTGCTAAAGAAGCTGAGGGTAAAGGTGATGGACTGGCCAAGCATTTTTTCCAGACCTAAACCCTATTGAGCATCTGTGGGGCATCCTCAAACGGAAGGTGGAGGAACCCAAGGTCTCTAAGATCCACCAGCTACGTGATGTCATCATGGAGGAGTGGAAGAGGACTCCAGTGGCAACCTGTAAAGCTCTGGTAAAGAGGAGGAGCCAGGAGCTGAGGGACCCCAGAAGAGGAGAATCGGGGCCACTCTGTGCAAAACGAACTGCACAGAAGAGGTAAGTGTGACATGTTTGTTTTTTTAAACAAACCTTTATATATCCTTTTAAGAATTTCAATTTGTATGCAATCAGGCAGGCCCTTGCGCTACATGGTTTTGGTAAATCTAAAGGAATTCGGACAACAAAAGTTGTATAGTGTGTATGGGGTTTTAGAATTAACTTCAGACCTTTTACCCGCTTAATCAATGATGAAATAACGAAGGAGTAGCCCACACCTGGCCATAAAACAGCTTTTGATTCAATTGTCCAATTACTTTTGGTCCCTTGAAAAAGAGGGATGGCTATTCTTAAGAGTTGTAATTCCTAAACCCTTCCTCCGATTTGGATGTACATACCCTCAAATAAACCTGAGAGTGTGCACTTTCAGCCCATATCCATATAATATATATATGAATATATATATGTATGTACATACACACACTCACCGGCCACTTATTTAGGTACGGCCTGTTCAATTGCTCTTGGTAACACAAATTGCTAAACTGCCAACTCAATGCATTTAGGCCTCTGGACGTGGTGAAGATTATTTGCTGAAGTTCAAACTGAGCATCAGAATGGGGAAGAAAGGGGATTTAAGTGACTTTGAACATGGCATTGGTTGTTGGTGCCAGACGGACTGGTCTGAGTATTTCAAAAACGGCTGATCTACTGGGATTTTCATGCACAACCCTCTCTAGGATTTACAAAATATCCAGTGAGCGGCAGTTGTGTGGAGGGAAATGCCTTGTTGATGTCAGAGATCAGAGGAGAGTGGGCATACTGGTTCAAGATGATAGAAAGGCAACAGTAACTCAAATAACCACTGGTTACAACCAAGGTATGCAGAATACCATCTTTGAACGCACAGCACATCGAACCTTGAAGCAAATGGGCTACAGCAGCAGAAGACCACACAAGGTGCCACTCCTGTCCGTCAAGGACACAAAACTGAGGCTACCAAAATTGGACAAGAGAAGATTCGAAAAAGCGTTGCCTGGTGTGATGATTCTCGATTTTCAGCTGCAACATTAAGATGGTAGGGTAAAAATTTGACGTAAACAACATGAAAGGATGGACCTCTCCTGCCTTGTATCAAGGGCTCAGGCTGGTGGTGGTGTAAATGGTGTGAGGGATATTTTCTTGGCACACTTTGGGTCCCATAGTACCAATTGAGCGTCGTTTAAGCGCCATGTCCTACCTGAGTATTGTTTCTGACCATGTCCATCCCTTTATGACTACAGTGTACCCATCTGCTGATTGCTACTTCCAGCAGGATAATGCACAATGTCACAAAACTCAAATCATCTCATCACTAGCACACACATGCACGCATGGGCCCATCTTTGTCATTGTCAGTAAGCTGTTCCAAAGCAATGGTGTGCAGCCAATGCTGGATCAAGTATATGTAGACAGGAAGCCAACATAAGAAATAGAAAAAATGTAAAGTATTTTATAGATAAGAAAAGAAACATGGGAGATGTTTTTGATGAACATTCATTTAGAAAACTGTCACTATTTTAAATATCTGAAAAAAGAAAAAAAAAATTCTCCCTTTAGAAAAGGGTTAACACTTGTGCTGAACTGCTTGCATCCCTCACCCAAAACATTTCCGGGTCCCCTGCTGTGCGCTGTAGTTCTTTCCTCCTACTTCTCCATTACTGCTGTGTCCTGCAGTGATGTATATGCAGGGTTAAACCAGGCATTCAGAACTCCTGCAAGTGTGTCAAAGTATCCTCAGCAAGCTTATCTCTTTAAATTGTAAAGAAAAAAATGAAAAGGTGAACTAATGCTGCACCCCCTGCTGTACTTGCCTTCATGGGTGATCAGCTGTCAGCGCCCTCAGTCCAGGGATTTGAAATCCTTGTTCTTCTCTCTTTTTCTGCAGCTATTCCAGGATGAATCAGAGCGATTTTGATTGGTTAGCGCTGGCACGGGGAATTGCCCTGATCCTCCTGGAAGTGCTGCAGAGAGAAGAGGGAAAAGAGCAATGATTTCAAATCCTTGGACCACTGCACTGGCTGCGTACTGACAACTCATCACCCATGGAGGTAAGTACAGCTGGCCCGGGTGGAAGGGTGGGTTCTAGAAGTGATAGGCTACGTTTATTTTTTCATTGGAGCTACAATGATCACCAGCTATAGGAAAATATGTATTTATATGGAGTATCTAAAGGGTATACAGACATGCTATACCAACTGACTCCTAGTAGGTTCTGCATAGGAATACATGTAAAAAGTATTCTTCATCAAGTGCAGAAAGGAATAAGAATGTCTCGGTGTGAATGCCCTTGCCAATCCTTTCCCCATGCCTAACAAGGCTATTATCTTTTATTTTGCACGTTCTTGGCTTTTTTTTAAATTAATACAATAAAAAGGGTATTGATGATGTGCATAGTGCAGCAACCGGGTAGACTTTAGTTCACTGAAGTTTGATAAAAATTTGTTATGGGTTACTTGTGCTTTTCTAAATTATACATGTCTTTATGAAGCATGACTGGCCTGGTGAACCCAGTTGTTGAAGTGTGCTGGTAAATGAGATATCATCATTTCTTGAAGTTAGAAGAGATGCTAATTGCTTCTGTTAAAAATCCAATTTGGCTTTCATAACAAGCATGGCAAACTTTTGGTTTCTAACGTAGGACAGTGCACGTTCCAAGTGGAATGTCTAGACTTCCTGAATATCATTTTATATGTATGAGAAATTAGCTTCTCGAGAAGGTATATGTGCAGTAATCACCCTTAATCCAATTTTCTCACTACAAAGCTGTAAGGTCTCCAAGCTTGCATATTATCACTTTGTTCTGAATCCACTGAAGGATTAGCGTCTGTCTCTTACTTGGTGCTCAGGAAAGCTTGGCAGTCTCTTTATCAGCAGACGTATTAATCAAAGGAACATGCTGCTATCACTCTGCACTCGCATGCTAATGGAAAAATATACATGAGCTGCTAAAGTTTCTTTCACTTCCCTGTCATTTTGTTCCACATACATAGGTAAATACTAATCATGTAGTTTATGTATAATGGAATAAATGTATTTTTTGTGAAAGGTCAATCTGATACTTTGGTTTTTGATAGTAGATGGAGTGTTACACCACCTACAGCTTTTCATGTACCTTTTTGGGATTCTCTTGAGTTTCTGGGTCTGGACACCTGTTGTGGTCATAATGAGGGTTGGTCTCTCTCTTACTATTATTTATGTATATATATATATATATATATATATATATATATATATATATATATATATATATATATATATATATATTATATATACATATATACACACTATATTGTCAAAAGCATTGGGACACTTTGCACGCACATGAACTTTAATGGCATCCCAGTCTTAGTCCGTAGGGTTCAAAATTGCATTGGCCCACCCTTTGCAGCTATAACAGCTTGAACTCTTCTGGGAAGGTTGTCCACAAGGTTTAGGAGTGGGTCTATGGGAATGTTTGACCATTCTTCCAGAAGCGCATTTGTGAGGTCAGGTACTGATGTTGGACGAGAAGGCCTGGCTTGCAGTCTCCACTCTAATTCATCTCAAAGGTGTTCTATTGGGTTGACACAACTCTGTGCAGGCCAGTCAAGTTCCTCATCAGTGCCTGACCTAACAAATGCACTTCTGGAAGGATGGTCAAACATTCCCATAGACACACTCCTAAACCTTTTGGACAGCCTTCTCAGAAGAGTTGAAGCAGGTATAGAGGCAAAGGGTGGGCCAACTCTGTATTGAATCCTATGGACTAAGACTGGGAGGTGTCCCAATACTTTTGACAGCATAGTGCATATTCTGGAGTATGCAGCAAGAGGGTGCTGGGATAAGGAAAGATAGGTGGGAATGCTCAGAACATCCAGGTGGACAGGAAAAGATTAAGACATTTTACAGCAGGGAGTTCTCATTGTTGGAATAACAACTGAGGCAAAACAGATGCCAGCGACTGACCAGGCTCAGCAGGATCCCCATTTAGGAAAAATATCACTTTTGGATGGGCTGATCATATAAAACATTCTTCAAGGATTTTGCAAAGAAATATTTCACTTCCCTATAAGTCTTTGTCTCTCATTGAGTTCCCAGCTCTGTCCTTCCTGCTCTGTCACTATTAACAGACATGGCCCTTTCTAATAAATTCTCCATTTATAATTTATCATAGATACTTCCTTGCTTGATTTTGTAATAGATGTTTCTGAGGCTGACCCAGAACAGCATTTGCAGAGATCTTACCACTGGCATCCAAAAGAGAAAGCCATGTTCATCCCATTAGGATCCAGGGTTGGACTCAGGAAGGTGTTATCAGGCCCGATATTTGAAAGCAGTAAACAGTTTTAGCAGTACTAGTATCATTTAACATGGCAATGGACATGCATGATTGTACTTGTAAGTCTCTTTCTTTCTCATTCATTGAGGGATAAAGGAATTCAGAGACTGTTGGGTTTTAAACTGTTGCCTATGAAAGGATTTGTTAATCACAAAATAAGGGCAAGCCTTCTATTAGCATGCCTCAGGTTTTTGCTGGTGTCCCAAGAGAATGGATGTGTGTTCTCTACTGCCCCCAGACACGTGGAGACCAGTTCTACTGCCCTGGGTGCCTCTAGCTCATGATCCACTAACTGTTCTAGTGCTGCCTGCCCTGCATTCCCTCAAGCGCCTGACCCTGACCGCTTGGAATTTTGCCCTCTGAGTATATGCCATCCTCAGTTTTCCTTTTTTTTCTGACGGGCGTGGTTCTATCCTTGGCTTTATCATGGGAGGATTTCACCACAATCGTGCAGGATTTTTTATGCCAAATTGCAACTTTTGCTTGCTGACTCTAACAATAGAGACCATAAGTGTGCTTTCACTTTTCCCCTGCAGAAGCCTCATCTGAAAATAAGGCTGCCCCTTGCTTGGTTGCTCAGTAACCTCCCTTTTGAAGTTGAAGTCCTTTCTTAAAATATCTTGGAAGATCCTTGACGGATGCCATCCTGTTGGACTGGGGAGAAGTCCTGGACATTTTGTCGGTGTATGGAACTTGGGAGTCCGAGGAATCTTATCTCCTGATCAACATTGTGGAACTTAGACAATTTGATTTTTCCTGCAATGCTGGACACTCAAACTGGATAATCATCTGATCAGGACTTTAACCTGTAGTTTACATCAACCGCAGAGAGGAACAATAAGCCCTGCCATGACGAGAGAGTAGAAAGGATTTCTTAATCGTACATCAAAGGACACAGAGCCATAGTAATTACTATGTGGCTTATAGGCCACCTTCAGGTAAACAGAAAGTTGCCTCCCTATATAACCCCTCCCGTTAATGGGAGTACCTCAGTTTTTTCGCCAGTGTCTAAGGTGTTGGTCACGAGTAAAGATGCGCTGTGCTGAGCTCCACTGGAGCAATCTTTGCTGGGGCTAGCTATGCAGCCGGATCCATTCTAAGTGTCTTTTCAGGCTGAATTGAATGGTACCCGGGCCTCGCGGCGGAAGAAACGAGGTTTAGCACGTAACGCTTCTCTTTTTAGAGAGCTGGACCCCGGGATCCAGTGCTTTGGTGTTTTCAGCCATAAAGTTTTTACTGGGGAAGAAGTCACGTGACCGTGACGGGACAGGCACTCAGATACTGACGTAGGCAGACGAGCTCGCCGACAAAGAGACAAAGACATATTGAGAACCCCATCTGGTCCAGGGGCATAAGGGAGAAGCTGCCATTACCAGTGACTATATGCGGTTACCTTTTACCGCAAGGTAAGAGGCCACTTCTCACCAATGTGTGTCCTGTGCACGAAGAGATTTCCACGTTTCTAGCACCTTATTGCACTATTTTGCACATTTGAATGCTCTTTCACAGAAAAAAGATATAATCCCATTGGACTATATTCTCAGTTTTTTTGCACACTTTGGAATTATTTTGCACACCTTTGATTTATTTGGACTTCCATAGTCTTTGCAGTTGATACACTTTTTTGCTGTATGCGTGGTTTGCACACTGATTTGCATTTTGCACAGATCCTTTGCACTCTGCACAAGAAAATTTACTATTGATAATTTTGTACATATAAATATATATAATATTTTTTATATATATATATTGTTTTGCTAATTTGCACAGTCTATTTATTTTATTTTTTTTGTTGTGTGTGTATGTATATATATATATATATAATATATATATATATATATTACACCTATTCCTAGTTGGATACTTACCACATCCAATTTAGTGGCACTATCAACTTACTTTTGCACGCTGCACTTTGTCATCAGTATTGTGTCACATTGTATGTATTGTTTTACAGTTTTTTAATAATATTTATATATCCTTTCAGTATTGGATGCTTATGTGCATGTGGACACTACCTTTGTGTACTGCTACCTTTAGCAATATATTTTCTGCACTTTACTCAGAATAGCACAGCACCAACCCCCACTGTTATTTCATTGCTCTATGGGTTTGGCTTGACCCATATTCGGTGCCTGCAGCAGTTCCACCTTGAGTTCCCACCTCCTTTCATGGTAGCGCAGGAATAACTATACATCCTTAGTACCTGGAAAGTGGTAACAACATATGCCAACCTTTTTTACGTTGGGGAGCAGTCCTGGAAGAGGCAACTGTCCAAGAGAAATGGTCCAGATCAGAAATGACCTTGTCCATTAACATTCTACAGATTCGGCCAGAGCACTTGGCCCTGAGGGCCTGAACTTTCAGTTTACGGAATTGTCCTGTCAGGATCCAATCTGAGAATGCCACAGCAATGGCCTCTATCAATCACCAAGGGGGCACAAGAAATTGTGCGGCCCAGAGAGAGGTGAATCATATCCTATCTTGGGCAGAAACAATGTACTTTGCCTATCGGCAGTCTTCATTCATTCTAGGAATAGAAATTTGGCAGGCGAACTACTTAAGTCGCCAGCAGTTGTTCCCAGGAGAATGGTTCCTTCACCCTGATATCTTCCTGTCAATGTGTCAAAGATGGGGGATCCCAGACGTAGATCTTTTTGTGTCCAGGTTCAACAAAGAAATCGACAACTTTGTGTCAAGAACAAAGGATCGGCTAGCATGCAGAACAGATGCCTTGGTGTTCCCGTGGAATCAGTATTCACTGATTTATGCATTCCCTCCAATTCTGCCTACGTCCACAACTTCTTTGCAGGATCAAGCAGGAAGGGAAGTCAGTGATTCTTGCGTGGCCCAGGAGATCTTGATATGCAGAGATTATAAGGATGGCGGTAGGGGTCCCATGGACCCTACCACCACGTCCAGACCTTCTCTCGCAAGGTCCGGTATTCCATCCTACCTTTCAAACACTAAATTTAAAGGTTTGGCTATTGAGACCCACATTCTGAAGAAACATGGGCTGTCAGGTTCAGTGGTATCTACCTTGGTTAATGCAAGGAAGCCGGCCTCCAGAATCACATATTATAGAGTATGGAAGGCATATCCTGGGATGAATCCAGGGGTTGGCACCCCAGGAAGTATGTCATAGGTAGAATCCTTGACTTTCTGCAGATGGGGTTAGAAAGGAAGCTGGTCTTGAGTACTTTCAAAGGCCAGGTCTCGGCCTTATCGGTATTGTTTCAACGACCACTTGCTTTGCATTCTTTGGTTCGTAGTTTTTTTTTCGGGGGGTAACACGGCTTAATCCCCCGGTTAGGTCACCCCTGAACCCTTGGGGCTTGAATTTAGTTCTGTCGGCATTACAAAAACAGCCTTCTAGAGCCGATGCAACATATTCTCTTGGTCCTTTTGACAAGGAAACTAGTTTTTCTGGTAACCATATCTTCTGCAAGAAGGGTATCTGAGTTGGCTGCTCTTTTTTGTAAAGAGCCATATTATTCACAAGCATAAGGTAGTATTGCGTCCTCATCCTAACTTTCTACCAAAGGTAGTGACAGGTTTTTATCTAAACCAGGATATTGTTATACCTTAATTTTTTTCCAGAACCCTGTTCTATGGAAGAAAAATCATTCTCTTGATGTGGTGAGAGCAGTCAAGGTCTACTTAAAGGCAACTGCTCAGATTTGAAAAACGGATGTTTTGTTTGTGTTGCCTGAAAGTCCTAAAAGAGGACAGGCAGCATTGAAATCTACATTTCTAAATGGATTCAGAAAGTAACTGTTCAGGCTTATGGTTTAAAGAGGAAGATTTCACCCTCTCAAATCAAAAGCGCACTCCACTAGGACTGTTAGTGCTTCGTGGGAGTGCATCACCAAGCTTCAATGGTTCAAATCTGCAGGGCCTCAACTTGGTCTTCAGTACATATACTTACCAGATTTTATCAGGTGAATGTAAAAAGGCATGAGGATATCGCCTTTGGGCATAGTGTGCTGCAGGCAGCAGTATAACTCCTCTAGTCTCATATTGCCACTTATTCTGTTGTGTCTCCCTCCCCTCAGTTGGCATTGCTCTGGGACTTCCCACATAGTAATTACTATGGCTCTGTGTCCCGTGATTTACGATTAAAAAAATAGGATTTTTATAACAGCTTACCTGTAAAATCCTTTTCTTTGAAGTACATCACGGGACACAGGGGTCCCTCCCCTCCTCCTGGTATACACGTGTATTGCTTTGCTACAAAAACAGGTACTCCCAAAAGTGGGGGGGTTATATAGGGAGGCAACTTCCTGTTTAGGGTGTGCCAGTGTCCTTCACCTGAAGGTGGCCTATAACCCACATAGTAATTACTATGGCTCTGTGTCCCGTGATGTATTTCAAAGAAAAGGATTTTACAGGTAAGCTGTTTTTGTCCTGGGCAGAACTACACATTCCAGCCCAGTCTGCTGTTTACATGTTGGGTATGGACAGCTGGCAGACAGATTTCTTGAGCTGGCAACACCTAGATCCAAGGGAATTGTTTCTATATCCGGAGGTACTAGTCTATTGATCATGTCCTCTAGCCTCATAATGGTAGGTCTATACCTCTGTATAGATTTGAGGCTGGAGGAATAGTCTGACACCTGTGATGCACTGACCTCAGTTGCAATGCATTGCAGGCATTAATGCAAAAAATAAATGCACATTTTTTCTTTTTTCCAATATGGGTGCATTTTTTACTCTTTACAAAAGTGTAATATGCCTTTAAAGACAAGTGGGGATCCTGCCATGACGGTCCTTCTTCAGGAACTTGAACCTTTATTTTTGATCTGTGATCCTGCACTCTAGTCCTGTCACGCACTGCTGTAGTAAAGACTACAAGTGACCCTGCCGACACACATTGTGCAGGCAGAGCCCACTGTTTTACTATCGAAAAGTAGATCCATAGTGATGATGTGCAGTTGATCCTGGAATGAGTACATGCTAACAGAAAGTGAGTGAAAAAGACTAGAGGAGAGCAGCAGCACTGAGATACAAAATGAATGAAAAAAGGTTGAAACTAAACTTTATTAAAAAAACTCCAGCTGTTTGTGATACACAGTGATTTTAGTGCTTTAAAATGGATGTAAACCCGATTCATGAAATCTGAGCTGGGCACATATATCTGCAGTGTTTTCTTATCGCTCTTTAAAGCACTATGTCCCATAGCTTTCTCCTGCTCCGTTCTTCTGTTTGCCTGATAACTCCTGACAAGTTCTCCATCACATATGATAAAAGCAGCCGGAGTTTTGTGTTGGGGAGGGTACTATAAATAGATTAGCACAGAGCTGAACGATTCAACAAACAGCTCTTAAGCACTTACAGACTGCCCGCCGTTGTTATACGTCGGTACTTTGAAGAGGGATATCATTGTTATGGCAGCAGCAAGCTACCATAAGCCCGGTATCCTCTTCTTCAGCAGGCGGTCCGCTTTAGGATAAAAGTGGTCTCTGCGGTGGATTTAGCGCAAGATCACTTTTATCGGCGCTTACTGAAGCCATTGGTAGCGGCGGAGGCGATCAGGTCCTCTTTCGTGTGTGTTAAGGAGACGAGTGGTGGGAAGATGGCCCCCACCCTTCTCCATATTTTTGCAGGGCGGAAGTGACGTCAAAACGTCAATTCCGCCCGCAGCGCTTAAAGAGACATTTCTTTTTGTTCTGTTTGTGGCTCTACCCTTCGGGCCTGCTACAGCTCCCCCCGGTGTTCACAAAGGTCCTAGCACCAGTACTGGGTCTTTTAACCGCTTGACATCCGGAGGCCGTCATATGACGGCCTCGACTTTCAGGGCTTATATCTGAATGATGCCTGAGGCTACAGACATCATTCAGATACCGGCATTTTCAGCCGGCGATTCCATACACCATAAGAACGATCATAGCGGCTGTTCCGCCGCTTGATCGTTCTTACGGGCGGCAAAATAAAAATTTTTAAGTAAAATTAACAATAAAAAAAAAAATAAAAAATTTTAAAGCGCCCCTGTCCCCTTGAGCTTGCACGCAGAAGCGAAACGCATTCGTAAGTCCCGCCCACATATGAAAACGGTGTTCAAACCACACATGTGAGGTATCGCCGCGAACGTTAGAGCGAGAGCAATAATTTTGGCCCTAGACCTCCTCTGTAACTCAAAACGTGTAACCAGTAAAAAATTTTAAAGCGTCGCCTATGGGTATTTTGAAGCGTGACAGGTTAGGTATCTATTTACTCAGCGTAACTTCATCTTTCACACAATGCAAAAAAATTTGGCTAACTTTGCGGTTTTGTTTTTTTTTAAAGCATGAAACTGTTTTTTTAAAAAAAAAAAAAAAGCGTTTGAAAAATTGCTGCGCAAATACCATGCAAGATAAAAATTTGCAATGACCGCCATTGTATTCTCTAGGGTCTCTGCTAAAAAAACATATATAATGTTTGGGGGTTCTATGTCATTTTATAGCAAAGAAATTATGATTTTTGACATGTAGGAGCGAAGTGTCAGAAATGGCCTGGATGCGAAGTAGTTAAGGGCCCAAGGGATCCTGGTGCTTGAGTATCTGGACGACCTGCTCAGAGATCACTCATTACAGGCTCTAGAACAGAGCATAACATACACAGTGCGGTATTTGAAAAGCTTAGGCTGGATCAGAAATACCGAAAAGTCAGCCTTGAAACCAGCTCAAGGTCTAGGGCATTTAGGTCTGATCCTAGATATGGTCCAAGCAAGAGTATTCTTGCCACCCACAAGGATCTGTGCCCTGAAGGATCAGGTGCGTCAGATAAGGGGCTCCAGACAACCCTCCATTTGGCTCTGTATGAGTCTTCTAGGGAAGATGGTATCCTCCTCTAAGGGGGTGCCCTATGTCCAGTTCCATTCCAGGCCTCTACAACAAGACATCTTGTTGGCTTGAAACAGGAGAGGACAAGCCCTGGATTTTTCAATGTTCTTATCTCCTTAGGCACGCTTAAGCTTAAACTGGTGGTTCCAGGATCAGAACCTGCGAAAGAAAAGATCCTTCCTCCCAGTAACTTGGAGAGTACTGACTACAGATGCCAGTCTCTCAGGCTGGGGATCGACCCTAGAGGGGCTCACAGCTCAAGGTAAATGGTCAAGGACAGAACAGATCCTGCCCATCAACGTCCTAGAATTACGGGCAGTACGACTGGCCCTACAGTCATGGACGGTGGAGCTTGAGGACTGACCTATCAGGGTTCAGTCCAACAATGCCACTGCAGCACAGCCTATTTAAAACACCAAGGCAGTACCAGGAGTCATTCAGCTCTGAAGGAGGTGAACCACTTACTAGCTTGGGCAGAGGGACATGTGCAGATTCTATCGGCAGTCCATATCCCGGGAGTAGAGAAGTAGTCCCTACACCCAGGGGTGTTCCAGGAAATTTGCCAATGTTAAGGTTGGCTAGAGGTCGACCTACTGGCATCCAGGTTCAGCAACAAGTTACAGCAGTTTGTGTCTTGAACAAAAGATCCTCTGGCAATCGGAGCAGATGCCCTGGTAGTTCCAGGGAGCCAGTACTCCCTGGTTTATGCTTTACCTCCGATCCCTCTCCTTCCACATTTTTTGTGCAGGATTCGAAGAGAGGGAGATCCAGTCATTCTGGTGGCATCAGCCTGGCCCAGAAGGCCCTGGTTCCCAGAGATTGTGAGACTGACAATAGACGGGCCATGGATGCTTCCACAGTGTCCCGATCTACTGTCTCAAGGTCCCTATATTCCACCCCAATTTACAGTCTTTAAATTTGATGGCATGGCTATTGAGCCAGGGTGTTAAAGGACCGTGGCATCTCGGGACCAGTGGTGTCTACCCTAGTGAATGCTAGAAAAGCTGTCACTAGGAAGAGCTATCATAAGGTCTGAAAGAATTATCTTGGTTGTTGTGAAGCCAAAAAAAAATGGCATCCTCAGAAATACATGATTGGGAGAATTCTCTCTTTTCTACAGTCAGCTGTGGAAATCAAATTGGCTTTGAGTACAATCAGAGGTCAAGTTTCGGCCCTATCAGTATTCTTCCAAAAGGCCTTTAGCCTCCCATTCACTGGTCCGAACCGTTATGCAGGGGGCAAGTTGCTTGCTTCCACCCATTAGGTCACCTATGTGTACTTGGGACTTGAACTTGGTGCTGTCTCTGTTACAGAAACAACCATTTGAACCTATCAAAGAAATTCCATCAGACTTGCTGTCACACAAGCTAGCCTTCCTGATGGCTATCACCTCGGCTAGAAGGGTGTTGGAGTTGGCGGCTCTTTCAAACAGGGAACTGTACTTGATCCTTCACCATGACAGGGTCATGTTACGACCTGTTCCGTCCTTTAGTGCCAAAAGTGGAGTCAGCCTTTCATTTAAATCAAGACATTATTTTGCCTTCTTTTTTTCTCTCAGCCTCGCTCGGCGGAAGAGAGAAAACTGCATTCATTGGACGTTGTCCGGGCAGTCAAGGTTTATTTGTCTAGATCTGCGGAGATCCAAGGATCAGACTCCTTTTTTGTTTTACCAAAAGGACCCAAGAAGGGGCAGGCAGCTTCCAAGGCTTCCATTGCCAATTGGGTGCGTCAATTGATCATTCAGGCCTACGGTCTGAAACATAAAGCTCCTCCCTTTAGGGGTGTAGGAACCTCCTGGGCTTTTCGCCATCAGCTATCTGTGGCTCAGATTTGTAAGACTGCTACCTGGTCTTCAGTGCTTATGTTCACAAAATTTTATCAAGTGGATGTTCGAGCAGCCAAGGATTCGGCTTTCGGCTGAAGTGTACTGCGGCTGCCGTATAAGTTCTGATGGCTTTTGTTTGGCAGGGTGTCTCCCTCCCCTCAAGACTATTGCTCTGTGATGTCCCAGCAGCATAATGAATATTAGCCTGACTGTGTCCCATGATGTATGAAAAAGAAAATAGGATTTCTTCGGCATACTTGCCTGTAAAATCCTTTTCTTTGAGTACATTGTGGGACACAGAGATCCCTCCCTTTTTTTTTTTTTTTGAGGATTCAGTGCTTGCTACAAAACTGAAGTGCTTCCTGTGTGAAAGGGCTTATATAGGGGATCACATCCTGTCTAAAGACCTTTGGTCTACCAGTGTCCATTCACCTGGAGATGAAGTATAACCCAGCAGGTAATACATTTTAGCCTGACTCTGTGTCCCATGATGTACTCAAAGAAAAGGATTTTACAGGTAGGTATGACGAAAAAAAAAATCCTTTTTATTTTTTATTTTTTTCTCAAATGACATTTAATTTTTTTTTTTTATTGCATTTATCTCATATAAGAGGTCCTGTCATGCTTTTTTTCTATTACAAGGGATGTTTACATTCCTTGTGATAGACATAAATGTGACACAATTTTTTTAAAAAAAGAACAGTGTAAAAATAAAAAAATAAAAGGTAAAAAAAAAACATTTTAAACGCGCCCTGTCCCACCGAGCTTGCGTGCAGAAGTGAACATATATGAAAATGGTGTTCAAACCACACATATGAGGTATCGCTGCAATGGTTAGAGCGAGAGCAATAATTCTAGCGATAGCTTTCCTCTGTAACTCAAAACATGCAACCTGTAGAATTTTTTTTAAACATCGCCTATGATTTTTAAGGGTAAAGGTTTGTCGCCATTTCACGAGCGAGTGCAATTTTGAAGCGTGAAACATTGGGTATCATTTTACTCTGCGTAACATTATCTTTCACAATAGAAAAAGAAATTGGGCTAACTTTACTGTTGTCCTTTTTTTTTAATTCAAAAAATTTATTTTTTTCCAAAAAAAAGTGCACTTGTAAGATAGCTGTTCAAATACGGTGTGACAAAGTATTGCAACGACCACCATTTTATTCTCTAGGGTGTTAGAAAAGAAATATATACAATATTTGGGGGTTCTAAGTAATTTTCCAGCTAAAAAAAATTTTTTTGGTCTTTAAGTGGTTAAAGTCTCTACCTATGAGGAGATGGGGTGTGTGCCTTTCCTCCAATCAGCTGTCTTGGCTGTATGCCCAGGCTTCACTGCAGTGCTGGAACAGGAAGAGAAAAACTCACACGATCTCAACTTTCTAAAGAATATATAAAGCTGAAGGCAGCAGATATACAGTCAGGTCCATAAATAATAGGACATCGACACAATTCTAATCTTTTTGGCTCCATACACCACAACAATGGATATGAAATGGAACTAACAAAATGTGATTTAACTGCAGACTTTCAGCTTTAATTTGAGGGTATTTACATCCAAATCAGGTGAATGGTGTAGGAATTACAACAGTTTGTATTTATGCCTCCCACTTTTTAAGGGACCAAAAGTAATGGGACATTTGGCTGCTCGGCTGTTCCATGGCCAGGTGTGTGTTATTCCCTCATTATCCCATTTACAAGGAGCAAATAAAAGGTCCAGAGTTCATTTCAAGTGTGCTATTTGCATTTGGAATCTGTTGCTGTCAACTCTCAATATGAGATCCAAAGAGCTGTCACGATCAGTGAAGCAAGCCATCATTAGGCTGAAAAAACAAAACAAACCCATCACAGAGATAGCAAAAACATTAGGTGTGGCCAAATAAACTGTTTGAAACATCCTTAAAAAGAAAGAACGCATGGGTGAGCTCAGCAACACCAAAAGACCCGGAAGACCACGGAAAAAACTGTGGTGGATGACCGAAGAATTCTTTCCCTGGTGGAGAAAACACTCTTCACAATAGTTGGCCAGATCAAGAACACTCTCCAGGAGGTAGGTGTATGTGTGTCAAAGTCAACAACCAAGAGAAGACTTCACCAGAGTGGATACAGAGGGTTCACCACAAGATGTAAACCATTGGTGAGCCTCAAAAACAGGAAGGCCAAATTAGAGTTTGCAAAACAACATCTAAAAAAGACTTCACAGTTCTGGAACAACATCCTATGGACAGATGAGACCAAGATCAACTTGTACCAGAGTGATGGGAAGAGAAGAGTATGGAGAAGGAAAGGAACTGCTCATGATCCAAAGCATACCATCTCATCAGTGAAGCATGGTGGTGGTAGTGTAATGGCGTGGGCATGTATGGCTGCCAATGGAACTGGTTCTCTTGTATTTATTGATGATGTGACTGCTGACAAAAAGAGCAGGATTAATTCTGAAGTGTTTTGAGCAATATTATCTGCTCATATTCAGCAAAATGCTTCAGAACTCATTGGACGGTGCTTCACAGTGCAGATGGACATTGACCCGAAGCAAACTGCAAAGCAACCAAAGAGTTTAAGGGAAAAAAGTGGAATGTTATGCAATGGCCAAGTCAATCACCTGACCTGAAGCCGATTGAGCATGCATTTCACTTGCTGAAGACAAAACTGAAGGGAAAATGCCCCAAGAACAAGCAGGAACTGAAGACAGTTGCAGTACAGGCCGGGGAGAGCATCACCAGGGATGAAACCCAGTGTCTGGTGATGTCTATGCGTTCCAGACTTCAGGCTGTAATTGCCTGCAAAGAATTTGCAACCAAGTATTAAAAAGGGATGTTTGATGGATGATTGTTAATCTGTCCCATTACTTTTGGTCCCTTAAAAAGTGGGAGGCACATATACAAACTGTTGTAATTCCTACACCGTTCACCTGATTTAGATGTTTCAAATCCATTGTGGTGGTGTATAGAGCCAAAAAGATTGGAATTGTGTCGATGAAAAGGAAAAGACACTGAGGAGAAGGAAGGGAGTTGCTGCTCACCCCTTAGGTGTTAAAACAGAAAAGAAAGAAGGTTTCCCCACAGCAGGGTTTTTAGGCAGCACAATAATAGATGTAGTCAATGTTGTAAGAAAAAATATAACAATTTTATTGGAAGCTATACCAAAAAGGGTTAAAAACAATGAGCTCCAGTGGGGAGTGCTTAAAAACTAAATAGCTGAACATACATAGCAGACATATATTCATAACACAATTCCTATCATGAACATAAGACCTGACGCGTTTCAACCCTTAATAGTTGGGGTCTTCTTCAGAGGTTCGGTCTGCTAAAAAGAACATATAAATGGCATTGGTATATACATACATAACTTTCATTGCATAGTATAGTAGTAATTACATTCATGATGCAATACACCAATATAGAATAGTTACCAGAAAGGATGTATGTCCAACAAGCGAAGGAAAACTTCCCACATGGAGATCCCTTAAAACGATATGTTGTATTTCCCTCTCAAACCAAAAGGGGGCACAGGATGCCTCCACCGCCACCTCAACCCAGACCGGGGTAGTGAGAGGCAAAGTGACTTACAAGAGGCCACACACTCGGGCGCCGCCCGCCACAGCAAACAGCCGGCCGACGGGCACTAGGAACACCTAGGATGAAAAATTGATGGGACAGACTAAATACACACCCAAAAGATAATGATCAGATTTTTAGTGGGCGGAAGCAACCACCAAGGGACCAAAGTCACCCATATGTAGTATCTATAGTGCATGTGGTTCAAGCCAAACCAAAAAGGAGGTTCCAACCATATTTATATGGTATGTCTTTAGAGACTGATAGGATAAATAGTATATAGCTATAAGGATATTGGCAAAAAACTCCTTTCAAATGAAAAAAGTGAGGTAGTGAGAGGTGTGGGAAAAAAGAAAAAAAGAGAAAGAAAGAGAAAAAGATGTGAAAATGGTGGGAGCATGAAAACATCATGCAAAGAAAACATCATGCAAAGAAAAATTTATCCTATCAGTCTCTAAAGACATACCATATAAATATGGTTGGAACCTCCTTTTTGGTTTGGCTTGAACCACATGCACTATAGATACTACATATGGGTGACTTTGGTCCCTTGGTGGTTGCTTCCGCCCACTAAAAATCTGATCATTATCTTTTGGGTGTGTATTTAGTCTGTCCCATCAATTTTTCATCCTAGGTGTTCCTAGTGCCCGTCGGCCGGCTGTTTGCTGTGGCGGGCGGCGCCCGAGTGTGTGGCCTCTTGTAAGTCACTTTGCCTCTCACTACCCCGGTCTGGGTTGAGGTGGCGGTGGAGGCATCCTGTGCCCCCTTTTGGTTTGAGAGGGAAATACAACATATCGTTTTAAGGGATCTCCATGTGGGAAGTTTTCCTTCGCTTGTTGGACATACATCCTTTCTGGTAACTATTCTATATTGGTGTATTGCATCATGAATGTAATTACTACTATACTATGCAATGAAAGTTATGTATGTATATACCAATGCCATTTATATGTTCTTTTTAGCAGACCGAACCTCTGAAGAAGACCCCAACTATTAAGGGTTGAAACGCGTCAGGTCTTATGTTCATGATAGGAATTGTGTTATGAATATATGTCTGCTATGTATGTTCAGCTATTTAGTTTTTAAGCACTCCCCACTGGAGCTCATTGTTTTTAACCCTTTTTGGTATAGCTTCCAATAAAATTGTTATATTTTTTCTTACAACATTGACTACATCTATTATTGTGCTGCCTAAAAACCCCGCTGTGGGGAAACCTTCTTTCTTTTCGGAATTGTGTCGATGTCCCAATATTTATGGACCTGACTGTATATGTAAAATTTATGTAGGGAGATTTGTTTCATCCCTGTATATCATCTGAGGCTGTATGGAAGAGGGTTTACATCTACTTTAAGTTTTAGACACTTCAGACTTAAATCTACCTTAAAGCCTAACTCCAAGCAAATATATAAGACACAAATAAATGCAGCATTTATATGCATTGCAGAAATGTGACATATATTTTGTGTGACACCCCAATGTAGTAAGAATTGTACCCGCACAGCAAAGCACCATGGCACATGTGTGCATTGTGGTGTGCTGCATCGCAAAAATAATGTGCATGTCCATTTTTTTTTACTGTATTGACAATCAATTAAAAATGAATGAGCACCCTAAATTAATTTTCAATATATTTAACTAGTTTAGATAGGGAGAAGCAGGCCTAGGAGTTACTTAGACATGTTTCATACAAATGCGCTGGCAAGAAATGTGCTGTTAGGTAGAGTGAGCAGACAAATGACCTGTCGTAGATAGAAGTGATTGAAGATTTGTCAGGTATGCAATAGGCTTTCTGTGCTTAGTGCAGTCATCAGTATAGTCAAGGGATGGGAAAGTGTTGCCAAGTTGCCATGTTATGTTAGACTTCATCCAGCACTAATCCTTTACTGCCATACCTACAATGTTCTCACAAAATTTACCAACTGAAGTAGCATGCAACACTGTGCTAAGCTGTTTTTTTATTTGGGGAAATCAAGAACCGTTGTCTTGAACTTTTTGGCTTCAGTCATCATATCTATATTTAGAAGAAGGGGGGGGGGTGAAAAAGCGTTAAAAAAAAGATCTTCCGAACTAAGTTTCCGGCAGGAAATATGTGCCTAAATGTAGCAATTGATTTAGCTAAGTATTGTAATTGGCTATTCACAAATGCATCAAACTCACAGAAATCAGATGGCTGTTTTACCTTCCTCATCTGGAGATTACAGTATGTGAATTCCAGAGTTGCTGGATCCTCCTCTTCCCCAATATCTACTGGATACTCTCCAGCATTGCAGTGAGGCCTCTACTGTGCAGCAGAATGTCTCTCACAGCTGACTTTAGTTGCTTTTTATAGTGAGGTCAGAACACCAAGTATGTGTTTGATCAGCAGGTTCATATAGTCTATACCCTGCATGACTACACTGCGTTTGAACTGCTTTTTAGAATTTGACCTTGGACTGTATTGTGGACCCTGATTCTGTCTGGCACTTGCTTTGGCCATTTACAGTGAGAGAAAAAAGCATCCCCTGCTGATTTTGTACATTTGCCTATAATTTTAATGGTAGGTTTATTTTAACAGTGAGAGACAGAACAACAAAAAAATCCAGAAAAACGCATTTCAAAAAAGTTCTAAATTGATTTACATTTTAATTAGTGAAATTAGTATTTGACCCCTTTGCAAAACATGACTTGACTACTCGGTGGCAAAACCCTTGTTGGCAATCACAGAGGTCAGACGATTCTTGTAGTTGGCAACCAGGTTTGCACACATCTCCAGAGGGATTTTGTCCCACTCCTCTTTGCAGATCCTCTGCAAGTCATTAAGACTTTGAGGCTGACGTTTGGTAACTCGAACCTTCAGCACCCTCCACATATTTTCTATTGGATTAAGGTCTGGAGACTGGCTAGGCCACTCCAGGAATACCCATCAACGATCCATTTTCAATGCTCTTGCTGAGGGAAGGAGGTTCTCACCCAAGATTTGACGGTACATGGGCCCCTTCTATTGTTTCTTTGATGCGGTGAAGTTGTCCTGTCCCTTTAGCAGAAAAACACCCCCTAAGCATGTTTCTTTATCGTACATCACGGGACACAGAGCAGCCATAGTAATGACTATGTGGGTTATACGCCACCTATAGGTAAATGGACACTGGCAGATCAATCAAACAGGAAGTCCTCCCCTATATAACCCCTCCTACACATAAAGTACCTACGTTTTTTTATTTGTCAGTGTCTGTAAGGTGGTGATCACTGATGTGATACATGTGCTCCTGCAGCATGCTTGGAGGTCTGGAACGGTTCTACTGAAAAATAAGGCCTTTAATCGGATCCATTCGAAAAAGCTGTCAGCCAAAATGGATGGTACCCGAGCCTCATTGGAAGGAGAGAAGATTCCTTGAGGTTTGTCTGTAATGCAGCCTTATGGCGATGGACCCTTCGTAATGCAACCCTGTGTAGTCTTTGTTATGACCAAGGTGCTTTCATGCGGGGTGCTATACAGGTCCATGGGAGTGGACCCCAAATTAAGGGGGACCCAGTCCCTGAATGTCTTTTATGACGAAGCCTGCCGGGTGAATATTGGACTCCTGTTATGTTCAGAGTCGTGCAGCAGGAATGGTAAGTCTGCATTTTTTGCAGTTTCTCTTTAAAAATAAAAAGAGATCTGACTGTCTTGTCTTCTCTCAGTAGCCGCTAAGGGCAGTGTGCTGTTTAATCATGCTCTGTGTACTTCTTTGGAGTATGGGCTGCCATTTCTTCTCCAGCCACTAGAGGGCGCAGGGGCCTATTTCTATATAGGCAGGAAGGGGAGGGGCAGCCATGTGGACCGCAGGTTCAACATAGCCTCTTGAGACATAACAGCAGGCTAATGACGTGTGAGTACTTACTATGGGAGAAATGTGTGGCCAGATAAGTCATGATTATATGCTGCATACTTACTACTTAATCCGGGGGGGCCTGTGAGTCGATACACCCTTATATGGGTAGCAGTGCACCTTAAGGTGTTGTGTCTCCAGCATAATGTGCTAGTATGGGCTTAAGCTCCTGTTTGCTAAAAGCTCATGGTTGCTAAAAGCTCAGTACATTTGCATAAACACATGTTGAATACATGCTTACTAGCATAAACACTTTTGCATGAGCACGTCTGCATAGGTGCATATTCTATAAATGCATGTTTACATAAACTTGAACTGTATATGTGTGTTTTTTTTTGCATTTAATTGCATAGATATGTGCTTATTTACATTAAACTGTAAAGGTATGTATTTATTTACATTATACTGAATACATAAATGCATGAACAGCAAGAATACTTGTATACCTGCATGTTTGCATACCTGGGTACCTGCATACTTGCATACCTACGGGGTTGTATAGCGCAGGTTCAGTGGTATGGTGGTGTTCACGTCTCCTGTTGGACCAATGTCATCCGGATTTTTTGAGCCTCTGGGGCGCCTGATCTCGGATCAAGCCTGGTTAGTACTTGGATGGGAGACTGCCCAGATTTCCCTCCTAAGTGAGGGAGAACAGTGAGGTTAATGTGTTTTGAGAGTATTTCAGACCATAAGATTTTAGGGCAGTCTCTGAGGTGGTTCGCTCCTTCCTTAGTCATCAGAAACCTAATAGGTTAAGTACACCTCTTGGGACTGTCTGGGTCTGCCGCAGAGTCGTCAGTCTTTGCCTTGCATTGGCTCTTGGAGCAGAAGTTATGGGCTCATTATTGTAAAACGATTAAATGGTAGCAGTTCCAAAGTGAATAGGGACATGAGGTCTGTTGAAGATCTTAATCCGCTGGGCATCCTTCTGTTTCAGATAGGCTTGTTCTGTTCAGTGATGACCTCTCTGCAAGAGGTAGATTGTGGGGCCCATAGTCATCAGTAAACTAACATCTTCATGTGCCAGTTTGTTCCACGCTCATCAAAGATTTCTGTAATTGCAGTGGAAAGTCGTCTTTTTTTTTTTTCTTTTTTTGTGACCCTCCTTCAGGCTGGCCACAGCTTCTGAGGTTCACAAAGCTCCTAGCTCCAGTGCTGGACTTGCTAAAGATGCAGGGGGTATCAGTCTCAGTCTCAGTATACCGCAATAACCTTTGCTCAGGTTTCCATGTATCGATTTTCCTCGATACATTTGCAGGAAGAAGTTGTACCTAGGTCAAAGCATGTTCCTTGCATACAGTCCTACTCCTGGTCTTGGTAGAGGATCATTGTTTCTGTCTGGAACTTGAAGATCCAGGCATTGGATTGCCGGAGGGCTCTGTTCCGTGGTGTTGCACAGCTAAAGATTGGTGGTTGATGGTTCGGAATTTAGAAAGGTTGGAATTCTTCCAGGAATTTGGAAGATAACCACTGATGCCAGTCTCTCCAGATGGTTTGAGGGTGGCTACAGTTCAGTGGACTTTGTCTCCACAGGAGAGAATATTACCAATAAAGAACTTGGAAATTATGGCCAGTACGCCTTGCTCTGGATTATGGGACAAACCAGTTGTAGGTTCAATTCGGAAATGCCTCTGCAGGGACATGTATATATCAACCACCATTGCGGCACCAGGATTCATTTGGCTCAGGAAGGGGAACCACTTTCTGTCTGGGACAGTACAAGTGCTGTCGCCATCGCCAGGGCATATTCCAGGTATAGAATAGTGGCAGGGGGAACTCTAAAGGTGGATCTAGATTCCAAGTTCTACAACAAGTTCGAACAGGTTGTATCCGAGACAAGAGTTCTACTGGAAGTAGGTGTAGGTGCGCTGGTAACGCCTTAAGGTCCATTTCTCCCTTATTTGACACTTTTACTCTGCTTCAACTTCTGCCACATCTTTTGCAAAGTATTCAGGTGGTGGTAACACTGATAATAGTTTTAGCCTAGCAGGGCTTGGTACACTGATATAGCGGGTTTATGGGGGTCACTCCTTGGACACTCCCAGTCCAGTGGGACCTAATGGTCTTGAGTCCTGTATTTGCGCACTGTTGAGCCCCTGGAAGCCAGCTTCAGGGAACTTCAATTACAGGATTTGGAATTATTTTATGCCTGGCCTGAAGCCAGGAAATGGCACCCACAGATATATGTGAGTGGGAGGTTCTCTTTTTCTTTCTCCAATCAGTAGGGGAGAGGAGATTGGCCTTAAGTACTGTTGAGGGTTAGAGTTCTCCCCTATCCATTTTTTTTTCAGAGGCCGTTGTTTCTCACTCCTGGATGCATACTTCATACAGTGTGTAACCTAGACAGTCCCGCATGTCAGGCCACTCATGCGCAGCATTCCTCTTCCTCCAAACACGGTGAGTTGAGTTGATGCCTCGATTTTGGTCTCATCTGACCACAACACTTTCACCCAGTTCTCCTATGAATCATTCAGATGTTCATTAGCAAACTTCAGGCGGGCCTGTACATGTGCTTTCTTGAGCAAGGGGACCTTGCAGGCGCTGCAGGATTTCAGTCCTTCACATCATAGAGTGTTACCAATTGTTTTCTTGATGACTATGATCCCAGCTGCCTTTAAGATAATTGACAAGATTCTCCCGTGTAGTTCTGGGCTGATTCCTCACTGTTCTCATGATCATTGAAACTACACGAGGTGAGATCTTGCATGGAGCCCCAGACCGAGGGAGATTGACAGTTATTTTGTGTTTCTTCCATTTGCGAATGATCGCACCAACTGTTGTCACCCTCTCACCAAGCTGCTTGGCGATCGTCTTGTAGCCCATTCCAGCATTGTGTAGGTCTACAATCTTGTCTCTAACATCCTTGGACAGCTCTTTGGTCTTGGCCATGGTGGAGAGATTGGAATCTGATTGCTTCTGTGGACTGGTGTCTTTTATACAGGTAACAAGCTGAGATTAGGAGCACTCCCTTTAAGGGAGTACTCCTAATCTCAGCTTATTACCTGTATAAAAGACACCTGGGAGCCAGACATCTTGCTGATTAATAGGGGATCAAATACTTATTTCACTCATTAAAATGCAAATGAATTTATTACTTTCTTGAAATGCGTTTTTCTGGATATTTTTGTTATTCTGGCTCTCACTGTTAAAATAAACCTACCATTTAAAATGATAGACTGATAATTTCTTTGTCAGTGAGCAAACGTACAAAATCAGCAGGGGATCAATTACTTTTTTTCCCTCACTGTACCTGTGTGACCACGTGTTGGTCTATCAATTCAGCTAGTCAGCTATTACTGCCAAATCTTCCTATGTTGCTACCTGGGGCATTATCAGCCTAACATCCACACCACCAACAGCTGTGATGAAGACCTAATGCTCTGGGGTTTTGCCTCAATGGGAGTCAAGTTCTACTGGTGACACAGTTCAGGAATGTTGACAGTTATCAAAAATCCTAGCGGTTAATGCCCAAAATCATAGAAGGAACTGAAGATTTATATAGGAGGGATACCTGAAGAAGACCATAATTAAAAAAACAACTCCCAGTCAGCCAAGAACTACTTCAACAAATAAAAGATGAAAGCATTGGAATGCTTCCTGGTTCCCCAACATGAGCATTATTGAAAATCTTTGGTTTGATCTCAAACAATGCAGTTCATGCAGATAACCTTTGAACATTTATGATCTAGAATCATCTGAGGATAGATAGAGTGTCAACTGGCTACAAGAAGCTTTCGGAGGCTGTGATTTTTGCATCTTACAAAGTCCTGACATTTTCAGAAAAAGCACATGCCACATTTATAAAGGCAGAAGGTAAAGCTTAAAATCCTTCTGTGTGTAGCAGCCCCCCCCCCCCATACTTCTATCCAGCGAAGTCCACAAGTGCCTTAGCCCTCTGGGACTCTTCCTCCTGATTGGCTGAGATACAGCAGTGGAGCCATTGGCTCCCGCTGCTGTCAGTCAGTCAGGCAGCCAATCAGGAGAGAGAGAAGGGGCAGGGCCAAACTACAGCTCTATGTCTGAATGGACACCGGGAGCCTCGGCTCGGGTACCCCCATAGCAAGCTGCTTGCTGTGGGAGCACTCGACTGGAGGGAGGGGCCAGGAGCACCGAAGAGGAGGATACAGGTTGCTCTGTGCAAATCCATTTCACAGAGGGGCAAGTATAACATGTTTGTGATTTGTAAAGAAAAAAATGACTTTACAATCACTTTAAATGTTGAGAGCAATATGTGGCAGTGCTTGTGGTAACTTATTTTACATAGAAAATCAAAAGAGGGTTAATCTGGCCAGTACCCAAACTTTTACATTCGATTTTTATATTAAAATGTTGTGGTCTTAGAATTTTTTGTATTGTTAGCAAACGTAGTATAAGCTTGAATCCTTCTTTTACCTTGTTCTGAAAATGATTCCAACTTAGTGCTGTAAAACATCAGGAATGTTGGTGCTTATCTGGTACACAAACAAATCCCTGACACTTTGCCTTTTGATTAACCCCGGCACATTCCTTCATATCTAATTACACTCAAATTATACATAGGAAGTTTCAGAAGAGTTGTGTAGCAAAATGTATAATTATGTGCCATCTTGCCCTGCATCCAGAAGTTGGCTTTCAGGTCACTAGCACAATCGAGCATTCTGATTTGTCAATACAACTCTCCCAAAAAAATAAGATTGGAGAGGGGAGCCTTCTAGCATCTTAAATTTCACATACAGCATCAGGTTTTCAATGAAAAGAATAAAGCAAGGCTTTTTTTTATTAAATTAAAAAAAAATGCCCACAGCTATTAGTTTTCCAAAATCCACAGAGACGGGTGGGGCAGGATCAAAAATCTGTATTTGATCAAAGTTATTGGGTTAGACGGTATCTTTGCAAACTTAACAAAGATGAAAGGTGCTGTTTTTATTGCATGCTAGTAACAGTGTAATTTCAAACTAATTGGTATAGAGATGCCAATCACCTGCAGGGAATGCAAATAGATACTCTTACAATTTCCTTTGAGGTACTAAAACCCAGTGTTGGGACTGGAAGAAAAACAGAATAATACAGTTAAATTGACCTTAAATGAGCTGCTTTGTGGTTTACGCAGAGAATCCTTCACTCTATAGAACTAGTCCATACAAGTCTTGTCTACCATCTTGATCTGTTGGCTAGACTATTATGACACAGAGCAATAGGCACTTCTTTGAGACATGGAACAACTACGGTGCACCTGTGCCAATTTGGACACTGAGATTTGACTTCCTTGTGGAAAAAAAAAAAATCTGAACTATAAATACAAGATAAGACACTTTTGTGTGCAGCGTTTTTCAAACTTTAGCCATGCATGTTTCACCATTACAGCCTTTGCAGTCCTACAGCAACCAACACTGTTTAAACATTGTGCTAGCTGTACTGGCAGGTACTGCACAGACAGGCAGACATAAACTCACATTTCCATGAATGTATTCCTCTGGGAGATAAGACTCCGTTCACAAAACTGCCTACAAGGATAATAATACTGGTGCCAGATCTGCAAATTAAAGTCACATTGACAAAAACATAAAGATTTATCCTTTAGTCTTGCTTCCTCAAGGTTACTCATGTATTCTTGGCATCAAAGGTGTGCACTGCACTTAGGTGAACCAAAAAACAATATTTCTAGATGGAAAAATTTGCAAGCACACTATGTGATATCACCATAGTCACAACATTTGTAGAGAGAATATGCTGCACTAATTCCAACACTGAAAATTAGGTGAAGAGTCATTCTGCTAATACAAAGAAAAACCCACAAAAATGCAGGCGATCTTCATATGACAACTAAAAAACAAATTTAGAAATATAGAATACTTACATATTCTCCCTAATATGAAAGACCAGAAACGGTGAAAAGATGATCACATCCACTGACATAAACAGCTAGAAGATGGGGAAATCTCAAAGAAAGCTGAAAGATCCTCTCAGCTAACACCATGCACGCTTACCAGACATCATAGGAATCTTCTCGAATGAAGTCATGAGAGGTTTAAGTGAACTCCAACCATCACAGAAGGTACATTAATGAAACTCCAATAGATCATACATCCATCCATGTATATTTAAACAAAAATAAAAGCAAAGAGCTCCTCATAGTGTATACCAATAAAAATGTATCCTTTATTTTAAAGGGTAAAACAGATTTTAAAGAGCTTGCAAACAATTTCCGGACAGTAAAACAAAATGGTTTCCTGTGCACTTCTGGTTATGCAATGATGTCACAGAGCCTGCTGTGACATCATCGCAAAACCCACATTTTCAAGCTGTTTATGTCAGTGGATGTGGTCATTATTCTGGACTTTCGTATTTCACATTTGGACTTTCTGTATTTGTTTTTTTGTTGTCATATGGTTATCTACATACATTACTACATCCAGTGAATATTGGTGTCTGCATACTATTTTGACCATGGAGTACATGGCCCTGTAGGCACCTGGCTCAACAAAACACAATTTAAAAATCAAAGGATGCGGGTAGAAAATTATCAGGGGAACAGTAACTGCATTGTATTAGATACAGTCACTGCTTAGGTAACCAGGCAGCCTTGAGTGTCGAGGCTGTCTAAATATAACAGCCAGCTGTGAAAATTCCTCCATCCACAGCAATTTTGTCTTTGATTTTCTCTTGTTCAGCCAGAGAAATCATTGTTTGTATGGCTAGGCTAAGGAGACACACTTTTTTCAGGTGCTGATAGCGATGAAGGACTTTCTTATTTAGATATTTCTATGAGAAAAAAAACAGCTATTTGTTCCGAAAAAGGAAAGGTATGACTGCAAAAAAGAATGATAAAATGGGTTCAATATATATGTGTTTTTCTTTTCTCCTCAACAAAATGGAGTATCATTTAGCCATTCAGTTTGCAGATGCACTGTGCTGTATAGACATGTGTTTGGCAAAAGAAACAAATTACTCTGGTTTAGGCCTGCCTCACAATGAGAATGCAGACAGAGTGTGTTTTTGAGCATGCATCCATCTCTGTGTCCCTGTCTAACTTGGATGTGCGGCTGTGTCCGTACATCTGCTGGGTCTCCATTTACTAACATAGGCTGCCCTGCACGCGGCTCCAGACATGTAAACAGATGCCTCATTCACATACTTTGGGCCACTGTACTTGTGTGACTGAGGCCTTTAGCTGTTGGACCAAACTCCAGAGAATACCCTTTAGTTAAGCACCCCAGATATACAGTATGTGCAGTGGATCGCTGTACAGTGCAAACTGTTTTATAGAGCTTTTTCTGAGCCTATGACTGGTCAGCATTTAGCATCTTTGGAATAGATGAAAAGGATAAAAAGTCCACTCTGGGCATGACACAGAGTCATTGTATTGTGACAGTGGGATTCTGCTTTCAGAACACACTGATCAGCAGCTGCAGTCGCTGATCAGCAAACGTTTTCCAGAGTGTGAGTTCGATAGAAGTCAAGCTAACAATCGACTTCCGTTGAACAAGAAGCGCCACACACAGACCGAAATTCAGCCAATCCCTGCTAAACCATCTGAATTTTGATCTGTGTATGCTCAGCTTAAGATGTGATAATAGCCTGGTAAGTGGGCAATCAACTTGGTAAGCAAATTTAACTTGCCCTTATTGTTTTAGCATGTTGTGTATTTACGTATACATATCTGTTTTAACAGGAGGAACTTCTTCATTAGAGAACCACACAAAGAAGATTGAGAATGATCTTATGAATGCGAAGAACATGAAGTCGAAACTTGGTGGGTTTATGGGCACTGTGGCAGTATACAGTCTGCCGATAGCCAGGCATACCAGGATGCTAGCTGTTATTCTCCTTCAGTACTGTTCAGCTTTACAAGAGAGAAGGGTGAAGAAACCCTTGGCTTCTGATCAGTAATGGATGGACATTCAGACATCTATGAATGATCAGGGGGAATTAAAACCGTAAAACAGCAACCCAATGATGTAAGACCTTAAAGTTAAGTCTTGATTTTATTTAAAAAAATAACAAACATGTTTTACTTGCCTGCTCTGTGCAGTGGTTTTGCACAGAGCAGCCCAAATCCTCCTCTTCTCGAGTCCCACGCCGGAGCTCCTGGCCCCTCCCTCCTGCCAGGTGCCCCCACAGTAAGCAGCTTGCTGTGGGGGCACTCAAGCAGGCGTGCCGGTACCAAGCGGCGGCTCTGTGTCCATTCACACACGGAATGCAATATCTGCTGTATGTTTATCATGTGACCACAGAAGAAATAGAGCTTTGGACCCTTTTGAGGAATCTGGTGTGCTGATGACATTTTCTTCACTTTGTTCGTTAACACACGGAGCTGCGGCTCGGCCCTGCCCCCTTCGTTTTCTGATTGGCTCACTGGCTGTGATTAACAAAAGCCAATCAGGAGTGCGATTCCCTGGAGAGGCAAGGCTCTCCTGGACATCGCTGGATAGAGAAGGGGGGCTCAGGTAATTATTTGGGGGGGCACTGCTGCCCACAGAAGGTTCAGAAGGTTTTTCTTTTACCTTCATGCATAGAATGCATGAAGGTAAAAAACCTTGTGCCTTTACAACCACTTTAATTATGTCAAACAATTAACTGAAAGCCAATCTCTTGACAGGATGGAGATTTGTAGCTGGTCAGTGATGGTCGATGTTTTCCTGGAATAATGAATACCTACCTCAAGTGGTAGAGGGATCTCTGTACTGCTGCTGCTCACTGTGTTTAGCAGACTGAATTCTGACCTTCTAAATACAGTGGTTCCAATAGAGTACCATTGTACATGGACATACAAGTACACCAGATTTTATCAAGAGGTGGTGCTGCAGGTTGCATGTGGAACTACAGCTTTAGCTTAGAGTGAAACTCACTACAATCAAAGGAGGGGTGTGGAATACCTGTGAGCTTTCTATTTTTTACTTGAATGGTATAACACAGTGGGGATTATGTACTAAAACTGGAGAGTGCAAAATCTGGTGCAGTTCTGCATAGAAACCAATCAGCTTCCAGGTTTTTTTTGTCAAAGCTTAATTGAACAAGCTGAAGTTAAAAGCTGAGATTGGCTACTATGCACAGCTGCGCCAGATTTTGAGTGCGCCAGCTTTGGTCAATATCCCCCTAGTGAAACTTTTCTTTAGATCTCTTAAATAATTGTATTGTTTTCATGCTTTCCTACTTTGCTTTTGCTTTGTTTTTAAAAGAAAGACGCAAGAATGCCTCTGCCTGGGAGAGAAATCTAGTATACCCAGCTGTAATGATACTACTTCTCACCGTAACGGTAATATATAACGGTTATATGCTTCCATTTTTGGGAGTGAACATTTGTTGTTTTTTTCAAAAAATTCCCTCTTTGACGGTTTCATCTTGAATTGTTTCAGTCCTTTTCCGTGATTCTTGTCTCCTGCAACATTCTGAGATTACTGGTGGACGAAACAGCAATGCCAAAAGGTTCAAAGGTATAGTGTACAGTGATGTTATATTAATATATAGATTATAATTGGTTTTATTGGTAAGCAGAGTAGAATGCCCCTCTCTCCAAGCAAATTAATAGGTCTCTACACATTTTTAAAGCAGACCTGTATTCATAATATACTTGGAAAATTGCAACTTGTAATGCATAGTAGGTACCTCCCATTGGGGACGGGTGGTTTGCAGAGCTCAGTACCACATTAGCTGGTCATTCTTTGCATAATAAAGTGTCACCAGGTTTTGTGGCTTCCAGAAAAAAAGAGAAGAGCTGACCTGGAAATGCCTGTTATAAAGTGGCAATTTATGAATGGATGTTATAACAATGGGTACATTTGCTTTGTGTGGTTTGATGATCTATACATGCGACCTTATACATGCACTCTGTAATGGTTATGGTAACTATAGGCTGTACTCTGTGGGGTAGAGAAACGCCAGTGCACTGAACAGCTATCTGATCATTGGAGGACAGGCCAGAAAACCGATCACGCTGGGATAGATATGCTTTCATGCCTATCGCGGTCAGTTTGAAATATGAAAGCAAGGGTACACAAGGTATTTTACACAAAGAGAGCAATACAAACAAGAACAGAAGACTTAACAGAAGTATATGGTACAGCTGGAACATATCAGAAATATAAAATGGTGCAGTAACCTATTTAAATAATCTGCTGGTAATCATTTGCATCTCCTGGTTTTGAAACTTGGTGCTTCTGTTGTTTCAGCATCTATGCATCTATAGCAGGGGTCTCCAAACTTTCTGAACAAAGAGCCAGTGTACTGTCCTTCAGAAATTAGGATGGCCTGACTGTGGCAGTAGATAAGGGCAAGCAAAGGGCCACATCCAGCCCCAAGGCTGCAGTTTGGAGAGCACTGATCTATAGCATCAGTCCACCTTGGGAGTTTAATGTAGTTTGGAATGGACTGAGTGAGGTTTAAAAATTATTTTTCTTCTGGGGGGAGATTTCTCTTCACTTTCTGTCCTAGTCATTTAACAGGAAATCTCTCTAAAGAATTTTTGGCTACACTGTATGATGTGTAGAAACCCACCAGACTACCATGTTTATGGATTTGCACCTCTATGAATAAATATGCCTTTTGTATATTGCGAAAAAGACCAATTTTTTTTTTTTTTTTTAAATCTTTTTTTATTGAGTTTTCATTTCATTCAAAACAGAACTAGCCCCCGCAGGGGGCAAACATTGTTTGCCCACGCAGGGGCAAGTCTCATTTCACAGTAACGTGCCTTAACATTGATACTATGTTCAACTTAACACAAACAACTAAAACTACTACCCCCAATGTGGGGAGAGGCTCCAGCTCAGGGGAGATCTGTGCTCAAACTGGGGTTAATGTAGTTTTAATCTAGGTCTTTCTTACTTCTTCACTTGCTGTGGTGTCATCATCTAACCAACATGTCCACACTTTATCAAACTTTTGTGGGCAACCCCTGTTCGAATAGGTGGCCCTGTATAAGGGTAAGCTGGCATTTATCAGGCTTTTCCAAAATCTAGCAGAGGGGGGGGGGATGATTGTTTCCAAGTCATCAGGATGGCTTTACGAGTGTAATACAATAGTAAGGATATAAGTATTTTCCGCGCTCTAATCATTGGCATTTGTTCAACCAACCCCAGTAGACAGTATTTAGGATCATAAGGAACGTGGATCTTTGTGACTTTTACAATCACCTGAATAACCTCCTGCCGGTAATGCTGAATTGCTGGGCAGCTCCAAAAAATGTGAAAAAACTCCCTGGGCTGGTGTGAGCAACGCCAACACAACGGAGAGTATGCCGCCGACATCCTATGGAGCCTGTGGGGTGTGTAGTGAGCTCTGTGCAGAATTTTGTACTGGACCAGTTTATCTCTTGCTGAAACTAGATGGGAGAAGGGAAAGTCCCAAATCTCTCTCCAGTCGTCATCATCCAGTTCCGAGATGTCCCACCCATTTCCTGCGGAGGGAGGACAATTCGGGACCGGCAGCAACAAGCAGGGACCCATAGAGCCGGGACGGGGGTTTCTTCAAGTCCTTCACCCGAAGGCTACATTCAAGCTCTGAGTATAATAACTCAACTGGCTGGCCCAGGAACTGACACCTATAGGCATGCGCAATCTGAGCATGTGAAAAAGGGTCAGCTCTTTATTTGTGATAATGTGTTCCAGTTTCACTATTTTATACTTAGCCCAGGCCTGCGGATCTGGTATGGTGTTGAATTGCGAAAGGTTAGGGTTCAGCCAGAGTTGGGTGTGAGGAGATCAGGAGTTCGGTTGGGGCGCCCTTAGAGCTTCATTCACCTTCCATGCTTGTATGGTGGTATGCATGGAAGGAGTAAGGTGATGTGAGGTTTTAGTTTCCCTGAACAACGGCCCCTGCAAGGCCTCCAGAGACCCCACTATAGCTGCCTCCAGCACCGTTGCAGAGTTGGTCAAGTCTGGCTGTAGCCACCAATGGGCGGTCACAAGCTGGGTGGCCAAATAATAAGAGCCAACCCCCCATTGTCCACAGGTCTGGTCACAGTGCTATATTTGAATCTAGGTGGTTTGGGCCCCCAAATGAAGGAGGTGAAAAGTCGTTTAATGGAATTGAAGAATGTCTTAGTCAACAATTGTGGGGAGTTTCTAAAAATGTACGTAAGTTTAGGAAGGACTTTCATTTTAGCAGGTTGATGCGTCCAATGAGGGAAAGGGGTAGGTTGCTCCATGCTTTCAGTTTGACCCTTACTCCAGCCAACACAGGGTCCAGATTGAGCCGCACAAACTCCCCACTCTGTTTGGAGATGACTATACCCAAACAGGTAAAATGGTCAACCCATTGCAGCGGGAGAGAGGGGGGTGAGGAGGATCTAGCCTCCTCATCCACTGGGAAGAGCTGGGATTTGTGTCAATTCACTCTCAGACCAGTGAAGGTGGAGAAGGTATCCATGATTTTGAGGGCACCCTGCAGAGAGGCCCCAGCATCATTTAGAAAAAGGAGCAGATCGTCTGCGTAGAGAGCCACCCTCTCCTCCAACCATCCCACCTGGAGACCACAGACCTCAGCCGAGCACCGGAGAGCCTCAGCAATGGGCTCCACGGCCAGGGCGAAGAGGGCCGGGGAGAGAGGGCATCCCTGTCTGGTGCCCCTCTGCAGGGGAAACGGAGCAGACAGTGATCCATTCACCCTAATGCGTGCCAAGGGGCCAGTGTATAACGTACGTATCAAATCAATGAATTTTAATGGGAATCCCATTCTTTGCAACACCTCCCAGAGATACACCCACTCCACCGTATCAAATGCCTTTTCCATATCTAGGGTGGCAATAGTTCTAGTACCCTGGTTGGTGTGCAGGGCATGGATATTAGCAAATAATCTGCGTATATTGATGTCTGTGGACCTACCGGGCATAAAGCCCGTTTGATCAGAATCAACAAGGGATATTATAACTTTATTTAGTCTAGTGGCCAGTACTTTAATAAGTATCTTCAGATCGCAATTAAGAAGTGTGATTGGTCTGTAGGAGGCGCACAACTTAGGGTCCTTATTGGGCTTTGGGATAAGAATGATGTGTGCTTCTCTCATAGAGGGAGGTAGAGAACCCGTTTGTAAACAGGTTTGGAACAGCTTTGCCAATATAGGGGCAAGCAATTCAGTGTGGGCTCTATAGTATTCCAGGGGCAGGCCATCCGGCCCCGGGGCTTTACCTGCCGGGAAAGACTGTATGGCAAGAGTAATTTCCTCTGTGGTTATTTCTGAGATTAGGAGATTCCTTTCAGTGTCTGATAGCCATCCCAGTGCCAGAGTGTCCAGCATAGAAATCATAGGTACAGGGTCAAACTTTCCCGGCAGTAAGGAGACGTACAGTGTGGTGTAGAACGTGGTGAATTCAGCTAGGATGTCCTCCTGTGTGGTGGCCGATGCGCCACCAGGCGTGAGGATTTCAGAGATAACCACGAGGGGTCTATCTTGCTGTGCTAATAGCACAAGTAGCCTGCTATTTTTGTCCCTGTGTTCAAAATACTCCTGTCTACTAGATTGTATGCCAATCTTAGTGGTTTCAGAGACCTGAAGATGCAATTCTCTCCTAAGCGAGGAGAGATGTTCAAAGTTCGGGACTGTAGCCAAGGCCGAGTATTGGTCCAAGGCCTCATCAACCCTGCACTGTAGTTCAGAGACCCTGTCCCCAAGCTCCGCCCTCATCACAGCCACAGCCGAAATATATTGCCCCCTGCTGTGAGATTTGAAGGCGTCACAAATCATCTCTAGAGAGGCCGACTCTGCATTTAGTGCCCAATACTCCCGCAGCTAAGGGGAAACTCTGTCATGGACTGGCTCGTTATTGATCCAGTGGGGTTGTAGCCTCCAAAGGGCTTGGTTACGCGACCTGGTGGTTCACATGGTCAATTTGAGCGGGTTATGGTCAGAGAGGCCCAAGGGGAGAGGAAAATTACCAATTTAACGCAATGCCTAGATAATGGATGGAATTGAGTTTTGTTACTTTGTAAAACAATTCTTTTTTTTTTTTCTTTATATGATGTATAAAAAAGTTGACTGGCTTTGCTTTTGTCAAAGCCTGCACAGGTGTAACAAGCAGTTTTTAATGAAACAAGTTGTTGTCTGCCTTTACATATTTTGGCATGAGTGGTACATTCTCCTTTAGAACCTGTCCTAGATTTTTTTTTTATGATGATACCTGTACAATAGCTGTGGTAGATGTCTGTGAGCCAGAGAACCTGGATGAAGGCCAGTGCTCTGATCTCATCGTGTGTAGGAATTGATTTATGCTAAAGAAGAATCATTAAGCAATTCTTACAGCATAATAATGTGTCTGGCCTGACTGGATGTACTGTTTTTTCTTTTCTTTTTTTTTTTTAAGCATGTCCAAACTTTTATGTTATGTAAATATCACAATCAGGTTTTTAAAATTTACAAAAAAATACAATGCAATCACTTTGAGAAAGATAAACGCCAGAAAAAAGTAAAAAGTATAGTTGATTGGCCTGCGTTTCCTTGAAGATGTGAAGCTCCAAGTTTAGGTACCAGTTAAAGATATACTTTGCATACAGTCCTTAAAGTGGTCCTAAATTTAAAAGTTTTTTTTACCTTAATGCATTCTCTGTCCCCCAAACCATTGCATTGTTGTCCCCCAAACCCCCCCTCCCCCAATCCCTAAACACTTACCTGCCTCCTCTCACAATCCAGCGCTGTCCTGGCTGCAGCTCTGCTCTCCCCTCTACCTTGTTTCATAGGAGACGCAGGCAGCAGCGTTCGTCAGTCAAACTCCTGTGAGGAGTGAGAGGGGATGAGTCTTACTGGCGCTGTGTGTGTCTGTGGATGCACACAGCCCAGATTGGGAGCGCAGTCACATGGGTGCCCCCTCAGTTCCCGCCTTTCTGAGGGGGCACCCGCAGGAAAGAGGTGCAGAGAGCGCCAGCAGGGGACTCCAGAAGAGGAGGTAAGGGACCACTGCGTGCAATACAGAGCAATAGGCGTAACATCTTTTTTAGTTTATTAAAAAAAAAAATATCCCTTACAGTCACATTAAAACTCCTGTCTAAGCACCTTTTAGAATCATAACAAACATTAAACATAAAGTTCAACTACAGGCAAACAGCCACATATACGTGAACTGTTTTACGTGCAAAAGGATTTACACTTCTGTTCAGCTAATCTTGTGATCCAGGGTGCCAGACAGCACTGTTGTGTCTTAGATCCCCTGCTGGACATCACTGTCAGGGTTTGGATCCCCTGCTAGACAGCACTGTCGCGTCTTGGATGCCCTACCGGACAGCTCTGTCGGGATTTGGATACCCTGCTGGACAGCACTGTTGGGTCTTGGGCCTCCTTGCACATTACAATGTATATTGTAGTTATATGGACCTACTTTATTCTATGATTAAGCAAAGAATCTCCTTCAGCACTTTGTTCAAGCTGTCCCTGTGCTACCCCCCAATTTCCTATATGCATGTTCATAGACAGCAGTGTGCAGTGCTGCCATTTCTCACAGTATTTCTGTGCTGTGGTTTAAAAGAGTTAGACAGATTTGGGTACCTTTGTTAAGCTGGCCATACATTAGTTGAATTTTGTTTGAATTTTTCATTTAAAGGACATTCAAATTCTACTGCAGTGATAAGGAAATTCAAAGGAGCAGGATGGCAAATTTTTCTCGGAAAAAAACACATTTCATTTACGAGAGTCCATTATCGCCAAAATCTCCAAAATCGAATGTTAAAAACAAACAAAATTTTAAAATCCTTTTAAATGATGTTTGTAAATGTATCATTGTAAAATTTATATGAATGTTCGTAAGAAATTCTACTAGCGCATGGCCAGTTGAGTCCTTTGAAAACCACATTCAATTCTTATTTTACTTGATTAAAAAATACCAGAATCTTAATGATCTAGTGTTCAGCCTTAACATTTTGCAATTCCAACCTTGTTGTGTGTATCCAATATTTTGTTGACTCATGATCACAAATTAATGTGCTCAAATTTTATATCTGGCTTTAGCAATATTACATTATATACCGTATTTATCGGCGTATAACACGCACTTTTTTCCCCTTAAAATAATAATCGTGGGTGCGTGTTATACGCCGATCCCCGCTATTTTGTGATGTGTCGGAGCGATCGCCGCGATCGCCGCCGACATTCACATAGCTTGTATTTTTAAACATGGCGCCGCGGAGTTCGGAGGGACTCGGGGGCGCTCGTTCAGCTGAACGAGCGCCGCCGAGGACACAGTGACTGGGCGGAGCCGAGATACACATAGCCGAGGGTTCTCGGCTTTTCTCGGCGCCGTTCACAGTCACGCCCAGTCCCGCCATTCGACCTGTGTTATGTCAATCATAGGGACTGGGCGTGACTGTGAACGGCGCCGAGAATAGCCGAGAACCCTCGGATATGTGTATCTCGGCTCCGCCCAGTCACTATGTCCTCGGCGGCGCTCGTTCAGCTGAACGAGCACCCCTGAGTCCCTCTGAACTCCATGGCGCCATGTTTAAAAATACAAACTAAACGTTTGTATGTCGGCGGCGACAAGGCTGCACGGACCACTGGGGACAAGGCTGCACTGGGGACAAGGCTGCACTGGGGCAAAGCTGAACTGGGGCAAAGCTGAACTGGGGCAAAGCTGAACTGGGGCAAAGCTGCACTGGGGACAAGGCTGCACTGGGGCAAAGCTGCCCTGGGACAAGGCTGCACTGGGGCAAAGCTGCACTGGGGACAAGGCTGCACTGGGGCAAAGCTGCACTGGGGGCAAAGCTGCACTGGGGGCAAAGCTGCACTGGGGACAAGGCTGCACTGGGGCAAAGCTGCACTGACAAGGCTGCACTGGGGCAAAGCTGCACTGACAAGGCTGCACTGGACACTGGGGAAAGGCTGCAGATGAACACTGATGAGGCTGCATTGATGGGCATTTAAATGTAAGTTTTTTTTCCTTAAACTTCCCTCCTAAAAGTTTTTTTCCTTAAAATTCCCTCCTAAACTTGGGGTGCGTGTTATACGCCGGCGCGTGTTATACGCCGATAAATACGGTATATCACCTTCTTTTCTCTTGTCACCTTTAAGTTTTTAATGTTAACATAATTGAAAGAAGAACACAAAACAAACCGGTAAAAGCAACCATGCATGTATTTAAACATTTTAAAAATATGTTGTGTTTTCAAGTCAGGTGAATATGAAATATTGCATATTATATTTTGTTTAGCCAGCAGGAGAGAGTGCCGGGCTCCTTTAAATTTGTTTTACTGTTTCTCCTTACTGCCTGTTGTAAAAAAAAAATAATAGTCTGTTGTTTACAAGCAAACAAGGTGGAGTTCTGCTTTTACAAATAGAAATACTCTCGAGTTGCATGTATTAATGGTTTCGAAATACAGCATACACTACTAATATAAGGGTTGAGAAATGTATTCTTCCATTTTAATTTGGTTTATTTTTAAATAAGTGTTTCAGTTATTTTTAAACCTCTTATATTCTTTTCTTTAGGGTCCAGGCATCGGAAATGCATCACTGTTCACGTTTGGATTTGCTGGAGCTGTGTTAGAAATTATTCTGATTTTGTATCCTTTACATGCTAAGACTAACAATATGTAGGAAAATAACAAATATGTAAACCCAAATATTTATAGTGCCATGCAGTGGTGTAACTAGAGCCTTTAGGGTCCCCGTGCAAGAAACCATGAAGGGCCCCTCCCTCCGAGCTCGTTGGCAGAATGTCAGGGCACGGTCGCAAGTGCAACCTTTGTGACCCTAGTAGTTCCGCCACTGTTAGTATTTTTATATTTTTACAATATTATTTTTTAAATTATTTTTTTTAAATTTATATAATCTTTATTTTACACTTTTTTTTCAATTTACACAACAATTACACGTAATGTGATAATTTGGATATATCATTTTACAAACAATACATACATTGTCCAATTTATATCTCAAGAAGTTCTCTCAATAATTATATTATACCACATTGACACACCATTTAACCACATATTACTTTCTCACAAAAAACCCCCCAAGTTTTTACTTTTACTTTTCCCCTTCCTCCCCTCTCCTATCAAAATGGCTCCACCATATTACTCTAGATATAATTTGATAAATTTGCTGAGGTTCTAAACTCCTCCCATTTTCGTATGTTTCCTGAATTTGATCCCTCTGTCCCACTTCCGTCCCTATCATCACCTCCACTGACTGCATCTCGCTCATCTCGCACACCCACTCCTCTATTGAGGGAGCCGCTGTGTTCCTCTAGTTTCGAGCTAGAACGGTTCGAGCCACTGTCAACGTATGTCTTAGGATAACACTTTTAATGAGTTTCATTGATTCAGGGCGCATTGATAACACTGATACTAATATGTCTGGTTGTATTTTTTGTCCCGTAATAAATTGGTATATGTCATAAATTTTGAACCACAATCTCTGAACCCCCAGACAATAATACCATATGTGAGACATTGTGCCTGTTGCATTTTGATATCTCCAACATACCTCTGTATTTTCATTGTTTATCCTATGCATATCTACTGGACATCTATACCATCTTACGAGAATTTTATAATTTCTTTCCTGATGTCTACTTGATAGAGAAAACTTGTGTATTAAAAATGTTTTTTCCCATTTTTTTTCTGGGTATAATTATCCCCAGTTTTTCTTCCCATTTTTTTATGTATATTAATTATTTTTTCTTAGTATATGCATTCAAGCTTTTATATAATATATAGATAAGACATGAGCTGGTTTATGTTCGTGTAGTCATAATTTTTCGAATTCTGTTAATGGTCTATCTAATAATGATTTATTTGTCACCGACGTAGTATAAGTTTGAAGTTGTTGATACTGCATCTATTTAGTCTTATTATCTAGACCCAATGTCTCCATTGAAGGACGTCTATTCTCCACCAAAATCTGAGCCACTCTCACATCCTCATTCCTATGCCAACTTAAAGCGGAGGTCCGCCAAAAAAGAAAATATTAAAAGCCAGCAGCTACAAATACTGCAGCTTCTGACTTTTAATATATGGACACTTACCTGTCCAGATGTCGGTAGCCGAAGCCGATCTGTCCGTCGGCTCTCGGCTGCTGCCGTCACCACCCTCCATATGGGAATCAGGAAGTGAAGCCATGTGGCTTCATTTCCTGGTTCCCTACTACGCATGTGATCTATGCCCGGAAGTGGGAGCAAATACCTGTATTAGACAGGTATCTGCACCCTCCTCCCTCCTGAATGGTGCCAAATGTGACACCGGAGGGGGGAGGATTGTAAAAAGTGGAAGTTCCATTTTTGGGTGGAACTCCATTTTAAGAAGGTTATAGTTTTCATTGCCGGAGGAAAATCCAGGTTATCAAACAGTGGAGTCATTAGACCAATCTGAGTGGACCAATTCTCTCCCTTTAATAGCATATTCCAAGCTCTCAATGTTGAATAAATCAGAGATGGCATATCTCTCTTCAGGGGCTGATTTTCTCTTTTTATCCATGGTAGGGACTTCAATTTTATCGCTGTAGGATCTTCTTCTAGCTTCACCCATTGTTTATTATCTGCGTTATGGAACCAGTCCACTATTCTAGACATAAATACAGATTGCATTGAAAAGTCTGGGAGGGCTAGCCCTCCATCTTTTTTTGCCCTAATTATATATCACTTCTAATTCGAGCTGATTTATGTGCCCAGATAAAACTCCCTATAGCCTTCCGCAATTGATCCAGTAATTTTGTTGGAAAAAATATTGGGATAGTCTGAAATATATATAGGACCTTTGGTAATATGTCCATTTTTATAATATTAATCCTACCCATCCAGGAGAATACCATTCTGTCATATTTTTGCAGTCTTTATAATATTTTGAATTATCGGAAGATAATTGAGTTCTTGAAGTTTGTTCAGATCTCTAGGAATATATGTTCCCAGATATTTAATAGCTGTTGTTTGCCATTTAAAGGAGAAATCTTTTTTCAGAAGCTCCACCATATCACTTGTTAATGTAATATTGAGGGCCTCTGTTTTATCATGATTGACTTTGAAATTACTCAATATTCCAAAACGGTTAAACTCCTGGATGAGATTTGGTATTGTCATCATTGGGTTAGTTAATTAGCAATAAATCATCTGCATATACAGACATTTTATATTCCTTATCACCTATTTTTATCCCTTGTATGTCTACATTTTTACAGATAGCAGTAGTCAGATGTTCCATTACAAGTACATACAACAGTGGGGACAGGGGACAACCCTGTCGCGTTCCATTTGATATTATTACTGGATCAGATACAGATCCGTTTGCACGAATTCTAGCTGTTGGGTTATGATATAAGGCCATTATCTTCTCTAGAAGCAAAGGCCCTATTCCCCACTTTTTAAGTGTTTCTTCAAGAAAACACCATCCCACCCTGTCAAACCCCTTCTTGGCATCTTCTGCCAACTGACAGGATGGGATGGCATACTTCTGAGCACACTCCACCAACGTCAGAGTCTTCAATGTATTGTCTCTTGCCTCTCGAGCCCCCACAAATCCCACTTGATCCAGATGAACATATACCGGTAATATTGGTGTTAATCGGTTTGAAATTATCTTAATATAATCATATAATCGTAAATCGATATTAGTTAAAGAAATCGGTCGATAATTTCCTCATGTGTGATCTTTCTCCGGCTTATGTATGAGCGAAATATACGCTTCCATACCTTGTGGGGTGAAGGGTCGAGAGGCCGAAACCGCATTGAATGTCCTCCTCATAATAGGAATCAGTAGTTCTTTAAATGTTCTGTAGTACCGAGGGGTAAAAGCATCCGGTCCTGGACTTTTACCCAATACCAATGAATCTATCACGTTCTGGACTTTCAACTCTGAAAACTCCATTTCCAACTGTTCCATTTCTACTGTAGTAAGTGTTGGAATTGCAGTTTCCTCTAAATATTGGCAAACTTTTTGTCGAAATTTTTCAGGATCACTTTCCGCCTTTTGATTTGGTATGTTATAAAGTCCAGAATAAAAGGCGTGAAATGATTTTAGTATCCTTCTTGGATCATGTACTATCTCTCCCGATGTCGTTTTAATCTGTACTATTGATACAGTGTTTATACGCTGACGAAGAGCCCTCGCTAAGAGCCTACCTGGTTTGTTTCCATATTGGTAATACAATGCACGATTTTTGTCTCGAAGCCTCAATGTTGAGAAATTTTTGGGTACGTTCAATTTTCACCATTTTGCAAAAAGGCGCAATTTAAGATTTACAAATATTTGTTATTTATTAACTCCATACAGGTTAAGCTTTTATATTTTGTAGGGATTTAGCAGGCATTTTGTAAAATTAGCTGTTTTTATCTGCTAATAATGGTTTTAGTGTATTTTTTGCAAATATATTGGTTTGAAAAACATTTGCGCAAATACCGCGGGGTCTAAAAAATCAGTAGCACCTTCTGTTCTACTGATCATGTGCTTTAAAAAAAATATATGGTTGGGGGGGTCTTTTACAAACTCTGAAAGCTATAAGTGAAAAATAAAAAAAGCAAAGGAAAAATTGCAAACATGGTCTGACTACACAGTGCTCAGAGCATAAGATCAAACCTTCTATGTTTCTCTTGGCAGTCTCTTCCTTTAAAACATTACCTTACCTCAATCCTTACAGTTATCTGATGGTTTCCTCTGTTGTCGGCTTCTATAGCCTGCGCTTTTTTGGAAGTTTCACCCCAAGGAAGGATGACACAACAATGACGACGGTAACTAACAACAGTGCAGAGGCTGGTCACCCATCGTAGATAACCTTCATGTCTTCCTAAAGTACTGTTGAAATTACTGAAATATGTTAGTATACCGTCCGACTTCATATCTATTTTTATAGGATTAAAGTAGACCCAGTGTACTCCATAATCAGGACTTAGTAACTGAACTAGACATTCTTTCATCGGAGGCAAAGGCTCAGTTCGGCTCCCCCCCCACCCCCCCACCTGAGAGAGAATTTATCTATACGAGGGGCGATATAGCTGATTGGCTGGCCGGCGTCCAGTGTTGGTGCGTGAATGGTAGCTGACATTGCGCATATTGCTGCACAATTACTCCACAGGTGAGGTTCGATTTCAAGCCTTACTTCTATAACAGATTACGAGAGGGTGGCCACCAGGAAAAAAGAGGTGAGCCAAACAGTGGGTCTTTAATAAAGTCTGCTTCTGTGCGCTCTTGTTCCTTCCCATCAGAGCCCCTTCTAATCTGCCACAGAAGTGAGGCTTGAAATGACTTTGTTCTACAGTCATGGCTGGCTTATTAAAGACCTGCTCTGCTGGGTTGTTTCTTTTTTTGTTGGGATGGCAGCCCTTCTAATCTACCGCGGAGGTGAGAATTGAATGAAGCCATTTCAAGCCTCACCTCCGATCAGTGCCATCTTAATAGCATCTTGGGCCCCTGGGCAAAATAATGCACCGGGGCCCCTACCAGGGAGATAATGACCTGCAGCGTTCTACACACAGCACAGCAAAAAGTGGGTGTGGCTAAATTATGCTACATATTGGGCGTGGCTTTCTAGTCTGATTAGAAAAAAACAACACAACCAGGGAATTATCTCAAATTAAATTCACTCCCTGTACACACTGTCCCACCCTCTCTACACACTGCACCCCTGTATACACTGACCCCCTTTTTCCCTGTGTTAATTTTTTTTACATTTTAATTTTTATTTTATTTTATTTTTTACAAACAAACCCCTGATGTAAGTATGATCTATTTACCACCCCTACCCCCTTCCTCCTCTCTCCATCTGAAGACCCCCTGTGCCCTGCAGCAGCCAGCGGGAGCAGGCGGAAGCCGGCAATGAGGGGGGGGAGGGGGGAGAACACATTGCATGGCAAACACACAGTAGGGGACACACAGTGAAGGGCCCAGGCAGCAGGGGGAATTGCACGTAGACAGAGCTGGGTGATCAGTGCAGCAGATAGAGGAAATTACTGGAACCGATCTTCCGTGTGGCTCTCCCTGCAGCAGCTGAAAGCTGGTGGGTGGGAGGAGGACATGCCAGCTTTCAGTTGTTTCAGTGAGAGCCTCACCGAAGATTGGTTCCAGTAATTTCCCCAACCCACTGCACTGATCACCCGCTCTGTCCACCAGTGGTGCCCCTTTCAATGCGGCATCTGGAGCACGTTCCCCTCCCCCCCCATTTCAGCCCTGACTGAACTCATCTGAAACACCCCTCTATCCCTACAATACAATTCTGTGAGATGTGCATGTGATGAGGAGTGCGGCTATTACTCATCTATGCCAGCACAGGGCACTAATGCAAGAGGCCAGGAAGAAAAGGTATTTTAGAGTATTTCCAGTCAAAGTTTATAACTTGCAAGCAAACGGGACAATTAAGAGATAAAAAGGTGTGACACCCTATTGGCTTTAAAGTAGAGCTAAAAGCAAAACCTTTTTAATTTTGAATAGAGTAAGAGAGGAATATAACCCCTGTCATTGAGGAGATTTCCCAGGGCATCTCCGGAACTAGTATCCCCATCGGATAATTACTGTTCTGGTGTTAACCCAAAATGTGTAATTTTCTTTTACTTTCACGTTCAATGATAGTGGTAAACAGGACAAGTAGAGAGGCTGAATTTCCACAATGGGGGCACAGACCAGACCGCAATAAAAACCTGACACGTGTTCCAATCCACCTCCACTACCCAAAACGAAACTAAAAAAAAAAAGTTTTGCCTTTAGTGATATTTAAGTTTTATTTATGTATCCTATTTTAAAACTTTATATTCACTAACGTAAAATGATTTAATTCTTGAATTCCGTTTATTTCTGTACGGTTACTTGGGTCTGCTGTCCAACTACTGCTATAGATATAGATGGTTGCCTGTAAATACATGTTGCCTATGGCATTTTGCAATATTTAAAAAAGTGGGAGGAGCCTAAAAGACAGTACAGTGAAGCTGTATGAGAAGATAAAGACACCTAATTAAATATAATCATGCAAACGTATGCATTTCAAGTATGTTACAAGTAAATAACATCAAAAGTGAACCTGAGCTTTATTAATTAATTGTCACCTAGGGCAATAAATACCCCATATGGGTCATTTGCAGGGATTACTATTTGTTGGTAATCTGCGTAAACACAAACTGGAAGATTTTCTAAATCCCCAAATGAGTGGGAAAAAGGGATGTGAGCTGTGTTTAGTTTGGACACCATCCATTCACTTGTTTAGAAGGAAAAAAAAAGGCCTGCAATTACTGGGCTTGTTAACCGGCCATAGAAACACCGTGAAAGAGAGTTTTCTTTCTTCCCAAAGCTCCGTATTGCTAATGAGTAACTCTGTGCAAACTGTACTTCACTCCGCTTGTTTGAAATCTGAAGAACTTCAGCTTCTTCAAGGAATACAGTTATTCAAATTTAAATAATTAAAATAAGACTGAAGGGGGGACCTTTTCAATTGCTTCTTACAAGTTAAAGCTAATTTGACTTAGCACAACCTGACACCAGCCTGAGAACAATGAAACTGTTAAGTAACGCTTTGACACAAATGTATACATTTATTTTTGTTGGATATTCCCACAAGCAGGCTGGGGAGGTCAGTAACTAAGGAGCAAGCATTGTCTCTTTTAATTGCCCATATGACGCTTTTTGCTCTTGTGTCTGGAAACGTCTTAAACAAGTGTTTTCTGGCTCAGATGAAAGCCTGGCAGCAAAATTCATGAGAAGAAAACTAGTCTGAAAACCTTAACTGAGTGGTTTATAAGAGCAGAAAATATTCATTTGCAGCATCCCATAAACTAATTGAGATCGTCTTGTTTTGAGGATAGTGCTGGAAAACTGTACCACTTTATACATGGTGCATGTCACTATTTGTGAGTGAGTTGATGGCAGTTGCATTTTATATTTGTCTTTGCTAAAAGTATTCTGTCATATCCAAGGGGGGTGGGATGTTCCATAACCCATTTTTAACATAAAAAATATATACTTCAAAAGATATTCAACACGGAGAAAAATGTGCTGGGCAATGTAAAGCAAGCCTCTGTACTCCGTCTTTTTACAATAAAATATTTAACCTCCATACTGTAGGCAGTCCCATAGATGATTCCATTTTCGTAGAAAAATTGCTTGACTCCCCCATCAGTGCATTCAGTGTTGATGGAGAAATTCTTCCTGCAGCACTATTGTGTTCTGCTGGCAGGGGAACGTAGGGGAGATGCAGGGAGCCTTTTGGGCTGGCAGAACACGATTATTGCTAGCAGCTAAGCTATAGCTTCTGGCAGTAGTTGCATGCCAAAAATCAAAAACAGGCTGATTGTACCCAAGTTGATTGAGGGATTGACTTTGAATACAATCAGCCTGCCTATACTGTACATGGATCGAAATTTGGCTGGTCCCTGCTGAACCGGTTGAATTTCAATTCATGTATGCCTGGCTTAACAGTATTAAAAATTTGGCTAAATAAAGAGCTGTATGCCAGCTGTGACTAGTTTTCTAGAAGCTCAGAAAAAGCAACTGCGATGTATATCTTAATCCTGAGATCAGATTGCATATACTGCACAGTGAGGCCATCCCTCCATCTCACTGCTAGAAAAGAATGAAGTCAGACAGACACAGGGATTGTTTCTTGGCATTTAGGCAGTGTTCTTACTAGAAAGGCAAGCATGCTTGCAAACAGAGTAATATAGATGCATTCCATCAGTTACTGGACCTATTCCTGCCATAGGTAGTGAAATAGTGTATGGCTGTAGAAAACATTGCAGTCTATGGAGAGAGGTAAGTCAGGAAGCAACAGTAAGGTCCTCTAGAATTATATTACCTGCTGTCTGTTCATTCTGTGTACAGAACACCTCCAGATAGCCATATTGTATTGAATTTTACAGAAAATTACAGAGCTGTAGATTGAAAAGGAAAAGTAATTTTTAATAACATTCAATTACAAAATGACTTGGAATGGTAACCATTGTATTTGCTATATTATTTATTTATTTATTTTTTCCTACAAAAGTTGTTACCCCTTATGTTTAGAAATGATTTGAGTGATCTTCTGCTTTAAATACCTCTCAGTTCTCTAATATCACAGTGCATCTTTAATACATGTGGTGCAATCAACAAGCAAGTCAACTAATCCAGAATGTAAATATGTTGCCATATCTCTGCGGTCCAGTCATCAGATTGCATTGTAGAATTCTTTCTCAACATATTCAGACTTCAGAAGAGCTGGAGGACCAAGTAATGCAGGGGATATTTTGGTGAACAGAGATTTGCATCCAAACCGCCGTTCACCCTGCTAGTTCCCCATTAACAGACAACACTAAACTCTGGTTTAAAAAAATATATCCAAAAATATATTAACTTCAAATTGTACCTTCTGTTGCTCTCAGCCTCCCTCAAACATCCAAATTCATTTATTGATTTTTTTTTTGCTGCTGTAATTTGATTTCTTGTTAGAAGGCTACGTTCAATTTCCTTGGCCCCACTGTATGTAAGAATGTAGTCACTCTCTCTTTCTTGCTTCAGAGATGGATTAGGGACCCATGGACTATGGGGTGTATAGTATGCATAGAGCAGTGCATATGTCCACAACTAATGTGCTGATTCCACACAAAAAGAAGTGAGGGGAAAAATGGAGATTCAGGAGGACATTGAGGACATAACAAGAAGGCAGAAAAACACAGCAGGAAATTATAGCATGAAAAATAGATCACAGGGCATTAAGTAGTGGCTGTGTATGGATTATTTTTGTAGAATAGGGATGTTTAGTGTCACTTTAAAACAGGATTAAAGCCAATGCCCAATGTTTGGGGACATAAAGGACCCCTATGTCAAAGTGATATAAATTAGTTCTTCCTGTATGGTGCCACCATATACAGAGGTATTTGTGTGGTATAGTTTGGTACAGGCAAGTATACGTAGAAATTTGAGGATGTATTTAGGATTTTTAAGGTGCAGAATTATAACAAAATAATTTATAAAAAGTAGAAATTTATTGGAACATTAAAAATAAACATCCAAAAGGTAAGTATTGATATTACAGTACTGATACAAGTGCAAACTAATTTCATCTCTACATGTTTCGCCTTGGTAATTGGCTTCTTCAGGAGAATTTATTGATATCAGGCACAGTGAGCACTAGAAGTAGAAAGAATTTTTAGAAAAATAGAACAATAAACAGTCACAAAACATCAAAGATATATAACACGGGTTTACAAATGAAAAACATTCACGAATTGGCAAAATGCATAGTGCCAAAGCCATAATTGGTCATATTGATTACTTGTATATTCAAAAGTATTTGTATGTAAATTGAGGCTCCAGAGTCATAGGGATATGAAAGATCGGATCGTCAGGTATAGCCATAGAGGAGGATATATGTAGGGTACAGTCACTGGTAATGGTCCAAAAACTAGAAGACAGAGTGTGCCTGAGCTGAATATACAGGTAATCAGTATGACCAATTATGGCTTTGGCGCTATACATTTTGCCAATTCATGAATGTTTTTAATTTGTAAACCCGTGATATATATCTTTGATGTTTTGTGACTGTTGTCCTATTTTTCCGAAAATTCTTTTTACTTCTAGTGCTCACTGTGCCTGATATCAATAAATTCTCCTGAAGAAGACAATTACCAAGGCGAAACATGTAGAGATGAAATCAGTTTGCACTTGTATTAGTACTGTAATATCAATACTTACCTTTTGGATGTTTGTTTTTAATGTTCCAGTAAATTTCTACTTTTTATAAATTATTTTGTTATAATTCTGCACCTTAAAAATCCCAAATACATCCCAATACATATATCAAATTTCTATTTATCAAGTGATGTGGTGCTGTATCTTTACTAGATGATAAGCAAAATACCTTTTCTCCTTAGGAAAGTATACGTGTTACTTTGAGTCTATAAATATATTTGTGTTAACCAACAAAGCAATTGGAATACTTTTATGACAATATTTAAAATTCATCTGCTTCTTTTCACAGATCATTGGGAACTGTGTCTCTATTCTGGTGCTCAGCTCGGCCTTACCAGTTATGTCCAGAACATTAGGTATGGCTTTTACATTTTTTTTTTATTGCTCCCTGCGAACAAACACAATTTTAAAACAGTTCCTGGGCAAAGGGTTTAGCAAGACTGTGGGTCTAATTATAAAGCTTATGCAGGAACTGTGGTAATCGCACATTACGACCAAGTAAACTTTTATCTCCTTTTCCTTGCAATGACAGTGTAGCTATTTTGCAGGCCTGTAACTGATCCCCAGGAAAATTGAGCCTGTCCCAACCCTCTCTACTATCGCATTTAATAGCTAGGACCAGGTCTTGACAAATTTGCTTTGAATCTAGGAGCCAGTTAAAAAAGTTAGGAGCCAGTTTTTTTTTTTTTTAGCGTAGTATGGATTGTCAGCGCCGGGGTAAGGCCAGTAATTTGCGCCCCCTAACCCTAACTCACAACGGAGCACCCAGTCAATAACTCCAATATAACGCTGTTACATCAGGGTTATGGGCCCGGCCAGAAAGAGTAAGGCTGGGTTTACACTGCACCACGGAGCGGATCACAGCAGGGGTCCGGTGCGTCCCCATTTACCATTTCCAGTCCGATTTCAGTCCGAATTTTTGGCCGAATTCGGACCTGGAACAGACCAGAAGACGCACAGAATCCTTCTGCAATTCGCTCCAAAGCCGTCCCGGAGCCCTGTGAATCAGCTTCATAGAGAGCCGGTCACAATCTCCTGACATGAAAATTGGATGCCGGGAAACCCACATCCAATTTGCAATAGTGTGAGCGAACACAGCTCCCACAGAGAGAAACCATTCCTGCTCAGACCCTGCTTGGGCATTAGGGAGGAGGAGGGGACAGCGGCCATGTGAGGAGACGAGGCCATTCCTCTCCCCTCCTATGTCACTCACAGCCTGACATCGGCCTACTGCCTGCCTCCCAGGAAACCATGGAGACTAGCCAGGGGGAGAAGAGAAGGATTGGCTGCCGGGCACTGCATGTCTGGGGCGTCGGGAGTTGCAGTGAGTGGGCTGGCGGCAGCCCAGGCACCAGGGAGCAGTTTCTGGTCGCCATAGCGACCTGGCACTTGTCAAGCCCTGCCTAGGACAGATTAAACAGAGCAAAGCACTGAAAACGTAAGTTGTGTCATGGTAACTGACCCTTATTTTCCCTGGTTTAGAGCCATCCAACTATAAAAATTTGTATTTCACCAAGTTTCTTGATATTCTCATGAAGACCCCATAAAAATGGAATGTAGTTTTCTAATATGTGTCTAAGGCCTTGTTCATACGGGCGATTACCTGCCTGCCCTGTGCAGGGCTGAGTTTGCAGGCATGAAGATGCACAGGTGTCAAGCCAGTAGTCCCATAGATGTCTGTTGGGACACATGGCTGCACAGGCACAGCTGCTGTGTTCCAATATGACATGCGTATGGGTGCGTGTCCCCAAACCTACCCTGGGTGCATTCGAGGCTGTGTAGCCGCATGTCCTAATAGACGTCTGTGGTACTGCCAACACAGTGATGCACGCAACACCTTTCCATCCCCGCACCAACAAAACACAGCCCTGCATGCAAGTAATTGCCCGTGTGTACATATACCCAGTGAAGTGAACAGCCTCAGATGAAACAAATCTCCTTACATAAGTTTTACATGTATATCTGCTGTCTTCACCTTTATATATTCTTTAGAAAGTTCAGATCCTGTTAGGAGATTTTCGCTTCCTGGTTAGCATTGCAGAGAAGCATGGGCATACAGTCAAGACAACTGATTGGTGGAAAGGCACACACCCCCTCTCCACATAGAGACTTTTAGTTCTGTTAGTTGAATCGTTCAAAACTATACTTATCTATTTATAGCATCCTCCCCAACACAAAGCTCAGGTTGTTTTTATCTCCTGTGATGGAGAACTTGTCAGAAGTTCTCAGGCTGATAATGGGGCAGGAGACAGCTACGGGACCTAGGGCTTTGAAGAGAGATAAGAAAACACTGTAGATATATGTGCCCAGCTCAAATTTCACGAATCTGATTTACATCCACTTTAATTTACCCATGGTGATCTTGCCAGGAACACAATTTCTGTCTTGAGCGATAATGCTCACTTTGTAGAAGAGCAGTGTTGTCACCCTAGGCTGCTCTGCTGATGTCATGGTTATGCAATAGAGTTCCTTTGTCAGCTCATCTGTCTCTATATATTCCTCTCTAGAGACCAGCTGCCTCTCACCTGACTGTTTTTATAACCTCTCCTCCAAGCATGGCCCCACCCCAGGCCCTATCAGGAAACCCTATATTAACCTGTGCACTGCAAGCCAGCAGTACTGATCAACCATTGTGTGTTAGCCTCCGTGCGTACTTGCTGTGTTTCCTACGTCTGATTCCTGTTACCGACTTTGGCCTGTTCTTAACTATTCCTGTCTGCTCGTGACCCTGACCTTGGCGTGTTCCCGACCATCCCCGTTTGCCTGTGACCCTGAACCTTGGCGTGTACCCTGTTGTCCTTGTCTGCTTGTGGTCCCAACCTTGGCTTGTCCCTTACCTCCTTGTTGTTCCAGCCTGCTGCCTCTTTCCTCTCCATCCTCCTGTAGCCTACCGTGAGCGTGAGCTGGGAGACCCTGGGGGCCGCGACCTGGAGCCAGTTGCAGCCCAGTCCATCCTCACCACTAGAGGCTCTGGTGAACACCAACTGGCTCTTAGACTCCGCGCCCTGGGGAATCTATGCTCTAATTCACTGTGGGATCCGTGTTGGTGCTCCAAGGGGACCTCCCTTCCTGAACCACCCCGAGTTCCATCTGCAGCAGTCAGCCTTAGGGTCCACTATCATAGCAGTGCACTCCTGACCCCAACAGGGTGCATCTGTCACCTGGATACTGGTGACCTGACAGCTGATCTGGACTACAAACCTATTCCCCTCTGCTCTCCTCTATAGCATAGAGGTGGTGTTATGTAGCTCACAGAAGAGAAGCTGGGAAAGCTGATAACATTGTTTGAGATTTCAGTTCAGTGCAATGGAAGTTACAAGGATGGTGGATTTCTGGCAGGGTCAAATTTTTTTTTTCTCTGTACATGCAGAATTTGTACCTAGCCTGAAAAAAAAAAATCATTCAGCGACTATATTTAAAGACTGGTAAGCTGCAATATATTAAATTTCGTGTGATTTTGCCACGTTTTGGATGCAATTTTGACACGATTTCAGGGACTGCCTGTGTAAACTTGAGGTCTTTGGACCTCAACCCGCATAAAAGTCTGATCGAATTAGTACAAGGACTACTTTGAAGTCGGCACATATATGAATGGTTATCATTGGAAATCATAGGGAACGACTTGTCATGCGACTTTGCAGTCCCAGGTCGCAGGACAAGTTGCACAAGTGTGAAAGGGGCCTTCTTGGGACATGTATTTTATATCTACAATTTTCTGTTAAAATTTTCCAATGACTTATGGCATCTGAAGGAATAGTTCCACAGGGTGAAGGTTACTTTTTGTATATTCAGGTTCCATTTCCTCTCTCACTATAGTCTCCTTAACATATTGGATTAACTCGACTGTTTCTACCAAGGAAAAGAAAAAGTATAAACGTATATGTAAACAGTTATTAAAAAAATACTGTGGGAACTAACAAATAGCTTTTGTGTCACTTAAGCCCCGTTCGCCGTTTCCATGTTTCCAAAGCTGATTTTGTGTTCTCTATAATAAGAGATTGTTGGTAACAGTTGGTAGTAATGTACACTGGTTATTGAGAGGAAGGGCGCTTGCTGGGTACAATTGTTGTTACAAAGAAAACAAATTAATGGCGAAGCCCACCTCCCCCGCCCCAAATCTTACAAATGACATTCCTGAATAGTTTGCCATAGAGATAAATAAAAGAATAAGATAGAAGGTAAAAGAAGGATGGTACAATTAGAGCAGCACTAACAAATGCACAGACACAGCTGTCCAAACAGGATTAATAGACTGCATTAGGGTACAGTGAGTCATGTGGTGCTTTGCAAAATATCAACATGCATTGCATTACATGTTATGCCTAGTGCTTTTCAATAGATGAAAGGGAATAAATACGTTAAACAGATTCATGGTCTTCTCACAGTATTCAAAAAAGAAACATTTTTTTTTCTTTTTCTCCCTCCCCCAAATCAAAGGGGTAACTGGACAGACCATGATGGGAAAGACAAACTGGAGGAATAAAACAAGCAATCTAGTAATTCACATCTATTTTTTTTTTTACCTATTCAGGATAGCAGTAATGACACTTCAGCTTCTTGAGTACTTGACGTTTATGCTGTTCAAAAAGCCGTGTGTAGTTTTTGCTTTTCCTTGCGTTGGGCAGTAGTTTACAATATTATTGGGAGATCCCCTTCCCACTTTAAACTGTCGATAAGGTTTTGTGGTGTGAAGAAGTAAACCGCTCAGGACCGGGACATTTAGGCTGACCTCTTCTGCTGAATGTGGTAGTTCCCTTGGTGTCAAAATGAACTCCTGTCTCCAATGGTTTGGTCACTTCATGCAGATAAGGACTTCAAACTCTTATGAATCGCATCCACGTTTTTGCAGGAATGTCTGTGTTTTTTGGTTCACTTCAAAATGAGACACAGGATTACATGCATTTTAAAGTATAACTATAGGTAAAGATTAGAAATTAGTATGTAAAAGTTGCATACATAAAAATGTAAATGGTCACCTTTCATTTTCCTAAAGCTTATTCATTAAGGTGTATGTAAACCCAAAAACAAAAAATATAACATTCAGCTTGCCAGTCCTTAAATCTGGTGACTGCATTAGTTTCCTTTTCTAGGCTTTTCTTTTCTTTATTTTCACCTGGTGATCTGACCAGTAACACAGACAGGGGTTGATTTACTAAGACAGACACGGTTCGAGATTCGAAACATTAGCGGGCAGGCTGAATGTACCAAGTTGATTGATCAATCAACTTGGGTACAACCAGCCTGCCGGATTATCTTAGATTATTGCAAGCAAGTTCTAGTGATAATCACTGTCTTCTGGCCGGACAGCTCCCCCCCCCCCCCACCAGGAGAAAACAATGGCCCAGCAGGAGGGATTTCTGCATCAAAACTGTCTGTGTTGATGGGCGAAGCGACCAAAATTCTTTCCCGTGGTTGCAGGAAAGAAATTTGTATGTCTGCCCTAAGACTGGAGAGTGCAAAATCTGGTACAGCTTTGCAGAGAAACCAATCAGCTTCCAGTTGTTTTGTCAAAGCTTATTTGAACAAGCTGAAGTTAGAAGCCGATTGGCTACCATACACAGTTGCAACCGATTTTGCAGTTTCCCCCCTTTCTGTCTTAGGGTAGCGGCACTCTATGAAGAAGAAACAAAGACACCTTTGGACAGCAGCATTTTCTGGGGAGAAAGTAGTATTAGATGTACTAGCAGATTTAGATGGACTTGACTAACAAAGCCAAACTCCGGCTAACATTTTTAAGCAGTTACAGCAACATTTGTTTTCCTTTTTGGATAAAGGTGTTATATACATTATTAAAATCTGACTATTGTAAGTGCCCCTGTCAGTGTTTAACTGCCACTTTGATGGACAGCTTGGTATCGTAAAGGAAATTGAAAGAGGAGACTTGCTGGCAGAATTACCAGGTAAAAATAAATACAAAAGCCTAAAAAAAGAAGACGAATATAGCCGCCATGTCTCAGGACTAGTAAGTTGCAAAATACTTTTTGTTTTTGGGTTTAGATACGCTTTAAAAAAAAAATACCCGATGAACATGCCAGTTTACATTATTTAATCTGAAGTGAATTCACTGCACTGGTGTCTACAGTTTCATACTGACAAACACTGAGGAAGAAGGTTATTACTGTTGTTATCTACAGGGGGAGGAGGACTTGTCTGAACATTGGAATGTGTATGCAGTGCTACTCAGCATTTCATGTTTTGATAGAACTAGCTTTATTAATGGATCTTGGTTAGTGCAGTGGTGCCAATCATAACCACTGACATAAATGGTCATGCTAGACTTTATGTACATTGTTAACAGGTGCATAGATGTAAAAAATGTTTGGGTCTACTTTTCTAGCTTCACACACTGCTGAAGCCTGACTTGTAGTGAGAGCATACCCAACTGAAGTTATTGGACCTGGCCAGCAATTTCCAATAGCAAGGGCAACTGGAGGAACTACACTCCACTGATCTTACTCTGCAAATAATATATAGTCCTTGTATTGAGCTAAAGCCACCCTCCAGAGCATCCAGACGCATGCAGACCACATTGCAGACAAGGCTGTGTTTATTCACTGGAATACTGGGTGGACAGGTACATCAGAGACTCTGTTGATCCATCTATTAAGATTTTTCCTTATGCCTTCCTGTTGATATTGCTTCAAGTACATAATTGAAACCACTACCCTAATATTTTGGTGCTCTGGAACTTCTTTAACTAGCCCACCTTATCTGGAAAGCCCAGATTTCCCTGTCCTGGCTCACGGTGTGGCATATCCCTTTAGGGTGAGGCCCTGTGCCCTCTGTGGGGAGCCTGAGTTGGGGCCTCCTGCTCCCCTTTCTCTTGGACTTCTGGTGTCTTGAGGTGGCAATTTTCCTTGTTTTTAAATGATGCGGCTATGTAGCATATGAATGTATATACATATGATATTATTGTGTAACTAACCACTTACCCCTGAAAAAGAGGAGTTATGCAATATCTTGAAACGCGTTGGGATTTGCTCTGCTTTTGGTTGCACCATTGACAGAGAATTGTGGTTATTCATCTTTTCTATTATTATGTATTTACTGTAATCGTATCAATTTAAATGTTTTATTCTACGCCAAAACTTTTTAATATTTCCAACTAATACATTTTGAACTTTACATACTATCAATCCTACTTCCTTGGAGTTTATGCCCTATAAAGTCCCATTAGATGGTTTCTTTGTCAATTTAAAATCCATGTGGACATCATTATCCATTTCCCCCCTTGTCATTAAGTACTTACAAATGTAAGAAATCTTCATCCAGAGCAATTGTGTTTAAAGTAGAGCTCAAGTTATAGCATTTTATCTTCTGATCAGACAAGGGATGGATAAAGCTTGGCCATACAGTGATGGAAATGTTCCGGTTCCTGGCTAGGCCGGCCAAATTTTCGAACAGTGTGTGGCTATCCCCGCTCAACAGAAGTCAGTCATTTGATCAATTTCTGTTGAAGGGACATGTTGGAAAATCTTTCCTGATCAGTGGCTTCGGGTCCCGCTGTCAGAATACAAAGCCCGGGCTGGGATTCTAACTGTCTATGGCCAGCTTTAGAATCTCTGCCAGCTTTGTATTGTCTGTAACACCACTGTAGATTTCCCTGTACTTCCTTGTGTCCAGCACAGGAGCCAAAGACAAATCTTCCCAGCCAGGGGATCTATCCTTTGCCATTCTTTGGAAACAAAAAAAAAAAGGAAGGATTGCTTGAAGTTACAACTCAAGTATATTTAAATGTTTCAATTCTCAAATGATGTGTTCTGTTTTTGTGTTTTTATGTTTTAAGATTTATTTTACATAGCATTTTGCATTGTACTTCATTCTCTCTTTCAGGAATCACAAGATTTGATCTCTTGGGTGATTTTGGACGATTTAATTGGCTGGGAAACTTCTATATTGTTGTTACATATAATCTGATATTCGCAGTTGTGACAACTCTGTGTTTAGTAAGAAAGTTCACCTCAGCTGTTCGGGAGGAGCTGTTAAAAGCAATAGGTACCTATAAACCATGGCTATTTGTTGCATAGAAAGCATTTGTTTTGCTGATTTTTTTTTCTATTTAGATATTTTTGAAATTTAATTCAGTGGTGTAAAAAAATGTAAATTCTGGAGAATTCTTATTGATCCTAAGTCTGGCCAGCCATACACTAGCTAGTTCATGTTAAATATATAAATGTTGACAGTACTATACTTTAAAGCCGAACATCCTTCAAATAAAAATAAAAAACCATTTGGCACAGAGCTATGAAGGGACAGCATAAGTATGCTGTCCCTTCAGAGCACCGGTAACATCACCGTCTGTAATATGTGTAAATATACATCACAAGTTTAGGAGATATTCACTGTAAGTACAGGTAAGCCTTATGCCGCGTACACACGATCGGACATTGATCGGACATTCCGACAACAAAACCGTGGATTTATTTCCGACAGATGTTGGCTCAAACTTGTCTTGCATACACACGGTCACAAAAATGTTGTTGGAAATTCCGTACGCCAAGAACGCAGTGACCTACAACACGTACAACGAGCCGAGAAAAATGAAGCTCAATAGCCAGTGCGGCTCCTCTGCTTGATTCCGGGCATGCATGGAACTTTTGTGCGTCAGAATTGTGTACGCACGCTCGGAATTTCCGACAAGTTTTGTTGTCGGAAAATTTGGGAACCAGCTCTCAAACATTTGTCGGAGATTCCAACAGCAAATGTCTGATAGAGCATACACGCGGTCGGAATTTCCGACAACAAGCTCACATCGGAAATTCCGATTGTGTGTGCGCGGCATTATTGTAGGCTTACTTGCAGGTAAAATACAAAAGCAGAGTTTACTACCGCTTTAAGGTAGCCTTACATCTGTAGAATTTCGTTCTAGCGAGAAAGGATCAAAATTGTTTATCCGAGCATTCAATGGTACTTTCATGGACTAATTTGGAACAACCTTTTGAGTATGTTAAATAACCGGGTCAATGTCTTGATTTTCAATTGACAATTTCATTGTGCATTGCAGTCATAATGTTGCTTGGGACCTTTAGACAACCATTAGAAACATTTGTTCCAATAAAAGTTTTGTTTGTGAGCAGCCACTGCATTTGAGACCATTATGGATTGTATGGATAAAAAAACTGTCGTTTGCCACAACGATGCTTTAGAGACTTACAGGATTGAAAAAGCTTTCATGTAAAGACTGTTCTACTTCCAGATTAACTTTAGGGCAGCTTCACACTGGTCCGCTCCGCTATGGCCACAGCAAGTGCACCTCTGGCTTTCATATGGGTTAGCTGCACTTTTCCATAGACTTCTATTATGTCCTGTGGCTTCAGAAAGTGTACCAAAACCATGGGACATAATAGAAGTCTATGAGAAAGTGCAGCTAACCCGCATGAAAACCACAGGTACGCTGCGCTGCGTGAAAAGTGCACTGGGGGGGCGGTGTGAAAGGGCCCTAACAAGTGCATAACACAAGTTAGTTTTTCTTATCTGGGAGCCAATTTAACAAATAGAAACTTGTTACCATTAAATTTGATGAAAAATTTCCAACCTTGTCTTTTTGATTTGTCCACTCACTCTGCTCAAAGTGATTGTAGGCCCTTTTAACACTTAGATCATCGAACAAACATTCCAAAAATGCAAGTTTTCAAATGAACTTCTACAGGTGTAAGTCCAGCATTAGGCTACATTTACAGTAGCCTGAACGGTAAAACTCTTCATTTTACCATGCAGGCCAAAGCAGCGATGGCTCCAGCAGCTTGATTTTTTTTTTTCTACATTTCTATTTGGTGTCACTTCATTCATGTCACAGCACAGCATGATGGTGCATTATGCTCCTGTGTGGTGACATATGATGCCATCCAATGCAGTGTGAAAAATTGTAGACATAGAAAATTGTAGACATGCTGCATTTTTTCAGCACTGCACATCACACCAGTATTGCGGTGTGAACGGGGTACATGGCAAACAATGCAGAAAAATACAGGTCACCACATGTGAATGAGCCCTTAATAATGGTGTCACAACCCTGGTTGTCTTTCTGGCAAGGTTGCCTAGATCACGAGTGGCTGAATAAAATGAACAATATATTTGTATGGCGAGATGTATGCATGTATGTTTGCTGTGTATTTAGACATTTGGCTCATTTTCTTAATTAACTATAGGTACATATAACTAAAGTTTAAATGCAGCAAGATTTTTTTCTTTTTCTTTAACACACTGTTAGACATAATAGCTGTATAGGAACAACGTTCAGGGGGTTAATTGGTGGTAACATGTTGCTTATTACACCAAAAATTAATTTGTGACACTTTAAAACATCACCTTAAAAGTGGACCTGAACTCCATTGTGAACTAACTGTTCCTAAGCTTGCATAAGACCCCTTTCACACTGGGGCGTTTTTCAGGCGCTTTAGTGTTAAAAAAAAGCACCTGAAAGAAGCCTCATCTGCAATCCCAATGTGAAAGCCCGAGACCTTTTACACTGCCAGCGCCTGAAAAACGCTGGTAAAGCGCCGCTTAAGACCCCTTTCACATTGGGGCGTTTTTCAGGCTTTTTTTGGGCGCTGGCAGTGTGAAAGGGCTCGGGCCATAGGCGCACCCAGCCCAGTGGCAAAAACACGAAAGCGCTGCAAAGAAGCTGCTTGCAGGACTTTTTTTGATGCCCTACTAGTGCAACGCCCAGTGTGAAAGCACTCGGGCTTTCACATTGGGATTGCAGATGAGGCTTCTTGCGCTTTACAGGCGCTTTTTTTAATGCTAAAGGGCCTGAAAAACGCCCCAGTGTAAAAGGGGCACGATGTGAAAGCACTCAGGGTTTCACATTGGGATTGCAGATGAGGCTTCTTTCAGGCGCTTTACAGGCGCTTTTTTAAATGTTAAAGTGCCTGAAAAACACCCCAGTGTGAAAGGGGTCTAAGGGCAGGTATCACAAGATGCCTGAAAAAACTCTTGTGTGTCCCTCTGACTAGCTTTTGTTAGGCCCCTTTCACACTGGGGTGGTTTGCAGGCGCTATTGCGCTAAAAATAGCGCCTGCAAACCGATCTAAAACTGCCTCTACTGTTTCTTCAGTGTGAAAGCCTGAGGGCTTTCACACTGAAGCGGTGCGCTGGCAGGAGAAATAAAAAACTCCTGCAAACCGCATCTTTGGAGCGGTGTATTCACCGCTCCTAAACCGCTCCTGCCCATTGAAATCAATGGGGCAGCGCGGCTATACCGCGGCTATAGCGGCGCAATGCGAGCAGTTTTAACCCTTTTTTTGCCCGCAAGCGGGGGTTAAAACCACACTGCTAGCGGCCGAATACCGCCGCAAAAACGACGGTAAAGCAGCGCTAAAAATAGTGCTGTTTTACCGCAGACGCCCCCACCGCCCCAGTGTGAAAGGGGCCTTAATGAGAACTGATTTTCTTTCATGTTCATTGAAACAGGATTTAGAAACATTTGAGTAATATTGCTGAAAAAAAAAGTGACCAACCTGGTTTAACCCCCCCCCCCTTCCCTCAGTGGAGGCAGATTTCTGCAGCATATTTGGCAAGTACAGAATCACAGTATATATAAAATTATATGCAAAGTGGTTAAAGGGAAGCTTCAGATGTTTTTATTACAAATTATGTGAGCAGACTACAGTTCCTCTTTAAAGGGTAAGTTCAAAATCTGTATGGTGAACTTACACAGGACCCCCTCCATAACCCCCCCCAGTCCCGCTGACTTGCAGCACTGCGATCACCCGTTATGAGACCTGCTATAGCCACCTCACTGGTGGTCCCCACAGCTTAATCTCCTAAATGTCCCCCTTTAGGAGGGAAGTTTAGGAGCATTCTAATTGGTCAGCGCCATCTCATGTGCAGCATGAACAGCATCAGAACCAGCCTAGCCCGTCCTTTCAGCGGGGATGAAGACGCGTAAATGCCGAGGGGATTTCTAAGCCCCGGACCGGTGAGGGCTATAGCAGGGCTCAGAACGGGAACTTGCCGCGCTGCAGGTCAGCGGGACTGGGGGGGGTTGAGAAGGGGGTCCTGTGTAAGTTCACCTTACAGATTTTTCTGTAAAGGTGAACTTGCACTTTAAGTTCCACAGTGAGTATACCAAGCATCCTATGCTGCACATACAGACCGATTTTACTGTTGTGGGTTTGGTAAAACTTTAAAGTGGTTGTAAACTCTGTTACAGCACTTTTACCTACAGGTTAGCCTATAACAAGGCTTACTTGTAGGTACTGTGAATATCTCATAAACTTGCGCACTGAAAAAAGGGCTCCCTGGTGCCGTTTCTTCAGGACTTGTGCTGGGAGTGACGTCACCGCGGCTCTGGCCAATCAGAGCGCCAGAGCCGCGAACCCAGAAGTAACTCCGGTGGAAGATGTTGGCCATGTACTCGGAGTGCTGATGCCGATTCAGGGCAATCGTTCTGATGTATTTCATAATGAGCTAGTATGCGATGCATACTAGCTCATTATGCCTTTGTCTTGCAGTGTTTGTTTTTTTGTATTTTTTTCTGCTGTTATAATTCCCCAGGTTCCAGGTAGCAGTTCCTGGCTTCTCCAGATTCCTTTTGAAACTTCTTTCTCGTTTCTCGGCCTCCTGGCCGCTCCTAATGACGTCACAATGATCAAATGTGTTGGGCGGAGCCACTTGCGTCACTTCTGGTTTTGTATTCTTCAGTCTGTGGAATGCAGGGCGTCCCAGACAGGCACATTTTTAAAGCTCCTACACTTGCAAAGTGCAGCTTTACTGTTTTTTACCCAATAAATTAATGGTTTAACACTGGAGGCTTGCCCTTGTCCATTCACTTTGCGTGGTCCCACTGCATGAGGAACGAGGAAGAATTTTTTTTCTCTTTATCACCACCATGTAGCTTGCACTCTACAAGTCTACCTGGCAGCCACTGCTTCTGTTGGAAATAGAGACTCTCTTTGTCATTTTAGATGGTCCTGCAAAGGGGAACCATCTTTTCTTTTCACTGTTTCTCAGTGACTCAGACAGATTTTTGTTCAGGCTATGGTCTTAAATATCACATTCCATCCTTTCCTGACAAGGCAGACTCTACTAGATTTGTGAGTGCTTCTTGGTCTTCTCAGCATCAGGCAATGGTTTCCCAGATTTGCAAAGCTGCTAACCTGTTTACAAGATCTCTAACTTCTACTAGGTGGATGTTCAGGCCTCAGATGATGTCAGCTTTGCGTGTAAGATCTTTCAGACAGATCTGCAGGCAGCCCCTAGCTGGGTTTTGTTTTTTTAGTGGGACTGCTAGCATTTTTTTTTGTTGTGTTATGTCCACCCCCTCAGCTGGACTACAATTGGACACCCCAAATATCTCTGAATGCTGTTTCACTCAAAAAAAAAAAAAAAAAAGGGTGAAAATAGCATTTTTGTAGTCACTATAAAAACATTTTCTTAAAGTTCATTAAGGGACACATGTACCACCCCTCTTTTTTTTTTTTACAGTTTTTTTTTTTTTTTTGCCAGTGTCCAAATCCGCCTTTAGGTGGCAGTATATCCCAAATAACTGACTCCTCACAAGGTAATCCAAGTGCAGGATTTTACAGTGAGCACACAAATCTTGTTTTGGCGTAACTTTATGGTAAAGTTATACCACTGTTACCCCACCTCCAACTGAAAGGGCCTTAGTTTTAATGGAATGGCAGTTGCCTGGGCCAGGAAGATTAGGTCCCAGAACAAAGTGAAGCTAAATCATATAGTGGCACAGAAGAGTTTTGTTTTTTTTGTAATAATGTGCCTGCAGAAATTGTACTTTAAAATTGAATTGTGGTTTTCTATGATTTGTTTATTAGCAGTGTAATCACTCTTTGGTTATATGAAGATTATTCTTTGACACAATTGGGTATGTTTTTGTGCTACATGATCTAAAAGTAGTTGGTATCTAACAAATAGTGATAAGTGTACAAAAGCAATTATGTTGTTTTTTTTTGTATTCTGTTTAAATAGGTTTTAGTAACAGGGAGATAACCCACCCACCAATAAACAGTGTCCTTGTTAATTTGCATGTACTGTATTTCCAGGTTTGAATAAACTTCAGCTGTCTAATGAGCCCAGCGATTCAGCATCCACCAATGGGCATCAGAAAACACTGTGAAATATAATTCAGCATGGCTGCAATCAACATTCCTCTTAGGATGTGGGCCCTTTGCTTGAACCATCACTTGTAATGTCCACATAGCTCTAGTCTTATCTACGCAGCAGAGACTTATAGGTCAGTTTGACCAGGTAGCCACATTTTTGTGAACTAGACTTTTTTACGTTTTTTTTTCTCTTGTTATGTTACAGAAAAAACTTAAATGTGACATTTTGTTTCAACATGTACATTTCGAGTTGTACACCAACAAAGAACCTGAGCCTCACAAACTGTTTTACATTTTACACAGTAGAAAGTTTGCAAGTTAAGGTTTTGGTGCTAGACTTCCTCCGTCATAGACAAGCCAACCCAACCCTGAAGTCAGCTTTAGTGTATGATTTATTAAAAGTTTGGGCAAAAAAAAAAAATCGGTACATCTTTGCATTACATGTAAATTCACAGTGTTTTGTTTCATTAAAAACGCTGCAAGTACTGAAATATTCCAGGCATTCCAGTCATAAATCCATTGAGCGCTTATATTCCTCTTCCTGTTCTGTTTTCCTCATTGTCCGGTTTCAGACACATTTCACCTGCTGGTTTCCTATTTCTCATGTAGCTTGCAAGATCTCTAATTTAAACATTTTTGTCCCCATGTCCCCCCATGGAAACCCTCTCCTACTATCATTGTAGGGGGCTAATTTGTCCTGCTAAATTATGTGTAGTCTTTATTACATATCAGTTTTCTGATGAGCTACGAGCACAGCCATGCTTCCTTTAATAACTGTTTTTTATTCCCACTCACCATCAACAATATTAGATTATTTAACAAAAGTCAAGGTGCAGTAACTGTAAGTAGCCAGTTCGTTTTCCTCACGCTGACAGCTAAAAGGGGATATCAGATTGGTTGTTTTGGACTACAGCCTCACTGTCTTCTCTCTGAAAGTCATAATGTGTAATTGGTTTACTAATGTAAATGCTGCACAGGTCTACATCTCCTCACATTGCTCACTATTAAAAAGAGTAGCACTGATATATGCAAACTTCCAGGGTGAGGCAATTGAAACCAAATGCACAAATGTAAGCCATGGAGTACAGTCACCTGCAATTCCTGAATTATACTTCTCCAAGATCCCAAATCTAGGACAACATAATTTCTCCTCTGTGTACTGAGCAATGGTGTCCCAAGGCCTGTGTTGGAATTTCCATACCTTCTGGCAAAACACCCAGCAGAGGTCAGCTGATCACAGCTGAGCTACTGATAGAGATACACAATCTCCAAGGAGCTCTCACGCCTGAGATTTCTGAGCTTCGTGAGGAGCCATCTGGTGAATTGAGTTGTGTGTTTTTCGTGTTTAGGCCCTTTATCTTGCATTAGACTTTAATGGAATTAGCTTATTATATCCCAATCTTTACAGGTTTTTTCATTATTGTCATAAAGCATGCACAAAAGTTTTACACCTACTGCTTTCTTAAACTAGAAAAGAGTCTTTAGGTCACTTTTAATCTATTACCCATGGCGGCTTCAGAATCCAGGTTCTTAAAGGACCAGTAAACCTACAACATAAGTTAGTCTAAGCACTAGATCTGTGTATGTTTATTGAGGGATATTTAAAGTGAACTATAGGCAAACTTTTTCTTTTTCACATTTTGGAAAGCATAAGGGAGGGTTATCACCCCTATCTGTTCTTTTTTGCCATCTAATCCCAATGGGGAGATTTACCTGCAAATTAAGAACCCCCCCCCCCTGCAGTCACCAGAACTAGTTTCCCCATTGGAAGGTGTCCCCTCTATTACTTATCTGCGGACAACACAAATTTAGAATTTTCTTTTACTTTCAGTAATAATGGCAAGCAGGACAAATAGAAAAGGAGATCTCTGTAACGGGACACATATAAATATAAAAACCAAATAGGTGTGCTAATCCATCTCCACTCTGTCCAAAAACTTAAAAAAACTAAAAATAAACATTTTGCCTTTAGTTATACTTTATGTAAAAATACTTTCTTTATGACAAGTTTTTTTTTTTTTTTTTTTCTATCAGAGGAAATGTATTTTATTCTATACATCCAACTTTCTGCTTCATAAACCTATTAAAGGGTCAGTGTTTTTTTCCTCCGCAGAGCAGCTAATACGAAACAGATCATGTGACTTCCGTTTTGCAAGTGTTGAAGCGTTCCAGTGTATGTTTGTGGAAGCTTATTAACAGCTTGTTTTACAAGGCCACTTGTGCTTTAGGTTTTCAGCACATTAAGCAGATGGTTGGACCTTTATTTTATAGCCGTCAATAGAGAGATATTTCAGCTTAGGAGTTACATTTATATATCCATGACTTCCTGCCATGTCTACCATCCTTGTGACCTACCTTCTATATCTTTCATTTCAGCTAGTGGGACTTACTAGCTGATAGCAATGATCACTAGACATAGTCTGTTGTACCGTGATAAGAGCACTATTAGTGTAATGCTAAATGTGTATATCTCTGAGTAATGGTGACACTAGAGCATTTTAGCCTAAATAGTTCATTTAGGTTCAGATATGAAAAGATTTTTTAAATATTGCTCTGATATCTAATTAATTTTTCTGCAGCTAGTTCACACATGTTCTTTGCCTACATAAAGCAGATACTGGGACCTAGATAAGACTGACTGGCCCCTGAATGTGCTGTACAAACTTAGCCTTCATTACATAAATTAGAAAGACCATAAAAAAAACACACCCTGTTCTGTACAGTTAACTCATTATGCAATCGGGATAGATATATCTGCTAGCAATAGCCTTTAATGTTTTCTTTAAGTTACTAACCCCATATTCATATCACATCACAGGCCCCACATCCAAAGGTCATCCATATGAGAGAATGAAGCCCATAAGAGAGTAGTCAGCATGCTGAGTTTTGCATCAGATTTCAGGTGAATTATTAGGAGTTGTAGAATGGAGGGTAGACTGGGGGTAGATACCTACATGGCTCTAAACCTGTAAATTGGAATAGGATGCCCTATCACTCACAATTTTCTTGTATACTCTATATAAGCTTGTCTGTCCTCTCACAAGTTGCATTTCAGATGTTAGTGAGGCATCTGCTGGCTTCTTGTAACTCTTGAGAGCTGTAGAAGTATGAGCTCTCCTGCACAGGTCCCAGTTGTCTTCCAACCCACCTTGAAGTCCCTTTAATTCTGCATAATGCAGATTTCTTGCATTTCCAATGTAGGTGTAACCATCTCACCACAGGGGTCTCTGAGAGATACTGGAAACTTGCAGGTGATGGTAATTTTAAAGGCTGCTACCAATAATTCAATTGCCAGTTTTGGGTTGACTAGCCATTTAAAATGTCTTTCAACCAAATTAAAGTTGGGATCTGTATTTTCCGTTACAAAAAAAGCTAAATAATCCTATCACTTTTATTATATAATTTGAATGCATATACTTTTAATTAAAGCACTCTGGCCATGAAGTTAATGAATATTAATCGCTACTATTTGAAATTGCGAGGAGAAGAGGACAGTTAGCAAGGTTGATTTAGGTTGTTTTAACCTGCATCATGCATTGCCCCAAGAATGTAATGGGAATGTAAAAAACCGCACTATGCGATTGTGTGAGAAACTAAAAACTAAAATCACACTAGACAGGTGAGGGATGTAACCTCATATACAACTGTGAAAGTTATTTGGATCATCTCCTCACTCGATTGGGCGATTTAATGAATTCATGATAATTTTTGGGACTGTCACTATATACATTTTATGAACTTTTCTTTGGTGCTTACCTACACAGTGTTCTTTATATGTTGAATTGTTGCCGTTGTGGCTAATAATATTCACGTGCACTTTTTTTTGTGTTTCTAGATGAATGATTGTTTTTGCCACACTAATAGTGATAGTTTTTGATTGGTCTGGGGATATGTCTCCATAGCCTTATACAATGTCACAGTCTCGCAATCTAATGTTCACATATATTGCTGATCACCATTTTTATTGTACTTTCACAGTTGTGTATGAGATTACATCCCTCACCTGTCTAGTGTGATTTTAGTTTTTAGTTTCTCACACAATCGCATAGTGCGGTTTTTTACATTCCCATCACATTCTTTGGGTTTTTGAGAGCATCATTCTTTGATTGCCTCTTTTCACTTATTGTATAATTATTTACACAGTAGCGCTACACTTTATTTTTATGTTTACCTACACAATGTGTCTGATTGTAGGGTGGCAGCTTTAGATTTACCAATCCTGTCTTAAGATTGGCGGGGTATTATTACTTTAATTATGCATTGCCCCGTAATACACTTGGAACCTGTGTTTTAAGATGGTTATCCTCCATATGTGGTACAAAGATGTCCTTCTATCAGTTACTGTGTTTAAAGTAGCAAAAAAAGAAATGGCATGCAGTAGTAACCCTATAACAAATCATAGTGCCCAGAATATGAAAACTGAATCTAGTTGCCATTGTTTTCTGTACATGGCCATTTTTGAGCTGCCTCATGAAGTTCAAATATACCTGACCATACCACAAATTAAGTAAATGAGGGAACTACATACATACTGCATACATGCTGTATTTTGAATGTGCAGTAGGTGCAAGACCCTTGAGGAAAACTTTGCAACACATGAATGGGTTTAAGATTTGAATTGATCTGATTATTATGCACCTGAAACCAAACTCATGTTTACAAAAGGCAGTTCTTTAATCTATGCACTAAAAGAAACAAATATAGCAATATTAGGGCTGGGCAGTATTTCTCTAAATCAGGCCTAAATCCAAATCTATCCACACATAAGTCAACTTTATCTCATTGCCAGCTTAATCGCATGTTGTCTTATGATATCTCATAGAGCCAATGGTGACATATCTGCACTGTAATTCTCACTTTTGCTCAGATGCCTCAAGATATAAAGCCAATTGATAACCTGCTCAGCTGCTGGATTCTTTAAAGGTAGAATAAACTTATCAGTTCAGTTGCTGGAGAGTGACGCTTTTATTAGGAATGGCTTATAATGCAGGGAAATCCCACCATTATAGTCTCCAAGTGATATGCAGACAGACATCCCACAAATGCCCATCCAAAACTTCAGCACCAGTTTCAGGGGAATTTGACGCAGCCTTTCAACTGGTTTTCTTCCAGCCCTTATATCACTTTGACTCCACACATCACACGTTTTGCTGTAGTTCCATGACATTTAAAACATTTCTGTAAACTAATCTGTGACTATTTTTTCAGTTTATTTTCATGGTTCCTGGCAGCCAATCAAATCTTAATTCAAGTGTTAGGGTGCTAACCGTATAGCATCAAACCTTAATTTATTACCAGTTTCAACTGGACTCTTCCGTAAATATGTCAGAAATTTAGCCAATGATCTGACTATGTTACTTGGTATCTGAAAGCAGGCAACACCAACAGTTCTTATTTAAATGGACATTTCCACTTTTTTGAAAGGGATTATTTAATAATGCAAACTTTCAGGGGCAACCACAATTGGAAGCGCTGATTGGAACAGTCTTGAAAGGACAAACTATCAAAAAGCTCAATGAGATAAAATCATGTGCCGATTTAATAATGACATATACTTAGATGAACAGTTATCTAAAAATCTCCTTGCATAGATGGAGCGACTGCAAGGCGTGCTCCTCAATGTGACAGTACCTTGAGCAACAGTTGGTGGTGGACCGGCTTGGTGAAGCAATGCTGCAATGGCAAAACCTTCATGTATTCCTGGATGTCACTTGGAGGAGGGTAGCCAGCGTGTGCAGAGCCAGATGGACAATATGAGGCCTTGACCGAATCCCCAATGATATGTGGCAGGATGGTAGAACAGCCACGGAACAAGGAAGGGACCGAGAGGCAGCTGGAACAACCACCAACTGATGGAGCTGATGGATGGAAACACCCGAGCATGACTTCTTACGATGGGGGCACACAAGTCCAAAACGAGGCTTGAAGCACAAATGGTGGAGAGCTGTTCCACATATCATTGGGGATTTCGATCGAGGCCTCATATTGGCCATCTGGCTCTGCACACGCTGGCTTCCCTCCTCCTAGTGACATCCAGGAATACATGAAGGTTTTGCCATCGCAGCATTGCTTCACCAAGCCAGCACGCTTTGCAGTCGCTCCATCTATGCAAGGAGATTTTTAGATAACTGTTCATCTAAGTATATATCATTATTAAATCGGCACATGATTTTATCTCATTGAGCTTTTTGATTGTTTGTCCTTTCAAGACTGCCCCGATCAGCGCTTCCAATTGTGGTTGCCCCTGAAAGGTTTTTACTTGTATTCACACCCCTCCTGGTGTGCTCATCCACACAGATGCTTTTTGGGTCTTGCTGGACATTCACAAGGTTCCCAGTGCAACATATGTCCCATTTTTCTGGTGCCAGACTGTTTTTGTCAATAATGCAAACTTACCTAGCCAAAGGGTCCTTACAGTACTTCAGACTTACCCCTTGATTATGAGCCCGAGCCAGCGATGCTAGGATTCTGTCTTGTAAACCTCTTCAGCCGGGTCCTGGCATCTCTAGCAAATCCAGGCTGTTTGGGGTGGAGTATCGGAGCCTTCCTCACCCCCAGCACTAGCTCACATTTAGTGAAAATGCGTAGCATAGATTGAAAGTGATGTCTTGCATCATAAACTTGTCAGTATCTGCCAGGGATTTTGTCACCTAGCTAGAGCAGTTATGATCTAGGGTCTGGCTCGATCCTGGCTCCATAACCATTTATAACAGAGCTTAGAGCCGTAGTTACCCTGGGCTAGGTAACTTGCTTTATAAGGCTGTCCTTTTGTTAATACACTCTTATAAATAAGGCCTGGTATGTTTAGCTGTGCCAGAGAAAACCATATACATACAGATAACACTTCTGGTTGTTGGTGAAAAAGTCCAGTCTTCAGTAGCTACTGATGAACCAATCCTTGAACAATTAAGGACCGTTTTTTCTCCAAATCTATTTGCTAGATCGTTTTTTGATCCCACATTGATGTGAAGTGAGGTTCATGGTCAATCCCTAGGATGACTTCCTTTGCTAGGATATATTAATTTTTGTAACTTTTACATTTTGCGTTGTGTTTGAAAGCATTAATGATTTGGGCAGCTTTTCATACCCATACTTGCTCAGTTGCAGATGTTTAAACGGCCTAATTTCATCTTTTCTGGCTAAATGACTTCATAAGAGGGGTATGAATCAAAATACAATAATTGGAGCAGACTTTAGTTGGGTCATTGACCCTACCTGGTTTTTGTGTATGTGTTAGAAACTACAAAGCTATATGTCAGAATTAGAATACAGTATGTGATCCTGCAGCTCCAGAGGAATGGAAAGTGGAGGTGTTACCAACAGAAACCAATTCAATACCAGTGTTCATCTGCTCTACTGCACTAGAAAATTCCTGAAATTCAAATGGGTGCTGTGATCAGCATTTTCCCAATTTATTTCCTCTGGCTTCTATACTGAAGGCTGACAATTTTCTTGGTTCTCTTCTGTGAGCTCATCCATAATTGGTGCAGGAAGACCCAAGCTTCACATGATCTGTAATTTTAAAGAAAGGAGATCACAGCAGCAGTGCATTTTAAATGCACAGAATGCTGGTTTCCTAAACTGCGTTCTTGTGTGAATGGGGTCTTAAATCTCCAACACTCGCAGGAAGCTGTAAAGAGGAGGAAATCTTGGGACTGGACACTGCAGGTGCTTATTTCATCTGGCCGAACCCAGATCTATTTCAGTTTATCTTTTTTTTTTTATTATTATTAAAAAATAGTAATTTACATTTAAAAAATGATTCTTCCAGAACTAAACATTCAATTTTACAGTTGTTACTTGGAACCGCCAATTTAATTCAATGAATTTCTGAAAATGTGACTCTTCATTAGAACAATCCTTATATCAAACATTTGGATAGATGGGTTTATGGCCAGCATAGGAATATATTTGCAGCTCTCCATGCTCAATTTCATTCTCCTTGTACTTGGTACTATTCCTTTTTACGGAAGGTACTTTTTGGTAGAAACTGCCTAAAAGATGCAGCAAGCCGTTTTTTTGTGGTTTTGTTTTTTAACACACCACGCCAGAACACACCATGTTGTCTAATTAGCAGCTGTATGTCCATACACTTTTTTTTTTTTTTTTTTTGGGGTGACCAATTCCCTTTTGACAATCCATTTTACATTTATTTCACAAACTTTTTTCAATCAGATTTAAATAGTCACTGTTGCTAAAGCTTAGACAAACCTCTCACTAAATACAATTCTAGTTACTTGAATGTATGTCTTTATTATCATCTTGCTTTTACATTCAGTACGAGTCTTGTGTTTGCTAATTTCTTTTCTCCTTTTTGTTAATGGAGAATTCACAAAGTTTGAAATGTGAACAAGATCACTTCGACTTTTGTTTAGTTGTGGTCTGTGCTTTTTTTTTTTTCTTTTTTTATTTGTGTGCATTTTACTGGATTTTTTGTAAGTGTTTATATGCTTAATAAACTTTTTTTGTGTTTCCTAAATCTTTGCTTATGTTTGTTTGTAATATAACACTAATTCCAAAAAAAGTTGGGACACTGTGTAAAATCCTACATAAAAAGAAAGTGCAATGATTTGCAGATCTCCTATTTCATTCACAATAGAAAACATATCAAATGTTAAACCTGAGAAAATGTACCATTTAACTGCTTTCTGCCCTCTGTGTTGTGAAATGACGGACGGGTGGGAGCACTCTCTTTCTGGGGGGACGTCATATGAGCGCGGCGATCAGTGGTATGCTGTCTCCCTCGGACACAGCACATCACTGATCACAGTAAAGAGCCTATGATGTAGGCTCTTTACCATCTTGTCCAATCACAGCTGATTACAGTGTAAACAGGAAATGCCAGTTATTGGCATTCCTTAGCAGGGACATCTGCACTGACAATCACGGCACTGATCATCAGTGTCCTGATGGTCAGTGCTGCCTTTCAGTGCCTATCGGTGTCGCCCATCAGTGCTGTCTATCAATGCTGCATACAGTATTGGTGCCTCCTCATTAGTGCCCATCAATGCAGCTTATCAGTGTCTGTCAGTGAAGGAGAAAAATTACTTATTTACAAAATTTTATAAAAGAAACTAAGAAAAACTTGGTGAAAATGCCCTGTATGCAAGTGGTTAAAGAAAAAATAAGGTCATTTTGCAATTGATGGTAGCAACACAGAGCAAAAAAGTTGGGACAGGTCCATGTTTACCTCGGTGTAGTGTCCTCTCTTCCTTTAACACTCTGTAAATGTCTGGGAACTGAGGAGACCAGGTGCTGGAGTTTTGGTAGATGAATGTTGTCCTTGTTTGCTGAAAGGTAAAAATTGGCCTGTGCAGGAAGGGGGTGAAAGTGTCCAGTATTGAGGTGGTTAATGTGGTGTTCTGTGGGTCTAAATGCAGAAACTTCAGAGATGCTAATAACATACTACAACTACAGTACATATACTGTAATGGTGCAAGAACAAATATTAAAGCACAAAAATTACACAGTTTGTAAGACACCTTTATTTTGTAATCTGCAATGAGTCATTACACTGGACCATTGGATGCACAGTGATATCTTGCACATGAGAAAATAAATTTAGGGACATAATTCTTTCAAACAACAAGGCAAAGATAAATGGGATCAGTCAGACAGATTATGAGACAGATTTAGAATAAAATTGCTGCTTATAAGGTTATTTTGTTATTCTAAAGTAGATGGTGTGAAAGAATAAAACCTTACCCAGACCTCTTGATTACATCTGCAGTAAAAATCTTTCTTATGTACAGTAATAATTCTGTTGTAGACTTGTGCAAACTGTCTTGGTTGGCTGCCTAGAATTACAGGCACTAGGATTGAAAATGTACAAAAAAGAAATTGTCACATAGGCTTTGTGCTGAGAGGCAGCATGACTGCAACTAATTTTGTCACTAATCCACTTGATATAGGGCACGTTCCCTACCAATGTATTGCAATCTGCAACTCTGGTACATTGGCTTACATTTTGCATTTTAAGTTAAACCCTTACTGCCACCAGCAGCTGGCCCTTTAAGGACGTCACATCAGGAAATGTTTTCTGGGCATTATGCTTATGTGAATGCTGTGATTGGCTGTCACAGTGCACATGTGATTGGGAGCCTATGATTAAGCACACTCCGAAAACAGCATAGCTGCCTGTACACATACACCAATAAGCCATAATGACCACTGGCAGGTAAAATGAATAACATTGATTATCTCTTTACAATGACATCTGGAGGTGGGTGGGATATATTAGGCAGCAAGTAAACATGTGGTTCCTGAAGTTGATGTATTGGAAGCAGAAAAGATGGTCAGGCGTAATGTCTTGAGTGACAAGGGCAAAATTGTAATGGCTAGATGAGTAAGTCATAGCAACTCGAAAACTACAGCACTTGTGGGATGTTCCTGGTCTGCAGCAGTCAGGGCCTACCAAAGGTCCAAGGAAGGAAAACTGGTGAATTGGGCACAGGGTCATGGGCAGTCAAGACTCATAGATGCACTTGAGGCACAAAAGGCTGGCACGTGTAGTCTGATCCAATAGAAGAGCTCCTGTGGCTCAAGTTAATGCTGGTTCTGATAGAAAGGTGTCAGAACACACAGTGCATACCAGTTTGTTGTGTATAGGGCTGTGTAGCCGCAGACCGGTCAGGGTGCCCAGGCTGACTTATGTCTACAGGCGAAAGTGCCTACAATGGGCATGTGAGCATCAGAACTGAATCGTGAAGTAATGGAAGAAGGTTGTTTGGCCTGATAAATCATGTTTGTTTTTTTTTTACCCTGTGAAAGCACAAAATGAGAGTGAGACACAAGTGGCATCAACTAAAAGTAGCAGATGTATTAAAAATAAGACAAGAATGCACTCACAATGTGTAGACAGTAGCAACAAATGGTTTCATTCCAGGCTCTAGACCAGGAGAATAATTGGATGGAGCATGAGTAGGACATGTAGTACACTGGGACAGTCTAAGTTCCCTGCAGCTGATGACCACAGGATAGAGAGAGAGAACACTGGAGCAGTCTATTAAATCCACAGCTGAGGACCATAGATACAACTGCAGCTCAGGAGAGGAAGCTCTACTTAAGAGTACCAGTAGATACCAGGCCATGGGCTTGTTCCAGGGGTAGGTGAGTAGTCCAGCAGCCAGTCTAAAAAAAAAAGCCTCAGGCCCCCCCCCCCTTCTGACCACCTACTGGGCACACCTCTCCAGGTATTTGATCAGAGGGTAGCAAATATTCAGGTTGCATCTCCCTCTGGAAGTTTCTCAACAGAGCCAGGGGAAAAATAATAAATCTCACTACCTGGGAAATCATGAACAGACCCAGCAATCAAATCCAGCTTCTCTAGCTACAGAGCAAACTAAACACTATATTTACCTATATTTACCTATTGCCTGCCTAAGAGGGTGCTACACATGCATATAATGTAATGAGCTGCATATACTCCTGCCGCCAAATTGGGGAAGCTGAAATAATGGCTGTTTCTGCAGTTTTACTGTGGCCCAAACAGGGTAAACAACAGGCGACATTTTGACGAAAATTAAAGGGCTGGCGCTGTATTGGGGAAGGCCAAATTGAACTGAGACTGTCAAATAATATATTAGTGTAGATCAGTGGATGGCACTTGCATCTCTGTATTTTTGTGCTTTCACATGGTTCCACATTGGAGGATATCCCAATCCTGCTACTGAGAGGACAAGTTGCCGACGCTGACAGTGTTACGCCTTATGCTGCCAAAAGACTTTCTTGGAATTTCTATGGACTTTTTACATGCTTCCAATATGTTTTTTTTGTTTTCCAAATCTATTGCCGTTAAGGCCTGGCAGTTGACATTTTTGCCAATGAGAGTTGGTGTGCGTATCTAGTACAATCTAGTACACGTCCTTTATCATACAGTGTCTCACAAAAGTGAGTACACCCCTCACATTTTTGTAAATGTTTTATTATATCTTTTCATGTGACAACACTGAAGAAATGACAATATTCTACAATGTAAAGTAGTGAGTGTACAGCTTGTATAACAGTGTAAATTTGCTGTCCCCTCAAAATAACTTAACACACAGCCATTAATGTCTAAACCACTGGCAACCAAAGTGAGTACACCCCTAAGTGCAAATGTCCAAATTGGGCCCAAAGTGTCAATATTTTGTGTGGTCACCATTATTTTCCAGCACTGCCTTAACCCTCTTGGGCATGGATTTCACCAGAGCTTTCCAGGTTGCCACTGGAGTCATCTTCCACTCCTCCATGACAACCTCATGGAGCTGGTGCATGTTAGAGACCTTGCGCTCCTCCACCTTCCGTTTGAGGATGCCCCACAGATTCTCAATAGTGTTTAAGTCTGGAGACATGCTTGGCCAGTCAATCACCGTTACCCTCAGCTTCTTTATCAAGGCAGTGGTCATTCTGGAGGTGTGTTTGGGGTTGTTATGTTGGAATACTGTCCTGCAGCCCAGTCTCCGAAGGGAGGGGATCATGCTCTGCTTCAGTATGTCACAGTACATGTTGGCATTCATGGTTCCCTCAATGAACTGTAGCTCCCCAGTTCTGGCAGCACTCATGCAGCCCCCAGACCATGACACTCCCACCACAATGCTTGACTGTAGGCAAATCACCGTTGTCTTTGTACTCCTTACCTGGTTGCCGCCACACACACTTGACACCATGTGAACCGAATAAGTTTATCTTGGTTTCATCAGACCACAGGACATGGTTCCAGTAATCCATGTCCTTAGTCTGCTTGTCTTCAGTAAACTGCGGGCTTTCTTGTGCATCATCTTTAGAAGAGGCTTCCTTCTGGGATGACAGCCATGCAGACCAATGTGATGCAGTGTGCAGCGTATGGTCTGAGCACTGACAGGCTGACCCCCCACCCCTTCAACCTCTGCAGCACTCACATGTCTATTTCCTAAAGACTCTGGATATGACGCTGAGCTCGTGCACTCAGCTTCTTTGGTCGACCAGGGCGAGGCCTGTTCTGAGTGGAACCTATCCTGTTAAACCGCTGTATGGTCTTGGCCACCGTGCTGAAGCTCAGTTTCAGGGTCTTGGCAGTCTTCCTATAGCCTAGACCATCTTTATGTAGAGCAACAATTCTTTTTTTCAGATACTCAGAGAATTCTTTGCCATGAGGTGCCATGTTGAACCTCCAGGGACCAGTATGAGAGAGTGAGAGCGATAACACCAAATTTAACACACCTGCTCCCCATTCACACCTGAGACCTTGTAACAATAACGAGTCACATGACACCGGGGAGGGAAAAAGGCTAATTGGGCCCAATTTGGACATTTTCTCTTAGGGGTGTACTCACTTTTGTTGCCAGCGGTTTCGACATTAATGGCTGTGTGAGTTATTTTGAGTGAACAGCAAATTTACACTGTTATACAAGCTGTACACTCACTACTTTACATTGTAGGAAAGTGTAATTTCTTCAGTGTTGTCACATGAAAAGATATAATAAAATATAAAAAATGTGAGGGGTGTACTCACTTTTCTGCGATACTGTATATGCACATTTTCTTTTACATCATGTGGATGTCGGATTGGTCGTAGGAGGTAGTTAACGTAGAGCCACTTTACACCTAGGTCATCGTCGTAATACGTATGCTTTACTGCAACATAATATGCATATCAATTGCCATTCATTCTGTGCAACAGTGTACCACAATGTGCTTGTCAGTGCACTGCGGGGAAACTAAATATTGCAGGAGCAAGTCTTTTCCTGCATTGATGAGATTTCTCTTCTCTTCCTGTTCTGTCAACCAACACTTGGACAGGATGTGAGGGGGTCCTTTCACATCAGTTTTTGATGCACTTTTGGTGTTTAAATTGTGGGAAAGAAATGCATGCAAAATGTATCCCTTTAAATCCTATGGAACTCTTCACACCAATATGCTGCTGGTGTGGTACTTTTTAAAAGCCCTGCATGCTTATTTGTGTTTTTGCTGCACTTTTTGACTCTTATGTTTCACAGGTGCATGGTTGGAGTCCAGCAACCAGAAAACGCATCAAAACTGCATATGCATTTTTAACCTTTTTTTCTTTAATGGCGCAGTGTGATAGGACCCTAATGGGACACAGACAACAATAAAATTCTGATGGCGGTTCTATACTTTCATCTTTCTATTAGAAATGTTTTATTTTCCTTCACTTTAACCCCTGAAAGAGGTCCTAACCTTTTCATATTCTGTCAAAAAACTGTCCGAATTTTGGTTTTAACAGGTTCCATCAAAAGTATAACAATGCATCTTTATCAAATGATTAACATGTTCACTGATAAGGTTGGGCAGTTTAAAAAAAAAAAAAATCTATATAAAAACAGGACGAGGGAGTACTAATTTTTCAAAAGTCTAACAGGAAAATATTTTCTTGTGGTATGGAGATCGGCACAAAGGACAAAAGGGGCATTTCCCAACTGAGAAGTCCTCAAAGGCCTGAAGACAAGCTTGATGAAAGACGTGTGAGCAGGAAAGAAGGACGATGGGTCGGGATGAGGACAGTCCTATATGGTCTTCATTGTAATTCAATGCTGTGATACATATTGGACAGTCGGATATTTCCTGATGAACAGCCTACAGGACAAAATGTAATTTGGTCATGTCTATAAAATGTAATACTGTTTATACAGTGTGTTAAACTAAAGCACATGAAAAGTGTTTTTCATAATTTATGTACCCCTTTAAAAACAGAAACCTGGTCATTTCCAGATAGGTAACCTTAGCTTGGATTACAAATGAGAACCTGTCAGAATAGAAATATTGGATCTGCAGTTGCTGAATTGTTTCAAGATCCACAGTTATTATTAACCCACTTTTAATCACTGCACAGGGACAAGCATACCGCCAGAGAAGTGACAGGATGTCTGACCTACAACCTGTACAGGGCTGGCTGGTAGGATTGTGGACTTTTTTGTCACGTAGGTTTCTAATGTACATACAGTAAGGGACTCATGGATTTGTGTCCGATATTGAAGATACATAACAGGTAAGGGTTTACAGGTAATCGCACATTACTGGACATTATTCAGGAACATAGGAATGGCCAAAACGTCCCAACTGAGCGCTGGGCAACACAGCAAAAAAGGCTAACAGTCCCATAGAAAAAAAAAAACAGGTTAATAGAGGTGAACATAATCGCATGAAGAACTATACATCAACACAGGCCTGAACGTCCACCTAATAAAACATAACAAATTTGTGAACAAAAGGCTTGATGGCAGCCCTGCAAATCTGAGAAACAGAAGCATGATGGTGAAATATCCACAAAGCGCCAACCAATCTGTTTGAATGGGCATTCACAGAAAAAGTAGGATCTTTGTCCTTGAGGTCATAAGACTGAGAAACAAGTTGTTGAATCCACATGGCCAGGAATGACTTAGAGCAGTTGTAGGCAACCTCGGCCCTCCAGCTGTGGTGAAACTACAAATCCCATCATGCCTCTGCCTCTAGGAGTTATGCCTGTGAGTGTTAGGGTCTTGCAATGCCTCATAGGACTTGTAGTTTCAAAACAGCTGGTGGGCCGAGGTTGCCTACCCCTGACTTAGAGTCATATTTTCAAAAGGGGGCTGTGCTCAACAGGGAGACTTGAACAGTGAATGGATGTTTCAGAGCAGGACAGAAGATGGAAGAACAATGTTCTGGTTAAGGTAAAAAGAAGCTTTGGGCCTTAAAATTAAAAAAAAAAAAATGTCTTTGTCTAACATAAGAAAAAGTTCTTTACAGCAATGTTTCTCAACGGGTCATGTTTTCAAGCTTTCCATTATTTTGCACAGCTGATTTGATCAGTTTCACTGCCTTTAGTCATTACCACAGCCATTTCATCTGAGGGTGTGACGGGAGCCATTTGGATGGGGGGGGGGGGGCGCATGGAACCCAGAATCCCTTGGGGAGGTTGGGAAAACCACCAGGCAGAAGGGTGGGGGAGGAAGAGACATACTGCTCATAGGAACTTTGCCTTCCTGATGGGCATACCCCCTAAGGGGTCTTCAGGGACAGGCTTCCAAGAGATGGGCAGATTATGGTCCTGGACCGTAAAGCACTCTGCATCTGCCTCATTATGTCATATCACATGCCTAGGTGAGAAACCAGTGCTGGAAGACACATTACAGACCGGCCCCACAACTTCCTCATAGCAGGTTCTGGGTACTGCCTGCAGGCTATGCCAAGAATTAGCTGATCTAGAAAGTTGCACAAATGAGCCCCATTGAAGAAACTTTCTAGAAGAAAAAAAAGATATTGAAAAAAAAAAAAAAGGGTAGCTTTTCTAAGCAGAAAGAATGTGTCTTCTCTTCTAAGTCACTAGCAAAAAAACTAGTGTGGAAAGGGTTACGCTGGGATCTCCATCCAGCTTTTTTTTTTTTTTCCAGTGTCCAATATCCAGCAGCAGCATAACCCTATGTCCCTGAATATTGTCCTGTGTTCTGTAATGTACAATTAAGAAACAAGGTTTTTGTTTTCTCAAAGTTTTAAGTCCCGAAGCCTGAATGCTTTGTACATTATGTGGCAAAAGCCTACAATATCTGGTCCATAGAAAGTTTAGCAATGGCAGCTCCCGTCTCACTCTTTAGACACATTCAAATGTGCATGTCAAGTTCCAGGGTTAGCTTTTGTGTTTGGGGCAAACTAAGTGTTAAATGTAAAAGTCCAGTTATGTCTCATGCACCGTCTTCCCGACGGACTTTCGGCGGACTTTCTAAACGGACGGACTTGCCTACACATGACCGGACTTTCCGGCAGACTAGGTCCGCCGGTTTTCCCGACGGACTTTCCGAATGAACGGACTTGCCCACACACGGACAAGTCCGTTCATTTTGAACGTGACTTGGGTACGACGGGACTAGAAAAGGAAGTCAATCTCGCCACTTTTATCGGCGAGATTGACACCTTGCGGGCCCCGTCGCAGGGTATACCAGGCCCTTAGGTCTGGTATGGATTCTATGGGGAACCGCATACGCCGAAAAAAAGGCGTGGGGGCCCCTCAAAATCTATACCAGACCCTTATCCGAGCACGCAGCCTGGACGGTCAGGAAAGGGGGTGGGGACGAGCGAGCGCCCCCCCCTCCTGAACCGTACCAGGCCGCATGCCCTCAACATGAGGGATGTTGCTTTGGTGGAAGGGGGCGCCCTGCGGCCCCCCCACCCCAAAGCAGCTTGTCCCCATGTTGATGAGGACAAGGGCCTCTTCCCGATAACTCTGCCCGTTGGTTGTAGGGGTCTGCGGGCGGGGGGCTTATTGGAATCCGAGAGCCCCCAGATCCTGGCCCCCCACCCTATGTGAATGAGTCAGAAGAAGACCCCCGGAGCTGCCTAATAAATTACTTTAAAAACCCATGTACTGTGTTTTTTTATTGACTCTTTTTTCCCCCTAGGTGAATGGGTAGGGGTACGATGTACCCCATACTCATTCACATAGGGTGGGGGTCCGGGATCTGGGGGCCCCTTATTAAAGGGAGCTCCCGGATTCCGATAAGCCCCCCGCCCGCAGACCCTGACAACCAATAGCCAGGGTTGTCGGGAAGAGGCCGTTGTCCTCATCAACATGGGGACAAGGTGCTTTGCGGTGGGGGGCCGCAGCCCCCCATGTTGAGGGCATGCGGCCTGGTACAGTTGAGGAGGGGGCGCTCGCTCGTCCCCACCCCCTTTCCTGCCCGGTTGGGCTGCGTGCTCGGATAAGGGCAGCCCACACACGGTCGGATTGTCTGCCGGATTCGGTCCGTCTGGACCAGTCCGGTCGAAAAGTCTGCCCGTGTGTACGCCGCTTTAGTGTTCACCTTTGGAGCTATGTGGAACACTTTTTTAATGCTCAGTTTAATGTATTTATGGAACATAAAATTACTTCAAATTGCAGCTACATATTTAAGCCAAAGGTCTGAGGCTACTTTTATACAGGAGATGAAGCTTTAAAAAAAAATGTCCATATCTTTTTATTATAACTTAAAAACTTCCGGCCTGACATAAATGGGTGTACAAAGGTACAAACAATAATGATGGAATCAGTGAATTTCTCTTTCTGGGAAACCTGCAGATATGGTGGCAGATGACTACAGCTCACCTGTACTTGTATCCTCTCCCAATCAGCATCACTGATGCCTCTGTTGAAGTTTTCTTCTAACTGACAGAAGACACTACGACTTGCAGCAACTGACTGGTCAATCTCACTGAAGAACACATCAATGTCTGTGCTGCAGGATCTTAACAAGCGGTCAGATATTTCGGTGAACTGTAATAAGAGGATACAAGATATTTAAATATTGCATAGTTGCTGCTTTAATGTATTGGCAATATATTTTTTTCACCAAATTTAAACACACCTGCTCCCTATTCACACCCAAGACCTTGTAACACTTAACAAGTCACATGACACCGGGGAGGGAAAATGGCTAATTGGGCCCAATTTGGACATTTTCATTTAGGGGTGTACTCACTTTTGTTGCCAGCAGTTTAGACATTAATGGCTGGGTGTTGCGTTATTCTGAGTGGACAGCAAATTTACAGTTATCCATTTTTTTTATTTTTTTTTTACAAAAATGTGAGGGGTGTACTCACTTTTGTGAGATACTGTATATGACACTGTCCTAGATACTGAAAATTATATAGAATTTTTGTATCCTGTAAGTTTATTGGATACATACAGTTGTGCTCATAAGTTTACATACCCTGGCAGAATTTATGATTTCTTGGTCATTTTTCAGAGAATATGAATGATAACACAAACATCTCTTTCATCATGGTTAGTGTTTTGCTGAAGCTGATTTATTATCAATCAACTGTGTTTACCCTTTTAAAATCATAATGGCAACAGAAACTACCCAAATGACCCTGATAAAAAGTTTACATACCCTGGTGATTTTGGCCTGATAACATACACACAAGTTGACACAAAGGGGTCTGAATGGCTATTAAAGGGTAGACATACTCACCTGTGATCTGTTTGCTTGTAATTAGTGTGTTTGTGTAAAAAAAAGGTCAATGAGTTTCTGGACTCCTGACAGACCCTTGCATATTTCATCCAGTGCTGCACTGACGGTTTCTGGATTCTGAGTATTGGGTAAAGCAGAAGAATTGTCAAAGGATCTGCAGGAAAAGGTAGTTGAACTGTATAAAACAGCAAAGGGATATAAAAAGATATCCAAGGAATTGAAAATGCCAATCAGCAGAGTTTTAACTCTAATCAAGAAGTGGAAAATGAGGGGTTCTGTTGAAACTAAACCACAGTCAGGTAGACCAACTAAAATGTCAGCCACAACTGCTAGGAAAATTATTTGGGATGCAAAGAAAAACCCACAAATAACTTAAGGTGAAATACAGGACTCTCTAAAAACATGTGGTGTTATATGCCAATATGCCAAACAGCACAGAGACAAGCCTCAAACCTTCTGGCACAAAGTCATTTGGAGTGACGAGACCAAAATTGAGCTTTTTGGACACAGCCATAAACGCTACATGTGGAGAGGAGTCAACAAGGCCTATGATGAAAGGTACGGAGGTTGATCGCTGATGTTTTGGGGATGTGTGAGCTACAAAGGCACAGGAAATTTGGTGAAAATTGTTGGCAAGATAATTGTAGTATGTTATCAAAAAATACTGGAGGAACATTTGCATTCATCAGCCAGGAAGCTGCGCATGGGACATACTTGGACATTCCAACATGACAATGATCCAAAACACAAGGCCAAGTCGACCTGTCATTGGCTACAGCAGAATAAAGTGAAGGTTCTGGAGTGGGCATCCCAGTCTCCTGACCTCAATATCATTGAGCCACTCTGGGGAGATCTCAAACGTGCAGTTAATACAAGACAGCCCAAGAATTTACAGGAACTGGAGGCTTTTTGTCAAGAGGAATGGGCAGCTTTACCATCTGAGAAGATAAAGAGCCTCATCCACAAATACCACAAAAGACTTTGAGCTGTCATTGATGTTAAAGGGGGCAATACACAGTATTAAGAACTGGGGTATGTAAACTTTTGATCAGGGTCATTTGGGTAGTTTATGTTGCCATTATGATTTAAAAAGAGTAAACACAGTTGATTGATAATAAATGGCTTCAGCCAAACGCTAACCATGAGTGAAAGAAAAGTTTTTGTGTTATCATTCATATTCTCTGAAAAATGGCCAAGAAATCATAAATTCTGCCAGGGTATGTAAACTTATGAGTACAACTGTACATGTCTGAACCTGCAGCCAGAGTGGATTAATTAAGGTACTTGATCTACAAAGTGAATCATTTTATCTTATAAATCAATAGAATACTGCAGAAGGAAAACTTTCACTTGGTGCACCCTGATTTCTGAAAACATGTTCTTGTCTATCTATCAGTGGCCAGCCATGCCTAGACCCCACCCCTTTCCCTCCACACACATTTGTTACCTTCAGTAATTTGTTCTTTTGAGCACTAAAATATAGGCAGATAAACCATCCCAACACAAGGTCTGTTTTGCAGCAGGGGTAGCATAGAGAAAAAAAACAGCTGTTATCGTGTTCATGATCTCCCCCATGAGAGGCAAGTTACCTTGTTTTTTAAAACGGTTTGACAATTAATAGGCCAACATTAGCTTCATCAATATATCTAAGGTTGTCTAAAATAATCATCATAATTAAAGTGAGTGTAAAGGTTCTTTTTTATAATTTAAAAATAACATGTTAGACTTACCTGCTCTGTGCAATAGTTTTGCACAAAGTAGCCTTGATCCTTTGCTTCTTGGGTCCCTCGCTGGTGCATCTGGCTCCTCCTGACCTCCAAGTGCCCCCATAACAAGCCGCTTGCTATGGGGGCACTCGATCCTGAGCCACATTGTGTGCGCCAATCGCTTCTACTACTACTGCCAGTGAGGAGGGTGAGAGAGCAGCGCTGATGCTCTTGGGCACAGCACTGGATGGAATCTCAGGTAAGTATGTATGGATGGGGGGTGGGGCTGCATATAAAAGTTTTTTTTTACCATAATGCATTAAAGTAAAAAAGCTTTAGCCTTTGCAACCACTTTTACATAGTCTGGTTGAAAAAAAGACACAAGTCCACCTAGTTCAACCAATAAAAAGGGAAAAAAAGAATTATGCAATCCTATATACACAATCCCATGCCCACAGTTAATCCAGAGGAAGGCAAAAAAAAAAAAAAACAGCAAAGCATGATGCAACTTGCTCCAGCAGGGGAAAAAATTCCTTACTGATCCCCCGAGAGGCAATTGGATATTTCCGGGTTCAACTTTACCTATAAATGTTAGTATCCAGTTATATTATGTACATTTAGAAAAGAATCCAGGCCTTCTTTAAAGCAATCTACTGAACCGGACAGAACAAGCTCTTGAGGGAGTCTATTCCAAATTTTCACAGCTCTTACTGTGAAGAAACCTTTACGTATTTGGAGATTTTCCTCCAGACATAAAGAGTGCCCCATTGTCCTCTGTGATGACCTTAAAGTAAATAACTGAACACCAAGTTCACTATATGGACCACTTACAGTATGTATTTATACATGTTGATCATATCCCCCCTTAAAGTGGGAGTAAACTCCCATGTTTGATTTTAACCTATAGGTACGCCTATAATAAGGGTGATCTAAAGCTACTGTAAATATCTCTTAAACGTGCACTGTTTAGTAGGGGTGCAACGGATCGTTGCCGATCCGTGATCCGTACGGATCACCCTCCGTGGATCGGCACACCCGCGATCCGCGGAGCACTTTTCGGCCTCGGCCATAGGAAAGGCCGCGGCTTCGGCCTAGCTCCGGAGCCAGCGGCCATCTTAGTACACCCGGAAGCGGCCGCTGTCTCGACAGGAAGTGACGTTTCGTCGCCGCCATCTTGCTACACCCCACACTCCTGCACAGTACAATAATGATAGAGTGAGAAGGGGGCAAGCGGACATCTTGTTACACCCACCGGAGTTTTACATTTAAAAGCCATTTTCAACACAAAACTGAGCTTATATGCACAAATACTGTATTTATGCATATAAGCATAGTTGAAAATAGCTTTCAAATCTAAAACTCCGGTGGGTGTAACAAGATTTGTGTGTTTTTTTTTTTTTTTGTTTGCTAATCCGAAAATGATCCGATCCGTGACTCTGATCCGAGGATCGATCCGATCCGTGAGATTTTTGATCTGTTGCACCCCTACTGTTTAGGATTATTTTAATTTTGATGCAGCCAGTGACATCACTGGCGTATGCCCTCTAAAGGAACAGCATACCCGTGATGTCATTGCTGGCTTGGCCAATCAGATAGCCGAAGCCTGCGAACTAGGAAAGAAGACTGGGTGAAGATGGAAGCACCTTCAGCAGTGACAGCACACCACTGGAGGGCTTCGTTTTCAGGTAAGTCTGTCATAATGTGCTAGTATGCAATGCATACTAGCACATTATAACTTAAACTGCCCGGGGCCCAATTTTTTTTTTCTTGAATGTGGTTTACTACCGCTTTCATCTCCTCTTCCCAAGAGAGAATTAATTCCGTTCCTCTGTTCTCTGCACTTTCTCCAGTTCCCCAATATTCTTTTTATGAATTGATGCCCAAAACTGAACTGCATATTCCAGATGAGGTCTTACTAATGAATTGTACAGGGGCATAATGATCTCTCTCTCTCTCTGGAGTCTATACCTCTCTTAATACAAGGATTTTGCTTGCTTTGGAAACCGCTGCTTTGACAACTTGTCTTTCATGAATCCATGCTGAGCTGTCTGTTCCTTAAAATATTTTTTCCAGCAAGAACTCATCTATGTGGTCTTTTATTGAACTCTCCAGTATCTTCCAAATATGGAACCTAACCTAACAGGTCTAGAGTTATTTGGTTAAAACTTTGATCCCTCTTTAAATATAGGCACCTTACGCCAGTCCGGTGGTATTATTCTTTTAGGATTAGTGGGTGGATGCCATCTGGTCCAGGTGCCTTATTCACCTTTATGCTGTCTAAATATTTCTGGACCAGATCAATTTTGAGTCTTTGTGGATCATTTGGGGCTATTCAATACTTCCCCATTATGGACATGAGCGCCCCCTGCTCCTTTGTATACACAGAGCTGAAGATTAATTCTAAACCTTGTACATAAGAAAGAAGTTATATAATAACTATGAATTTTGGTTATGATAACTTTACTGTAAATAAAATCTCTGTAAAAGAAAGGCTTTGGCAATGAGACAGGGTTACTATTCTGTACGTTTTTTGCTGGTGCATCTCAAAAAATTTTAATATCATCAAAAAGTTAATTTATTTCAGTAATTCAATAAAAAAGTGAAACTCATATTTTATAGATGCATTACACACATAGTGATATATTTCAAGCATCTTTTCATTTTGATGATTATGGCTTACAGCTAGTGGAAACCCAAAGTTCAGTATCTCAGAAAATTAGAATATTGTGAAAAAGTTCAATATTATAGACTCATGGTGTCCCACTTTAATCAGCTAATTAACTCAAAACACCTGTTAACACCTGCTTAGGGTTTCCTGAGCCTTTAAATGGTCTTTCAGTCTGGTTCAGTAGGTTACACAATCATGGTTAAGACTGCTAACTTGACAGTTGTCCAGAAGACAGTCATCAACACCCTCCACAATGAGGGTAAGTCACAAAAGGTCATTGCTAACGATACTGGCTGTTCACAGAGTGTTGTTTTCAAAGTTGGAAGGTATCCACAGTATTGGAAAGTTGAGTGGAAGGAAAAAGTGTGGTAGAAAAAGTTGCACAAGCAACAGGGATAACCATAACCTTGTGAGGGTTGTGAAGCAAAGACCATTCAAGAATTTGGGGGAGATTCACAAGGAGTGGAGTATGGCTGCTGTCAGTGCTTAAAGAGCCACCACACACAGACATATTCAGGACATGGGCTACAACTGTCGCATTCCTTGTGTCAAGCCACTCCTGAACCAGAGACAATGTCAGAAGCGTCTTACCTGGGCTAAGGAGAAAAGGACGACTGTTGCTCTGTGGTCCAAAGTCCTCTTTTCGGATGAAAGCTAATTTTTCATTTCATTTAGAAATTAAGATCCTATAGTCTGGAGGAAGAGTGGAGATGCACAGAATCCACGTTGCATGAGGTCCAGTGTAAAGTTTCCACAGTCAGTGATGATTTGGGGAGTCATGTCATCTTCTGGTGTTGGTTCACTGTGTTCTATCTAGTCCAAAGTCAGCGCAGCCCTCTAGCAGGAAATTCTAGAGCACTTCATGCTTCCCTCTGCTGACCAGCTGTATGGAGAAGCTAAATTTCCTTTTCCCAGCAGGACCTGGTTGAATGATCATGGTATCACTGTGCTTGATTGGCCAGAAAACTCGCCTGACCTAAACCCCATAGAGAATCTGTGGAGTATTGTCAAGAGGAAGATGAGAGACACCAAACTCAACAATGCAGACGAGCTGAAGGCTGCTATCAAAGCAACCTGGGCTTCCATAACACCTCAGCAGTAATTCATGCAAAAGGTGTCCCGACCAAGTATTGAGTGCATACTATACTGTACATGGAAATACTTTTCAGTAAGCCAACATTTCTGTGTTAAAAATTCTTTTTTTACTGGTCTTCTGTAATCTAATTTTCTGAGATACTGAATTTTGGGTTTTCACTAGCTGTAAGCTATCATAATCATCAAAATTAAAAGAAGGAAATGTTTGAAATATATCACCCTGTGTGTAATGAATCTATATAATATATAAGTTTCACTTTTTGAATCAAATTACTGAAATAAATTAACTTTTTGATGATATTCAAATTTTTTGAGATGCACCTGTACATATACCTTACATAAAATAGTGGTGTCCTCTCTCCACTCCAAGCCTGCTGACTGGACAGTGAAAGAGCAACAAAATGCTAATTAGATGCTGATTTCCTCCACTTCCTCCAGCTTTGTAACTGTCTACCCTTATGCAGGTACGGGCAGGAAAGCTGGAGGCAGTGTCTGCAGGAACCTGACATTGCACTTGTGATCTACTCAGGGCCGGATTTCCCACAAGGCCACCGAGGCCAGGCCTCGGGGCGGCAGTGGTACAGGGGCGGCGCCGCACACTAACATCAGCATGTAGCGCACCCGGGCGCCAGAGAGGTGGGGGTGCTGAAGCGCTAGAGTGCTCCTCTCCCTCCTCCTCCTCTCTGTGCCCAGACTGAGGCGGCTCCCTCCGCACGTCACCGCCGCCACCGCTGTGTTTTTCGCTGCTCAAGCCCGTCCCCCCTCCCTCCTCCTGTCAGAGAAGGAGAGCAGTCGCCGAATATCGGATCGGCTGGTCTCTGTGCGGCGGCGGCGTGGGGGGGGGGGGCGTGTTCTCTTTCACTCCCGCCCAAGCCTGTGCCTGTCTCCATCTGTTCTGTTGTACACACTTGGAGGGGAGGTTGTCCTGGGGGGTCTGTACTAGTGAAGGGGGGGTTGTCCTGGGGGGTCTGTACTAGTGAAGGGAGGGTTGTCCTGGGGGGTCTGTACTAGTGAAGGGGGGGTTGTCCTGGGGGTCTGTACTAGTGAAGGGGGGGTTGTCCTGGGGGGTCTGTGCTAGTGAAGGGGGGGTTGTCCTGGGGGTCTGTACTAGTGAAGGGGGGGTTGTCCTGGGGGTCTGTACTAGTGAAGGGGGGGTTGTCCTGGGGGGTTGTACTAATGGAGGGGGGGGGTTGTCCTGGGATGTCTGTACTAGTGAAGGGGGGGTTGTCCTGGGGGGGTTGTACTAATGGAGGGGGGGTTGTCCTGGGATGTCTGTACTAGTGAAGGGGGGTTTGTCCTGGGGGGGTTGTACTAATGGAGGGGGGTTGTCCTGGGATGTCTGTACTAGTGAAGGGGGGGTTGTCCGGGGGTGTTTGTACTAATGGAGGGGGGTTGTCCTGGGGGGTTTGTACTAATGGAGGGGGGTTGTCCTGGGGGTTTGTACTAATGAAGGGAGGGGCGGTTTGTCCTTGGGGGGTCTGTGCTAATGGAGGGGGTGGGGGTTGACCTGGGGGGGGGTTTGTACTAATGGGGAGGGTGTTTTCCTTGGGGGGTTTGTACTAATGAAGGGAGGGGTGGTTTGTCCTGGGGGGGTCTGTACTAATGAAGGGAGGGGTGGTTTGTCCTGGGGGGGTCTGTACTAATGAAGGGAGGGGCGGTTTGTCCTTGGGGGGTCTGTGCTAATGGAGGGGGTGGGGGTTGACCTGGGGGGGTTTGTACTAATGGAGGGGGGTTTGTCCTGGGGGGTTCGGACTAATGAAGGGAGGGGTGGTTTGTCCTGGGGGGTTTGTACTAATGGAGGGGGGTTGTCCTGGGGGGGTTTGTACTAATGGAGGGGGGTAGACCTGGGGGGGTTTGTACTAATGGAGGGGGGTTGTACTAATAGGTGGAGTTTGTCCTGGGGGGTCTGTACTAAGGGAGGGGGGTGGGTTTGTCCTGGGGGGGTCTGTACTAAGGGAGGGGGGTTTGTCCTGGGGGGGTCTGTACTAATGAAGGGAGGGGGGGTTTGTCCTGGGGGGTCTGTACTAATGGTGGGGGGTTTGTCCTGGGGGGGAGGGTCTGTACTAATGGAAGGGGGTGGTTTGTCCTGGGGGGGGTCTACACCCAGGAAAGTACACCCAGGGCTCCAGAGGGAGAGGGCAGTGCTGAGGGAACACCATCAGAGAGAGAACCCCGCTGCCCTGCACCACCAGAGGGAAAGCCACACAGCCTGGCGCCATCCCTGGTGGAGAAAGGAATGGAGTCATTGCAGGAATACAGATCTGGGTGCTACCCAGCGGAATCGCCACAGGAACTTCTGACTCCTGATCAGGGGAACCATTGCTGTATCGCTGGGTCAGGTGAGAGGGCCGATCGGCCATTATCTACTAATGTCCATAGGAACTGCAGTCTCTGACCATCACCTGTATCATGTCTGCCGTCTCTGACCATCTCCTGTACTATGATTGCAGTCTCTGACCATCTCTTGTATCATGTCTGCAGTCTTTGACCGTATTATGTCTGGGGGCTCTTTCTGGTGGTGTGGGGGAGGGGGGCGGCATTGAAGGGCCCGGCCTTGGGGCGGCAAAGGGAGTAAATCCGGGCCTGGATCTACTAATCGTAGGTGCAATGCTTTGCAGGCTGCTCTAAATAAAAATGCAAATTTTTTACTGCTAATATACAGTATATGCATTCAAGTTTTTTTTTTTTTTGTTAAAAGGGTGAACTTAGCTTTTAAAGTCACTAGAAAATACATTTTAAAAAAAGCAGCCTAAAAAAGAAGACTGTGAATATGCTCTGTTCAAGAGCTCCAGCCTCTGACTTTACAGAGGTATTAGAAGTCTTATTTTGCAGGCTGCTTTTTTTTAGAATTTAGTTTTAAGCAACAGAGTCACTTTAAATTACTGATTCAGAACAAATATGCAGATTAATGGTTCTGAGTTCACTAAACTAGATACGGTAGTTGTTCCAGGTTATTGAAAGTATTGAAATCAATAGGTGTGTATAATAACCAGGAACTGTCGTTTTTAAAAGTATTTATCACAATTTATTTTTCCATTACTGATAAAAAATAAATGGATATGGATATTTTTTAATGCGGTAAATCGCATATTTTGGATGTTAGGCAGAATTGTTTGGGTCTCTTTATCTCATTATCTTATTTATTTATCTTATTTATTATTTCTCAAACCATTGTGGCCAAAAGCTCCACAACAAGGTTACCTGTGTCTCTAGCCTACAGTCCTTAGTAGCCTGAGCCCACAGTGTGCTCGATAGTCAGTCACCATATATTTTATGCTGTTTAGGCTTTAGTTTTGGCCACATAATTGATCTCTGGAGTAACAGTTTATTTATAACAAAAAGGAGATTCTGATCAGTAATTTGTTAATGTTATGTGCCGTACAAATTCATATAACATGTGAACTAAAGTGATAGGTATGGCACAGCTTCTTGGGGCCCTAATGGGTTTTTGTTTTCATAAAACTGTCATCATGGCACAAAATACAGATCTTTATCATCCTAATGTTGCAGTCTGATGCACATATTTTTTCTTGCCATTGTATTACATTTTTGGCTTTGGGTTTAATACCACTTTAACATCGTACCAGTGTGAACCCGGTCTAATTGTCAAAGCTTAATTGAACAAGCTGAAGTTAGAAGTTGATTGGCTATCATGTACAGCTGTACCAGATTCTAAGTTCTCCAGTCTTAGTAGATCTCCCCCTATGGGTCCTCGTATTCCTACTCTTTGTTCTCCATTCTCATTTGTTGATGGCTGCATTAACAAATGGCTCTACAAGAGCAGAAGAGAGGGAGGATTAGGGTGGGGCAGAACTACACTATTATACATCCTGCTCCTGGCAAAGAATAAAAAAAAAATGGCTGGATTCACGCCTATGCAGTTTTAGTGCTTTTTGCATTTTGCAGATTTGCACTACAGTCAATTTAACATTGTTTCCTATGGAACACGTTCTGTAGTGAAAATCTGCAAAAGGCACTAAAAATGCATAGGTATGAATCCAGCCTTACAGAGAACTTGTGAAGGAACGAATAGATCTCCTCCCTCAGATGGAAGCATCCCTTCATTACATCTCACCAAGACAATGCAAAATAGCATAAAGGGAATATGAAATATGAATAATGCAAAAGGCAACACAGAGTGCAAAGTATGCACGCATGCACATTTTCAGCTTGCAATTTCAGAGCGTTTGCCTAAAAAAAAGGTACTTTAGTTCTGATTAAAAGCTAAACTCCAAACAGCTAATAAAAAAGATGATGATATACATATAACGAGGCTGTTTTACCTGCCAATCAGTTTTTATTTCTGTCTACCCAGTTCTGAGATGTACACAGCTCTACTCCACAGCACAACCCTGTCTAGCAGGAGAAGCAACCTGATCTTTCTCTTCTGTAGCTTTGCTTTCACATACAAGTCTCTTCACTGGCTTAACTGGTGTGACTGGACAGTGAAATGAGAAGCTGTAAACTGGTTAGCTCAACACTCTGCTTTCTCCTCCTATCTGCATGTTGCTTGCACTGAAACACACCTGATTGGCCCACTTGTGCTGCTACTCTCTCCCCTCTCTGAGCTCTACTGCATAGTATACTGCAAGAGGCTGATATTTTATTAGCAAATACCTAAAATTAACTTAAGTAAATTATGTATTAATGATTAAAGAGCTGCATTCATTTTGTTTATAAATCTGCCTGGACTTCAGCTTTAAATTAAGCCTAAACATGCTAATAAACATTGAAACAGATACGATTACACCGATTTAGTTCTTTTGTGGACTTAATTGATAACACCAAAATATCCACGACTATACCAAATGATCCTCTAGACCAGGGGTCTCCAAATTGCGTCCCGGGGCCAGATTTGGCCCTTTGCCTGCCTTAACCGACCCGTGGGGCACTATTCATACCACTATTATGAGACATTATTCTACCCTGTGACACCAAAAATGGAGTGCACCTTTCTACCACTGACACCAACAATTGGGCACTATTAATACTAAAGATGGGGCACGGTTTATTCCCTCTGATGGCAGCAAAATTTTCTATTCCCGCTGGCCACAGTGCGGCCCTCTTAAAGTCTGAAGGACAGTAAACTGGCCCTTTGTTTAGAAAGTTTCCTGCTCTAGACTTACAGTGAGACAAGAGGTCAGCAAGGCACCATGCTGTCCATTACACCTAGATTAGTTTGTTGGACATCTTATTCCAAAACTATGAGCATAATTATAGAGTTCACACCTCCCCCATTCCTTGGCAGCTACAACAGCCTGCACTTGCCACAAGATTTTAGAGCCTGCGGTGCTTTTTTTGCCCTTTTCAACCAAAAGAGCATGTGTAGTCTGGTACTGTTGATGGACGAGAAGACCTTGCTCACAATGTGTTTCATATCATCTGAAAGGTGTTCAGCAGGGTTAAGGTCAGAGCTATGCGAAGGCCACTTGAATTCCACCGAACCAAGCTCATCAAACTATGGGGGGAGATTTACTAAAACTGTGCATGGTAGCCAATCAGCTTCTAACTTCAGCTTGTTCACTTATGCTTTGACAATAAAACCTGGAAGCTGATTGGTTACTATGCACAGCTGCACCAGATTCTGTGTGCACCAGCTTTAGTAAATTTCCTCCATGTCTCTATGAAGCTGGCCTTATGCACAGGAGCACAGTCATGCTGGAACAGAAAGGTGCCATCCCCAAATAGTTGCCTTGAGGAGAGGATAGAACGGAACAGTTCTATGTTCCAAATGTCCTTGTATGCTGTAACATAAAGGTCAAATAACAACAAAGAAACATTCCCAGTTCAACTTACCAGCCAACCTGCAACAAACCGAATTGTACTATCTAACAGTCCACCTTAAAAACAGGAGTTTAGTTTGCACACATTTGCAAATACATGTGTAAGCATCAGAGGCCGCGACAAGGCACCCCAGTATTATCTGCCCTGTTTTTAACGTGAACTGTTAGACAGGACAATTCAGGTTGTTGTAGACTGGCTTGTAAGTTGAGCTGGGAATCTTTTTTTTTGTTGTTATTTGACATGCATCACCCTTTTATGTGATCCTTGCTGTTAAGGCCAGTTATAGGTTTGGAGCAGTTGCCTTTTGTTTGTAACATTAAAGTAACTTTTCTTTGGAAACATGTGAACTCTAAAATTTGGAGGGCTGTCCAATTACATTTGGTAATACAGGTAAGTGTGATGGTCCACTGCCAAACTTTTGGCTATACGGTATATATACTTACAACAACAAAAAAGTACATTACAATACAATAAAATAATACACCAAGCAGCTGATCTCCTTCATATGTATGTCTAAAAAAACAAAACAAAAAAAAAACCACTACAGTTCCCCTTTAAGCTTGTGTGACCACTGATTAATCATTTACGCGGCTTTTGGATACATTTTTCATCATGCAGAAAACATTTCTATTATGCTAAATTAATTAACCTGTCATTCCAGTTCAAACGTAACACACACACCAAAAGAAAAAATGTAAGTCACTTCAAGATAGCACTGATGGAGAATTTCCATTAGACACAGCGCACAGTCTTAGGACTTAGAGTCATGTTTGCTTAGGAGAAGATTGCACTTCTTATTCCTGCAACCAACCTATAGCAGCGGTATTGTGTTCATGTGAAGAAAGCAAAGGCCTATTCTCTACCTAGACAGATCTGGACAGCTTTTATAAATTGAAGCCATAATGTAAACCAATTAACAAGTCACATATGCCTTTTATATTTAGTTTCTAATTTATCTTTGCTAAAAGTTCTTTTGTTGCTCAAGATAAACAGACAGGCAAAGCTGTACTGGTCATGTATGTCATGCAGATGAATGGCTAGCTAAGGTGTGTCTTTTCACTGATTAACTACAATAAATATATATGGGGGGGGGGGGGGGGGGGGGATCAACAGGACTCCTTGTTCCATAGGATTAGAGGTAGAATGTTGGCAGTTAAATAATATTTACATTTTAAGATTTCTACCTTTAAAAAAAAAAAATCTCTTTTTCATCATGGAAATTACATTTCCACTCTGCTGCAATATAGTCGTTACCAGTGCAGCTTACATAGCGCCGAATTGGAGAACTTTTATTTCATCCACAAACAGGTCCAAATGTTTTCAATTCTTCTAAATATGCCTGACTGGGCTTCATAACCCCATAAACACTATAACGTATGTTTCTTCCTTGTTGCTTAAAGGAAAAAAGCATCATGACTTTTGGTAAAATTTTCTAAGATCTTTAAGCTTTTACATGTTCTGAACTGTTTTATGCCTTTTTTTAAATAAAATATAATATTTTTAAAATAATAATTTAGTACAGGATACATCAGATTGCAAAGCATGCTAAGCTGAATGCTCACACTGTCCATATGCTTGTTAACAGATTGGTGACTGCATTCGTTTTCTTATTTAGGCCAAGAACATTTTTTTTAAAGTGTTACTAAACCCAGTAATATGAAAATAGTTAATCCCCCTCCCACAGTGCCCACAGCTTCTAAATCTTCTTTGTACATTAAAATGCTGCCACTATATACCTTTTTGGATGATCTGTATACCACGGTTACATCATAAACTGCAGATTTTCTCCAGTGCTGAGAGTTCAGGAAGGAGGAGTCTTGCACTGCAGCCTGTATATACGCCCACATGTGTGATGTCAAAATCATGTGACCTGGCTATCTCTTTGAACAAATAACTGTTCTCTCCAGCATAAAAGACACAACTGAGCATGTGCAGGTTGGCTACTCTGCCTGTGTTAGCTGGCCTTCCCCAGATAGACAGTGCAGGAGGGGGAGGATCCATGCATACAGGATAAAACAGCCTTTATACACAATGCGGAGGATTAACCCCTTAAGTTCCAGCGTGAGTATAACAAGCATGCTGCATATACAGACTGATTTTACTGTTGTGGGTTTAGTAACACTTTAGTTACAGAAAATACCCGTTGACCTTGCCAGAAATGCAAAATCCTTGTAACTTTCTGTAAATTGAACTGAAGGCTTGTAAGGAAGATAGGGTTGTCTCTGCTATTTTCTGTAAACTACTAAGCAGACCCAAATTTAAATGGCTGTCTCTCTTGCTCCATGGCTGCAATACACCATTTAAAGTGTTGTAGCCTGCACTCCACCAACAACCAAAGGCATCAGAGCGCTAGAACTCTTAGACAAAAAAGAGCGCAAGTCCGGAAACTTACCACTGCAGATGTCTTCATACTCTGGGCAGCAGGCTAGGAACCAGCCTCTTCCATGTTGGGCATACCCCTGAAGGGGTTTTCAGGGACAGGGCTCCATGGCTGGCAGGCCACCACCCTTGAGTTGGATAGCTTCCTGTGACTAATGCAACACAATGCACAACTTGCCAAGGCGAGGGCCCATGCAGGATGCAGTGCCCAAGGCAAAAAAGCATTACGAGATTCTCTAGACTCCTAAAACCAAATGGCTACACTGTTCCTAACACACCATTCAGAGCTAGTACAGATATGTCTTCTTTAGCTCATCTATTCTAAGAAGCAATATACCACTGCTTTACTATAGCCTACTGTGCTACAAAGGGGCAGCTTCATTGGAGATCCATGATAATCTCTACCACCTTCATTACTATTGTCATTTTTATACCTAAATTATATTTAGATCAAATGACTGAAATACTATATAAAATTTACCAATCAATGTAATTTCAAAAGTCATTATCTTTTTTTATTTACAGCTTTTATTAAAGTGGTAGTAAACTCTCTTACACCACTTGTACGTACAGGTAAGTAACTTGCACAGTTTAGGAGATATTCAGAGTGCATGCAGCCGATGACACTACTGGCGCATGCGCTCTGACGACTTGGCTTACAGTGCCATATCTTCAGAGCCTGTGCCGTAAACGGAGGCGCCTGCGCGCATGCGCTTGAGTGACATCATTGCGCCCCCGGCCACTCATTTATCCAGAGGCTGCGAACCTGGAAGGAAGACCGGGGGAAGATGTCAGCTGTCTCAGTGGTGACATTGGAGTGCTGGAGGGCTTCTGTCATGGACGTACTGCGCATGGCTCTGCAACTGGCCGCGGGCACACGGGTCCATTGGGATGTGTTCCAGTCCATAGGCATTCAGCAGGGAATAGGCGTGCGCCAATGCACATGCGCAGACCACGGACACGCGCACAGTAACGCAGCTTTGGCGCCCAGTGATCCTTAAGAGGGGCCTCTTCAGAATGCATCCTTGCTGTCTGATCTGCAGCTCATCCTGTACCTGATCCTGAACCTGCATCTGCTCCAGTGTTACCCGGCTTCTCCTGACCTCGCTGCTGTCTCCAGTCCTGACCCCTTGGCTTGCCTTTGACCTTCTCTGTGTTCCTGTTTGATCTCCTGTTGCCGATTCTGCCTGGACTTTGACCATTCTCTGCCTGCTGCTTCTGTCTGATTGATCCGCTGCTGTGACCTGGCTTGTCTGACCCTGCATATGCCTACAAGTCCTGCATCCGTGTGCATCTATCTACTAGTCCTGCATCTGTGTGCATCTGCCTACAAGTCCTGCATCCGTGTGCATCTGCCTACCAGTCCTGCATCTGTGTGCATCTGCCTACAAGTCCTGCATCCGTGTGCACCTGCTTACAGTCCTGCATCTGTACGCACCTGCCTGCTACTTCTCAGCATTCCTGCATCTGCCGCAATTAAGCCTTTTCCTGTCCCAGCCAAGCGGACATCATCTCCAGTCAAGTGGACCCTGCAGGCTCTCCTACCCCACTGTGCTCCGAGGGTCACTGTTCCCACTCCAGTGATCCCGGAACCAGAGCCATACGAGAGGTCTCCCTCTGCACAACAGGCTCACCTCCAAGGTACGTGTCAGCTTCATTCTAAGGTAAGTCTATCATAATATGCTAGTATGTTGCTGTAGCACCCGCTATCTTGAAGTGCACTCTGTGTGCAATAGGAATATTGACATTGCAGAGTAACCCTGTCATGTGGGCTTCTAACAGAGACTACAAGTGCTCCTTTCACCACACTTTACAAAGACACAGTCCTTTGTTTCTTTTACATGAAAACCTGTCCTAAGAAACATTATACAGTCATCCGTGGAGTGCAAGCATGTAGACAGGAAGTGGGCACAAAGCGGTTGATTTACTAAAACTGGAGAGTGCAAAATCTGGTGCAGCTCTGCATTAGAGGCAATCAAGCTTCTAATTTCAGCTTGTTGAATTAAGGTTTGACGATAAGCCCACGTTCACATCGGGCCGTTTTGACATGTCAAATCACCGCCTATTACCGGCAATGGCACTGTCCGAATCAGTGCGACAGCGACTTTGTGCCACACCGATTCCCAAAAGTAGTTCCTGCACTACTTTTGGGCGAATTTCGGGGCAAATTGAATAGACATCTGTGCAGGAACCTTCACAGATGTCTGTCAAATCGCCCCCGAAGTCGGACTAAAATGTCGGTTTGAAATTGATTTCAAACCGGCCCATTAGAGTGAATGTGGCCTTCAACCCGAAAGCTGATTTGTTGCTATGCAGAGCTGCATCAGATTTTGCACTCTCCAGTTTTAGTAAATCAACCCCAATGAGTCTTCAGGGGATCCGGAGGAAATTTTTTATAAGAAAAAAAAACAGACAATTTTTTTTATATACACTATATTATACTATAGTAATAGTATATAGTATACTATACTATATATAGTATAATATACTAGTATACTATACAATAATAGTATTATACTATTATTGGGTGGCAAAGCTCTTTCCCTATCTCCTAATTCTGATTCTACAATGTCACCCAGTCCCACTGACTTCCAATGGAACACAAATTAGACAGACAATCATAGTCCATTGTTGTCACCATGAGGAAACCTATTTTATTAAAAAATGTCATTGTCATTCTGTTGGGGTTTACATATTCTTTATTAAAAACAAAAATCAGAAGCTTGGAAATAAGAACCGCAAACCAATCAGTATTTATTAGCTTCAATCCACAGAGCTACAACACCAGGATAAGGATAAATAGTTCCAAAAATGTGACAGTTTTTTCAGTCAAATGAGATTTGAAAATTGCAGCTATGTGTATAAAAAATGAATGCTTATCCTTGTGTTAAAGCAGAACCAAAGTCCCGCTGTCAAAATCTGCAAGCAGGCAGGCTTTTTTTTTATTGCAGATAAGATATGCAAAGTGTCTTCTGCAATAAAAGAAACCTACCTGACTGCTCACAGTCTTCACTGGAATGTACACTGAGCTGCATCAGTGCTGTTCAGTTTACATTCCGGCACAGCGCCTGCGTGGTGCAATGACTGCACATCATCCAATAAAGACAGCCGAAGACCGGCACCCAGCAGAAGATGCTGGCACAGGATGTGAACTGTTGAAGGTAAGCTTACTCAGCTTTAAAGCTTTGTGAATTAAGTCTAATGTCTTATATCACTGCTCAGTGCAATTTAAAGAAAATTCAAAATGGCAGAGTCACAGTACACCTCTACTTTTTCCTACATTCACCTGAGAAAAACATGCACACTTCTATAAAAAGAACTTCCTTGCAAAATGTCTGTAACATCACAGCTCTTTTATGTTGGCCTTAATCAATGTTAAGAGCATAAGCTTTGCTATTTGGAGATCTAACTCAGCAAATGATATGATGGACCATAGGCGTGCGCACGTGGTGTGCCGGGTGTGCCTGGGCACACCCTAATCATCCCATGGGGGTTAGTGTAGACAAATGCCGGCTGTCTCCCGAGATCTCCATCTCTGGCACTGGGGGTAATGAGATACCCGAAGGAGAGGCGGCTGTGCTGTTATCTCTCCCCTCCCTGCCGACACCCCACTACTATCGCCGTGTCGTCGCCCCCCCCCCTTCCCGCCTGCTGTCCTGCATCCAAGTAGTGTGTAGCCCGCTCTGCTTGTGAAATAGTTTCACATTCAGCAACAGATAGTGAGCCTTGAAAGAGCCGCTGAGTGTGGCTGGCAGTGAATGTATCAAAAGTCAGCAGTGATGTCGGGGATGGGCGGACAGAGCAGCTGTCAAACACCATCCAATGGGATGAGGTTTGGGCGGGCCGTTCCGTCTATGTGGCCCTACCCCCTTTCTTGAGCCAATGATTGGGCTGCTTAAGAAAGGGGGTGGAGCCACATAAATGGAGCAGCCCGCCCAGACCACATCCCATTGGCTGGTGTTTGATAGCATATCTGTCCTGCCCATCCCCAACATCACTGCTGAGTTTTGACAGCTGGTCTCTCTCCCTACAAGCAGATACATTCCCTGCCAGTTTCCCACACTCAGCTCTTTCAAGCCTCACTTTCTGCTGCTGAATGTGAAACTCCCCCTCTCCCATGTCAGTGCCAATTAGTGCTGCCAATCAGTGCCCATCAGTGCTGCCAATTAATGCTGCCTATGGGTGCCAATCAGTACCTCCTCATCAGTGCTGCCTATCAGTGCTGCCAATCAGTGCCCATCAGTGCTGCCCATTAGTACCACCTATTAGTGCTCATCAGTGCCGCCTACCAGTGCCAATCAGTGCCACCTATCAGTGCCCATAAGTGCTGCCTATTAGTGCCCATAAGTGCTGCTAATCAGTGCCCATCAATGCTGCCAATAAGTGCCCATCAATGCTGCCAATCAGTGCCCATCAGTGCACTGAATGCAGGGATGGGGAGATGAACTTAGAAGACAGGCACAATATCCAAGGGGGGGCCGGCCTGGTTGGCCACAAATGAAATCTGTCAAATGTTTATTAATGCCACATGCCGATCTTTAGTATAATAGGTAATCACCACACTACTATTTACAATAAACTACTGGAGGTAAAATAAAAATGTGTCAGTAAAAGGCTTGCTGTTAATCACTGTTATGTGTTTCCACACCACACCACAAAAAAAAAAAAAAAAAAAAAAATCGCAGCACTAACTTACTAATCAATAACTTAACAATAATGGTGGAACCCTCTAATGTATGGTAATCCCAATAAACGTCAATATTACCACAATACCGGTCTCTGCGATACTTAACTTCACATATAATACACATTAAGCTGAAAATAAAACAAAAAATGAAACTTAGCAGGGTGGTGGAAACCCCTCTACAGATATTTGCAAAATACAAATTAACTTTAAGTGCAACAACTTTTTAGTTGGGAGGTTCACACCATTTTAGCACTTCTGAATTTTTATTTTTTAGATTGTTACACTTAATTTTATGTTTTAGTTACTATTATAATGTGAAATATTGCACCTGAAGTTAATTTTCCACCGTCCATGTCTTTATGGACCTTGCTTTGTGCGCCGGTGCGTAGTCATGTTGAAACAGGAAGGGGCCATCCCCAAACTGTTCTCACAAAGTTGGGAGCATGAAATTGTCCAAAATGTCTTGGTATGCTGATGCCTTAAGAGTTCCCTTCACTGGAACTAAGGGGCCAAGCCCAACCCCTGAAAAACAACCCCACACTATAATCCCCCCTCCACCATCAGTGCCTGACCTCACAAATGCGCTTCTGGAAGAATGGTAAAACATTCACAAACCTTGTGGACAGCCTTCCTAGAAGAGTTGAAGCTGTTATAGCTGCAAAGGGTGGACCAACTCAATATTGAACCCTACGGACTAAGACTGGGATGCCATTAACCCCCCTGGCGGTATTCCCGAGTGTGGCTCAGGGTGAAATTTCAGTACCAAGATCCGTAACCCCGAGCCAGACTCGGGATCGGATCACAGCATCCAGGAAGAGGTTACTTACCTTGTCCCCTGGATCCTGCGATGTCTCCCCACAGTGTGAGCGGCTCGTCCTCCGCTCGATTCATCACGGAGCCGAGCTGCGTTCCCTGCGAGCGTTACAGATTACATTACTGTATGTAATTATTTCACCTATCTTTTGTCCCTAGTGGTTTCTCCAGTGCCCTGCATGCAGTTTTATATTATAAAAACTGTTCTTTCTGCCTGGAAACTGGAGATTGTCCATAGCAACCAAAACTGTCCCTTTACATCAAAAGTGATTTTAGAGCAGCTAGAAAACAGTGATAATAAATTAGAATCACTCAAAGAATTGAGTGATAGTGATTTGTGGGGAGATCCGTCATCAAATACTGAAAAGTAATGACAGCGACAATTCTGTAACTAAGCAAATTTAATATTATAAAATAATATGCAAAGTGGTTGGAGGGAAGCTTCAGAATGGCAAAGATGTTTTTATTACAAATTATGTGAGTAGACTGCAGTTCCTCTTTAAGTGGTTAAAGAAAACCTACTGTAAAACTTTGAATACTTTCATTTGTTTTAAAGCTGAACTCTGGGAATTACATAAAAAACTGCAGCGGGCCTCCCTAAACTGCAAGGGTTAAGTGATAGAGAGAAGAAATAGATAGTGGTAGAAGTCAATTAAGAGATAAGTATAGAAGAATATGCTGTAATACTTATCTGCAGGCTTTAGGTGCTCACCTCTGACACACTGGGTTGTGTTTTCTGTGTAATTTTCCCAGAGGTCAGTTTTATTGCACTTGGGATGTATTTAGTTGATCTAAACCAGTGATATGCAATTAGCGGACCTCCAGCTGTTGTAGAACTACAAGTCCCATGAGGCATAGCAAGACTCTGACAGCCACAAGCTTGACACCCAGAGGCAGAGGCCTGATGGGACTTGTAGTTTTGCAACAGCTGGAGGTCCGCTAATTGCATATCACTGATCTAAACAAAAAGTTGAGCTTTAAAGTCTAAAACGCTGCAATTTTTGTTTCTATTCAAAATGAATGCTAACTACGACCAAGGTAAACTGCCTTTTTTATTTTGAGAATGTCTGAATGTGGGTGAGGCTGCTGCAAAGGGGCACGTATGCGGGTGCATTATCTCAGCCCAGGTTGGAGCAGTGGATGGTCAATCAATAAAACATATAATAGGCGATGGGTGTGGTGCACCACTACTGCAAAGGATGACATCACAGTAGACAGATAGCACTGGAAGTAGAACATCAAGTATTCTGTTGGCAGGATCACTAGAATAAACAGTACAAAGACTATGTTATGGCAGAGGCGGGATGTGACAAAACAAACAGTGTTACTTATTGGTATGGGCAGCCTGTACAACATATCTGATTTTAACTTTTGACCATAGATCTATTTTAAAGTGGTGTTCCGGCCGAAATTAAACTTTTTAAATAAAAATACCCCTATAATACACAAGCTTAATGTATTCTAGTAAAGTTAGTCTATAAACTAAGGTCTGTTTTGTTAGTTTATAGCAGTAGTTTGTTATTTTATAAACTTACAGCAGGCCGTGGCCATCTTAAGTGTGGGCATCTGAAGCCAGACTGTATTTCTTCCTGGATCTCATCCTTGCAGATCTCGCACATGCTCAGTGCAGCACAAGCAGTGTAACAGGTTTCAGGTCAGATTTCCATAGCAACGACAGTTTCAGAAGAAGTTGCCACCCCTTCCCAGAAGGCATTGCAAACAGGAAATGATGCGATGGGCCTCGGCCAGGGAGGAGGAAGTGAAAAATGAATACAGCAGATATACAGTAGGTGCTGAGAAAAAAATAAAAAAATATCCAATTTGTTTACAGTGCACAGTTTAGTGAGGGATGCTGAAGAGTTGTAAAAGTGGGTGGAACTCCACTTTAAAGCTGCCCATAAAAAGAGCGAATTAATTTAAGCTGTGGGTGGCCTTGTTGGCACCCTCCCACTCAGCATCTTTCGATCTGAAAATAAAGAAGCTGGGTGGAAAATTATCAGCCAAATAGCACCTCTGCATCCAGCCGGTGCAGGTACTGTTCAGGTACTCTGACAGATGCGGGTGCCAGCTGTCAAAATACAATAGCCAGCAGGGAAGGATCAACAAATTTCTCTCCACAGGGCTGAATGAGAGAAGTCTTACAGTGGCCAACTTTACTCTTCTAAGGGGGTTATGACCTCCAGACAGTTTGATACCAAGTAACATAAAAAAAGGTGATTTTGTTATAGAAAATCCTGGAGCATCAAAGCAACCGACCCTCCCTATTCTAACAGCACAACGCCATCATCTCTGTATGCCATCACAGCTTAGAAGATCTGTGGGTGAAAGGCTATTTTTAAATCTTTTCCATTAAAAAGCATCGTATACACAAAAATGCAACAAAGAGCTAATCATCTGTAACTGGTTCTCATTCTCTACCCAGCCAGTAAAGCAACAAAGACGTGTTAACAGATGCACAATGCTGAAGTTAGCTAAAGTAGTGCAAGTAGAATACAAATGTCTAGAAAACAAAGTATATATAGAGACAGAGAAAAATTCCAACAAAAGGACTCAGGTGGACTTCTTGCACTTGGAGAAGTAATTTTTTTTTTTAAGTAATCCATCTTAATGTCAGCAAATTGCTTACTAATGTGTTGACTTATTGCGATCTTGAAGAGTAAAATGAAAGGGCTGGAATTTACAATGTATCAAGGGATCTCTGATAAGATATTACAGGGTTAAAACCCTTCTGCCACCCGCTGCTTGGAGCCAGCTCAAGCTGACAACACAATGTTTGCCCTGTCCTGGTCAAACGGATAAATAAGCCCCATGGTCAGTCTAGTGTTTGGCAAGATTTAAAAAGAAAAGGTTTGTCAAAAAAAAATCTCTCATGGCCGGAAAACTTCTACAGCCTTCACTGTTGTTTCACAGCCAAGCCAACTCCTTATAAAGAGCAGAACTAGCATTAAATCCTGCTCCAGATAATGTAATGCATATGAAAAAGATTTAATGGCCCCCGTAAAATGAGCTGCTTCAATTAAATGGCTTATGCAAGCACGGTTTATAGGTAAGGATCAAAGTGGCTTGCAACAGCACTGGCTGCATTCTAGGTAAGAGTTTGCTTTTTGTACACACGGATTGTGGATATTGGCATAAATGAGATAGTTGCTGTGACCTTTTAGGGACTCTTAGATCTCAGTAAAACTACTGTGGCTCTGTCAGATGGGTAATAAACATATCATTCTCAGTTCATGTCTGGGACACAATAAACAGTAACTCAGAAACAAGTAGAAGACTATGATTCACCTTCAATATTCCGAACCCATAACAACACTGTCTGCAGGTTAGAGGAATTTGCCAAGTAGAGGAAATACCTTGAAGGACTTCCATGTTAGTAAAATTGATCTTTTTTCTAATTCTAATGATATATTACAGCACTTTGGGGCTAAATTTTAACTCCCTGTTAATTAACAGAGTTCTCCTAATCAAAGCTTGGAAAGGAGATTTTCCTTCAGCCCATTATATTACCGCGTACCTTATTAAGTGTATTTCCTGGTGGTCTATCTAATGGTCCTCTACAATGTTATACAGACATTTCTAGTTTAAGGTACATGGAAACCCTAACTGACAGTTTATTAATGCACTGTGTACCGAAAAAAATGGCATTTGTTAACATAAAATCCTGTTTTTACCCTTGATTTCATATCAGCACCACTACAGCCTCTTTGAAGAACCACTACAGCCTCCTACAGCCTCTTAGTAGCCCTTTCTGTCTAAATGCATGTGCTTCAGCAATTGCTGCGTGTCCTTTTTCAAGGTAAATTTCCTGATGGTGATAACACTGTATATTGACACGGCTGCTTGTAGCCTCCATTGGGAAAGCACTCGATGGGGTGACAACAAAGAAGAACAATTGTGAGCCAGGGACAGAGCGATGGTACCCCACGGACAAGCCGTTTTATGGCAGGATTACCAGATATTTTTTTTTAATGAAAGCTTAAAATTTCAATAATATTTGAAAATGATCTTGGAAATTGTTTTACCATGTTAAATGAGTGTCTGAATGGGGCCCATCTTGTTGCCCACGTTAACCAATGATTCATTATCCTTAAATACTACACTGCAAGAATAGAAGGAAAAACCTGACATAGTGCTAATGGAAATAAGAGATTTCTGCAATAAACAAGAATCAATATTACATGTCAACATAGAATGGTACTGTGGACATAATATCGTAAACTGTTCCTCGTCCTATATTAGGTAGTGTTGTTTAATAAAGAGAAAATGGACTTTCATGGCACAACAAACTCGGATACTGTTAAAATGTACATTTTATTATTCATACAGAAAATAGTTAAAATTAGTATCCAGTTTACATCACATACAAAAAAACAGTTGCTGGTAACCACCATCAGCCCTGGTAAAGGATGGGTCCTCCCAAAAACTGGTTATATGGGTCTATGCGGGAATAAAACCCCCAACTAACTGATTCATGGGAGTGACTACTTAAAGAGAGGATGAGGTCCAGCTTGAAGTCCTGCTTGACATGTTTCACGACCAACGCACTTCAGGAGCTTTAACGTTAAAAAGAATTTTTAATATAGTATATAACAATAAAAGAAGGCAAGTAGAGAAAGGCGGGAAGTCACCCTGGGTCCCCAAAAAAGAGCATATGGGGGTGCATATAGGGTTATAAATGGTCCACGAGATAGATACCACCAGTCCTTAAGGAATCCAGTTGTCCGCAGCCAGGGTAGCCATCCAGCTACCCTGGCTGCAGGCCCCAGGAATCCCTAAGGAATGGCGATATCTATCTTGTGGACCCTACACGGCAAGGTACCCTTAAGTGGTTATTGTGCAGCAATGGTATCCCTATGGATTTCTCTTTAAGGATGGTGTTGAGTGAGAGCAATTGTGCTTTACCCTTATGGAAACTTTTATACAAGTGCATATTCTGTTGAATGGTTTGATACTTTAGTCATATGTTCTAAGGATACTTTCCATGTTAGGGGTGATCCAGCTACACACCTTTCTCGTTTTGAGACACCCCCCATATCCACTCTTTGGGGACCCAGGATGACTTTTCGCCTGATCGCCTTTCTCTACATGCCTTCTTTTATTGTTATATACTATATTAAAAAAATCCTTTTAACTCTAAAGCTCCTGAAGAAGCACGTTTGTTGCGAAACATGTCAAGCAGGACTTCATGCTGGACCTCATCATCCCTTTAAGTGGTCACCCCCGTGTATCGGTTGGGGTTTTATTCCCGCATAGACCCATATACCCAGTTTGCAGAAGGACCCATCCTTTACTGGGGCTGATGGTGGTTACCAGCAACTGTTTTCTTGTATGTGATGTAAACTGGATACTAATTTTAACTATTTTCTGTACGAACAATAAAATGTTTACATTTTAACAGTATCTGATTTTGTTGTGCCATTAAAATTAATTTTCACTGTAATAAACAAGGCCAAATGTTTAGTATTTTTAATCATCAGGGCCTACGTATGCTTCATTTTTTCTTGTCCGCCATCTTCTTTTTCCAAGTGCTACTCTATGCTGTGTTTCTCTAATGTCTCATGAACATTTTAAATTACAAACTATTATCTCCTTTTGACTCTTCCATGTAGTAACAAAGACAAACATACCTTTTTACAGCAAGCCATCCTTGTCTCATGGAAGACGTTTTATTATTTCATCAACACTGTGAATCACCATCATTTTGAGGCCATGCAGGATCCTTTTATCAAGGCAGACAAGGCATTAATACATTGGGGTTGATTTACTAAAGACAAATAGACTGTGCACTTTGCATGTGCAGTTGCACTCATTTTCCCCAGAGGGTAAATGTGGTAAAGCTTAATTTTGTAAAGAATACCCAATCAGGTGCAAGGAAAATAAAAATACAGCATTGCTTGCACATGATTGGATAATGGAAATCAGCAAAGCCTCACCACATTTACTAAGCTCTGGGAAAATCAGTGCAACTGCACTTGTAAACTGAACAGTCCTTTGGCCTTTAGTATATCTAACCCATTGTCTTTTCTGAGCAAGTATGACACACTATGGAAAGATGTTTCCAACTGCCAAACTGGACACCACTCAGAACTTCTGATCAATATACTCAGACCTGGATATATAAAAAGTTAACTGTGTTGAGGAAAGACATATTAACCAGGGCAGCAAAATTCTATCTGGTAGATGGATTTTTTTTAATCCTAAACAAAAAATTTTAACAAAAATCTTTAGGGAAAATGTTTAAATGAACATTTAACCGTAGTAAAATGTATGTAAACACCATCAATTAACTCATTTTATTTGCTCCTGTTTGGTATGTTAAATACATGATTTAAAGGATTTTGTTATATCTGTTTGATAAGTACAAAAACAACAACTTTTGATCATGTCAAAAATTCAGAGCTGTCCTGTGTTTTGTGCACACTTCCTTGGTTATCTTAAGAAATCTAATAAGCCCTCCTAGTTCTTATCTTGGTTTACAGAACAATTAGCGTTTACAGTATGTTGTAAAGATGGGGACAGTGGAAGGGTATGAATAGTTTAGGCTAGCCATAGATGGCTCGAATCTCTGTCAGTTCAGCAGGAACCGGCCGAGATTTAAACCATGCATGGGCACGCTGAATATACCCAAGTTGATCGATCTATCAACTTGGTTACAACCAGCCTGCCAGATTTTACATGCAATTCGCTAGTGGCTGGTATAGCTGCTAGCAATAATTAGTTCTCCCGGTGGGTACAGCTTCCCCCCAGTCGCTCCTCCCCCCAATCCCTCCCCCCAATGGCTTGGCGGGAGGGATTCCCCTATCACTGTCTGTGTTGATAGGGGAATCAAGCTAATTTCTTTCCTGCAAAGCGCAGTTGCAGGAAAGAAATTTGTTCTATCTATGGCCAGCTTTAGCCATAGAAAAGTTGGCAAAGCTGACACCACTCAGTCTATAACATGCTGTGTGTTGTCAGCCCACAATAGGAATTAAGATTTGATTGTTTTTATGACAGGACAGACCAAATTTAAAGCTTGGGGAAAAGTGCATGTACAGTTGTGCTCATAAGTTTACATACCCTGGCAGAATTTATCATTTATTGGCTATTTTTCAGAGAATATGAATAACACAAAAACTTTTCTTTCACCTATGGTTAGTGTTTGGCTGAAGCCATTTATTATTATCAATCAAATGTGTTTAGTCTTGCCCATCTACAGCTGTACCTGTGATTACTAAAACAGCGGGTGTCTTCCACTGTGTTATGCAGTCTATTCGGCGGCCGTCCATTGTAACAAAGCCCCGCTTCCTCGTCTGTGATAGACGGAACACTGATACAGTTTTCCAGCATTGTATCAGTGTTCCGTCTATCACGGACGAGGAGGAGGCGGGGCTTTGTTACAATGGACGGCCACCGAACAGACTGCATGACACAAAAGGGAGACACCTGCTGTTTTAGTTATCAAAGGTACAGCTGCAGATGGGCATGACACAGCGGGAGTCACCCGCTGTTTTAGTTATCACAGGTACAGCTACAGATGGGCACAATGAGGATGAAAATGGGCACAGTGAGGCTGCAAATGGGCACAGTGAGGCTGCAAATGGGCACAATGAGGCTGCAAATGGGCACAGTGAGGCTGTAGATGGGCACAGTGAGGCTGCAGATGGGCATTGTTTACCCAGTAGCTGCTGCATTTCCCACCCTGGGCTTATAGTAGAGTCAATAGGTTTTCCCAGCTTTTTTGTGGTAAAATTATTAGTACCCAAATGACCCTGATCAAAAGTTTAAATACCCAAGTTCTTAATACAGTGGATTGCCCCCTTTAACATCAATGACAGCTTGAAGTCTTTTGTGGTATTTGTGGATGAGGCTCTTTATCTTCTCAGAGGGTAAAGCTGCCCATTCCTCTTGGCAGAAAGCCTTAAATTCCTGTAAATTCTTGGGCTGTCTTGCATGAACTGTACATTTGAGATCTCCCCAGAGTGGCTCAATGATATTGAGGTCAGCAGACTGAGATGGCCACTACAAAACCTTCACTTTATTCTGCTGTAGCCAATGACAGGTCGACTTGGCCTTGTGTTTTGGATCATTGCCATGTTTGAATGTCCAAGTATGACCCATGCGCAGCTTCCTGGCTGATTAATGCAAATGTTCCTCCAGTATTTTTTGATAACATACTGCATTCATCTTGCCATCAATTTTGACCAAATATCCTGTGCCTTTGTAGCAGACACATTACCAAAACATCAGCGATCCACCTCCGTGTTTCACAGTAGGAATGGTGTACCTTTCATTATAGGCCTTGTTGACTCCTCTTCAAATGAAGTGTTTATGGTTGTGGCCAAAAAGCTCAATTTTGGTCTCATAACTCCAAATGACTTTGTGTCAGAAGGTTTGAGGCTTGTCTCTGTGCTGTTTGGCATATTAGAAGCAGGATACTTTGTGGCATTTGCGTAGTAATGGCTTTCTTCTGGGGACTCAACCATGCAGCCCATCTTACTTCAAGTGCCTCCTTATTGTGCATCTTGAAACAGCCTGAGTCCTTTATTTCACCTGAAGTTATTTGTGGGTTTTTCTTTGCATCCCGAACAATTTTTCTGGCAGCTGTGGCTGAAATTTTAGTTGGTCTACCTGACCGTGGTTTGGTTTCAACAGAACCCCTCATTTTCCACTTTTTGATTTGCGGATTGGCATTCTCAATTCCTTGGATATCTTTTTATATCCCTTTCCTGTTTTATACAGTTCAACTACCTTTTCCCGCAGATCCTTTGACAATTCTTTTGCTTTCCCCATGACTCAGAATCCAGAAACGTCAGTGCAGCACTGGATGACAGATGTAAGGGTCTGTCAGGAGTCCGGAAACTCATTGACCTTTTATACACACACACTAATTACAAGCAAACAGATCACAGGTGAGGATGGTTACCTTTAATAGCCAATCAAACCCCTTTGTGTCAACTTGTTTGCATGTTATCAGGCCAAAATCACCTGGGTATGTAAACTTTTCATCAGGGTCATTTGGGTAGTTTCTGTTGTCATTATGATTTAAAACAAGTAAACACAGTTGATTGATAATAAATGGCTTCAGCCAAACACTAAAGCCATAGACACAATCGGATTTTCTGACGGAATTGTGTGATGACAGGCTGTTGGCAGAAAATCCGACTGTTTGCATGCTCCATCGGACAACTGTTGTCGGATTTGCGTGGACAAATGTTGGATAGCAGGTTTCAAAATTTTCCATGGACAAACGCCTGTTGTTGGATTTTCCAAGCGTGTATACACAAATCCGTCGGACAAAAGTCCAAAGTACAAACACGCATGCTCGGAAGCAAGGACGAGCCGGAAGCGGTCAGTCTTGTAAACTAGAGTTCGTATAGGAGAACTAACATTCGTGATGTGGCAAATTATAAAATCTCGAAATGCAGCGCACATTCTCTTCTTTTTTAATGGGATAATGATAAAGCTGCTTTGCTGGTGATACTGATGGAGTTATTGCAAACAAATTTTCAAAGGCTTTTTTTTTCTAGTGATATCAAGAATAATATTTATTATGCTTTTTTTCTATTTGGGGAAGTTGCCACAACACCATTATCCTGTAGTTTTTACGATCAAAGATACAACCTTGTCAATTTTACATTGTATTTTTTTAAATGTAACTGCCTACTCAATTTGTCATTTGAAGTAAAACACGTAGCCAAGTATTATTCTACACAATTGTTTTATTGTGCATTAAAAAAAGAAAATAAATAAAACATGCTATCTGCCAATAGAACTTAACCAAAAAGTGCATTCTATGCATCCAAAAATATAGAAAATATACCAAATCAAATCATTATTCAACCAAAAAATAAAATAAAAGCCTCATGCATGTGTCCTGCTTCTTAATTTAGGGGGTCAACAATGCCAAGAGTTGTTGAAAGCAGGGGTTCGTTATCCGAAGATAATTCCGACAAACATCTGGATTATTCTCCTGGAGCTCCCTCAGCAAAGGCATATGACATAATTGGTCACGAATAATAAAGCAACCAATTTTTGGTCCAAGAACTCCTCCTCCTCCTGTTCCTGGACTGGACTTGGGTCAAAGCAATAACTCCAAGGCCAATAATAAATAACACGTTATCACCTCCGAGTCTGCAACATGGCTGGTTGAGGAACAGCCCTTCAGAAACGAACTGAAAAGCACGAAATGAAAAGCGCAAACTGAAAAGCGCTAAATGAAAAGCATGAAATGAAAAGCGCGAATCAACATTCACCAAACTTCTACTAACACGAAATTAGCAGAAGCCCAAAGGTTGTTCGCTAAAGAGCTGAAAAACCATGTAGTACGTCAGTATGTTCGTGTTTGTTGGCCGACAATTCCTTGCCGTTTGTATACAAGACAAAATCCAGGCACATGCCTTCGGACAAAAGTCCGAGGTTTTGTCTACGGAAAATCTGATCATGTGTACGAGGCTTAAGCATGAGTGAAAGAAAAATTTTTGTGTTATCATTCATATTCTCTGAAAAATGGCCAAGAAATCACAACTGTATTGCAGAGATGTACTGCATATGTTGTCTCTTTTTATGTTCGATTTGCCCTAAAATACACGTTAAAGCAAAACCAAACTTTCTCAATAAACATGAACTACTTTTAGTTCTTATGCTGCTAGCATTAGTATATAGATAGGAAGTTATATTATATTTACTTATTTTAAACCTTTAATACATATTTTCAGTTGCTTTCGAGTTTCCGACCTAGGCAAAAAAATGTCATACATCCCAGAAGTCTTCATGGGCATTTTCTTCTTTCATCTGGAGAAGGGGAGGAGGGTTTTTGCCCTTCTGCTTGCATGCCTGAGCTAAGGGCACATGGATTTCAGGAAGTAAATGCTACATGAATAATTTCCCATTACTCAAGATGGTCATGCTTAAAATGCTAGAGAGTAAACCACAAAGAGGTTTCTCAACAAAATAAAGCATGGAGACATGGATGGATGGGTGAGTTTGCTTTAAATATAAAAAATTGAATTAAATAGTGTTAATAGTTTGTGGTGCTCAGATACAGTAGATCTGCTTTAAGCATACACTTGATTTTATTTGATATGTTGAGGACTATGCAGACTCAAACATGTGTAGTCATAAAGGACAGCATAATAAAAAAACCTTGTGTAGAACATAAATGAAATCCGGCGCTATAACTATTATCTGCAACAAATTAAAATATCTGTTCGGGTCGACTGACTCTTAAAAATGGGAAACACCTTTTATAAGCCTGCTGAGAAACAATTTATGTCATATAATATAAGTTACATCAACATTCCACAATGTACAATAACAACACACAACTAAATGCCTTGTGGTTATATCTGAACATTTTCACCTACTCACTCTCTCCCTTAGAACATCATAAAGTTATTAGTGTGACTGACGTTTTATGAGTAAATGGGGATGACCTACGATTTCCCACTGATTTACTGCTTTTAAGTGCAATCCATAATAAATGAAATGAAACAAGATGAGCAAAAGTTCACAGTGTTATTTCACTGTCTTTCTGGAAATCTCTAAAGCTAGATGGCGTACGATACAAAATAATGTTAATATCATTCTTACCCCAAGGTAAATGAATAGATACCTTTTTTTCAAAGAACTTCTTCCGCAATTCAGGGTCTTTAGGAGGAGTTGTTTGGCGTAACTTTTTGTACCATTTTCTTACTATGTATCCTCTCCAGCATGCTTGAATCCTGAGTAATGGAATGATAGTGACAATACAGAACAGAAATCTTGTGTAAATATGTCACTCAAGATAGATAGATAGACATATAGAGTAGAATGGTATTACTGGCAGAAAGAAGAGAATCGATAAAAGACTGATATAATTTTGGAGGTAATATTTGCTGGTATAGTAGAAGGAAACCATTTCACAAATTTTTTCCCATATAATGAAAATAATGCACCTGTCGGTCTATTCACAAGAGAGGATGCTGTTGTTGGAATCCTATCTTTAAGGGCAAATTCACACAACGGAAACCTGCCAGAGCGATTCACCACTCCAGCAGCTTTCCACTGTCAGATGTGGTAGGGGGCAGTGTGGCGCATCACACAACTCTCTTTTTGTTGATTTTTGTTTTGTGTAAACTTTATTTGAAGTGTACATCAGAAAGAGGTTAATCTTATCAATTTGAAGGTGTTTTACACAGATCACATTGCCACATTACATTACCTGGTAGCACATTTCACTCTGAATAGTCGAGCTCCGTCATGTATCACTCTTGTCTGATAGTGATTCTTTCTGCACATTGGACACATCTTCCTGCCAGCAAACCTCTCATAGGCTTCCAAACATACCTGCAAAGAAACACATACGTGCAATATATCAGACACACATGTTAGAAGTCTGATTGTGTAAGCTCATTCAGATTTACCAAATTCTATACAGTACAACAGCCTTCCTGATTGCATAGAAATGTAATAGACTGTTTAAACCCTTGCATTAAATAATGGTGAACAAATCCACATCAATCACCTTTAATATGTATTGCCAGCTTAAGAGAGTAGGCAATCCTATGTAACAAATGGTTTAAGGTATCAATCAGGCATAAAATACAAAAACACTTTTAGGAGATTGTTATGGTCGGAGATATGTGTTTTACTTGTTGATATCTACTTAAAGCCAAACTCCAGGATATTAGCAACACCCCCCTCCCCCCCAACTATCCACTATGAACTAGTATGAAAACAAAAAACAACTAATGTCAATTTTACTTAATTAAAGCCGCGGTCACATGATGATCCTTCTCTCCTCTTCTGCTTACTTCGTGGGGTCTATCTATGTGTGTCCACATCATTGCCTGCTTTGATATGCTCACCCATTTATTGGTGGAGCCATCACTTCCAACAGCTGGGTCCTCTCTCATAGGCTCCAGAAGCAGGAGAATTCAGGAGGTGGTAAAGAGACCAATGCCCAGAAAGATAACAAGCAGGAAAAAGTGCCCAGTCCCTGTGGCAGGAAATTAGTATTGCTCATAGAGGAGATTGATCGGAAAATAAATTGAGCATTTATCGAAGAGTGTATGGCCACCTTTAGAGGCTTGTCACAGGAACAGGTTTCCCATTTGGAGGATTTCCCAATACTTCAGACAATGGTCACCAACAAAAATGGGTGGGTAAACCTCCCCAGTGGGCATACAAACAGAAGAAAAACTTGGCAGGGGCTCTACTCCTTTCTACCATAACTTAAAAAAGAAAGAAAACGCCTTTGGAAAACAAAATCTATCGAAAATGAACTGGCTAAAATAAAGTTCCCAGCAATCCAGGACTGTGGTATTAATGCACCATTACAATTAAAATATTCCTCTTACCCTGTGAAATACATGGGAGCAAGAAAGCAGCACCTGTAAAGGAAACAACATTATGATAAAATGGTAATGTGAAAATTGAGGGTAAAATAGATGAAAAAATAAAATAGCGGAGGTTCTGAATTCTGTACTTTACCTGTGGATGCAGTTCAAACTCTTCTTTACATATAGAACAGGGTTGTAAAGAGTCACCTTGCTCAACAGATCTCTGCTTTGCTTTTTTCCATTCATCATCAGTTAATGGTTTTGGTGGAGCTTCTACAATGCCGAGTCTCTGAGCTACACACAAACAGGATGAGATTTGGTAGAAATAATTTAATGGGCGTTCGTTGTACCCAAGTTTCACCTTTTCTGCCAGGTACTAGATTCTGATTGGTTACTATGAACTACTTAATTGTTACTCTTTTATTTCACCATAATAATGTAATAACGTAACGCAATGTAGTATAATGACTGTGCATCTAAGACTAGCAATACATTATACAATTTTCCTGTAGATTTACCAAAACCATTCAATATATGAGGTCAAATCTAAACACTTTCAATTTGCATGCAACCAGGCAGGCCCTTGCACTACATAGTTGAAGGTAAATCCAAAGGAAATTGAATGATAAAATAGTTTTCCAAGTCTAGAAATAGACTTGGGAAACTTAACATTAATAAATCACCGGGACCAGATGGCCTGCACCAGAGGATACTTAGGGAACTCAGTCAAGTAATTGCCAGACCATTGTTCCTAATTTTTACTGACAGTCTACTGACTGGAATGGTACCAGCTGATTGGAGAAAAGCCAATGTAGCACCAATATTTAAAAAAGGGCCAAAATACATCCCTAAGAATTACAGAGCAGTTAGCCTAACATCAATAGTATGCAAGCTCTTGGAGGGGATGATATAGGAATATGTACAAGATTTTAGTAATGAAAACAGTATCATTAGCAGTAATCAGCATGGATTCATGAAGAATCGTTCTTGCCAAACCAATCTATTAACCTTCTATGAGGAGGTGAGCTGCCAAATACATAAAGGAAGGCCCATATATGTGGTGTATCTGGATTTTACAAAAGCATTTGATACAGTTCCCCATAAACGTTTACTGTACAAAGTAAGGTCCGTTGGCATGGACCATAGGGTGAGTAAATGGACTGAAAACTGGCTACAAGGGCGAGAGTTTAGAGGGTGGTGATATATGGGGAATATTAGGAATGGTCAGGGGTGTGAAGTGGGGTCCCCCTGGGTTCTGTGCTGGGACCAGTCCTGTTTAATTTATTCATAAACAACCTGTTCAATCCCTGTATTTGCGGACGACACTATGCTAAGCAGGGCAATAACTTCTCTGCAGGATGTGGAAACCTTGCAAGAAGACTTGAACAAATTAATGGGGTGGGCAACTACATGGCAAATTAGGTTTAACCACTTCAATACAGTGCATTTTCACCCCCTTCCTGCCCAAGCCATTTTTCAGCTTTCAGCGCTGTCGCACTTTGAATGAAAATTGCGCAGTCATACACTGTACCCAGATGAAATTGTTATCATTTTTTTCCCACAAATAGAGCTTTCTTTTGGTGGTACTTGATCACCTCTGCGGTTTTTATTTTTTGCGCTATAAACAAAAGAAGAGTGACAAGTTTGAAAAAAAACACAATATTTTTTACTTTTTGTGATAATAAATATCCATTTTTTTTTCTTTAAAACAATTTTTTTTCCTCAGTTTAGGCCAATATGTATTCTTCTACTTTTTTTGGTAAAAAAAAATCGCAATAAGCGCATATTGATTGGTTTGCGCAAAAGTTATAGCGTCTACAAAATAGGGGATAGATTTATAACATTTTTATTTTTATTTTTTTTACTAGTAATGGCGGGGATCCACGATTTTTATCGTGACTGCGATATTGCGGCGGACACATCGGACACTTTTGACACATTTTTGGGACCATTCACATTTATACAGCGATCTGTGCTATAAAAATGCACTGATGACTGTATAAATGTGACTGGCAGGGAAGGGGTTAACACTAGGTGGTGATCGAGGGGCTAACTGTGTTTGCTAGGGAGTGTTTCTAACTGTAGGGGGAGGGGACTCACTAGGGGAGGAGACCGATCGGGGTTCCTCTGTTCTGGGAACATACCATAGGTCTCCTCTCCTCTGACAGGACCGTGGATCTGTGTGTTTACACACACACAGATCCACGGTCCTGCTGTGTTACCGGCAATCGCGGGTGCCCAGCGGACATCGTGGCCGACGGGCACGCGCATCGGGTGCCCAGTGACACGGTGGGCGCGCGCGATCGCCATCGGCAGCAGGAACGCGCCCCCTGGTGGGCCGGGAAAGCAAGGCCGTCATATGACGCCTGCCCGCAATGAGAGCTGCGCCGCCTGGCCGTCAATTGACAGCCGGTCAGAAAGCAGTTAATGTAGAAAAATGTAAAATAATGCATTTGGGTGGGAAAAATATAAATGCAATCTACTCACTAGAGGGTGAACCTCTGGGGAAATCTAGGATGGAAAAGGACCTGGGGGTCCTAGTAGATGATAGGCTCAGCAATGGCATGCAATGCCAAGCTGCTGCTAACAAAGCAAACAGAATATTGGCATGCATTAAAAAGGGGGTTAACTCCAGAGATAAAGCGATAATTCTCCCGCTCTACAAGACTTTGGTCCGGCCTCACCTGGAGTATGCTGTCCAGTTCTGGGGACCAGTCCTCAGAAAGGATATACTGGACATGGAGCGAAGAAGGGCTACAAAGCTAAAAAAGGGTCTGGAGGATATTGGTTATGAAGAAAGGTTGCGAGCACTGAACCTATTCTCTCTGGAGAAGAGACACTTGAGAGGGGATATGATTTCAATTTACAAATACCATACTGGTGACCCCACAACAGGGATAAAACTTTTTTGCGGAAGGGAGTTTAATAAGACACGTGGCCACTCACTAAAATTATAAGAAAAGAGGTTTACCCTTAACCACTTAAGCCCCGGACCATTCGGCTGCCCAAAGACCAGAGCACTTTTTGCGATTTGGCACTGTCGCTTTAACTAACAATTGCGTGATCGCGATTTTGTTCCCAAACAAAATTGATGTCCTTTTTTTCCCCACAAATAGAGCTTCACCTCTGCGTTTTTTATTTTTTGCGCTATGAACAAAAAAATAGCATCAATTTTGAAAAAAAAAAAACGCATTATTTTTTACTTTTTGCTATAATAAATATCCCCAAAAAATATATAAAAAAACATTTTTTTTCCTCAGTTTAGGCCAATACATATTCTTCTACATATTTTGGGTAAAAAAAAAAATCGCAATAAGCGTTTATTGATTGGTTTGCACAAAAGTCTACAAAATAGGGGGATCGTTTTATGCCATTTTTATTAATAATTTTTTGTTTACTAGTAATGGCGACGACCAGCGATTTTTATCATGACTGCGACATTATGGCGGACAGATCAGACACTTTTGGCGCGGTTTTGGGACCAATCATATTTATACAGCGATCAGTGCAATTAAAAATGCATTGATTACTGTGTAAATGTGACTGACAGTGAAGGGGTTAACCACTAGGGGGCAGTGTAGGGGTTAAGTGTGTCCTAGGGAGTGATTCTAACTGTGGGGGGCTATGTGTGACACGACACTGATCACCGCTCTTGATTACAGGGAGTGGTGATCAGCGTCCTGTCACTAGGCAGAAGAGGGGAAATGCTTGTTTATTATGCATTAGCATTTCCCCGTTCTTCCTCTCCGTGAGACAATCATGGGTATCCCCGTGGACATCGGGTCTGCGGGATCCACCATCACACTCACGGAGGTTGCGGCGGGCGTGGAACTCCCTTCCACAGGCGGTGGTTTCATCAGGGGGCATTGATAGTTTCAAAAAACTATTAGATAAGCTCCTAAACTACCGCAACATACAGGGATATACAATGTAATACTGACATATAATCACACACATAGGTTGGACTTGTATCTTTTTTCAACCTCGCCTATTATGTAACTATGTAACTATGTATGATGTATGGCCAGGTTTACTATGCTTAATGAAATTAGGCTATATCTATCTTTGCTATTTATAAAATTTAAATTTGGGCTACCCAAACATACTAATTTCATTATAGCTGGAACCTGCTTGACTGAGCCATATTTAAATTTTTCTCTCATTCTATTTTATTGGTGAGATTGATCTTTCATAATTCCAGCCACCTTGTAGTTTCACTCCTTTTGCTACAAAATAAGCTTAAAGAATAGTCCTAGCTTAAAGAATATTAAAATTCATCTAGTAAATGTGAATGCACCTTGTTATTGTCATAGTATGTGTAAAAATCAGGGAATACAAGCACAGAGATCTGAAATTCCTGAAAGTGGTACATAACTTTTTAACACCAGAAGTCTGGTACTATACTAATGAGTGTAGAGCTTTCTGTGCCAATAAATATGTACACTTCTTTGTAGGTACCCATACCCTCAAACAGCTCTAATCATAGCAGCTGTACTACAGTTTCTTTGAATGAAAAGGAATCTAAGAATTGAGGGGAAGACCTATCAATCATCTGCCCGTCTTCCATTTTTAGGTCCTGTTTCATTCATAGAAGCTGCAGTATGTCTTCTATTAATAGAGCAGTTAGGTGGAGGGGACAGGCATTGTCGGAGAGCCTATGACAGCCCCCTAGTTGTATTAACCATCGCCACACTGGAAAATTACAGATGCGGGGTTGAGAGATGATTTTTCTGGGTTTTTTTCTTTTAATTTCAGCTACACTTATGCCGCGTACACACGGTCGGACTTTCCGGCATACTTGGTCCGGTGGACCAGAGTCCGCTGGACAATCCGACCGTGTGTAGGCTCCGGCGGACTTTTTTTTCCCAAAAGTCCGCCGTACCTAGATTTAAAGCATGCTTTAAATCTTAGTCCGCCGGACTCAGGTTCTGACGGAAAGCCCGTTCGTCTGCATGCGTCTGTATGCTGGTCCAGCGGACCAGATACGACGCAAGGGCAGAGTACTGCATCTCGCGCTCGCTGCAATAGGAAAAACAAATTTTCCTATTGCGGCGAATATCCAAGGCCCTTAGGTATGGTATGGATCTTAAGGGGAACCCCCTACGCCGAAAAATCGGCGTGGGGTCCCCCCCAAAATCCATACCAGACCCCGATCCGAGCACGCAGCCCGGCCCGTCAGGAAAGGGGGTGGGGACGAGCGAGCGCCCCCCCCCCTCCTGAACCGTACCAGGCCGCATGCCCTCAACATGGGGGGGTGGGTGCTTTGGGGGAGGGGGCGCCCTGCGGGGCCCCCCCACCCCAAAGCACCTTGTCCCCATGTTGATGAGGACAAGGGCCTCTTCCCGATCCCGGCCCCCCACCCTATGTGAATGAGTATGGGGTAAATGGTACCCCTACCCATTCACCTAGGGAAAAAGTGTCAATAATAAAACACACTACACAGGTTTTTGAAGTAATTTATTAGACAGCTCCGGGGTCTTCTTCCGGCTTCGGGGGTCCCTCCGGTTCCTCTTCTCCCGGCATCCGGTTTGTTCTTCTCCGCTCTCTGTGTCCTCTTCTCCCGGTGTTCCAGTTCTTTGGCCGGCTCTTCCGCTGTCTTCATGCCGCTCTCTTGCCAGCGAAGGTCCGGACTTCTGGCTTCTTGTCTTCTCTTCTCCAGATGTTGACACGACGGTCTCTCCGGCTGGACTGGTCTCTGAGCGCTCCGATGTGACTTATATAAGCGGAGACCCCGCCCCCTTATGCCGTCACAGTCCCCGGGCATGCTGGGACCGTGACACCGGGTGATGTTGACCACGCCTCCTAAAACGTCACAGTCCCAGCATGCCCAGGGACTGTGACGGCATAAGGGGGCGGGGTCTCCGCCTATATAAGTCACATCGGAGCGCTCAGAGACCAGTCCAGCCGGAGAGACCGTCGTGTCAACATCTGGAGAAAAGAAGAGGGAAGAAGACAAGAAGCCAGAAGTCCGGACCTCCGCTGGCAAGAGAGCGGCATGAAGACAGCGGAGGAGCCGGCCGAAGAACTGGAACACCGGGAGAAGAGGACAGAGAGAGCGGAGAAGAACAAACCAGACGCCGGGAGAAGAGGAACCGGAGGGACCCCCGAAGCCGGAAGAAGACCCCGGAGCTGTCTAATAAATTACTTCAAAAACCTGTGTAGTGTGTTTTATTATTGACACTTTTTCCCTAGGTGAATGGGTAGGGGTACCATGTACCCCATACTCATTCAGATAGGGTGGGGGGCCGGGATCTGGGGGCCCTCTTATTATAGGAGGCTCCCGGATTCCGATAAGCTCCCCCGCCCGCAGACCCCGACAACCAATGGCCAGGGTTGTTGGGAAGAGGCCCTTGTCCTCATCAACATGGGGACAAGGTGCTTTGGGGTGGGGGGCCCCGCAGGGTGCCCCCCTCCCCCAAAGCACCCACCCCCCCATGTTGAGGGCATGCGGCCTGGTACGGTTCAGGAGGGGGGGCGCTCGCTCGTCCCCACCCCCTTTCCTGACTGGCCGGGCTGCGTGCTCGGATCGGGGCCTGGCATGGATTTTGGGGGGGCCCACGCCGATTTTTCGGCGTAGGGGGTTCCCCTTAAAATCCATGCCAGTCCTAAGGGCCTGGTATGCCCCACGATGACAAAGTGTCAATCTCGCCGATAAAAGCGGCGAGATTCACTTCCTTTTTTAGTCCCGTCGTACCCGAGTCACGTTCAAAATGAAAGGATTTGTCCGTGTGTGGGCAAGACCGTTCATTCTGAAAGTCCGCCGTAACTCCGGCGAAAGTCCGTCGGAAAGACGGGCGGACCTAGCCTGCCGGAAAGTCCGGTCGTGTGTAGGCAAGTCTGTCCGTTCAAAAAGTCCGGCGGCAGTCCGCCGGAAAGTCCGGCGGGAAGAACGTCAGACCAAGTATGCCAGAAAGTCCGCTCGTGTGTACGCGGCATTAGGCTTTAATTCCAAGGCTGGGTTCACACTATTGCAAAATGGATATGGGTTCTCCGCATCCAATTTGCAGTAGCAGGAAATTTTGACCAGCTTTCTATGGAGCCAGTTCACATATCTCCCCTGCGGCTCCGGTGCAAATTTTCACAGGAGCCCTGTGCGTCTTTTGGTCAGTTTCAGGTCTGAATTCAGCCAAAAATTTGGGAATCGGACCCGAAACAGTGAACCAGGAAGCACCAGACCCTTGCTAGGAGCCGCATACAGTGATGGTGTGAACCCAGCCTTAACCTAATCCTTAACCCCCTAATCCTGAGATTAACTGATATCAATCCATAATAAACAACCATCAACTGAACTAATGACTGACATTCACCTTGCACCAAAAGTATCAGCACCTAATCCTAACCGTCCAATGTCAAGAAATACCAGCTAAAAAACTGCGGCACCAGATACTCCTTCTGTGCCTGGGAGACATAAAAACCTGCCTGAGTTTTTGGTGGACTGACCCTTTATGTGTTCAGTAATGAATGGAAATTGACACAATGCCTAATTCATAACTAGACTGTAGTTTTCATTTTATTTGTCTTGGCTAACCTTGTATGCAGAAGTAATTACTTTTATGCGTCTACCGCTGACACCTGTAGTGACTGAATACACTGACAGCTACATGGTGTTCAGAATACAAGTACAGGGCACTTCCCATAAGTACTCTTTTGTCCTGTCAATCATTACAATGGATAAAGACATCAAACCCGCAATCAATCAGTCACATTGAGAGCGTCATGAATTAACTTATTCAAGAAGAAACTTAACTGAACTAACACCCCTTATGGAAACTACACTGCTGCTAATGTAATAAATCAAATGTTAAAACATTTATCTAAAAAAGTGCCCATTTTTTTAATTAAAAAGCCCACTTACCAGTTAAAGCAGGGCTTTTAAATCTGCAGCTGTCATTAGATGAATACTTGGCGATACACCCATAAACATCTCTCCTTGGGAACTTCCTTTTATAGGGTGACAACTGTCTCCCGGTTGTACTTGTGTTCTCATCCTGACCAGTGAACCCCAGTGGGGACAAGTGGCTGTGCCAACACATATCATGCAAGCATGGTGCACTGTTGTCACTATCAGAAAGTTAATCACTATAGTAATTAGCAGCTGATGCTGGAGTAGGTGCATGTGATGGAAAGTGAGTGAACGAGGTTGGAGGTGATCACTGACATACAAATAAGGATTAAAAAAGGGTAAAAACAGTAGTTTGTGATAAAAAAAACAAGATAATTGTCTATGGCAGACAGTGCTTTAGGGAACATATGTGGAATTCATTTAGGTTTAGATACTTAAAGGGGAAGTAATGAGCACATAACTTTTCATACAGCTTTCACATACTTATATACCTGCCAATATATATTCTTATGTATTCTTGTTATTGTATTAAAGGTTAAATTTTGCAGATTAGGCACTAGAGGCAGGGTGGATTAACCACTATGACTACTCTATCTCCTTGCTCAAAGTGCACCTGTGTCTAGACTATGTATATCAACTTTTCATACATTATAACAAGCAGCAAAAAAAGCTTTAAAACAAGCCAAATTTAGGGCCCATTTAAAGTTTTGCATTGTGGCAATACAGGTATTACTGCAATGCAAAGTAACGCACCTAAAATGTGTTGCTGTACTGCAGTGCCATTTTGTTTTGAATGGCACCCAAAAGCACTAAGGCAATGCACCTAAGTTGTAGCATGCAGCAATGCAAGGAAGTTTGTTGCATTATTGTTGCCTTAATCGCTGCACATTACACATTAGTGCACAATATAACGCACGGTAAAATAAGTAAATGGGCCCTTGGTGAAGTTATCCTTTAATAAACTCCCTGTCCTCCTGACTACCACCCATCTGAGAAAATACCTTTATCTCCTATCCAGCAATCATTTGTGCATCATGGTCCCATCCTGTCCCTTCTACATAATGTCAAATGTGTGCCGCGACCCCATACATCCCTGTCATAAGACTGTCAGATGTAAATAATAGAGATAAGCCCAGAGATGTCATGCACCTCCTTTGACCTAACTCATACTGTGCCTTCACTTTTACAAAGACGCTGAAATCCTGGAATTCAGTTTTAACTTGCTGCAATGCCTTGCTAGAAGAAAATATTTTTTTTTCATTGATGCTGTCTCCTAGCTTTTGGCTACAAAAAGGTAAACAGGTAAAAGGTGTTTGAACCCTTACTGGGCCTCTAGCCGAAGAGACAAATCCCCCACCCCCTGTGTATTTCCTGCAAACAACCATGGAGTCAGAGAGTGTGAGTCGCAGACAGTAAAGCAACCATATTACATGGGGAGATGCTAACAAAACTAAACTGTCTGTCTGCACAGAAAAAGAAAAGAATTTACAGACAGTCAGTAGCAGTTGAACAGTTTTTATGATAAATGAAAACATCCGTGTCTGTAGTGATTTCTATAAACCTCTGCCCAGACAGGTACATTCACAAAGCTTGATATTCTTTTGAAATTTAGTTTTTGTTAAGAAATTAAGTTGTCATCATTTTTCATAGTTTAAGCAATGCTACCAGAAACACTAAAACTTTACAAAGAAAATCTTTCTTGGTGGGACATTAATATGTTAATGGAATGCTTTTCTTGCTTGTGACAGGGGTTTTGCCAGTATATGGAATAATAAGACACCTATCACAATACAGCCTCACTTCACTTGGGTTAACACAAGGATAAGGTTCCTCTGCTAGGTCCTCACTACTTTTAACATACCCAGTGGGATGATTTCTCCCCCCCTGTCATGCTCAGGACCTGCTCAATCAAAAACCAGATTTAAATTATCATTCAGGCTTCAGTGCGTGTTCCAGTGCATAGGTGTAACTACAAGCCCCATAGAGCTAAACTGCAAACCCGTGGTGCCCAGTGGATAATTATTTGGATGATTGGGGCAGTGTACAGGGTGTCTATTAGAGTTTGGCCAAACACCCCCCTGGTTTGGTTCACACCAAAACTCCCAAACTGCGAACCCTATTAAAGTCTATGGGACCCGAACTTGAAAAATCAAAAGTCCCTATTTTGAAGGCTTATATGCAAGTTATTAGCCATAACAAGGGTCTGGGGCCTGGGTACTGCCCTGGGGGGAAATGTATCAATGCAATTTTTTTTTTTTAAAGATCGTTTTTAAGGATGCTAACAATAATAATGAAAAAATTATTTTAAATATAGTGCCTGGTTAGTCTGCTTGTAAAGTGGCGCATCTGTACCATGTATAGAACCTGCTGCAGCAAAACTGACATCTATAAAGAGAAAAAAATGACATTTAAATTGCTGGCAATACACCACCATTGCCGGCAATAGAAAAATGTAAAAAAAGGAGCATGGGGGTCCCCCCCAATTCATACCAATTCCCTTTGGGGAACCCTTAGGTCTGGTATGGATTTTGAGGAGAACCACCACGCCAAAATGAAAAGAAAATGGCGCGGGGTCCCCCCCCAATTTCATACCACACCCTTATCCGAGCATGCAGCCTGGTAGGCCAGGAAAGGGGGGGGGATGAGTGAGCGCCCCCACCGCCTTAACCATGTACCAGGCTGCATGCCCTCAACATGGTGGGGGGGTGTTTTTTTTTTTACTACATCTTTCTATTGCCAGCAATGTTTTTTTAAACAACGGATGAGTCATCAGCTGACAACGGGCTTCCACGTTGACAGCTGATGACTCACCTGTTGTTAAGGACACCGTGGCCGGCTTCCTGGCCCGCTCTTTAACAACCAGCTATTCACTGGGCTCTAAATGGGCAAAGCTTTGCCCAATCAGGGCTTAGAATGTACTATACAGCAAGCAGTGCATTGTGGGGTGCTCGGCGGACAAACATCCCACTGAGCGCACTGCAAATTCGTGTGTTCGATGGACAGGCGAACAGGTGATGAACTTTTGCTCGGCTCGAACTGTTTGCCAACTCTAGTGCCAATGGCCTCTCGTATTAACCATGTTATAATCTGTCACTAAGCATGCACCAAAGACCTCAATCTTGGGGCTGGGGACCCACAGGTGCTGGAAAATTCCAGGAAAAGTCCTATGCAGGCCATCCATCTGGAGTGATCTCCTACCCTACATGACAAAAATGATGTACCATTCTTCCTGACTACCTATGCTGGAGCATGTTTAAATCCTAATGACCTCAGGATAGTTTTTTTTTTCCACTAGCTTACCAACGCTAGGGAAATATTTCCTTCTACTGAACAATGACACTGGAATATTTTTCCTTTTAGTGACCAACAACTCTTGGGCGTTTTGTACTACTACTGACCACTGATGCTGGGATATTTTTTACTTCCACTGACCACTGATCTAGGTTTTTTTCCTTCCATTGCACCGACCACTGATACTGGAATATTGTTTTCTTATGCTGACTATTGATGTTGGGACATTTTTTCCTCTCACTTATGCTTGAAATTTTTTTTCTCCCACTCTAACAACCCATATTTTCATAAGCACCAGTGCACACGCTTTTGCTAGTCATTCATAAGCACAAAAAACTATGCATCACAAACATTTGTAATTTCCCCATGGTGCATCATGAAATATTGACTTGCCCAAAGTTAGCGGTGGTCCAGCAGGGTCAAGCACATACTCCTCCTCTGGCCTATTCGGTGTAACTTTGTCTACGTGTTTCCTCCTGATTCCAGTATCTACAACAGCTTTCATTTGCCTTCTATTCACAAGTCTGGAACCTCTAATGCTGCTGATTCCTTTACACGGATCCACTAAAGAGAGGTGCTGCAGCTGGAGATTTTTTAGTATGTGATCTTGCAAAGCCACAGCAGTAAGGATTATCGGCTGCTGATTTCCATTCATATTCTAGAATATAACAATAAAGGAACAGTACATATAAATATACTAATGCAAAAGCACCTGTATATAAAATAAATATGTCATAACTACACTAAAGTATTTTCTTTGATTAAAAAAAACAATTTTTAGAGTCTGTCTAAAGGCCTGATTTATTAGAAATTTGTTACAGTACCCAGGGGTGGATTTACTAAAGGCAAATAGACTATGCACTCTGCAAAGTGCAGGTGCTCCAGAGCTTAGTAAATGAGCAGAAGCTCTGCTGACTTACATCATCCAATCATATGCAAGCAGAAATAATGTTTTATTTTTCTTGCATGTGATTTCATAATCTTTGCAAAGTGAAGCTTTACCTCATTTACTAAGCTCTGGAGCAACTGCACTTGCAGAGTGCAACTGCACTTTGCAAAATGCACAGTCTATTTGTCTTTAGTAAATCAACCCCATAGTAGTAGGAGCCAACAATACACATAGGTACCGATGTTACTTTTCCTAAAGCCATCGGACAATTGCTGTCCGGTTTTCCGCTGACAAAATGTTGGATGGCAGGCTTTAAAATTTTCCGCGGACAAATGTCTGTTGTCGGATTTTCCGAGCGTGTGTACACAAGTCCGTCAGACAAAAGTCCAAAGTACAAACACGCATGCTCGGAAGCAAGGACGAGCCAGAAGCGGTCGGTCTTGTAAACTAGCGTTCATAATGGAGAATTAACATTTGTGACACGGCAAATTATGAAATCTCGAAATGCAGCGCACATTCTCATCTTCTATAATAGGATAATAATGAAGCTGCTTTGCTGGTGATTCAGATGGAGTTATTGCAAATGAATTTTCAAAGGCTTTTTCTTTCTAGTGATATCAAGAATAATATTATTATGCTTGTTATTTTTTTTTTTGGTGCAAGTTACCACCATTATCCCATAGTTTTTAAGATCAAAGATACAACTATGTTGGTGTTGTATTTTACATTGTATTTTTTAAAATGTAACTGCCTACTCCCAAACTGTCATTTGAAGTAAAACACATAGCCAAGTATTATTCTACACAATTGCCTTATTGTGCATTAAAAAAAGAAAACAAATAAAATTAGACATGCTATCTGCCAATAGAACTTAAGCAAAAAGTGCATTCTATGCATCCAAAAATATAGGAAATATACCAAATCAAATCATTATTCAACCAAAAAATAAAATAAAAGCCTCGTGCATGTGTCCTGCTTCTTTAATATAGGGGGTCAACAATGCCAAGAGTTGGTGAAAGCAGGGGTCCCATATCCGGAGAGAATCCTGAAAATCATCTGGATTATTCTCCTGGAGCAAAGGCATATGACATAATTGGTCACAAGTAATAAAGCAACCAATTTTTGGTCCAAGAAATCCTCCTGTTCCTGGACTGGACTTGGGTCAAAGCAATAACTCCAGGGCCAATAATAAATAACACGTTATCTCCTCTGATTCCGCAACATGGCATGCACAAGTGCCCCCATGGGAAGTGGCTTCTCATGGGGGCACCGGACAGAGAAGAGGGTCCAGGAGAAGAGAAGGTTTGCGGCCGCTCTGTGTAATTCCACTGCACAGAGCAGGTAAGTATAGAGATGTTTTTTTCCTTTTTTTTTTTTAAATTACTTTTACAATCACTTTAATGTTCTTTCACTAAGGCCTCATGTATACTAGGTGTTTAGTCCGATGCATGGGATCCCAGCATTTTGATGTGGTCGGAAGGCACAGGCGCTCCACTGTCTAGCCCAGCTGCCAGCAGCCTGTAAAACTCTATGAGAGGCTGAAAACTGAAGCGGCTGGATGGTGCACCAGGAGATACTAACGTTTATAGCAGCATGCGCCTAGGGATGAATGCCCTGAGCAGTCTCCGTTCTAGGCATTCATCCATGGACATATACTGCCTTAAATGTTAGTACCACTCAGTGCACCATTCCCCTGCAGCAACTTTCAGGATCTCTAATGCCCTGTACACATGATAGGATTTTCCGACAACAAAACCGTGGGTCTTTTTCCGAAGGATGTTGGTTCAAACTTATTTTGCATACACACGGTCACACAAATGTTGTCGGAAATTCCGAATGTCAAGAACGCGGTGACGTACAACACGTACGACGAGCCGAGAAAAATTAAGTTCAATAGCCAGTGCCGCTCTTCTGCTTGATTCCGAGAATGCGTGGACTTTTGTGCGTAGGAATTGTGTACACACGCTCGGAATTTCCGACAAGTTTTGTTGTCGGAAAATTTGAGAACCTGCTCTCAAACAATTGTTGGCGGAAATTCAGACAACAAATGTTCTATGAAGCATACACACGGTCGGACTTTCCGACAACAAGCTCACATCCAACATTTGTTGTCGGAAAATCCTATCGTGTGTATAGGGCAATAGAGTTTTACAGACTGCTGGCAGCTGGCCTGGACATTGTGACTGTGCCTTCTGCCCACACAAAAATGCCAGAATCTCATACACTGGGGCTTAAAGCTCACTCTGCATTAGACATGTGCAATTAATTTCGGTCCAAATACAAATCCGAATCTCCGATTGAAATAGTAATGAATAGTAACACATTTTGTTAAAATTAGTTTTGTTTATTCGTTTTCTAACAAATTCCAACTATTCAGAACAATTCGAATTAGAAGAAATAGCTGGTTGTTAAGCAGTGGGCCTGGAAGCCAGCTGCCCGCGCCCTTAACAACCATGAGTCATCATCTGTCAGCAGGCTTCCCGACTGACATATAAATGTAAAGAAAATTTTGCCCGGCAATAGAAAAATGTTAAAAAAAAAAAACAGCATAGGGTCCCCCCCAAAATCCATACCAAACCCTTATTCAAGCATGTAGCCCGGCAGGGCAGGAAAGGGGGGAGGGGGACAAGCGGGCACCCCCCCTTCTGAACCATACCAGGCCACATGCCCTCAACATGACGTAGACAGGTCCCCTTGTCCCCATCAACATGGGGACAAGGGGCTTTGGGACGGGGGCGCAGAACACCCCCCATGTTGAGGGCATGTGGCCTGGTATGGTTTAGGAGAGGGGGGTGCTCACTTGTCCCACCATCTTTCCTGATCTGCTGGGCTGCATGCTCAGATAAGGGTCTGGTGTCGATTTTTTGGGGGACCCATGCTGTTTTTTTTTTATTTTGGCATGGGGTTTCCCTTAAAATCCACACCAGACCCGAAGGACCTGGTATGGACTGGGAGGGGACCCCACAGCGTTTTACATTTTTCTATTTCCGGCAATGGTATTAAGTAGCGCATCTGTTGCATGTAGATCTCATGCTGTAGCAAAACAAACAAAACGAGTCAAATCATATATAAGATGACTGCAGTTGCAATTGCCGGCACCAGGTTATTTAAAAAAAAGAAACAAAGAAAAAATCTGCGTAGGCCCCCCCGCCCAGTCCATATGGATTGTATGGATTTTAAGAGGAACCCCATGCCAAAAAAAAAAACAACGTTGAGGCCCCCCCAGAATTCATACCAGACCCTTAACCAGGCATGCAGCCTGGCAGGTCAGGAAAGGGGGGGGGGGGCGAGGGAGGACCCCCCTCCTAAACCATTCCAGACCGCATGCCCTCAACATGGTCGGGTGGGTGCTTTGGGGCTCTGGCCGACAACCCTAGGCTGTGGTTGTCAGGGTCTGCGGGCGGGGGGCTTATCGGAATCTGGAAGCCCCCTTCTATGTGAATGGGTAGGGGTACATAGTACATAGTACCCCTACCCATTCACCAAAAAAGTGTCAAAAATAATAAAAACACAGAGACAAATCCTTTATTAAAAAATAAAGAACAATGTCCCCCTATGTAGATCCGCCGTCAATCACGACACTCGCCGACCAGAAAAAAAAATGCTAGCGCTACCCCTGACACCGAGGCGCGTTGCCTACTGCAGGCTCCTCTGTTTGACAGTTCTATTATAGGGAATGGGCAGGGCCACCTGTCTACCTCACCTGTTGGCCCCGCCGCGCCTTCTGACATCATGGACCGGTGCATGCTGGGTCTGTGACATCAGAAGGGACAGTGCCACCAGGTGACGTAGACAGGTAGCCCTGCCCAAAAAAGTGTCAAAAAACAATAAGAACACAGAGACAAATCCTTTATTAAAAAATAAAAAACAGTGTCCCCCTAAGTAGATCCGTCGTCAATCACGCCGCTCGCCGACCAGAAAAACTGGGGGCACCCTACGCCGTTTTTTTTTTTTTTACATTTTTCTATTGCCAGGCAATGCCAGCATTCTTTTCTTTACATTCATCTGTCAGTGATGTCTCATGGTTGTTAAGGACTTGGGCGGCCGGCTTCCCAGCCCACTGCTTAACAACCAGCTATTTCTTCACACAGCATTCGAAAAACGATCTACCTATCCAAATTCTGATCGTTTTGAAAAGTTGGAATTTGTTAGAAAATTAATAAATGAAACAAATTTTAACAAAAACGAAACAAAACTAAACGAATTCTGAAACCAAACTAAACGAATTCCAAAAGCAAATTAAACTAATTCCATAACGAAACTAAATTAGAAACATAACGAATCTATCTGAAACTAATGTCTACTGTGCATAAGTAAAATAATGGACTTGGTAATGAACTGGAACTGTTAGAGACAGGTATGAACACCTCATAGAAATATGGGGACTAAAAAATACAGTAAGTCCCCACTTACGAACAAGTTCCATTCCGGGAGCTTGTTCGTAAGCCCAACAAAGGTCAGCGCTTTCAAACAAAAGCTAAGAGCGTTGATCAGTGTGTTCTGGCAGAAGATAGCCCCCCTGTCAGAACACAAAGGCACAACAGGGGGAGATCGGTGCACCAACATTGCTTGTTATGGTACGGCGATATGTCAGTTTTTTCTTCATTCAGCCCACTGGGTTGAACGAAAAAAGACTGATTGTGTGTACCTAGCTTTACAGGATTGGACAAGTAAACACAAGTTTGCAAGTTGAATGTTCATATGTAGGGGACTTACTGCTAATGGAATCTGTGCTCTTAATACTTGTAAAGTCCAGACCCAAAAGCTTGACTGATTTAGTGCAATGGCCACTGGGGTGTGTGTGTTGGGGGGGGGGGGGGGGCTTTACCAGTTTTTAGATATTAAAATGCCCTCCTAAACTGGTCCTCATGCCAAGAGAACACAGTGATGCCATAGGAAGATGGAAATGGAATCGACAACAGCTGCTGAAGAATTAACAACAGCCTGGCTATGAATAAGGCCCACACAGGGCTGAAACATGTAAGCAAGGATGAAGGACACTTGGTTTAAGTGTTAAAGAAAGAAGAAGTATTGTGATCCCACTAGCATGTGCCAGTCTACAATTTCATATTGCCATTTTGGCTGTCTGCCTTCAGAGCACAGCACACTTGCACTAGACCTACATGGACTTTCAGGTTGAGTGGCGGCTGCTATCTAGTTGTGCCGTGTGTTCTGCTGCATTTATGAACAATAAGCAAGCATGAGCGTAAGAAAAAACAGATAATTATAGTCTTTCTTATCTCAAAAGGAGGGGGTAGAACATGAAAACAAAGCAGAGTAACTCTTTACCCTCATAAAAAAAATAGCAGTCATGGAGAGTCCCATAGTGTCATCATTGTTAATGCATATTTACATGTGTGGGAGTGATTTTATTGAAGATATACCTTTGAAGGTTTTGTTACACTTGTAACAGAAACAGATGCTCTGCTAGGCCTTGAACTTAAACGATGAGCCATTCCGTGTCCTAGCACACGTTAACCTAAAGAAAAGAAAACATTACACAACGCAAACTCACTTTGTAAATCATTGACAATATGTTTCCCATGCCATAAAATCTAAAAAGCTAATCATGGCTCCAGTATAAATTATATATTAGACAAGAGACCCTGGGCAAGGTCCTAGAACTCCTTTCAAAATCAAAATTTCTTCTCAGTATTATTCCCCGTACACACGATCAGACATTGATCGGACATTCCAACAACAAAATCCATGGATTTTTTCCGACGGATGTTGGCTCAAAGTTGTTTTGTGTACACACGGTCGCACAAAGTTGTCGGAATTTCCGATCGCCAAGAACGCGGTGACGAGACTAGAAAAGGCCAGTTCAAAACCAAGTGCGGCACCCTTTGGGCTCCTTTTGCTAATCTCGTGTTAGTAAAAGTTTTGGTGAGAGACGATTTGCGCTTTTTCAGATCGTTTTCTGCTGTTCAGTTTGTGCTTGTGGGTTTGTATCTGCTCTTCAGTGTGTGCAGCAAGTGACGCGTGACTCTTGTCATTCTGCTCTTGTTTGTTCGTTACTGTTTTTCAGGTCGTTCTTCACAGGCCTTGCTGTTCTTCAGTGCATTCTGTTACTTCGTTCTGAGCAGCCGACTCTTTCTAGGCATGTTGCGTATACGTACTCCTCGTAGAGTTCGTGCTGTGCGGGGCTTGGTGTTGGGGTCCTGACCTTGACACAAGTCCAGTCCATGAACAGGGTGGGGAGCAGTTCATGGACCAAACATTGGTTGCTTCAGCGTGACCAGTTCTGTAATATGCCTTTGCTCCGTGAGATCCGTGAGAATAATCCTGATGATTTCAGGAACTTTCTCTGGATGACGGACCCCGTATTTCACCGTTTGTTGGCTTTGCTGACCCCCTATATCAGCAGGCAGGATACCTGCATGAGGCAAGCCATCACTCCGGAGCAGAGGCTCCTCGCCACCCTGTGGCACTTGGCGACGGGGAGAAGTCGGCAGGACTTGAAGTTCTCGACAGGCATCTCCCCCTAGGCTCTGGGGATCATTATCCCGGAGACCTGTTCTGCCATCATTCAGGTCCTGCAGAAGGAGTATATAATTAAAAAGTGCTGCGCAAATAAAAGTTCATAAACAACTAATAACAAGTTGTAATGTAGTAGCAGTATGAAAGAGCAGGAACCACCGGTGACAATATGTATCTGGATGGTGACTTTATCCCTCCACCACTCTTAGATGGCCCCTCACCTCAGATATTCGACCTGAAACAGGTCACACCGCTTTAAAGATCAAATGGATCAGTCTTTGGTTACTCCTTCACTTCCTTCAGCTCACAACGCTCAGTAAAGCCAGATGGTAAATATAAAATAAGATAGAAAGCAACAAACCATAGTGTTCTCCGTATGTAGTTTTATTTAAATGAATATAAAAGCACATCAATAACACTCACATATCACCGGCACTCCGATCCGAGTGCCGGCCAGCGGGCTTGTGATCGTATCTGTCGGATGACCGCGGGTGACGTCACACGCTCCTTACCCCTGTACGCGTTACGTCCTATGGGCGGGACTTCATCGGCGTGGGGCATACCATCTGGCTTTACTGAGCGTTGTGAGCTGAAGGAAGTGAAGGAGTAACCAAAGACTGATCCATTTAATCTTTAAAGCGGTGTGACCTGTTTCAGGTCGAATATCTGAGGTGAGGGGCCATCTAAGAGTGGTGGAGGGATAAAGTCACCATCCAGATACATATTGTCACCGGTGGTTCCTGCTCTTTAATACTGCTACTACATTACAACTTGTTATTAGTTGTTTATGAACTTTTATTTGCGCAGCACTTTTTAATTATATACATGTTGTTGAGGTATTTTTTGAGTTGACCTTAGTGCCTGCTTGCATTTATATTATCAAACTAATCAGCGCTGAATTTATTATATCATTATTTTTCCTGCAGAAGGAGTATTTTAAGGTAAGATTTTTATCCTTTAATATTACATTTTATTGTATTTAATGTTTGATAATATATTGAATTTCTTTCCTCATTCCCTAATTACCATGATTGGAATATGCTGTTAATGTCTCCTTTGTCCTCATGCATGATTGATATTTTTGTAATTATTTTTGTTGTCCTTCATACATATTTGCCTTCACTTACCCCCCATGGTCTCCTGGCCCTATATTCACCTCATGTAGTCACTTAACAATGTATTTTATCAGCTCCATAGTAGTGCTTTACCCCAAACAACCCTAAAATGTTTTAAAATGTGATTTGTGCTTTAAAATTCAGGCTGAGTGCCAGAGGCTTTTTTGGGGGGTCCCCAAATCATTTGGAACCCTCCCTTCCCCCAACTGCTAAGTCAGCTGATACCAATTCTCTATCTATCCTCAATCATCTATCTGCTGACTTTGCCAAACCCATACACATTATACCCATCTCTTTTGTGGTCAGATCTTTGGATGAATTCCTCAAAGCATGTAGTGCAAGGGCCTGCCTATATACTTTCAAATGGTAATGTTTAAAGTTTTTGTATCCTATTATTATCTTGATAGGTAATAGCAGAATGTCCAAATGTGCTCAAATGTGTACAGTGTTTACTTATATCTTTGTATTCTGACACTTCTCACCTGTCCAGTTGGCTGCCAATAGTGTAACTAAGGAGGGGCTGTTCAAAGTAATACCCATTATTTAGGCATTCATCTCTCAATGAAGTGGAGAGGGTTACCTGTCCAAGAGTTCCCCCCACCCTATAATGTTAGAAATGGCCCATGAGAGGGGGGGGGGGGAATCTGATAGGTGTACCTTATACTTTGGTGTTTAAAAATTACCTCTAATAAATGGTATCTTGATGTTGGCCAACAATGTTTGTGTCTAATCTGCTTTCCCTGTTTATGTGCACAAAGACTAATTAATTATTTTTTATTTTACTCCACAATTTCCTTCCACGCCACAGGAATGGCAGACTGTGGCCTCCCACTTTGCCCAGCGGTGGGACTTTCCTAACTGCGAAGGGGCAATTGATGGGAAACACGTCCACATCGTCCCACCACTCAACTCGGGGTCGTACTATTATAATTATAAGGGGTTCAATAGTCTTGTGATGTTGGCGGTGGTGTCGGCTACTTATGAGTTCCTGTATGTGGACGTGGGGAAGAATGGCCGGATGTCCGATGGTGGAGTCATCGCCCAGACGGAGTTCTACAGGCGTCTCCAGAATGGCAGCTTGGACTTGCCACCTCCAGAAGACAATGTGGAAGGACTCCCATTCGTCTTCGTTGCGGATGAAGCCTTTGCGCTGGGGGATCATCTTATGCGGCCATTCCCGATGAGGACCCTCACCCCGGACCAGAGGGTTTTTAATTACCGGCTGGCCAGAGCCAGAAGAGTGGTGGAGAACACGTTTGGAATCATGGCCAGCCGGTTCCGCCTATTTCTTACACCCATACATATGGCGGAGTATAAACTGAATCATATTATCCTGGCGTGCTGTGTTCTACACAACTTTTTATGGAAACATTCTGCCAACTATGCTAGCTCAGTTGGGCCTGAGGCCGGAATTCAAAATGAACCAACCCTGATGGCGCTTGAAAGTGGCCGTCCTGGCTTGCCCCCCCTGAGTGCCCGTGATGTCCGGCTAAGATACCTTAAAAACTTTGCGGGTAGGGGGGGCTATCAATATGCGAGACAATGTATAAAACCTTTTTCAAATAAAAAAAAAAAATTAAGCAAATCTTTGGTGACATTTACTGCTTGTGTTTGTTTTAGCTGACCCTGACAGAAATGTGTTGAGTCCTGAAAATGGCTTGATCCTGTAACCTTTTAAAGCACTGTTGGGTGTTATTTACTAAAGACAAAGACACTTTGCACTACAAGTGCACTTGAAACTGCACTTGTAGTGCAAAGTGGATTTGCCCTTAGGAAATAACACCCATTGTCACAGAAAACACCAATTAGAGCACCACAAAAGTGTTGAGACAATAATCCACACATTCTTGATTATCAATCTTTTTAATACCTGCACAATCACATGTGCATTTAGAAAAGGTTTTTAAAACAAACCAACATGTTTGTTGTATAACAATTTTTGGGGTCACATTAGAAAAAGTAGAAATGTCCATTTAAGATAAAACAGGCATGTTTAAAACCAACAAGAAAGACACAAATCTTGAACTTACAAAGTTCACATTTGGTAGAACTTGAAGGCAATATCAGACATGAGTATTTAGAAACTGTGTTTGATATTGCGTTCAGATGGGGTAAGGTCACCCCCGGAAAAGCCAAATTTGGAAGATGCACACAAATAGCCGAATGTCAACATGTGCTACCTGCCATCACGGGGGATCAAGGGACGTGTTTTGGGGGTGCAACCCCTTCCTCTCAGCTACTTTATTATTGAGGAAGAGGTTGCACCCCCAAAACACGTCCATTGATCTCCCGTGATGGCAGATAGCACATGTTGACACACTGTGTGCCTCTTCAAAATTTGGCTTTTCTACAATTTGACACAAAAAGTTTAAAAATTGTAGCACACCAAAAAACAAAGGGATTTGGAGGGGTTTTAAACTCTCCCCAAAACATCAATGATGTTCTTATTTTTTTGAATAACATCATTGATGTTTTTCTTGATGTTTTCCAAGTCCCTATTACACCCCATGATCTCCCCGATCAGGATCTGTACACTTTCAGAGGTGAAAGGATCTGGATCCACAACATCATGATCACCTAAAAAGATAGAAACCAAAAAAACCCATGTATTATAAATATGCCGGCATCCATCTCTTACCTGAGCCTGTGGTCGCAGACACTCACCTGTTGTGGTGCCAATTTCCACCACGTCTTCCTCCTCCTGCTCTGCGTTGCTTTGGTGGATTTCACCTTCTTCCAGAGGTGGGGGGTCTCTGGTCTCCTCGGATGAGGGGTGTCCTCCGAGTCTTTTCTCCCCTATGTTAAAAAAAAAATGGTATACTTAGCACACAGATATTTGATGGCAGAACTATAAATATGAAACATTGCTTGGAAGTGTGGTACAATTGTCTGTTTTGGCAGAGTTCCAAGATGCTGCATTTTTATTGTCCTTTGTCAAGCTTCAATACTTTACCTGTTTTGTACAAGCTTCACAGATGGAGACACCCCTATAGTATCCACTGGAGCACCTGTGTGGGACCCCTAATAAAAAGGGTGTTCTTGTATCCCACACTAGAGCTCCAGCGTCCAGATGTGTAACCAGCTGCTGAGTGTCCTCTCCTTACACAGAATCTATTTTGCATTTCATTCTAGTAACAAACCCATCTACACAACCAAATTATTTTCAGACAAGTAGGCCCTAAAAAATGTGGGCAAATGCATATGGCCAAAACAATGGTGTTTTCGAAGCCGCACGAAAAACGTTTGATAAGAACGAATAATGTGCCCATGAACATGAAAGTTTACATTTAGAAATGGATAACAGTTAAGAAAAGCAGCACGAAGGTAATAAACATAAAAAGAATCGGAACACAGGACAACTACTAACTTTTTTGCAGCACTCTCCGGATCTTTCTGTACTGCTCATGCTCTCCTAATTTGAGGTCCGACCACCATTTCCTGAGCTGATCTTTCCATCGTCGTACCCCTAAATTCCGGTGCAGACTCTTGACCACTTTCACCATGATCTTGGCCTTTCTGACATTGGGGTTACATTGGGGTTGGGGTAAGGTCCATACTTCCCGTCATAGTCGGCCTTCTTCAGGATGTCGACCATCTCCAACATCTCCCCAAAGGACATATTTGATGCCTTAAATCGTCTCCTTCTGGATCCAGACGTTTCAGGCTCCGGGCTTTCCTCCCCCTCCTCCTCGTTGCTATAATTAGCACGCACCTGCTGTGTCTCCGCCATGTGCTCTTCCCCCACTGCGCGGAACGAAAAGGGGTGGGGAATAGACTAGAAAGAACGTCAGGGGCGGGCGGAGTTACACGCATGCGCAGTGTGTATAAAGCGGAACACGCGTGCGTAGTACGTGCGATCTGTGAGCGGAGGAAGAAGTATTGGAGGCACCGATCGTGAGAACGAAGGTAAGATCTAAACTTGGGCCTATACTGCTTCTAGATTGAGGCCTATATTGTAACAAGATTAGGGGGGTTTTGCCTGACATTAGGGTTTGTCTCGTGTTGTGTTTTGCAGATAAAATGGATGGCTTCAATGACCACAACTTCCTCCCCCTGTTCATAGACAAGTACAGGGAGCTGCCCTGTCTGTGGCAGGTCAAACATCCACATTACAATAATAAACAAAAGAGGCAGGCAGCGCTGGAGAAACTGCTGGAGTTGGGGAAGCCGGTGGTCCCCACGGCAACCATCCCCTTAAAAACCAAAATTGGTGGCCTGAGGAGCACTTATCTTAGGGAGCGCAAGAAGGTCACAGATTCCCAGAGATCAGGAGCTGCAGCAGATGATGTTTATGTCCCCAGGCTGTGGTACTATGAGAGACTGCGATTTCTGTCAGACCAGACTGGAGTCAGGGAATCACTCTCAACCCTTCCTTCCACTCTTCCTTCCACCCCAGGTGAGACTTCCGATGTCCAACCTGGGACTTCCAGCCAGGAAGAAGTGGAGGAGCCCAGCTTGAGCCAGGTATAGCATTCTTCTACAGATTTCTGGTCAATAAAGAAATTATGTTTACTAGATGTTATTATTGATCACTAATTGCTGATTTAAGAAAGTGTTTTACATATCAATAGACAGTAGTGGGCAAAAATAATTGGGACAAGAATGAAAAATGCTGGGCTCAGAATGATAGTCTTTTATATTTGTTAACATTCAATTTCCAACAGTCATGAGCTGAAAATTGTGTGTGATTGATGAATAAAAAACTAAAACTATGTCCCTTTTTTATACACAGGAAGACCTCAGCCAGGACGAGGCTCTGGAATGTGGCACACAGGAGGAGGCTGTGGAATGTGGCAGCCAGGAGGAGGCGGGGGTTAGTGGCAGCCAGGAGCAGGCGGGGCTAAGTGGCAGCCAGGAGAAGCCAGGGACCGGTAGGAGCCTGACCGAATCGCAGGTTCCTCCCCTCCGCCTTCCATACAAAAGACCCAGGAAGGGGAGTCATCTTCAGGATTCAGCGCTCAGGCTCATTCAGGAGGCTTCTGCGTCCCTCAGAGCCTTACCCACTCCTGAAGAGGCCTTTGTCTGCATGGCTGCCACCAAACTGAAGGGCATGCAGGAGGGTCAACGCCTCATGTGTGAGAAACTTATTTATAAAGTCCTAACTAAGGGGGTGAGTGGCGAAATCACACCCAATACCGACGTGATTGAGTTGGACCATCCTACTCCTCCTCCTGCTGCCACAACTCCACCACCACAGCCACAGCGTGGAAGGAAGCGTGGAAGGAAGACCAGAGAGTGATGACCTGGGTTCAGTCTGGTCTGACAAAAGATGCAGTCTCTTGTATGACCACAGCCTGGGGACACAGATGTCATCTGCTGCTTTCCGGATCTCTGGGACTTCTGGACCAGACTGCACTCCCTTAGATATGGACTCCTCAGGTCAACAATTTTTCTTGAAAAGAATTGATGTCTGCCCTGGGGGTCAAAGGCTTCACCGATTTCTGCTGTTTTTCCAGCGTTGCCTCCCTCTTTGTTTGGTTGTGAGCCTATGTGTGTTTTCCTTCCAAAAAAACAGTTTGTTGGTGAGGAGGCAGGTACATTTTAAAATACAATGTGAAATTAACAAGGGACACCAACACCAAACAATCTCATTGAGATTAAATAATACAAGATATCAATGGTGTTGTGGTAACTTGACACACAAAACACACACAAAAATATTCTGGAGTAAAAAGCAAAAAAAAGCAAAAAAAAAACAGCCTTGAAAAAAATACAACCCCCCCCCAAAAAAATAAACAGCCTTGAAAAAAAATTTTTAAAAATTAAAAACAACCAAAAAAAAATTGGTCAGATGTGACAAATCAAAATATATTGAGGGAATCCCGATAAATAATAAAGAAATAAGTTTCTGAGAAGTCTGTGTGAATATGAGCAGCAAAACTACTTCATTCTTCTCACACAGAGTGCGCTGTATTAAACTATTTAAAACATTGCAGCGTGATGAAAGTGCCGGATTCCTTCCTGAACGCTCATTTTACCAGACCGAGCTGTTCCATCTCGGAATTTCTTCTGAGCATGAGTGGCACTTTATGCGTCGGAACTGGCCACACACGGTCGGAATTGACGCGATCGGATTTTGTTGTCGGAAAATTCTATAGCCTGCTCTCAAACTTTGTGTGTCGGAAAATCCGATGGAAAATGTAAAATGGAGCCCACGCACGGTCGGAATGTCCGACAACACGCTCCGATCGCACATTTTCCGTCGGAAAATCCGACCGTGTGTACGGGGCAGTAGAATGATTCCACCCTTTTAGTAGCACAGTATAGCACATCATATAAGGCCATTACTAGGGTTGTCCCGATACCACTTTTTTAAGACCGAGTACAAGTACCGATACTTTTTTTCAAGTACTCGCCGATACCGATTACCGATACTTTTTTTTTAATGTTATGGGACAGTTTTCAAAGCAATACAGATTAGGTGGCACTGATATGCAGCACTGATGAACACTGATAGGATTAGGAGGCACTGATATGCAGCACTAACAGATGGCGGGCACTGACAGATGGCACTGATGGCGGGCACTGACAGATGGCACTGATGGCTGGCACTGACAGGTGGCACTGACGGGTGGCTGGCACTGATAGGTGGCACTGATAGATGGCTGGCACTGATAGATGGCATTGACAGGTGACGCTGGCACTGATAGATGGCACTGACAGGTGGCTGACACTGATAGGTGGCACTGACAGGTGGCTGGCACTGATAGGTGGCACTGATAGATGGCACTGACAGGTGGCTGGCACTGACAGGTGGCTGGCACTGATAGGCGTCACTTATGGGCATTGGGCACTGATAGGTGGCATTTATGGGCACTGATGGGCAGGTGTAGTGTCACTGTCATGCCAAGAGGAAAGCCTGCTGCAACGCCCATCTTTGTACTCCTTGCACTCGGCCGCATTAAAAGCAGCAGCGGCCATCTTGTTACACCCAGCCTGAACTATATGGGCTGGGTGTAAAAAGATGTCTGCTGCTGGCTTACTGCAGCCAAGTGCAGGGTGTACCAAGATGGGCGTCGGGATGTCCAAGCGCTGACGTCAACATGGAGCGTCACTTCCAGTTGCGCCGAGTCGCTTTATACCTCTCCCAGGTATCGGATCTGGCATCGGGAGCATTTGTGCAAGTACAAGTACAAGTACTCGCGCAAATGCTCAGTATCGGTCCCGATAGCGATACTAGTATCGGTATTGGGACAACCCTAGCAATTATTCCTATTGCTACTTTTTTTATATTATTTAAAGTAAACTGAACTAAAAAAATGTAGGTTTGCTATGTTACATGGAAAATGTAAAACAGCTCATTGTGCAGTAATTTGTAAAAACCTACCTTTTGTCTGGAATTCCTCCTGAAAAGTAACAATGCACTTTGTGGTACATGAGGGTGCCTAGGCACTACTGTGTCTACAACAAACCAAAACAAACCAAAACTCTCAGGCACATAAATTGAAGATGAGCAAAACGAAAAAAAAAAGTATCAACGGAGTATTAACAGAAAAAAAAAAATAGTAATGGACAAACATTAAGAAACAATAAATACTGATCTTACAGTATGTATAGATCATTCATTCATAAAAATCAGAGGTAGTGACTAAACAGCAAACAGCTGAACCTAACACTAATGAAGCCTTCTGCAGCTCGATGAAGGGAAAGCCCTTCCTAAAACGTGCTCTTGCATCACTGGGATGTCACTATGGGGGGAGTACTGACAAACAGATCTTGAATGGTGGTTCATCTAAAGATTTACCTTCAACTATGTAGTGCAACAGCTTACCTGATTGCATACAAATCGAAAGGTTGGACCTCAAATTATATGGTTCTGGTAAATCTAAAGGAAAATTGTATAAGAAAATTGTATAATGTATGGCCAGCCTTAACATCGGAGCTGCTCTCTCTTCCATCCTTAAGCCAATAGCTGAGAGCGCTGACCAGAGTGTTCTGGCGGGGGGGGGGGGGGACCCTGACAGAACACAACAAAACAGCAGAGGAGATCACTATACTAACTAGGAGCAGCCAGTCCATTAGGGGTGCAGGGGTGCCGCCCCCCCTAGTTTGCATGTGGGGATGCAGGCAGGGTGCCAGACTCATACGTTTGTATGAGTTTTTTTTCAAGCCACATGATTAGAGCTTGAGACTCTAATTGACTCTAATAGGGTTGGGCTCACTTGGGACAATAGTAAATTAATATTCGCTATTGTCTTTCGGCTTCTCCTCCCAGCCAATCAGGACAGGAGGAAGATCAGGGTTGGCTGGGAGGAGAAGCCGAGGAGGGGTGAGTGCAGAGGGACCGCGCTGTGCAGAGGGGCAGCGCTGTGAAGGGTTGAGTGCAGGGGGACCGCGCTGTGGAGGGGTGAGTGCAGGGGGACTGCGCTGTGGAGGGATAAGTGCAGGGGGACCTCGCTGTGGAGGGACAAGTGCAGGGGGACCGCACTGTGGACAGATGAGTGCAGGGGGACTGTGTCGTGGAGAGGTGAGTGCAGGGGGACTGTGTCGTGGAGAGGTGAGTGCAGGGGGACTGTGTCGTGGAGAGGTGAGTGCAGGGGGACCATGCTGTGGTTGGATGAGTGTAGGAGGACCATGTCGTGAAGGGATGAGTGCAAGGGGACCGCGCTGTGGTGGGATGGGTGCAGGAGGACCATGCCGTGAAGGGGTGAGTGCAGGGGGACCGCGCTGTGGAGGGGTGAGTGCAGGGGTACTGCGCTGTGGAGGGATAAGTGCAGGGGGACCGCACTGTGGACAGATGAGTGCAGGGGGACCCTGCCGTGGAGGGTGAGTGCAGGGGGACTGTGTCGTGGAGAGGTGAGTGCAGCGGGACTGTGTCGTGGAGAGGTGAGTGCAGGGGGACCACGCTGTGGTGGGATGAGTGCAGGGGGAATGTGCCGTGGAGGGGTGAGTGCAGGGAGACCGCGCTGTGGTGGAATGAGTGCAGGGGGAATGTGCCGTGGAGGGGTGAATGCAGGTGGACCGTGCTGTGGTGGGATGAGTGCAGGGGGACCGCACTGTGGAGGGGTGAGTGCAGGGGGATGGTGCCCTGAAAAGGTCAGTGCAGGGGGGACCGCGCTGTGGAGGGGTGAGTGCAGGGGGACTGCGCTGTGGAGGGGTGAGTGCAGGGGGACTGCGCTGTGGAGGGGTGAGTGCAGGGGGACCGCGCTGTGGAGGGGTGAGTGCAGGGGGACTGCGCTGTGGAGGGGTGAGTGCAGGGGGACTGCGCTGTGGAGGGGTGAGTGCAGGGGGACCGCGCTGTGGAGGGGTGAGTGCAGGGGGACTGCGCTGTGGAGGGGTGAGTGCAGGGAGACCGCGCTGTGGAGGGGTGAGTGCGGACTGGGGGGGGGTTTGTTTGCTGCCCCCCCCAAAAAAAAGTTTAGCACCCACCGCCACTAATACTAACATTGGATTGTTAGTACAGCGGCTCCAACCTGAGCTGTCAGTTTTGTTTTGTTCAGCCCGCTGGGTTGAGCTATCCCACCAGCATGCTGTCAAAGCCATCAGTCAATTACAGGCAGCAGAGGCATATCTCACCCCACAGCCACCTGTATACATACCACCTCTATACTAAGGATGAGCTCCGGCGTGTTTGCACACTCCACGTTCAGAGCCCGCCAGGAAGTCGGCATGGCGCTGCGCTAATCACAGGCAGTGAGACATTTCCCGATCTCTGCAGCCGCACATCGGGAAAATGTCTTACTGCCTGTGATTAGCGCAGCGCCGTGGCAACTTCCTGGCGGGCTCTGCATGTGGAATGTGCGAACACGCCGGAGCTCATCCTTACTCTATACGTGCCACCTCTATACATGTGGCTGTGGGGTGGGGAATGTGTGTCACTTGTTATGATTGGCTGTTGCGTTTGACAGCATGCTGGTGAGATAGCTCAGGTGGGTTTGGACACGAGCTCATCCCTATTCCTGGAGTGCTCACATTTCAAAGGCACATTGCAAGTCTTTATGGAAAGGGAAAATGCTGCAAGAAAGCATTTAAAGCGGTAGTAAGAAAAAGAGAAAAATACAATGCCCCCAATGTGCAAGTTACCATAATGTGTAAGTATGTACCGATTACTCGCACATTATGACAGACTTACCTTACAGAGTCCTCCAGTGGTGCGCTGTCACCACTGCTGGTGCGTCCATCTTCGCTTGGTTTTCCTTCTGGGATGGCTCTCTCTAGCCCTTTAAATGGCGAGCCGCGATGAGGTCACTCCCACACCTGAGCACGGGAGTCACCAAAGCGGCACAGCGCTCTCTTCATCCACTCCGTGTTCCCTGCATGCAGATTGTACTGCGCATGCGCTGATTACAAAATCGGCTTGTACTGATGCCACTCTCTACTAAATGGCACAAGTTCCAGACATTTTAAAGGCACCTACAGATAAGACTTTCTTTTTTTTTTAATTTACTGTACGATAATGTCAAATATGACTTTAAATGCACTCAATGTGTATAAATCGATGACAGGGTCTCTTTAACATATAGAAATGTTCTAGGAATGGAGGAAAAACACAGAGGAATTCTAATCCTAATGGGTACTGTTCCTATAAAAAAAGAGCTGGTTAGGTAAAGCAGAGAGTAGAATTTGTAGTCAATAAAAAAACGAATGAAAGATACAGATCGCTACACACACATCACACATGGCACCACATGTCTCCTGTCTCACCACAGCCCACCTTCTATCCAGGTGACGGTACACGGGGCTGGTTGCCGAGCAACCAAAGGTAAACAGGAAGAGGAACGATTCTCCACACACTGGCTGGAGCTCCATAGGAAGGACCGCCCTCCAGTCACGTGGTGCAGCACCATGCTTGCTATAGAGCTGGAGAGTGTTCTGTGTGCAGCTGAATGATGGATGGGTTCAGCTCTGCATTCTCACTGATCAGAGATTTCATACATTATATCTATATATACAGACACTTCCAATGTGTATGGCTTTGTATATGGAATTATTTATAGATTAATATTACTGTGTGACTAGTATGACAGTCACTTGCTGTGCCTGAATAAATAAAGCAGTTTCTCAGCAAGCTGTAGCCTTGTGCACATCATTGTTTTACATATAAATACCATGTGTGCTCACATCAGATGTCTGTACTTGTATAGCCACTTGCTCACCAGGCATTTTTCAGACATTCCTAGTTTCAGTAAAATCATAATTTTTGTTAGAAAATTACTTAGAACCCCCAAACATTATATCTTTTTTTTTTTAGTAGAGACCCTAGAGAATAAAATAGTGGTTGTTGCAATTTTTTATGTCACACGGTTTTTGCACAGTGGTTTTTCAAACACAATTTTTTTGGCAAAACGACACTTTAACCACTTCCATACCGGGCCTATTCTGGCACTCCTCTCCTACATGTAAAAATCATAATTTTTTTGCTAGAAAATTACTCAGAAGCCCCAAACATTATATATGCTTTTTTAGCAGACACCCTAGGGAATAAAATAAAAAAACGCGTTTATTTTGGAAAACAAAACAGTTTCATGAATTAAAAAATAGCAAAACAGTAAAGTTAGCCCAATTTTTTTGCATAATGTGAAAGATGATGTTACGCAGAGTAAATAGATACCCAACATGTCACTCTTTAAAATTGCGCACACTCAGTGCTGGTTCACACAGGGGCGACTTGTCAGGTGACCTAGCCGCCTGACAAGTCGCCTCCCGTTCTGTACAATGGAACCGTTCTAATAGGAGCGACGCAAGTCGCTCCGACTTAGAAAAAGGTTCCTGTACTACTTTGGGGGCGACTTGAGGTGACTTGCATAGACTTCTATACAGAAGTCGTTTTGCAAGTCGCCGTGGAAGTCGTGTGCAGGTCGCCTCGGTGAGGCGACCTGCAAGTCGTGCCGCCCCTGTGTGAACCGGGGCTCAGGGAATGGCGCCAAACATTGATACTTAAAAAGCTACATAGGCGACTCTTTAATTTTAATTTTCTAGTGCGAGAATTGTTGCTCGCGCTCTAACCCACGCAGCGATACATCACATGTGGTTTGAACAGCGTTTACATATGTGGAACTTACGTGTGCGTTCGCTTCTGAGCACGAGCTAACGGGGACAGGGGCGTTTAAAAAAGAAAAAAAAAAATTATTGTTTATTTTTTTTATTTTTACACTTTCTCTTTTACATTTTTTTTTTGATCACTTTTATTCCTATTACAAGGAATGTAAACATCTCTTGTAATAGGAATGGTGTGTGACATGTCCTCTTTATGGCGAGATGCGGGGTCAAAAAGACCCCACATCTCTCCTCCAGGCTGGAACGCATGAGATCAAAAACAAAAATTCACGATCTCATGCTTACCAGCCGCGATCACAGCTTTTGTTTGCTATCGCGGCTAGGACGTGACATCATAACACCGCGCCTGGGCCTCCGACGGTCATAGAGATGACCGGTGACCATCTGGTCACCGGTCATCTCTATGGTCATCATCCGGCGGTGGCCGATTCTTTCTCCGGGTCCCTGATGGTACGGGAGGGCCTGGAGAAGCACCGGACGGCAACGGGGGGGGGGGTGACCCCTTATGTCGCCTGTAAGAACAATCAAGTGGTGGAACTGTCGCTATGATCATTCTTATGGTGCACATGATTGCCGGCTGAAAACGAGGATATCTAAATGATGCCTATAGCTGCAGGCATCATTCAGATATTCCCACTGAAATTCAAGGACGTCATATGACGGCCTTGGGCAGGAAGTGGTTAATTAAATGAAAAAACAAACAAAACACAATATATACACCCCAATTTGTTTTTAAAATATGAAAGATGATGTCATGCTGACACTTAAAAATCTCTATAGGCAACGCTTTCAACTTTTCTACCAGTTTAGAGTTACAGAGGAGGTCTAGTGCTAGAATTATTGCTCTTGCTCATTCGCGGCAAAACCTCACGTGTGGGGCGAACACTGTTTACATATGTGGGCGTGGCCTACGTACGTGTCCACCACTGTGTGTGAGTGCGGGGGGACAGAGGTGCTTTAGAAAACATTTTGTTATTATTAGAGAAAACATAGAGAATTTTGGAAACTTTAAAGGTGTAAGTAAGTATGATGCTGGAGCCACAAGGAAGTGAGCAGGGAATGAGACATATAAACAGTCTGTGAACCCCTATACCCTTCATAGTTACATAGTTTCATAGTTACATAGTAGGTGAGGCTGAAAAAAGACACAAGTCCATCAAGTCCAACCCATGTGTGGGATTATGTGTCAGTATTACATTGTATATCCCTGTATGTTGTGGTCATTCAGGTGCTTATCTAATAGTTTCTTGAAGCTATCAATGCTCCCCGCTGAGACCACCGCCTGTGGAAGGGAATTCCACATCCTTGCCACTCTTACAGTAAAGAACCCTCTACGTAGTTTAAGGTTAAACCTCTTTTCTTCTAATTGTAATGAGTGGCCACGAGTCTTATTAAACTCTCTTCTGCGAAAAAGTTTTATCCCTATTGTGGGGTCACCAGTCCGGTATTTGTAAATTGAAATCATATCCCCTCTCAAGCGTCTCTTCTCCAGAGAGAATAAGTTCAGTGCTCGCAACCTTTCCTCATAACTAAGATCCTCCAGACCCTTTATTAGCTTTGTTGCCCTTCTTTGTACTCGCTCCATTTCCAGTACATCCTTCCTGAGGACTGGTGCCCAGAACTGGACCGCATACTCTAGGTGCGGCCTGACCAGAGTCTTGTAGAGCGGGAGAATTATTGTTTTATCTCTGGAGTTGATCCCCCTTTTAATGCATGCTAATATTCTGTTTGCTTTGTTAGTAGCAGCTTGGCATTGCCTGCCATTGCTGAGCCTATCATCTACTAGGACCCCCAGGTCCTTTTCCATCCTAGATTCCCCCAGAGGTTCTCCCCCCAGTGTATAGATTGCATTCATATTTTTGCCACCCAAATGCATTATTTTACATTTTTCTACATTGAACCTCATTTGCCATGTAGTCGCCCACCCCATTAATTTGTTCAGGTCTTTTTGCAAGGTTTCCACGTCCTGCGGAGAAGTTATTGCCCTGCTTAGCTTAGTATCGTCTGCAAATACAGAGATTGAACTGTTTATCCCATCCTCCAGATTGTTTATGAACAAATTAAATAGGAAAGGTCCCAGCACAGAACCCTGGGGAACCCCACTACCCACCCCTGACCATTCTGAGTACTCCCCATTTATCACCACCCTCTGAACTTGCCCTTGTAGCCAGTTTTCAATCCATGTACTCACCCTATGGTCCATGCCAACGGACCTTATTTTGTACAGTAAACGTTTATGGGGAATTGTGTCAAATGCTTTTGCAAAATCCAGATACACCACGTCTACAGGCCTTCCTTTATCTAGATGGCAACTCACCTCCTCATAGAAGGTTAATAGATTGGTTTGGCAAGAACGATTCTTCATGAATCCATGCTGATTACTGCTAATGATATCGTTTGTATTACTAAAATCCTGTATATAGTCCCTTATCATCCTCTCCAAGAGTTTACATACTATTGATGTTAGGCTAACTGGTCTGTAATTCCCAGGGAAGCATTTTGGGCCCTTTTTAAATATAGGTGCTACATTGGCTTTTCTCCAATCAGCTGGTACCATTCCTTCGGGTTTGGGAATCCAGACAGCTATCTAAATCAAATCCCAGTATGCTCCTGTGATTCACCTATGAACTCAAGATTCCTTCTTGGACCCTATATCCCCTCTGTGGTCGTCTATTGAGCTGTCCAGATTTTAACTGTATGGGTATCAATTGTCATCAAATAATTACAGATTGATGCATATACTCCTGAAGACGCTGTGTAACAAATTCAGCGAAACATGTCAAGTGGAAGCATCAATTGTCACATGAAATGTGATATATGTGTTTGTTGAAACCCATTGATTTTACCAAATAAATTTTAATGATGTACAATAAATATTCAAATATTTTTTAACATATTTTGTGTTTACTTGCACCTTTAAAGTCCCCCAAATTCCTATATTTTCTCTATTCAATATTGGGATGTGGTGCCAATTGTTTTTTTCTTCATCTAGAACTAAATAGTGTGATATTTTGTTATTATTATTTATTTTTAAATAGTTTTTTTTTTTTTACGCTGTTTTAATCACTTTTATTGCTATTGCAAGAAATTTAAACATTTCTTGCGATAACAATAAAGCATGACAAGTCCTCTTTATGGAGAGATTCCCAAATCTCTCCTCTACCTTTAAAAGCAAAATATCCAAAAAAAAAAAAAGTTTTGATCTTTTGCTTTAAAAAAAAAAAGGCCTTGTTTACATGGGGCCGGAACCGGAAGTGACAACATGACGTCCCTCCGGTCCTCCTAGTCCGCTTCTAAAAGTGATCCAGCGGCGAATCCGCTGCTCAGATTATTTTAGCAGAAAGTCTGGCGCCTGAAGGAAAAATTAATATAGGGAGTTTGGCATCTCGCTGCAGCCATAATTCCGTAATTTAACGTCAAAATCATGACATATTTTCCCAGTTAGGCGGTAGGCAAGAAAAAGAAGAATAAAATGAACTGATCTCTATCTAAACCTGTCACTGTATCCATGAAGGGAGAAGTGAAAGATTCTCTTTATCGCTTATCTCCTCTGCTACTAAAGCTGGCCATTGATGGATCAAAAATCGTCTCGTTAGGCAGGGATTGGCTGAATTTCGATCCATTTATGGCTGTTCCCTCTTGAGAGAAGTCACTCTTATGATCAGCTTCTCTCACACGGGACTGTTGGAAAATTTTCATTCGATCAGCTGCATCAGGATGAGTCCCCACTCTCAGAATACTATTTGTTGAGGTTGTTCAAAGACCTCTCAACTATCAATGAATTATTTGTACAAAGTTGTATGATTTAAATGTATACATAAACAGTAGTACATCAATAGAGGAAATACATTTGTTGGGTGGTAGTCCTTGAAGGTCTTATATTGCTAGTAATAGTAATCTCTATGTTCTTATGTGTTACATCTGCGCAGCTGTTTAACGTTGGTCATTCTAGAGCAGAAATAGGAAACAAACCTAGAAATATATATGATAGCAATAGTAAAAATAAAAAGAAACCCATAACTTGTGTATAAATAATAAACAGATTTTATTCCTTATTCTACACATTAACCAGTTGTCAGAGCCGATTTTTAGTTCTTGTTTTTTGCATACATGTAAAAATGCACATTTTAGGCCTAAAAATTGGATACAATTTCCAATCATTCTGAAAGCAGAGACCCTGGAGAATAAAATGGAGTTCCCTTTTTTATCACACACAATATTAGCATAATGGTTTATCAAAAGCACATTTTCAGTAAAAAATGCACAAACGTTAAAGCGGTGTTCCGCCCAAAAACAAAATCAAAAGCCAGTAGCTACACATACTGCAGCTGCTGGCTTTTAACAATAGGACACTTACCTGTCCTGGAGTCCCACGATGTCGGCACCGCAGCTGATGTTTCCATCAGCTGTCGGGTGCTGCCGCCGCCATTGAGGGTAAGGGTACGCGGTAAGGGTGCCGCTTCACGCTGGGAACCCTACTGTGCATGCGCGAGGCCCCGCTCCTTTCTCCTACCGCCCCGGCAACAGGGAGAGGGGAGGAGGAAGCCTCGCGGCGGAATCGCGGGCCGTGGCCCGGACTCCCGGAAGTGGGAACAGGATACTTGTCAAAGACAGGTATCCTGTCCCCTCTCCCCCACGAAAGGTGCCAATTGTGGCACTGGAGGGGGAGAGGAGACAAATGAGCGGAATTCCACTTTTGGGTGTAACTCCGCTTTAAAGTGTTATTAAACCCAGGACCCTGCATTCACTATATCTGGTTTCTCACAGTACTTGGAAATGCAATAATTTTAGTAAATATAAACTGCTAAATACCTTTTCTTATCAGCAGTATATAGCAGTCTTGTGACTTCTATCAGTGTCTGGCCAGGCACTGGTTAAAGCTTGTAGAAGGAGTTTTCATTCTCCTCTGACTGTCCTATGAGGCTGCATGACCCCTGACTTTGGACAGTGCTGATTGGCCCTGTGCTGATCACATGCACCCTCCACCCCCTCCCCTCAAATAAAAACTCTCTGCACATGCTCAGTTTGCTGTGTATTGATAGAGTGCCCCCAAGGCTCTGTACTAGAAAGAGATGGATTGGGGACTGTGGAAGAAGGGGAGGATCAGAAAAGACTGTATCAAACAGCCTTTTTACACAATGCAGTGGATTTACCCCTTAGGTTCCACAGTGAGTATAACAAGCATTACTGATGGTCTCGGACGTCTTTGGATCGAACTAGCCAGGAAACCGTCACTGCTCACCGCCAATCATAGGCAGTGAGGTATTTCAAGACTGGCAGCTGCACATACACATAATGCCTATGATTGGTGGTGTGCAGTGCTGGCTTCCTGGGGGGGTTCGATTCCAAACACGTCCGAGTCCATCGCTAACATGCATGCTTTACTGTATATACAGACTGATTTTACTGTTGTGGGTTTAGTAACACCGTAATTTTAATGCACACAAATGCAATATACTGTATATATAGATCTATCTATCTATCTATCTATCTATCTATCTATCTATCTATCTATCTATCTATCTATCTATCTATCTATCTATCTATCTATCTATCTATCTATCTATCTATCTATCTATCTATCTATCTATCAACATATATATATATTTATTTCAATAGGTTTTAATGAAAAAAGATTTCACAATGTAAACATCAGACATTATATAGAGTTATATAGAGCTCTGTGCAACATACAAAGAAGATCCATACTCAGGGCAGAGACAACACAGTAGAATTGCAATGTGAGAAGCACAATAGCTTGGATCCACACCTCTGCTACAAGCCTGATTACTGGACATAAGAGTGTAAAGTGGGATCATAGGGGAAAAGACAAGGAAAGGGAAGATGGGAAGGTGGGTGGAAGGGAAGGGATGGGAAGCAGTAAGACCCCTTTCATACTGGGGCGTTTTTCAGGCACTTTAGCGTTAAAAAAAGCGCCTGAAAGAAACCTCATCTGCAATCCCAATGTGAAAGCCCGAGTGCTTTCACACTGAGGCGGTGCGCTGGCAGGGCGTAAAAAAAAGTCCTGCAAGCAGCTTCTTTGCAGCACTTTAGGAGCGGTCAATACACCACTCCTAAAGTGCCACTACCCATTGAAATCAATAGGAGGCGCCTGCTAAGCGCCTTGGCAGCTGCGCTTTGTGGGTGCTATTAACCCTTTATTCGGCCACTAGCAGGGGTTAAAAGCGCCACGCTAGCGCTCGAAAAATGCTGGTAAAGCGCCGCTAGTTTAAGCAGCGCTTTACCAGCGGTTTCCGGGCGCTGGCAGTGTGAAAGGGCTCTAAGAGCAGTGAAAGCATCACCACAGTTAAAACCATCTCCCCTAAACTGAGTGGAATTTGGATGGTAATTTAAGGGGACCAAACCTTCCTACAACCTTGTCATGGAGTACAGCTGCCAGTTTTTCCTTTGATCAACACCATGCCATTTCTTGCTTGATTTGTGTGACCATTGGTCTGCCAGACCACCAGGCTTTGGGCAGATTTTTTTGAACCATCATAAAAATGAATGCTCTGAGAACTAATTAACAATACAGCCCATTGGATGGAGGTTGAGTAGGGCTTCATATGGATTGGATGCAATATACCACCCACTTTTTGGTACAGTATATAAGATGAGAAATAAATACGGAATATGTCACATGCGCGTGCCTGTGAAATGGCGACAGACTTTGGTATACTTTTCCATAGGTAACGTTTTAAAAGCTCCTACAGATCATCAGTGTAGAGATATTAGAGAACTGTGGCCGTAAATTATTGATCCCATTACAAAGTGCTTTACAGTCACCTGAATCACATCAAGCAGAAAGTCATCAAGAAAGTGCATACACACTCAGGTTGTTGTAGCAGCTCGGACAATCTGTAAATGCCACTGCGGCCATCATTACCACTTGTGTACAGGTCATCCATCTCCTCACACCTACCTGACCTGCACAGAGTTCGCACAGTACTTTTAAATATCCCTCCCCTCAATCAAACTTTAAGCCACACCCCTTTTTCCATTTGAATAATGACAGTCACATGGTGGAAAGATAATATGGTACAGCAAAACAGCACTGATTATAAGATGAAATGTATTCCTATAATGTCCGTTCAGAGTTCAGATGACAAATACAAGCAACACAGCCATGCCTTCACATTCAGGGATTATCAGATGACAAGGTATTGATATGACACCATCACCGGTGATCGTAGAGTATAATAGTGTATTAGTATTACCAAAAACATGACTCCTGCCATCACCACCTGGAACAAACATGCAGGCAGGTGCCTACAAAAGGGGTTAATGTGTTTTTTTTTTTCTTCTGTGTTCCTGTTTTTCCTGTCCATGCTCATGTCCTTAAGTTAACTGAGCCAGCGAGGTGCAAATTGTTACAATGTGGATGTGTGGTGGATCTGAGGAATCGATTGGCTAGATTTTTCCACCAATTTTCTAGAGATCCACATAAAAAGGCCTCACTGAAATGCCCTGAGAACTCTGTCTGGAAAATACTGCCAAAATGTAGGCTGTTATGCTGTTGGATTGTGCCCCATTTGGGGGGGCAGTCGCGGTTCCTTGAGGGGCTGGGAACCTGAGGACTCTACTGGACTTTCAGTTACCAGCTATGGACTTACTACCTTTAAGGATCATTGCCAATCATAGACTAAGGAGACTTACTACCTCTGCGGAGTATTTGTCTTTATGGACTGCTAACTCAGGTACAATTACCCTAAGTGCATTAGAGCACCTCCGGACAGGATTTCATGTAAGAAGTTGCTTTACAAAGACTTTTCTTCTATGTTTGCATTTTTTTCAGTAAATATGGTTTGTTCTCCTTTAAATTCCTGGTCTGAAGCCAGGGAATGAGTGACTTGTAGTAGGGTGATGATTACTCTGGTAGTGAAGGGGGTTAAGTGCTACATACTGGGACCCACCCAGTGTACTTAGGGACCTAGCCTGGAAGTCATGGAAAAGTATGTTATGTAGAGAGAGAGAGCAAGCATGTAGTTACATCGTAAAGTTAATTTCCTGTGTCCATCGGTAACTGTGGACATGTTACTGGGAGGAAGGTGACAGGTATTGCTGGGTTGGTGGGTTCCTAAGTGCTGAGGACCTGGGAGTTGGTGTTCTCTAACTGTAGTAGTGTCTCATACCTCTCAACTTTTTTAGATGGGAACGAGGGACACCTATTGGCAAAAATATGTGGGCATAGGACACGCACCCTGCCACGCCCCTTAAAGGAGAAATAAACATAAAAATAATAGTTAAAGTGTTTTTTTTATTACCACTACTATTCTTTTATATTAGCTTTTGAAACTTGCAAATGCAGCAATTTAGAACTTGAAAGGTTTAGCACTGGGAAACACTTTTTAAAAGATAAGTAGTGCATTTTATATGCAACTTTATAGTTTCGATCAAAATGAGGGACAGATAAGGAGGAAGGAGGGAGAGAGGGACTTTGTTCCAAATTAGGGACAGTCCCCCCAAATCAGGGACAGTTGGGAGCTATGGTGTCTGGAGTGTTTAGTGTTAACAGTACAGCAAGTTAGTCCTCTAATGCTGACTTCGCATGACCTCAAACTTCTGCCTAGAACTTAGGCTATTAGCTAGTGTAGTTCTTAGCGTTCCCCACTAGGACGCATAAGCCCTGCCCACAGCTACAAGCGTGGGGCCTTGTACTAGCAACAGGCCAGCGAGGCCCCATCCTCCATACCAGCGGTGTCCATGGCAACGGCAGTCTGTATCACAGATACAAAGAGGCTGAGCCTGTATTGTGGCTGTAGCTCCACCCCACCAAGGAGAACAGACAGCTTCTGATAACATCAGCGAGCCATCTCTGATCAGCCTGCGGTCGCCATGGAGACACAATGTCATCATGTGATTCTATAGAGTTGAATTGAACCTCCAATAGATGGTCCAGTACACTACTGTCTACCCTCTGTGTGTATATACAGTATCTCACAAAAGTGAGTACAACCCTCACATTTTTGTAATATTTTATTATATTTTATTATATATTTTATTATATTGTATTGTTCTGAGTGGAACGTGTCTTGTTAAACCGCTGTATGGTCTTGGCCACCGTACTGCAGCTCAGTTTCCGGGTCTTGGAAATCTTTTTATAGCCTAGGCCATCTTTATGTAGAGCAACATTTCTCTTTTCAGATCCTCAGAGAGTTCTTTGCCATGAGGTGCCATGTTGAACTTCCAGTGACCAGTATAAGAGAGTGAGAGTGATAACACCAAATTTAACACACCTGCTCCCCATTCATACCTGTGACCTTGTAACACTAACGAGTCACAGGACACCGGGGAGGGAAAATGGCTAATTGGGCCCAATTTGGACAGTTTCACTTAGGGGTGTACTCACTTTTGTTGCCAGCGGTTTAGACATTAATGGCTGTGTGTTGAGTTATTTTGAGGTGACCGCAAATTTACACTGTTATACAAGCTGTGCACTCACTACATTATAGCAAAGTGTAATTTTTTTCAGTGTTGTCACATGAAAAGAAATAATAAAATATTTACAAAAATGTGAGGGGTGTACTCATTTTGGGAGATACTGTATATGTGTGTGTATATATATATATATATATATATATATATATATATATATATATATATATATATATTTATATATATATGTGTGTGTGTGTGTGTGTGAACCTGTAATACTGGGCCAATAAATCAAGAAATATTATACAGTGTATATCTAAAGTGGGATCAATTATTAAAGTAGAACTATAGGCAAAACTTTTTATTTTTTATTTTGGATGGAGTAAGGAAGGGTTATAACCCTTGTCAGATTTTTTTTTGCCACCTGTGTCCCATTGCGGAGATTTCCCTTTGCTTCCTGTCCCATAGCCAAACAGGAACTGAGAGGAAATCCCTGCAAATTAAGGGAATTCCTCTGGGAACCCCCTGGTCGCTAGAACTAGTGTCCCCATGGGAAGATTGCCCCTCTATTACTTTTCTGGGGACAACCCAAAATGTAGGATTTTCTTTAGCTTTCACTTTCAATGATAGTGATAAACAGGACAAATAGAGAGAGTAAATCTCCTTAACGGGGCACAGACAGCAATAGAAACTGACAAGTGTTCTAATCCCTCTCTACTCCATCCAAACCTAAAAAAAGTTTTGCCTTTATGTAGCAAGGTCTGGGGACCCAGAGGCCTAATGGTGATCTCAAGGGTTAGGGAAAGCTGACATCCTTCCTTGTAGAGTGGGTCACCAGGCATGGTGGGTGTGATGCAAGAAGAAATGATGGGCGCCAGTCACTTTTGAATGCGAACAAGATATTTATTGTCTCTTAACAGAACTGTGGGAGAGGGGGTTAGGGCCAGGACACCCTCGAGTAGATGCAATGATAATTGACTCAGAGACTTCTATAGGTAGACAGCTATACAGTGGAAGACCTCTAGCCGGGTAACACTTCTGTATAGGTAGGACCGCTGTCTCCCATGACAACTAATCTTGCAACAGTCACTAAAGGTAGTTATACATAACTCTTGGTAACACCGAACAGTCCTTTACTTATCTCACAGTGTCCCACTCTAGATCTTCACTCACTGAGCTCCCAATCTCTCGCTAGACTTCCTGATCCCAGTCGTCACCGGATCCCCTGAGCTCTTTTACAGCTATCCCACTGTATACTCCTCAAGTGTCACCCCCGCTATCCTGCTGGGTCCCTGGCTTGGCACTTGCTGATGCTTTCCCACTTCTTCCTTGTCCCCGGCTGGTGAGTAGACTGCTCTGGTACTTGCTTCAGCTTACTCACAGTATCCTCTGGTAGTAAGAAGGATGGTCCTTTAGTGGTGACAGCTTCCTTTTTACCTCCGACCACAACTGGTTCCCTATCCGGCTGAATCTTCTCAATTCGTTTGGACTCCAATCCTGCAGTCCCAACCCTACGCTGCTTCTCCTGCTCCTGGATAGGCCTCAGGCAGCCTAGTAGCCAGGTGTCCCCGGGATAGATCTCAGGCCTCCAGCCTAGCAACCTGGGGTGACATAACACACATCCACCCAGACAGCCCAGAACCCCAATCACCTGACTCCACCCAAATAAATAGGCTCTCCCGGGAGGCCAAGGGACTACCCGCCAATTGACCGAGACACCCCATCCATTCATGATCTGACCTTGCTAAGCCCCTGTCAATCGAATGTCACCACCACAGTGCCACCTAATGACAGAATAGAAAAGGTGCAGCAATTTCAGAATTTAGAGAGGAATCAGTGGATCTTCTATCAATCAGCCAGGACAATTACTACCTGGCAAACAAAATTTGTTAGCAACCCTGTCTAAACACCAGGGTGCTACATTTAGTTATACTTTAAACATAAATACATGTGTTGTATACTTATAATCAATTAAACACGAGAGCATAAAAGGGATTAGAACCACCTATTCAAAGACTATTTATAATAATCTTCATATCAATACAACCAATACTCCAAAAAAACAAAACCATATGCTTAAAAAATATGATGAGAGTAATAATGTTAATAATAATAATAATATTGACAAAGATCATAACATGAATTATGCACCCCCCCAATCATGTTGCATATCACTGATGCCCCCAGTACTCACCAATTCTCTTAGATCACACTTGAATACAAGAAGCCCAGTATCCAGTCTCATCCACCAGATCCTACAAGGCAGAAAACAGAAACCCCACAAATAATTCATGTTTAAAGTGGTTGTAAACCCACGAAAAAAATATAAAAATAAAATAAAAACCTGCAAGACAAAGGCATAATGAGCTAGTATGCATAGCATACTAGCCCATTATAATTTACTTACCTTAGATCGAAGCCCCCGCAGCGGTCTTCGTACCCTGCTCTGGCCGGCGACATAGCTCCTGGAGTTACTTCCGGGTATCGCGGGCTCCGGGGCTGTGATTGGCTGGAGCCGTGATGCCGCATGCTCGCGGGAGCCACCGGTGTCGGCACAGTCACTGAAGCAACAGCACGTACAGCCTGCACGGTTTAGAAGATATCCCCTGTATCTGCATGTGCCGACGTCATCGGGGTAGCTACAGGTAAGCTTTATTATAGGCTTACCTGTAGCAAAAAGTGGTTGTAAAGGGTTCACAATCACTTTAAGGGACCGACTCATGACAATGCACGGTGTGCTGTGAGAAATGCAGACAGCACCTTTTTTTTTCATGTGCTAAGATGCATTGCAGCTTTTCAAATTTGATTGGCCTAACCAAGCACAATTTGTTGTGGTGTTCCTCTCCATTTCCCAATGATCAGATGTAATAACACCAGCCTAAGGAGCTCTATTTTTAGTCATATGACTGTGATTGTCATATACCGTGTTTCCCCAAAAATAAGACCTACCCTGAAAATAAGACCTACTGTGATTTTTGGGGAGGGCTGCAATTTAAGCCCTACCCTGAAAATAAGCCCTAGTTTAAAGTGCTTGTAAAATCATTGTAGAATCCACTCTATTACAGTATTATATAATGTAAACTGTGTATGTTTCTGTAATCTAATTGCGTCAAATTCCATTGGTACAGCGCCGCTTGGTGCTCAGCTGACCTCCTGCTGCTCTCCTTTTCTTCTCCCAGATGTCAGCGGGCAATCTCAGCCCCCCCTGCAGTGCTCGGAGCGGGGAAGAGAGCTCAGGATGGAAAGGTAAGCAGAAGGTATCTGGCACAATTATATTACAGAAAAATACACAGTTTACATTAAATAATACTGTAATAGAGTGAATTCTAGGATTTTACAACCACTTTTACTCAGTTCCACTGGGGATTCCTGACAGGCAGGGAGGGAGAGGGGGAGAGAAGACAGCGCATGACATGATAAGACCTACCCTGAAAATGAGCCCCACTGTGTCTATTGTTGCCAAAATTATTATAAGACCCGGGCTTATTTTCGGGAAAACACGGTAGTTGTACTATGTCACCTGCAGCTGGCCAGCTAGCTTATAAAAGGCTGGGTAAGCCTGCATGCATTCAGCTGTTTTAGTTGCATGCACTGCAGTCAGTGTCTTAGTTTCCATTGACTGAAGGACAGGCAATTATTTTTTGTTTTCTCAGCATTTTCAGCATTTTCTGATAATTATGAGAAAGAAGAAGAATAGGATAGGAGTGGTTCCTCCGAACAACACCAAGGAGGAATCTAAGGATGAGCAGGGCCGTCTTTAAGTCAGGGCAAAAGGGGCAGCTGCCCTGGGCCCAATCATTGTTGTGGGGCCCAAAGCAGCTGCCTCATACTTGCCAACTCCAGTTTAAATTCCCTTGTCCTTTGAAGTTTTAGTCCTGTGCTGTGTCCTGATATCTCAGTGTGAAGTGCTGGTACTAATGCTGCCCAGCTCTGCCCTATTGTTGTGTACAGATGACTCACCTGCAGACCCTGTGTTTACATGTAAATAATTGCCAATCATATGTAAAAAGCCGCTGCATTCATATGTAAATAGCTGAGGCTAGCAGCATTGATATGTAAATAAAGGCAGCATACATATGTATATCATGCAGTGAGGAGAAGATGTGCTGTAACCTCTAGCAACCAATCAGTGAGCGGTATTACTGTACAGTAATCTCTAGCAACCAATCAACAAGCAGAAATCATGTGCTGTAACCTCTAGCAATTAATCAGTGAGCCTTAATGTATGCTGTAACCTCTCGCAGCAGTGATATGCTGTAACCTCTGGCAACCAATCGCTGCCTGATCTGATACAGTAAACTGATTTTAAGTCTAGCTGCTACCCTGTTTCCCCGAAAATAAGACCTAGCGCGATTGTCGGTAAGGGCTGCAATATAAGCCCTACCCCCCAAATAAGCCCTAGTTAAAGTCCCTGTAGGTCTCATTTTCAGGGTAGGGCTTATTTTCGGGGAAAGAGGGTAGGGCTTATTTGGGGGGTAGGGCTTATATTGCAGCCATCACTGACAATCACGCTAGGTCTTATTTTCGGGGAAACAGGGTATTTATTGTATGTCTCAGAGCAGGTGGAGAGTGAAATTACATGGAGGGGGGCCCCAAGAAAATTTTTACCCAGGGTCCAATCAATATTAAAGACGGCCCTGAGGATGAGAGAGGAAATCACACATCAGAGGACAGCCAACCCAAAGCACATACTATCACTATAGCCTCAAAAAGACATGGGACTAGCGCAATTGTGCAGGGTGCTGGGGCACTTCTAGGAAAAATGTTACCCTTTGTGATAAAAACAAGAGTGAAAAAACACCAACAGGTAAATATCATAACAGTACCAGGGTCACCCATGTATAAACATACGGGGGTCACTCTTCTATGCATGAGGTATATCTTCAATATGGACCTAGAATAGACACTTCAGGATAACATTTATTAGGATAGTCAAGAACTCTGAAGATTTGAGTGAGAACATCCTTACAATCCAAACTGCTATTTCATTGTACAGTAGAGGAAACCATTTCAGTGGCCTACATACCTTGTGACTGCATAGTATGAGATGGGCAGCTTCTCAGCCCTTGCAAAAGCAACACAACACTGTTATACTATAGTATCAGCTTCAGCTTCCTTTTAACTTTCAATTTTAGAATTGTTAGCACCGGTCGGGTCTTCCGCAAGACCCCCCCTGGTCCAGTCTGGTCTGTCAGTAGGTCCGGTCATCCACAAGGACCACCCCCCCCCCCCGAGGTCTGTTGCGAGCCTGGCACCTACCACATCAATGGCGCTTCAGGGCGATGGGCGGCTTCCACAGTGCATCTCTTCCCTACCTCCTCGGCCAATTGGAACGCTTTCTCCTTTCAGCCAATCGGGAAACGGGTCTCAGACCCGCTTCCTGATTGGCCGGGAGAATAATTAGTGTGACAATAGCCAATATTCATTGGCTATTGTCACACAACTGGGTGGTCTTGGGGCGCAATGTTTTTTTTTGAAGCCTATTAGAGCCTCTGGCTGTAATCACCTGCTTCAAAAAAAAAAACAAACCCTGATTGGAATCCATGCGTCCAGCGCCCTGCATGTAGATTAAAGGACCGGATGTATGGATGGGGGGGGCGGCGCCCGTGCGCCCCTAATGGATGGGCCGCCACTGGTTAGCACCCTGATACCAAACCTCAACAGTCAGTAGAAGGAACATTGATTTTAAAGGATCCCTTAAAAGTAGTAAAGTCTGCTTTTATGCAACATGTCCCCAGTCTCTGACTGTCTCCTAAAGCATGACTTCAGTCTCCAACCACTCCTGTAGAATAGTCTCTGACAATTTCCTCTATTAAGTCTTCAGTCTTTGCCTTCAGTTTTCTGTAGCATTACATGCAATAAATCTTATATCCAAAGCCCTTTGGAGACATTAAGGGTTTGAGGCCAACAAAAATCCCTTAATTAGGGTTAGAACATTTATTCAGTAAGATAGGACATTTGTATGGGGTGCTAGGACATGTGTGCGGGGTGCTATGGCATTTGTATGGGGTGCTAGGGCATTTGTATAGTGTGACTGCTCATTTGTATGGGGTGCTAGGGCATTTATATGGAGTGCTTGGGCATTTGTACAGGGCGCTAAGGCATTTGTGTGGGGTACTAGGGGATCTGTACAGGGCGCTAAGGCATTTGTGTGAGACGCTAGGGCACATCTATGCAGAATATTCCCTTGTTGACCATAACCGTAGATTACAGTTGTTCATAGCAGCCTTCTTTAAATGTCCAACTGAGATCAGGTTCACTGACAGACCCACTGAATGCCCAGTCCAAACCATCAGATTGCCAGTCTGCAGCGCTGGAACCCACGCTGAGCTGCAGTCATTGGTTTCTAGGACTGCTGGTATCTTAGCAACCAATGACATCACATGTATGCCCTGCCCCCTGCAGCATGCTTCTCTTCAAAGTTCCTGCCCCTGCCTGCCTGGCTACAGGGACATATCAGTCAGGCACTGGGGATTCAGATGGGCTGTACTCATTTACGGTTACTCTGATGGGAGGAAGTGATCTATATGTGTACTCTGTTGGGGCAACTAATTTATGGAGGCATTTTGATAGGGGGCAACTGATTTATGACAGTACTCTGATGGGGGGCACTGATCTATGGGGGTACTCTGATGGAGGAAGCTGGTTTATGTGTGTACTCCGATGGAGGCAACTGGTTTATGGGGGGCACTTTGATAGGGACAACTGATTTATGGGGGCACTCTGCTGAGGGCAACTGATCTATGGTGGCAGTTATTGGTTTGAGACAAACCATTTTACATTGGCAGGTTTACTTACAATAGTTAGATTTTATTCATTTATGTAAAACCTTTATCCCTAAAAGAAAACAAACTATTGCTGTAACTGCTTAATAAGTGTTATCTGGAGCTCAGCTTTAAATTGTCAGTCATTAATGTTAAGCCCATCTAAATCTACCAATCCTTCTAACACTACCTCTCCACTGATTGAGAATGCTGCTGTCCAAGGGTGGCTACATTACTCCTCTATAGATACAGTGGAGGAGTGAATATAGCCACCCTTGGACTGGAGGTATGTTACTGATCAATCACCAGATGAAAATGAAGGAAACTAATGCAGTCATCACATCCAATGATTGCTCAGCTATAAAATTGTATTTTTTGTTTTTGGGTTGCAAATTGCATATTGAAACTGCTTTTCTAAATACCCCCATTGTGTAACAGATAGTTACTTTTACGAAATATGTAAAAAATGCTTTAAAGCCCAGCTCCAGATAGGAAAAGCTCATTCCCCTAGAGTTTGGGTCTAGGGGTAGAGGAATAAGGTATAATACTTACACTACTACTTGCTCCAGCAGGTTCCCTTGATCTGTGTAACAAGTCCCCTAAAGCCTCCTCTCTAAGGTGCTAAGGTGCTCCAGCTTCTGGGGAAGGCCCGCTGCATTTTCATTTTTTTTCATTAATCCCAGAGTTCAGTATTAAAAGACAGCAGATCACATGTAACAGATTAAAAATATGTATGTAGATATATTAAATACTACATTTCTTTTTTTTTAAGGAGTAATTGATATACAGTCAAGCAGCTCCATAAACGGTGAGCCACCTAGATTGGCTCCATTCCCTGGCATAAAGAGGAATGAGCCACATCTATCAGCTCCATCCACCGGCATCAAGAAGAGTGGGCCACCGATATTGGCTCCTTTTGCCAGTCAGCCATCTCCACTGGCTCCATTAAACACCCCAAAAAAAGTGACAGAGAGCCACAGAATACAGACCAATTCCTCGCCAACCCTGCCCCTTCAGACTCATCCACCAGTTCCATAAATTGTAAGCCACCTATATTGAATCCGTTCAACTAAGCCATGAGCAACAAACCACACCTATCAGCTCCATCTGCTGGCGCCAAAAAGAGTGGGCCACCAATATTGGCTCCTTTCACCAGTCAACTATATCCACCGGCTCCATTAAGCAACTCCAAAAAGTGTAAGCAACTTCTGCCAGCTCTATTGACTATCGCTAAGAAGAGAGAACCAAAGAATACAAATCCAGCTCCTTCAGACCCATCCTTCAGCTCCATAAATTGTGTGCCATCTACACTGGATCCATGCATTGGAGCTAAGAAGAGTGTGATACATCTATCAGCTCCGACCAACGGCACAAAGAAGAGTAGGCTGCTGATTTTGGTCCCATCCAGTGATGCCAGTCCATGTCTATCAGCTATATACACCGACAACAACATGAGTAAGTCACCGATATTGGCTGACAAGAAGATTGAGCCACTGATATTTCATACATCCACCTATAACAAACAAAGTGGGATACCAATATTGACTTTATCCACTGACACTAAGAATAATAAACCATGTATATTCGCTCCATCTACTGACACTAAGAAGAGTGGGCCAATATTTGCTACATCCAAAAAGAAGAAGAAGAAGCCACCGACATTAGCTCTATCCAACACTGTCAAGAAGAAAGACCCAGTGATTTTGGCTCTATCCACTGGCTCTAAGAAGTGTGAACCAATATTTACTACATCCAACAACACGAAGAGGCAGCCACCGATACTGGCTCCATCCAACACTGTCAAGAAGAGAGGCCCAGTGATTTGGGCTCCATCCACTGGTGCAAAGAGGAGTGAGCCATGTCTATCAGCTCTATTCGCAAGAGGTGAAAACACTCAGCCATCTCTACCAGCTCCATTAAGCAGCTCCAAAATGTGTACGCATCGTGTGCAGGCTACATTTACCATCACCAAGAACAGAAAGCCACAGAAATCAGATCAACCCACCAGGGCCAATCCAATTCCAATCAGCCAATCCATTAGCACCATAACTAGTGATCTGCCTGAACTAAGCTTGGATAACTTCACTTGTCATGGGGTACTCAGACAAGGGACTTATGGGAAGGTGAGTGATCAGACATTATTCAAAGGGCTTTATAACAGGCTAAAGGTTCAATTCACAAAATTAAGACACCTGAATAAGCATCTTTACTTTAAGAGTTCATTAGCCTTGTGTTAAAGTTTTGCCTATTGTCTTCAGGGTGTAGAATGTTCTTTATATAAAAAAAAATCTTTCTGACAAGTAGGTTAGATTACATGCTAGAGAACATGGTGGTGGTGGTGGTGGGTAATATTATGACAATGTATTCTAAATTTCTATCTCCTTTAGGTGATGTTGGTTTCCCATTCGGCCTGTAACCAGCAGCTGGCATTGAAGATTGTACCGAAGGGCCCTTTATTGAAGAGACATCCCAGCATAGTCTTGAAAGAGCACCAGGTGCTGGAGATGACCAGAGGGTTTCCCTTTATCACCTTCTTATTTGGTTTTTTCCAGACAGAGGTAAGTAAAAACTATGACTGCCCATGTCCTTTTTCTTGACCAGTCCTATCCAGTACAAAGGTGACATTATCGGTAATACAGAAAAATGGAAATCTAATGGGCAGGGCACTCTGCTTCCTTCTGTTTTGAATTGTATTGAAACTGTACTGTCTGTCCTCATGTTGTAAAGCTCTGTGCAAACTGTCAACACTATATAAATCCTGCATGATAATAATAATAATAATGATCTGCGAATGGACAAAGATGGTAAAAACTTGAATCAAATAATTTTTAAGAACAAAAACATGAGAAGCCTTAGAAACTGTTCAGTCAATTTTGTCGAATTTGTCATTGTAATTCTTTACCCCATGTCACAACTGTAGATGTAAATTCCCCTTTCAAGTATCTTACAGAATATATATAGTCTAACATTCATCCTTTTCCTTTATATTCATACAGAATCTGCTATTATTTGCCATGGAATACTTGAGTGGTGGGGACCTGTGTGCTCTCATACAGACAAATAGTCCATTTCACCTGCAAAAGTTGAGGTAAGATTCTTACCAGCTACTCTTTGGGTAGAAGGTGGTCATGGGGCATTTACAAGGCGGCTTTTCCTGCTGAGGCTCAGTAAATCCATACACAAAGGTACTTGAAAGTCAGGGTTAGAACAGACCGTGCCAAAACCACAGATGTGTTATTTATAGATTTGACTCAACCCTTCTTACATGCTGCAGGGAAATCATAATTAGTAAATTATAATTTTCTTAACTAAATTTCATTGGAGGATGATGCTCATTACAGCTGATTAGTTACAGAAATACCAGTTCAGTTTTAGCCGATCAGGGAGCCCTATGGTCAAAGGTACTACCCTCCTCCTTCATGGATTATCAGATGATATCTTTTATGGAGCCATCATTGTGGCTAACAGACCAGTATGTTGGCCGGTGCAGTCTACTTTCTTCTCTGCAGGTGCAGGGGAATTCAGGAGGAACATGGTTCCACTATGGTTTTCTGGGTCACTGGAGAAGCGATCCGTTGGATGCTTCAAGGGCTACCAGAAACACCTAGAGCAAGTAGGATTGGTCCGTGAACCCCCCAAACAAAAGTTACTCTTGCCACTCTTACAAGAAGTGGTCTGGTCATCCCCAGTGGGACCCACTAAAAATGATAAGGGTCCACTGTCATGGTCGAACCCTGCAAGAATCCAGTGCCACCTAGAGAGTGGCTGGTGGGCCGTACCCTATCCATGGCCTGTCAAGGAAGAGTCTTGGTGCAACTTGTCAACCTGGGAACCTCTCCAGTATCACTGCCCAGACACGCCATTCTGGCTGATCTTTGCATGGTGCAGCTAGTCGCGCATTGCTGTGTGAGATTACTACATACATGATTCTGTTACATTTCAGATTTATCACTGCGGAGATCTTGTGTGGCCTGCGATACCTCCATTCCAAAGGAATTATACATAGGTAAGGGCTTAGATCATCAGATCCTATTATTTACTTTCTATCCAATAATTGTCTATTATACTAAACTTCATGTCTGCTCCTTCTCTTAACAGAGACCTAAAACCAAATAATATCCTCCTGGACAATGCTGGCCATATTAGGATCGCTAACTTCGACGTGGCAGTAACAGGTGTCATTGGATTCCGCATGGTTAGCGGATTTGCTGGAACACCACGTTTTATGGCTCCTGAAGTATGTAATGTTCTATCCACCTGATGACTTCATTATAGCATTTGTACTGCTCTTAACTCATCACTATTGTTCATTGATATTCTAATCCTTCCTCTCTTCTGGATATTTCTACAGATTTTCCTGGACCAGCCTTACAACTGGACTGTTGACTACTTTTCATTGGGCGTTATGGTGTTTCTAATGGCGACTGGCAGACACCCATTCTCTAGCTGCTTTAAAATGTGGAAAGTGACAACATGTTTCCATTATCCATATTATCCACCACATATGGAGCATGACCTTCAGGACCTCATAAGGACAGTGAGTATTTCAGAGCTATAGCTGGGCGAGGTCAGAGAAATGGGCAGACATAAAAGGGGATAAAACACCAGACTGCAAAGCATTAGAGCAGGGGTTTCCAAACTTTCTAGACAAAAGGCCAATTTACTCTCTTTCGGGCTTTATGGGGGCCGGGCTGTGGCCAGTGAGAGTAGAAAATGTCCCAGCATCAGGGCCCCATTATTGGTATAAATGGGAGGTTTAGTGCCTCATTGTTAATACTAGTAAGAAGAATATTTCCCCATTGATGGTGTCAGTGGAGAGAATAGTGCTCCATCATTGGTGTCAGTTGGTGGAATAGTGACCCAAGGGCCAAATAAAGGCAAGCAATGGGCCATATCCAGCCCTCGGGCTGAAGTTTGGAGACCACTGCATTAGAGCATTATTTAACAAGGTCAGACCGGGGAGGGGGTGGGCAGGGGGCAAAGTAAAATAATAGGGACTTAACAAAGTATATATTCTTGAAAAAAAACGGCAACGTAGATGAAATATTTTGCCATCATATCACAAAAGGGGGTTATACCATCCACAATTGTATAATTACTGTTTGTTATCATTTTTCTTTCTGTGTTACAGCTGCTCTGTAAGAATCAAAATGCCAGACGAGGGCTTCTCAGAAATATACGAGCACATCCTTTTTTCCACCTGATCAATTGGCGTGAACTCGAGGCAGGAAAAACTCCGCCACCATTTTCTTTCCCTTGCAGTGAGTATATGAGCAGAAAGTAGAACAAGTATGAGTGAAACACTGAATCCAGGGGGCGTTAATTGTGAATAGTACGTGCCAGCTAATTAGTATTGATATACCGACTAACTAAGATGCATGTATCTATATATATAGTTAATCCAAAAGAAGTGTAAACACAAAATTATGTGAATATATAGCAAGGAAAATCCACAGCAAAATGTCCATATAGAATAGCTTGTCTTCCGATTAGAACAGTGTGTTACAACCAATTATGAAGCAGATATCTATACATAAATATAATAAAAGTTGTTTCACATTTATATGTTGTTGTGGACTGTTTTGTGCCTTAATTCACACTATTCATGTGTTTACACCATTTGGGAATTATTATTTACATTTATTATATTTATGTAGAGATATCTGCTTCATAATTGTTTGTAACACACTGTTCTAATCGGAAGACTGAAGCTATTCTATATGGATGTTTTGCTGTGGATTTTCCTTGCTATATATTCACATAATTTAGTGTTTACACTTTTTTGGGATTACCTATATATATATATATATATAGATACATGCTGGCACTTACTATTCACAATTAGCGCCCCCTGGATTAAATTTTTCACTCATCACTAGGAGTACATCACTCTTTTGAGGGGAGCAGCATTATATTTTTATATACATTTTTTTATATATATTTATATGTATTTTTAGTGACGTGTGTGTAGCGATCGAATATATGAATTAATATTGGGTGTATAGATAATTAATATTTAGGTATTATTATAATGATGATGATGTAAGTACTCTTCCGCAGCAACCCAATTCTTCCAGAGAGATGCACTTTATTGACTTCCAACACAGAACAAAGTCCAAAGTCCACAGATGACAAAGAAATCCGACAGAGGAGATATAATTCAGAAACCCATATTATTCAGTCTTCCCAGCCATGCACAGACAAGACTCACCTATACACAAACGAGCCTCTCTCCTCTCCCAAACCTATAGACTGAATGCTGTGTTATATACACTAAATGTTGAATGGCTGAGCAGTTTGATTGGCCTTTCAATTTAGGACTTTGAGTCTTTCAAACAGACAACAACCCCCAGCCGTGAACAGTTGCAGTCATAAACCGCCCCAATTTGCACTCCCGCATATCAATATCAACAAGTCCCCTTTAGATATATGTATATCACCTGAACACCCTTTTGAATACCTTTTGGAATACCTACATTCCTGCATATCCACAAGCCCCTATGTTAAATTAGCCCCACAGGAGGGAGTCTCTGCTAGGCCAACCCAAAACACTTCCTGATCCCATTGTTACCCCCTCAGGTCTAATTACCATCAATAAATATTTCTTCTATGGTCCTTTAAACAATGTACCCTTTGAAATGTTCAATTAGGTTAACAGCCCACACCTCACACCCCTAGGTAGATTTGCATGAGACTTACACATATCAGCTGTTCCCTTGCTATGCTAAAATTCAGTTGGACAAATCAACCAGTCAATTGAATTCTGGCCTGGTCAATATTGACTGCATGTGTACATACACACAACAATGTCCCACATAAATCGGTGAACATTACAACATATTACAACATATACCCCCACTTGGATCGGTTCGAATCAGAATCGATTCACAACCAAACTGCTCAGACATCCCTGGCTCTTAAGATTGAAGCCATCTCTATGCTTTCCTTCTTCCTCTGGATTGTTCTTAGTTGTCTTCTACCACAACAATATAAACCAAACAAAAAACATATTAATATAAATTGAATAAACACAAAAATTATGGACAGAGTTCTCAATAGTGGGTGAGTAAAAGTGTTATTGGGTATGCTCCACCAAGGCTCCTGAAATTCTTTAGCAATTTTATTAGAACTAATGAGGTTTTCCTTTACCAGTTCTTGTAATTCTATAATTTTCCTACTATCCCTCTTAAATAATGTATCCAATTCAACTGTAAGTGGTGGTATTTTCTTAAATAAAGGAGAAATCATAGAGTCCCAATTGCCAAGATCAGTTTGCTCAATGTCCATAGATACTTGATTCATCTGGATATTGGCTCGAATGTCTTCCTCTCCAATTGTTAGCAGTCCATCGGTGAGATTCACACACCATCCTGTGATAGGGGTCCGGCACTGAACTTGTTTCTGCCAAGTGAATGAGGGAACCCCCAATGCACAGACCCTTGGGCCTTCTCCATGAATTATTCTCTTCCAGGCTGGTTCAAATTTCTGCAATCGAACCAGGCAGTTTCCAGAGTGTGCAGCAGCACAGCCCTCTATGTGCTCCAATCGCTCAAAAGAACAGGAACAAAGCCAGGTCTGGGCACGCCTGGTACAGCAGTTGGGGTCCATGGTTTTCCACACTTGGTTGTCCTTGACGACGAGTTTGCTTTCTGGTAGCAGTTGTTTCAGTATATTAGTGCCATTTCTCACCTCCACCTCACCAAGAACGATCATCTTGTAAACGGGTAAGGGTATTGTTGACCATGTAGGGATGTCGACAGTCAGAGGTATTTCCTGCTTTCCGATGCGATCTCTATTACAAAGAGTATCCAGGCTCCTTACATTAGCAAGGGCAAAGTTCCTACAAGTAACACCACTGTCTTTGATAAGATTGAATAATAAAGTTGAGTTCATTATCCTTGGCCATTCTCCTTGTTTGATTTCCTGAAGCCCTAGGCTCAGATGTTCACTCAGCAAGTTTCCTATAATACCACATACTATAGACTTGGATACATTATTGGTTTGAAGAGTCTTATTCAGTGCACTCACCGACATTTGAATGTTCTGCAAATCTGCAGCAATGGTGTGAATGTTCTGAATATCTATTTTCATTTCAGCTAGAGTGTTTAAATCCACTCTTCCCCCTTTAAGCAGTATCTGCTGTAATCCACCCACAAAATTCTGTTCTCTTATATTTAAACTCTCTATATCAACCCTATTCCAAATCGAACTACCCAAACTGAGGCCTGATATGATATCAGTACCCAGATCCCTCTTTGAAACTTTCTTAAAATTAAGCCCTTGTGTAGCATCCCAAAATAAGTTTACATGTGTTTGAAAAACCGTTTTAAACCATAATCCCATTGATTTTGGGCAACTCTCTGGAATGTTAAATGATGTAAAATTCAACAATAATGGTAATGATAAATATGAAACATCGCTATATACTAAATTTTGAGTCCGTTCAAGGAAAAGTCCATGTTCTGGCCACTGTAAAATTGTAGGACAGTCTCTAGAATTTGTGACCATTATATGTAAGATTTTTGTATAGACTCCATCCTCCATGTCATGAGGACTACAGGATATAATACCCTCCTTAAACACTGTAAAATTCCTTTCCAAAGTCATTTGCATTTGTGGTCCATTCTCTGTCTCCACTAATATTATATCTGTACTCCTGTGACGATCGCTTCCTTCTGGGTAAGTCCAAACAGCAGATTCCACAAAGTAATCAGATTTTGGCATCATGATCTCACATCTAACGACTATCCACCCCCCGGCTATGCCCTTTACCATATCCCCATGTATCTGGATGCCTTCTGATTCCCGTAAAACAGTAAGTTCTGTAGTATGATCCACTACACTTCTTTTACTTCGATCAGATTTCTCCACTTTAACTTGACACGTTTCCACTCTGATGTTTGTAATGCAAAGTAGTAGAGTGATTGACACTGTTATCAACACACATGCTAATAGAGAAGGCTTGTATTTGTCCAGGGGGAATGTCTTCATGTTGATGTAGTCCTCTGGTATTCGTATTACTCCTGGGACCTGAAAGACAATCTCAGGAAGAAAGTTAGACAATGCTTTCCTCCATCAAATCCATTTTTCCTTTAAATGCTTTGATCTGACATGCATGACTCCATCTTGACCTATCCTCTCCCAAGTCTAATAAGTAAACAGAGGGTCCAATTTTGTCTATGATTGCATAAGGGCCCTTCCACTTTGCCCTAGGAAATGGGTGAAACCCAGAAAAATCCTGTAACATTACTCTAGCCCCAATTTGGTATTCGCTGGTATCACCCATCGCATTAAACCACTGTTGTGAGCTTTTATGGGTACATTCATCAGTGGCACACACAGCCTTATGTACTGTAATCACATGATCCTTTAGGGTCTCTACCCATGATTCAGATAATGACACAGTTTCTAATGCGGCTGGGACCGGATTTATCAGATGTTCCCATGTTCTCATTGTTCTGCCGAGCAGAGCTTCATAAGGGGCAAAGCCTATGGACCTGCAAACTCTGGAACGAATAGTTGCCAGAACAAAGGGTAATTTTTCATCCCAATCGGTACCTTGCTCATTGACAACTTTTCTAAGAGCATTTTTAATTGTCCTGTTCATTCGTTCAACCTGTCCCGCAGACTCAGGGTGATAGAAGATGTGAAATTTTTGGATGACCCCAAGGAGCTTGCATGTCTCTTGTATCACATTACCTACAAATCCTGGCCCATTGTCACTGTCTAAAACTTTTGGTATCCCCCACCGACTAAATATTTCTTTGACCAAGATCCTTGCAGTAGTAGTGGCAGTACAATTTTTGGTAGCGAAAGCTTCAACCCAGTGACTGAAGGAATCCACCACAACCAGTAAATATTTGTTCTGGTGTGCAGTATTAGGCAATTCACCTGTGTAATCAATTTGTATTCGCTCCCATGGTCCCATGGGAGCTTGTCTCATCAGTGCCCCTCTCCTCTTCCTATTTGCGGGATCATGCCTGGCACACATCAAACACGATAAGATATGGTCCTGCATGTGTTGTTTATTTTGAGGCCACCATGCTACATGATCTAATCTCTCTAAAGCTAAAGGAAGTTTGGGGTGTCCACCAGCAGGGGATCCATGAATCCATGTAAGAATGTCTTTCCTCACACCTTTTGGGGCAACCCATAAAGATAAATTGTTTTTGTAAGTTATTAGAAGGCCATCCTTCACCTGCATCTCTTGACCCTCAAACTGCATGGGCCCAGTCCTACACATTTCTTTTAGTTGAGCTAATTCCTCATCCTGATCTTGTAAATTACCCAACTCACATGTCCTTTCTTCAATTCCTTTTGCTTGAGCACGTGTAAGGGCAGACACTGGAAATGACAAAGTATGCTCTATATGAGGCCATTCGGGGGATGTTACTGCAGCCTCCTTTGCTAATCTATCTACAGTATTGTTCCAGTAGTGCTCGGTTGTTTGTTTTCTGTGGGCCTGTACCTTCCGGATATTAATTTTTGAAAAGAATTGCGTTTCCTCCTCTATCATTTTCCATAGGGATGCATATCTTATCTCACTGCCATCTGTCCCTTTAAGGCCCATCACATTCCACCATGAAAGATAGACAACTGCACCCTTGCATACCTGGTCTGAGTCAGAAGCAATGTTAACAATTCCACCATCATCTCTTAACTCAATGAGAACTTGCAGAAGTGCTGCTATCTCCACATACTGTGCAGAACGAGCTCTACACGAATATGAAAATTGTCTCTGTACCTCGCCATCTTTTACACAAACACCAGCAAACCCTGAGATTCTACTTCCATCTTTATAATAAGAGGAACCATCAATGTACCAACATTCACTTTCAAGGTCAAAAGGTTTGGATACGGCAGTAAAAACTCTGTGCTGCAAACTCTTTCCTTGCACTTGACATTCGTGAGCTTCACCTTCAATCATCAATCCACCAATCAGGACACTAGGTTCTTTTAACATCAAACCCTCAATATTCTCTGACAATAAAGCTGTAGTCCACCTCGCCAGCCTTTTACAATTCACATCTGCTTCTTTCCATTTTCCATTTGCTAACATGACTATAGGAGTGTGATGACTAGCAATGATGACTCTTTGCGTACCCGTCAAGTACCTGAATTTGTTGATTGCCCAATAACAACACAGCACCATACGAGTACACAAAGGATACTTCTGTTCTACAGTTGATAGTAAACGTGAAGCATAAGCTACGGGTCTTTGTTTTCCAAAATAGTCTTGGGTGAGTGCAACAGACAAAGTACTAAGGCCTACATGTGGATAGAGTCTGTATTCTTTGTTGGGGTCTGGTGATGCTAATGAAGGGGCATTGCCTAAAGTTTCCTTTAATGCTTCAATAGCTTGTGTGTGCTCTGATTTCCATTTCCATTCATCTTGCTTCAGCAGATCATACAAACACTCTGTTAATGATGCATAATGAGGCACAAACTCCCTGCAGAAACCTGTCATGCCTAAGAATTGTCTCAGACTTTTTTCATCAGTGGGCAAGGGTAGCTTACCTATCAGCTCGACCCTTTGTTCATTGATACTTCGCCCTGACTGTGCTACAGTAACACCCAAAAATTGGACTTCTTGCTTTCCCAATTGTATTTTCTTTGGATTAACTTTCAGACCTGCTTCTCTCAAAAGCAATAACATTTCACTCACATCGTTCACATGCTCCTCCATAGAGGCTGACCCAATCAAAATGTCATCAACATATGAAATTACTCTTTCAGGTTTTGAAAATTTATCAATCACTTCTTTCATATGTGAGTGAAATATTGCTGCACTGTCTTTATAGCCTTGCGGAAGAACTGTCCAATAATATTGAAGGCCCGCCCAGCTGAAGGCTGTTTTGTATTGACATGTTGGGTCAAGGGGTAAGTTCCAATAACTGTTACTGATATCAATGACCGTAAACCATTTCATTTCTGGCGTCAACTTGGCAATCATTTCAGGGTAAGCTGCTACTACAGGTGCCATACTTTTAGCATATTTGTTTAAGGCACGGTAATCTATCGTCAGCCTGAATGACCCATCAGGTTTGATGACTGGCCAGGCTGGCGAATTGCATATTGATGCACCCCTTTTTAATGTACCTTGCGCCTCCAATTGTTTTATAGCTTCTGTTATAGGTTTAATGGCCTCTTTTGGAACTGGGTATTGCTTGAGAGGTGCCGGATCAAATCCTTCCAATAAAATCATTGTATTCATCCTACCACAATCTTGTTTATGTTTAGCCATTATGTCTTCAAATTCACCCATTAGACTATCCCAACAGGGGTCCCAATCTCCATGTAACACACCAACGGGCTTTACTGCTGCTGTTACCAATTCCATGGGAGGATGCCACACATGACCCAATCCGTCATTTTCAGGCATCATCCACAACTTCATGTTTGCAAGATCAACTACCAGACCCTGCTGTACACAGACATCAGCACCAATTATGTCCTGATTTTGACAAACAACATCACACTTCCACTTCTCTCCCCCTATTTGCATCTCAACACCACGCACAAAAGGAGCTTCAATGGAATGTCCAGTGACACCTGTTATTTTAATTTTCTCATTTCCAGGGACAACTGATTTACTAAAACTAATAGCTGCCCCACTATCTAACAGCGCATTTACACGAGTTCCCCCTAATGTTACATCAACAGTGGGCCGCCCCCAGGAGTCTAATGTTAAATCAGTTAAGAATCGGCAGGAAGGGGCGTGGGGGGCTCGGAACCCCTAACAATGACTGGTAGAGGGAGACACCGCACTTTCCTTTTCTACTGTTGCTACTTTGACCCCTCCTGCTTTTATTTTTTTCATTTCTTCCTGTATCTTATATAGCTCCTCTTGCAAACGATCTCTCTCACTTCTTATTTCACTAAACGGCACCCAAGGCTGTTTACTAGGCTTTCCTCTGGATTCTGGCCTCCTATAACTTCCTGAAGTGTTATAAGATCTTCCTCTCCAGGGTCCTGAATCATCTCTATTTTGCTGACCCTCGACTCTAAAAGTTCTAGCTGCATCAACCGCAAGACTGTCCTCTCTGCACTTTCTCCTCCACCCATTATCCGCTCTTAACAAAATATCACTATAATCGCTAGGATCAGGTGTAACAGATAAAATGCCTTCCCTGACATCACCATCCAATGCTTCTAATAACATTGCCCTATGAACCAAACCACCACGCTCAAAACCGGGATTCCCAGTCATCACATATCCCATCACAATGCTAATTCTATCTGCAAGTTCATATGGGCATTCATCCTTCATTTGCCTAATTTTTCCTGACAAGCACACATTTGTTGTCACACCATACAATGCTTTCAATAGTTCCTTTAAAACATCCTTAGTTTTATGACGCTGGCCACAATTTTGCAAAATCCGTGCCCACAATCCGTTACCTACACTTTTCTGCAAAATTCTAGTTAGGTCCTCCACATTCAAGTTGTATGTGTCTCTGACTCTCTGTAAATCACAGAACCATTTCATGAACCTGTTTACATCATAGCGGGGTACCTGACCTATCTCCCTTATAATAGCTTCCATCTCCTGAGGCTTTAGTTGTTTTGTAATCAATTTAATTTCACTTGAATCGTCAGTGTTCAATACAGTTGTTGTAGTGGTAGGAGCTGCTGGTATGCATGGGGCTGCATGTAACTCATCCCAGGGATATATTGGCTTATAATCTTTGGCATCAGGCTTTATTTTAGAGGTATCATTTTGATGCGTGTAACTTGATTTTTCTGCCAATTTATCAAAAGCAATGTTAGCAGCATGTTTACACTCCTCCAACTGTTTCTCAACAATTTGTATTTTTACTGACAATTCCTCATTTACCCGACTTAAATCATCACATAATTTTGCCTTTTCAATCAATGCCTCCCCAGTAGTGATAGCGTGCAACCTGAGATCTGATATCCTCTCATTCAACCCTTTCTCCATTTCCTCATATCTCTGAGTCTGTTCTAGAATTTTCTGCTTTTTTTCCTTAATCTCCTCTATTAATTCTGTACAACAAGATAGTAGTCCCTGAATAATGATACCCTTACGTTTCTTTTCTTTAGTTTTCTTATCAAAGACATTATCGGATAAAAAGCATTTCATTAAATCCCATGACTGTCTATATTCTTGGGGAATCTCATAAGGCCCCCCATGACTTTTTATATAATTTAGCAGCCATATATTCACATCCTCTCCCTTAGTGCTATTGTCACCGCCAGACACAGCCAAAGCCATTGTGAAGAATATAATGACAAAAAAAAACTATTTAAGAAAAAAAAAAAAAAAAAAAAAAAATAATGAACAAGGCACACTTACCAATTGTTAGGTTTCCTAGAACTTCCTTCCTGGGTCCTCACGGTCTTCTGTCACTAGAGTCACAGCACAGCTCTTGGTTCTTCATCAGATTTCTGTCCAACTCACAGGATTGTTGTCACCACCGACTTCTGTTACTAAGTCCGAAAATGCTCTTCTGGTCACATGTCACGGCACCAGTGTAGCGATCGAATATATGAATTAATATTGGGTGTATAGATAATTAATATTTAGGTATTATTATAATGATGATGATGTAAGTACTCTTCCGCAGCAACCCAATTCTTCCAGAGAGATGCACTTTATTGACTTCCAACACAGAACAAAGTCCAAAGTCCACAGATGACAAAGAAATCCGACAGAGGAGATATAATTCAGAAACCCATATTATTCAGTCTTCCCAGCCATGCACAGACAAGACTCACCTATACACAAACGAGCCTCTCTCCTCTCCCAAACCTATAGACTGAATGCTGTGTTATATACACTAAATGTTGAATGGCTGAGCAGTTTGATTGGCCTTTCAATTTAGGACTTTGAGTCTTTCAAACAGACAACAACCCCCAGCCGTGAACAGTTGCAGTCATAAACCGCCCCAATTTGCACTCCCGCATATCAATATCAACAAGTCCCCTTTAGATATATGTATATCACCTGAACACCCTTTTGAATACCTTTTGGAATACCTACATTCCTGCATATCCACAAGCCCCTATGTTAAATTAGCCCCACAGGAGGGAGTCTCTGCTAGGCCAACCCAAAACACTTCCTGATCCCATTGTTACCCCCTCAGGTCTAATTACCATCAATAAATATTTCTTCTATGGTCCTTTAAACAATGTACCCTTTGAAATGTTCAATTAGGTTAACAGCCCACACCTCACACCCCTAGGTAGATTTGCATGAGACTTACACATATCAGCTGTTCCCTTGCTATGCTAAAATTCAGTTGGACAAATCAACCAGTCAATTGAATTCTGGCCTGGTCAATATTGACTGCATGTGTACATACACACAACAATGTCCCACATAAATCGGTGAACATTACAACATATTACAACAGTGTGGTTCATCACTTAAATTTAAGTAGACCAAGTATATTGGCGGGTCTACAAAGGTGAAGTGTGAAGTGTTTTTGACATGTTCCGGTGTATTCCAGTGCCTTTCTACACATTTTACAGCGTTTCAGTTCAGTCCAGTGCAGGAAAAATGCAGCATGTTCTACTTTTTTTTTTTTGGAACTGGAAAACCCTGGAACTGACCACACTGGTGTTAACTATGCCATTGGAAACCATATAACCTACTTTCCATGCAGAAAAAAACCTCACTGGACTGTGTGTGGTGTGAACTGGCCCTTAATTATTGAGCATGATAATTCTGTCTTCTTTTCCCAGATGCTGATTACACCACAGTACCAGAAAGTGATGAATCTAATGACCGCGGTACACAAAGTTGACAAAGGACCAGGCGTTTCAACAGCAAGACATTGAGGCTAAGGCCAGTCTGGAAGTGATATGTTATATTTGATGTAAGGGATTCAAATTAAAACATGCTGGATTTAGTTGATCAATTATTATTTTTATATGCTAGTGTAGCGGTACCCCCGTAGGAGCTGCTGAGTGTTGTGGTTCATCTGTCACCCTGTCCAGCCAGGCACACAATTCTCACTCGTTCAAATACATGAAAGCAGTCCTTGCACTTGTTTTTTATGTTTTATTGAGGGAGAGTAAACTTGGATGGGGAATGGGAACTTATGAGATGCTCGAGTAATGAACAGTCAATATCGGGACTACTATATACAGTCCAGTATATACACTCTCCTCTTCTCCTCCTGCACATCGCTTCCTCTCTTGGTATCACTCCTCACTCCTCCTGCACATTGCTTCCTCTCTTGCACTCTCCAGACTAGCTAGCACTGTAGGCCTGACACTGGCTATTTTAGATACCGCAGATACCCACCCACCTGACACTGGCTCAGCCAGGCCCAAAGCAAAGGCTCTTTACACGCAAGGGCCGCAGGCCCCTATGGTGTAGCAAATAGAAAGTTTCAGTGATAGCTGTCCCTGTGGCTACTGCTCCCAGCACCACCTCTTCAGGCACTGCCAGCCCTCCTGGCTGCAGCTGCCTCGCTCCACTGCCTGTGACACCATCATCCTCCAGACTCTGCACCCATCCCAGACTGCTGCATCTCAGTTCTCTCAGGCGTGCCTCCCAGTCCTCCTGATGGTGTGCCCACTCACCAGCCCCCCTGGCTGCCTCTGTGGAACTCCTGGAGATTTGCCAGGTAGTGTTCTCCCGCTGTCCTCTCTTGCTCCTCCTGTGCCTCCTGGTCAGGTTTGTAAGACATTCTGGAAAGAAGTGGCAGGTCCTGGTGACACCACCTGTGAGTCACCCAGCACTGCTCTAGGTCATTCCCAACCCAGATCGCAAAAACACACTCTGGCTTGGCTGCCAGCCAAGCTTGGAAATCTACCTACTCTAAACAAAAAACCTGCACTATTCCTTCCAGCTACACTAGCAAAATTGTTCCAGAATGGCAAGGTTAGGGTACTGAGAGCACAGAGGAGGAGAGTAAATTGTAGGCACAGTGTTCAGAGCAGGAAAGTAAGAGGAGGGGAAGGGGTACAGGGTGTTAATAGGGGACTTTAACTTTTCTGTAACTTATCTCATGGTCCCCAGCTGTGATAACTAGACATTTCTATTTTTATTGAGAGACGAGATTCCTTCTGCCAAATGTTCTTGAGGCTAGGTCCACACTAGTGTAAATTGGATGCTTGTTTTCCCTGCATCCAATACGCATGTCAGGGGAATGTGTCCGGCTCTCAATGGAGCTGGTTCACACAGCTCCTGGACAGCTGCGGAGCGGTTTGCAGAAGAGTCCTGTGCGCCTTCTGGTCCATTTCAGGTCCAAATCCAGCCAAAAATTTGGGCCTGATTCATTCCTAAAACGGAGAACAGGGACGCACCAGACCCCTGTTGTGAGCACAGCAGTGTGAACCCAGCCTAATGCCGCGTACACACGATTGCACATTCCGACAACAAAATCCATGTTTTTTTTCCGACGGATATTGGCTCAAACTTGTCTTGCATACACACGATCACACAAATCTTGTTGGAAATCCCAATTGCCAAGAACGCGGTGACGTACAACACATACGACGAGCCAAAAAAAATGAAGTTCAATAGCCAGTGCGGCTCTTCTGCTTGATTCCTAGCATGTGTGGAACTTTGTGCGTCGGAATTGTGTACACATGATTGGAATTTACAACAACGGATTTTGTTGTCGGAAAATTTGAGATCCGGATTTCAAATTTTGTTTGTCGGAAATTCCGACGGAAAATGTCAGATGGAGCCTACACGCAGTCAGAATTTCCGACAACAAGCTCCCATCGAACATTTCCCGTCGGAAAAATCGACCGTGTGTACGCGGCATTAGTGTTTTGGATTATCCTGTGCCCTGTAATCCTCTCCTGTTAAAGTTCTGCAAGCAATAATTCTAAAAAAAGGACATCTCCTAGACTGGACTGTACTACAGCCGGATACAGAGGCAGGTTAGCCCACAGGGGAGGTAAGCAATGGGGATACCGACCTGGGATCACCTAAGTTTGGGACTGGTATTGCAGCAGAGGAAGCTGAACAATTTAGCTGGAGTGAGGGTGAGTTGTCCCAAATGGACTGGCCCTAGAGGGTTCACCATGAGGACCGGAAAGTTAGGCGGTCTCCTGGGAGGGATCCCAAAGAGCTGGAGATTGGGGAACCCACAGCCCAAATATTAGAAAGTGCCAAAAGACTTAGACATAAACTACAGAGAATAAATCAAAAGTTATATGAAAAATCTGCGCTGGAGCATATGTATGCAAAATAAGCAGTTTCTTAAGCAATTGTGACACCAATAGCAAAAGTATAATAAGATAAGGAAGCAACACTGAAATAATTAGAAATGTGCAGAACGGAAAAATTAGTTTAGTTTAGTTTCGGATAGATTCAATATGTTACTAATTTTGTTTCGTTATGAAATTAATTTAGTTTTGTTTAGTTTGCGTTAAATTTAATTTTGTTTTTGTTAAAATTTGTTTCATTTATGATTTTCTAATAGATTCCACGTTTTCAAAACGATTAGAATTCGGATCAGTCAAAAAACGATCGACCAATTCAAATTCTGTGTGAAGAAATAGCTGGTTGTTAAGCAGCGGGCCGAGAAGTCATCATCTGTCAGCGGGCTTCCCCACTGACAGATGAATGTAAAGAAGAGAATGCCGGAAATTGCAATAGAAAAATGTTTTTAAAAAATGGCATAGGGTTCCCCTCCCAGTCCATACCAGACCCTTATCCGAGCATGCAGCCCGGCAGGTCAGGAAAGGGGGGGTGGCGAGCCACATGCCCTCAATATGGGGCGGTGGGTGCTTTGGGGCAGGGGGAGCTATTGCTCCCCCACCCCCAAAGGACCTTGTCCCCATGTTGGTGGGGACAAAGGCTTCTTCCCGACAACCCTGGGCTGTGATTGTCGGGGTCTGCGGGGGGGCCCCCAGATCCTGCCCTCCCCCCTATGTTAATGGGTATGGGTACATAAATGGTTTTCAACATTTTTTACAAATACATATCTGAAAAGTGTGACGTGGATTTGTATTCAGTCCCCCTTTACTCTGATGCTCCTAACTAAAATCTAGTGAAAAAAATTTCCTTCAGAAGTCACCTAATTAGTAAATAGAGTCCACCTGTGTGTAATTTATTCTCAATAAAAATACAGCTGTTCTGTGAAGCCCTTAGAGGTTTGTTAGAGATCCTTGGTGAACAAACAGTAATATGGAGGCCAAGGAACACACCAGACAGGTCAGGGATAAAGTTGTGGACAAGTTTAAAGCAGGGTTAGGTTATAAAAAAAATATCCCAAGCTTTGAAAATCTTATGGAGCACTATTCAATCCATCATCCGAAAATTGAAAGAGTATGATAGCACAACTGCAAACCTAGCAAGACATGGCTGTCCACCTAAACTGACAGGCCGGGCAAGGAGAGCATTTATCAGAGAAGCAGCCAAGAGGCCCATAACAACTCTGGAGGAGCTGCAAACATCCACCGCTTAGGTGGTAGAGTCTGTCCACAGGACAACTATTAGTCGTGCTCTCCACAAATCTGGCCTTTATGGAAGAGTGGCAAAAAGAAAGTCATTGTTGAAAGAAAGCCATAAGAAGTCCCGTTTGCAGTTGGCGAGAAGCCATGTGGGGGACACAGCAAACATGTGGAAGAAGGTGCTCTGGTCAAATGAGACCAAAATGGAACTTTTTGGCCTAAAAGCAAAACGCTCTGTGTAATGGAAAACTAACACTGTACATTACCCTGAACACACCATCCCTACCGTGAAACATGGTGGTGGCAGCATCATGTTATGGGGATGCTTTTCTTCAGCAGGGACAGGGAAGCTGGTCAGAGTTGATAGGAAGATGGATGGAGCCAAATACAGGGCAATCTTAGAAGAAAACTTGTTAAAGTTTAGTAGAGACTGGGGCGGAGGTTCACTTTCCAGCTGGACAACGATCCTAAACATACAGCCAGAGCTACAGTGGAATGGTTTACATCAAAGCATATCCACGTGTTAGAATGGCCCAGTCTAAGTCCAGACCTAAATCTGATTGAGAATCTGTGGCAAGACTTGAAAATTGCTGTTAACAGATGCTCTCCATTAAATCTGATAGAGCTTGAGCTATTTTGCAAAGAAGAATGGGCAAAAATGTCACTCTCTAGATGTGCAAAGCTGGTAGAGACATCCCCAAAAAGACTTGCAGCTGTAATTGCAGCAAAAGATGGTTCTACAAAGTATTGAAAACTGTAAAAACCATTTATCATTTTCCTTTCACTTCACAATTATGTACCACTTTGTGTTGGTCTATCACATAGAATCCCAATAAAATACATTTATGTTTTTGGTTGTAACATGACAAAATGTGAAAAATCTCAAAGGGTATGAGTACTTTTTCAAGGCACTCTAAATAAAAGAAAATCGTATCTGTATACAGTGACACCAAACTTGTTTAGTGACAAACATAAAATAACAGCAAGCTAAATTGTGACAAAAATAGTCAGTCCATTAGGGTCCATCAATAAGGGTATTTGAAAACAAAGTTCATAATAGATGATCAATCCGTAATCCAGTTAATTTAAACGTGGTCACTGAGTTTCAGAGGGCTGCTTGCCTCAGGCATTTCTGGAATGGCTGCTGAGCTTTACTAACAGTGGATCAAGCCTAAGATGTCTGTTCTGGGATTTGGGGGAAGAGTCTTTACGTATACTGCAACGTATCTCATGGTCCCCAGCTGTGAGATTCTAACTGTGCTGGAGCTATCTCATGATAGCTGTGAGAGCTAGACTGTGCTATCTTTATTGAGAGAAGAGAGTCCTCTGCCAACTGTTCTTAAGCGTTTTCCTTTGCCCTGTACCCCTCTCCTGTTAAAGTTCTACAAACAATCAATCTAAAAAATAGCATCCCCTAGACTGTTTAATGGAGCCAGTGTGATTGGACTCTTGCCTGTGTGATTGGTAGTCTCTGCACTGTTTAGGGAAGTTAAAATCAGCAGCTCATAAAGGGGTAGCACTACATTTCTATCTAATAATTGTCTATTAGACAAAACTTCCTGTCTGCTCCTTCTGTTAAAAGGGACCTAAAGCTAGATAATGTCCTCCTGGACAATGCTGGCCATATTAAGATTGCTAATTAGAGTGGCAGGTACAGGTGTCATTGGATTCCGCATGGTTAGAGAAATTGCTGGAACACCACGTTTTATGGTGCCTGAGGTGCGTAATGTAAAGCAGGAATTCCAACCTAAATTGCGGATGTTTAAAGACTCTAATGGGATGATACTGAATGATTATTTTTCTGCTAGCTCATTCAGCAAGAACCTATATTCAAACAGCCCTTCATTTTCCAAAGTCGGATGTAGCTCCTACTTTAAGATTATACATTACTAATTTAAGTGATTTATTAAATTACATGTAGTACATAGTGATGCATTTTTGTGCACCACGTCATACTGCATAAGAATGCATCCTGTCCTACATTTTTATCAGTGCACCCAGTGCTTTGGTGTGAACTGAAATATTAGTTACCTTACTAATTACCTTACCTATTAGTTACCTGTCTATGTATTGGAGTTGGCTCAGCGCAGCCCCTGGCATATGGTGTGAACGGGCCTTTAGACTAAGATAGCTGAAAAAGTGAACAGGCACTGCTGCTCAGTATGCCCTGAAAACAAAATGCCATGGAAGCACCCCATATTAAAGTCTACCTCCAGGAATATACAACTTTAAACAGCTTGTTTAGACTAAGCTGGCTCAAACAATCTATTTCCTTTACTAGGTGATGCAGCAGCTGTCAGTGCTGTATAAACTGTATGAAGTATCAGCTACATACAGTATACAGTGCTGTGTCCTGTTCTTGCAAAGAAATTAAGTTGGGCTGAGCACTGCTCAGCCATTCTCATGAAACCTTGTGTTTTTATGAATGAATACAAGGCTTCCTCTGATTCGCTGAAATGAAGAGGTGTGTGCATGATGTCATGATATCCACCTCAGCTAATCAGATGAAGCCTTGTATTCATTCATTTCAGAAATGCTTCTCTACCCATACAAGTCAATGGAAATGCTAAAGTAGGTAGAAGGAGGTAAAAACAATTAGAAAGAGGTTAAATGGTTACAAGAGGCACATGGTGGCCACATCCTTCCATAACAATGCTACAATCAGAAGAAGCTTTGTATTCATTCATAAAAATACAAAGCTTCCTGTTCGATTTTGCTTCAGCTGCCAGAATACAGTTTGGGATCATGTATGTAGCTGATCGATTAGTAAAGAAAATCATTCTTTTGGGCCAGCTTGGTTCGAATGAACTATTAGAAGTCATAGTTTTCCTGGAGTTAGGCTTTAAATGTTTTTTTTTTTTTAATAAATATTTTATTTTTAAAAATATAAGTTTATAAATTTGCAAACATTAAAAAAAAAAATCAAACCTGACAAAAAATGATTACAGTTTCCCTTACTATAATTGTCGTGTTTAAAAAAAGGGGATCTGCCAATAGAATGCTTTGCTTCCTGCCTTTCAGAGATTATGTTCTATATCCTCATTGTGCTTGTATTCATGTATTCATTCCTTGAGAATGCAGAAAAGCTCCAGCTCTCTTTGCTGCAGACAACACAATTAGCGTTAAAAACATGGGATTCTTTCCGTGGGCTGATGAAAGTAATTTCTTGTTTGCTGTGTCAAACAAAGCATGCTATTTGTCACATTGTGGTTTGTGTATCTTTTTAGAAGCCTTCAAGCTTTGATCTGAGTGGAGATAGACTCGGTAGCGCAGATGGCAGAGGTAACATGCCAGTGATGTACATTGTCACTCAGAAAAGTCTAAGTAAACAAATAGGAAGAATTACAAGGAGAAAGCCACGTTGCGTTGGCCAGACGTGTAGATGCTTGTGAGGGAACGTAGGACCTTTGGCTCTCTTTTCGGTTCAGACAAAGGTGTGGAGCAATTTATTAGTTGCATATTCAGTGCTTTGTGAGCAATCAAAAGGCTGCCTCGAATTCTGGCCTTTGCTCGGTATTTTCAGGTAAACAATTGCATGTAATAGACGTTTCTGAGATGTGCTGAGCGCCATATAATAGTGCTTTATTTCAACTGTCATCAGAGCAGGGTTCTGAACGTGCTTGCAATGCACACAGTGCTCATGGCTGAGGTTTTTTTTTGTATTAAAATGCTTTAAAAATAGCTTTTATCTATTGGCTAGGCACAAAAAAGAGATGCATTTGTCATGCTGGCTTTGTGTTCTCCTTTAGTACAGTATTTACCTCGTAATTGGGTTTTTTAAAGGCAATTTGGTTCAAAAATATTATTATAAAAAGTATCTATTATTAAAAGTCAAGAAAATATTATATATAAAAACAAGACATTCAACAATGATTGCACAATACCAAGATAATACATAATATTGAATACAATTCATAGTGTGTATTAAAAGTTGAAGAGGTATTCTCCAGCTACTTGCTGTTCTGCCATAAGTGCACTTGTAGACAGTTATTCAGTAGGTGGGGATGTCCAACGCGTTTCAAAATATAGACATTTAACAATTTCTTCTTCAGGGTTTAATACCACTTCTGAAATACAAAGTAATCATATTTTAGCATCAATGCTTTCTACATTCATGCACAAACTTTTCAAAGTCTTACATATGCACTTACATCACATTTTATTGTTGACCAGAGTGCTATAGCACGAAGGGCAAGCTACACTTGAAATATGGGAACCTTTTGAGCTTTGAGAGCACTCTGGTCAATAATGAAATGTGATGTAAGTGCATATGTAAGACACATTGAAAAGTTTGTGCATGAATGTAGAAAGCATTGATGCTAAAATGTGATTACTTTGTATTTCCGAAGTGGTATTAATCCCTGAAGAAGAAATTGTTAAATGTCTATATTTTGAAACACGTTGGACATCTCACCTACTAGATAACCATCTACAAGTGCCCTTTTAGCGGAACAGCAAGTAGCTGGAGAATACCACTTCAACTTTTGATACACACTATAAATTTTATTCAATTTGATGTAATATCTTTGTTGAATGTCTGTTTTTAAATATAATATTTTCTTGACTTTTAATAATAAATACTTTTAATAATAATTTTTTTGAATCAAATTGCCTTAAAAATCCCAATTACGAGGTAAATACTGTTACTAAGACATCAAGGATTGATGGCAGTAACACATAGAGTCCTTTCTTCTTATATTCTCCTTTAAACCGCCGCTGAATGCATTGTTGATTAAATAATAGTTGACCTTCTTTCATATTATTAGAGTTAAATAGGGAGATTTCAATGGAATAATGTGTCGTTAAAAACAAAATGCAGTCAAAATAAAAAAAATCTTTAAAACATAAGAATATCTACTTACTTTTACTACATAAACTTATGTTTACTTTTTTTATTTGATGTCATGTTTATTAATGACCTACTGTATCAAAGACCTAATCAGACATGTTAGCAGCTGTAGTTATAGGCCCCTGATATGTCACCAGAGTCCCCCAATGGTGCGCCTAAAAAACAATTGTAAAAAAAAAATATTGTAAAAAATAAAAAAGAGAAAATAAAATATTAAAAAAAAAACTACTGACACCAATCTCTGCCCTATCGACAAAGTCCACTGCTCCACTGATTAAGTTATTCATTTACTGCTAATTAGTTGCCTGCTGTTTGAGATCAATTAACCACTTGCCGCCCGCCATATAGCAAAATGACAAACGTGGTTGTGTTATCCTGACCGGACGTCATATGACGTGGTCAGGATAACAAGCCGCTGTGCGCCTCCGGGGGCGCGCATCAAGGTGATAGTTGCTGCGGCGTGTCAGTCGGACACACCGCAACTCCGATCTAGGTAAAGCGTCTCTGACAGAGACTCTTTACCACATGATCAGCCATGTCCAATCACGGCTGATCACGATGTGAACAGGAAGAGCCGTTGAACGGCTTTTCCTCACTCGTGTCTGACAGACGCGAGTAGAGGAGAGCCGACCGGCGGCTCCCCAGACAGGGGAGTCTGTGCTGATTGTTTATCAGCGCAGCCCCCCCACGGATGCCTGCCCAGGACCACCAGGATGCCGCCAGGACCACCAGGGATGACCACCCCACTGGTCCACCAGGTATGCCACCCTAGACCACCAGGGAAATGCCAATCAGTGCCCAGGCAGCTGCCAACCAGTGCCAGTGAAAAATGCCTGCCAGTGCTACCAGTGATGCCTATCAGTGAAATCTATCAGCGCCAGCCATCAGTGCCCATCAATGCCGCCTTTCAGTGCACATCAGTGCCCATCATTGCCACCTATCAGTGCCCATCAGTGCCGTCTATCAGTGCCACCCATAAGTACCCATCAGTGCAGCCTTTCAGTGCCCATCAGTGTCACCTATCAGTGCCCATCAGTGCCCATCGTCAGTGCCCATCAGTGCCATCTCATTGGTGCCACCTCATCGGTTCCGCCTTATCAGTGCCCATCAGTGCAGCTTATCAGTGCCCATCAGCGAAGGAGAAAACTTACTTGTTTACAAAATTTTATAACAAAAACAAAGAAAAACTTTTTTTTCAAAACTTTTGGTCTTTTTTTATTCATTTAGCAAAAAATAAAAACCACAGAGGTGATCAAATACCACCAAAAGAATTTTTGGGAACAAAATTATAAAAATTTAGTTTGGGTACAGTGTAGCATCACCGCGCAATTGTCATTTAAAAAGTGACAGCACTGAAAGCTGAAAATTGGCCTGGGCAGGAAGGTGGGAAAGTGCCCTCTATTGAAGTGGTTAATGTGCATGTTACCAGCCCTCTCAGCTTCAGAAATGGAAACAAATTTTTTAGGGCTCTCTCTGAGCTGCTGTTTTACAGCCAACTCGGCCACCCACCTAAATTCTAATATAACATTTGGGCTGGGCTGTACAGGTGCCGCTGCTGCCATGCTTTGCTTTGCAGCTGCAGCAATTTTAACTCGCCCATTAGAGCACTTTCACACAGGGGCAGGCGGGCGTTAGCGGTAAAGCGCCACTATTGCGGCGCTTTTCAGCCGCTAGCAGGGTGCTTTTAAGCCCTGCTAACAGCCGAAAAAGAGTTAAAAGCACCAGCAAAGCGGCACTGCAGCGGCACTGCCCATTGATTTCATTGATTTCAATGGTCAGGGGCGTTTTAAGAGCGGTGTATACACCTCTCCTAAAGCGCCTCAAAGATGCTGCTTGCAGGACTTTTTTTGGTGTCCTGCCAGCGCACCGCTCCAGTGTGAAAGCCCTCGGGCTTTCATACTGGAGTGACAGGAGTGGCGCTTTACAGGTGCTTTGCAGGTGCTATTTTCAGTGCTATAGCGCCTGTAAAGCACCTGTGTGAAAGTAGCCTTTTGCCGCGTACACACGAGTGGATTTTCCGTCGGAAAAATCTTGGATGGTTTTTCCGACGGAATTCCGCTCAAGCTTGGCTTGAATACACACGGTCACACAAAAGTTCCCTGAACTTTCGACCGTCAAGAACGCGGTGACGGACAACACTACGACGAGCCGAGAAAATGAAGTTCAATGCTTCCGAGCATGCGTCGAATTGTTTCCGAGCATGTGTAGGAATTTTGCGCGTCAGAATTGGTACAGACGATCGGAATTTCCGATCGGAAATTTTTTCGACCAAAAAATTGAGAACCTGCTCCTGGTCTTTTGCTGGCTGGAATTCCGCCAGCCAAAGTTCGATGGAGCATACACACGGTTGCATTTTCGGACCAAAAGCTCTCATCGGACTTTTGCTGGTGGAATTTCAGCTCGTGTGTACGGGGCATAAGAGTTTTATAGATGACTCCACCTGTCAAACTTGCCCATCAAGGTCAATTGGAGCACCCGGCAACCATGAGCCATAAGCAAAGTGTTTTTTTAATACAAAATCCCTCTTGGGATTAAAAAATAACCAGACTTTCAGTAGGCAGCACACCGCACGCCCCTTTCACATGGAGCGGATTATTTGCGGGATCCGCTTACTCAGCGGGGGATCTCTCCACTGATCCCCGATGAGCAAGTGGATAACAGGTCCATATCCGCTCCGCTGATGCAGAGTAGACACGAACACAGCCCACTCTTCTCTATGGGGTGGTTGAATGGAAACTAAGTGCCTGTCTGTTACCATCCGACTGTCATGCGATCCGATCCGCCAGAGTGATGGGAATGGATCTTCCATCTGTTTGTTTTTAGCAGACAGGATTGGATCAGATGGCGCCCGGTATCAGCGGACACATGTCCACTGACATCCACCGTTCCATAGAGAGCTATGGATAAACCAAAAATCTGACAGGCTGACCTGATCGGTCCGCCAGTGTGAAAGGGGCCTAACACATCACTGCTCTGTACCCACTTGATGTGCACCTCCAAACCCCAGCACATCTCTATACCCCACCCCCACTTTCACCCCATGGCTACTCACCTGAACATTAATGGCAGTCTCCCCCTGCACCTCAGATTACTTGAGTTGCGGTTCACCATGCAGTAGAGGGGGGCGGGAGGGGGCGATTGGCAGCTCGACAGGATCTCCCTCCGGCTAGCAGTTCACTTCCCTCTATACATTGGAGAGGGGAGGGGTGTCTGATCCGGGCAGGTACCGGCTTCAGTGTACAAGCAAAGTGGCCCACTTGTTTACTGAAGTCGATGCCTGCCCCTCCCTTCTCCACTGTATATAGCGAAGTGAACTGCTAGCGAGAGGGAGGATCCCACAGCTTGTGGGCATCACAGAGCTGCCGATCACCCCCTCCCACCCCTCGTCTGCATAGTGAACTGACAGCCAGAGGTGCAGGGAGAGATGCAGGGCCTGGTCGCAAGTGCAACTGCTGCAAACCTGATAGTTCCGCCACTGCCTACGCCTAATACCTAAGCGTTTCTGAACTCTAGGAAGATATAAATGTCACAAATGAATGCAGTATTGCAATTATTAATACAGTGTCTTGAAAAAGTATTCATACCGCTTGACATTTTCTACATTTTGTCATCTTACAACCAAAAATATAAATGTATTTTATTGGGATTTTATGTGATAGACAAACACAAAGTGGCACATAATTGTAAAGTAGAAGGAAAATAATAAATACTCTGATACCTCTAACTAAAATCTAGTGGAACCAATTGCCTTCAGAAAACACCTAATTAGTAAGTAGAGTCCTCCTGTGTGTAATTTAATCTCAGTATAAATACAGCTGTTTGTGAAGCCCTTATTTGTTAGAGAACCTTAGTGAATAAACAGCATCATGGACGCCAAGGAATACACCACACAGGTCAGGGATAAAGTTATGGAGAAGTTTAAAGCAGGGTTAGGTTATAAAAAAATATCCCAAGCTTTGAACATCTCACAGAGCACTGTTCAGTTCATCATCCGAAAATGGAAAGAGTATGGCACAACTACAAACCTACCAAGATATGGCCGTCCACCTAAACTGACAGGCCGGGCAAGGAGAGTATTGATCAGGGAAGCAGCCAAGAGGCCCATGATAACTCTGGAGGAGCTGCAGGACAACTATTAGTCTTGCACTCCACAAACTCTGCCTTTATGAAAGAGTGTCAAGAAGAAAGCCATTGTTGAAAGAAAGTCATTAGAAGTCCTGTTTTTGCGAGAAGCCACTTGCCACGCCACCTGCCACACATTGCGGATTGTCACGTCGCCTGCCACCAGATGCAGATTGTCACTTGCCACGTCACCTGCCACACGTTGCGAACTGTCACTTGCCACGTCACCTGCCACATGTTGTGGATTGTCACTTGCCATGTCACCTGCCACACGTGGATTGTCACTTGCCACGTCACCTGCCACATGTTGCAGACTGTAAGTTGCCAGGTCACCTGCCACACATTGCGGACTGTCACTTGCCACATCACCTGCCACAAGTTGCGGACTGTCACTTGCCACTTCACCTGTCATTTGTTGACGATTGTCACTTGCCATGTCACCTGTCATTTGTTGCAGATTGTCACTTGCTGTGTCACTTTCCTGCTATCAGGGGCAGAGGCCTGCAGTCAGTGTGAGTTACTGTGTGGAGTGTGGACAAGATGGAGGGAGAAGGTGCTGCCGGAAGGGAGGGGCCAACACACTCAGGGGCAGCCGCCTAGAAGGAAGATTGCTGGCGCTCTGCCTCTGCAACACAGTGCCAATGCCACTACTCACTACTGCAATCTAAGACTGTAGAAACAACTGTTCCCCTAGGCTCTGCTACAGGCAGCTCCTGTCACTGTCACGTTGGCTTTGAGTCTGAGACTCCGAGTCTGACGTGACTGACTCAATGACGTCACTCGTTGCTAGACGCCAGGCGGCCCAGGCGCTAGCAACGAGTGCAGGTTGCCAAGCCAACGGCGCAGCTCCACCCACCTCCAAGCTCCTCCTGGTCCAGGCGCTGTGTAATTACACACTAGAGTCTCTCTGCGCCGCTGATCGGCTGATGAGACAGAAAGAGACTCGGGCAGAGCAGCGCGGCAGCCTGCAATTGACTGTGACAATCAAATCATGTCAGTCAGTGTAAAATTTTCCGGGGGGGGGGGAAATTGCCCTGTTGCCCCCCCTGGATCCGCCCCTGCCCTGAACACACCATCCCCAGCATGAAACATGGTGGTGGCAGCATCATGTCGTGGGGATGCTTTTCTTCAGCAGGGTCAAGGAAGCTGGTCAGAGTTGATGAGAACATGGATGAAGCCAAATACAGGGCAACCTTAGAAGAAAACCTGTTAGATTCTGCAAAAGACTTGAGACTGGGGTAGAGATTCACCTTCCAGCAGGACAACGACCCTAAACATACAGCCAGAGCTACAATGGAATGGTTTAGATCAAAGCATATTCATGTGTTAGAATGGCCCAGTCAAAGTCCAGACCTAAATCCAATTGAGAATCCGTGGCAAGACTTGAAAATTGCTGTTCACAGACGCTCTCCATCCAATCTGACAGAACTTGAGCTATTTTTAGAAGAATGGGCAAAAATGTCACTCTCTAGATGTGCAAAGCTGGTAGAGACATCCTCATAAAGGCTGTAATTGCAGTGAAAGGTGGTTCTACAAAGTATTGACTCAGGGGGGCTGAATACAAATGCACACCACACTTTTCACATATTTATTTAGCCTCGGGTAGTGCTAGTACAGCAGAGCTCCAACAGGGAAAAGAAGAATCAGCAAAATGAGCAGGCCAGGTGTGCTGAAGTGCAAAGAGCATGCTGATAAGACGAAAGAGTGACAGAGAGATGAGCTTATCAATCTGTTGTTTGTCACCATCTAGTCACAAGGAGGGGGTGAGAAGGAGTAGGAGATCTGAAAGTGAAGGTGAAACTGCTTAAGATTAAGATCGTGTTCTCTCCCCTGGTAACAGGGCTGGGCTGTGGGGCAGAGCTGTGTAAATCCCAGGACTGGATAGACAGAAATACAAATCCTTTGATAGGTAAAACAGCTCTCATGTATGTATTTAAAGTGACACTGAAAAATATCCTTTTTTTTCAAATAATACATACATATCTGCTACTTAATTGTCCTAATCTATTTTTCATGAAATAATTTCTTAAGCCTCGTACACACGGTACGACTGTTGGCCAACCGAGCGTCTGATTTTTGTCAAAAGCGTGTGCCAGGATCTTGTCTTGCATACTAACGGTACACAATTGTCGTGCCACAAACACGAACGTAGTGACGTACTACAAGGAATTTCAGCTCTTGAGCGCCACCCTTTGGGCCCCTTCTGCTAATTTCATGTGAGCATTGATTCCGAGCATGAGTGTTTGTACTTTTGACTTATGTGTAATGGATTTGTGTACTGACCATACCAAAATCTGACGTCAAACCGTTGTCCGCCGAAAACTTACTAGCCTGTCATCCAACATTTGTTGGTTACAAGTTGGACAACAATTGTCAAAAGGAGTGTACCAACGGTAAGATTTTAGGAAAACAGTCTGTCAATAGACGATCCCCTGCCAACAATCGTACCGTGCGTACGAGGCTTTACTGTGTTTTTCTGCCTCATTGTAACATCCTCTGTGGGCTCCCAAACCTCCCCCCCCCCCCCCAAACGTTCACGAGCAGTGCGGTCATGTATACTGCTTTATGCAAACTACAAATCCCATAGTTCATAGTTTATAGTCCATCTTGGGAGTGAGCATGAGAAAGTGGGTATGCTCCTAATTACAGTTGGAGCATGGAGAACGAACGTAGCCACCCTCTATCAGGAAGTTGGAGCACAGAAGTGTAGCACCCTGGAGGTAGAGGGGAAGCTGTCGCCAGTAAGGGACTATCCGCTTAATTACCAGGGACCACAGTGAGTAACTGAAGCAAGTACCGGAGCAGTATTCTCACCAACCGGAGACGACGAAGAATTGGGAAACTTCAGTGGGTATCAAGCAAGGGACCCAGCCAGCAGAGGTGACCCTTGCAGAGCAGCCTTGTGTGTCAAGCTAGGGACTGAGCAGGCCAGAGGGGGTGAAGCTTGAGAGGTATCTACAGTACCAAGCTAGTGACCCAGCAGAGAAGCGGGGGTGACGCTTGAGGAAGAGGACCATGAAGAGGAGGTCAAGGGATTCAGTGGCAGTGAATCATCTAGTCTAGTGAGAGAGACTGGGAGCTCAGTGGGCTGAAGAACTACAAGGAGGACTGTTGCCATAAGAGACAGTATTCCTGCATGTGCAGGTGTGGCGGCTTGCTGGATGCCTTTCCCTGCATGGCTGACCTCCTATTGAAGTTTCGGAGTCTGTCAATTAATCTTGCAACTACCTAAGGGTGTCCTGGCCCCAACCCTCTCTCCCCCCAAAAAAGTTTGTTAAGAGAAATAAACTTTCTTTTGCATTGAAGAAGTGTCTGGCGCCCAATAACTTTAACTACTCTGCACCCACCATGCCTCACAACCCACCACTTACAGAAGGATGTCAGCTATCTCTGGATCTGGAGCTTCTCATTAGACCGAAGGAGGCCTGGGACCTTGCTACAGCAGTAAAAAAAAAAAAAAAAGAAGGAATTTGCAGATTTGGAGGAGGCTAAGAGCAATAGAAGGTCCAAAAAGATGCAAAAGAGTACTTTAATGGTTTTGCTTTGGGGACCCATCAGTCAAAGTAGGGACCTGAAAGGGTAAATGCTTGTTTGTCCCCTTTACTGAGCTGGCTCTACTCAATTTATTTGTATTTTATGCGGCTTTTAAAAGCGATCAGCTTCATGCCAACCTTGGAGCAAGCCTGTGCCACACAGGGCCGGTGCTAGGCTTTTTGCATTCTAGGCAAGACCAGCTACATGCGCCCCCCCTCCCCCCAAAAAATATATAAAAAAAAAAATTAAACACAGGACACTGAACTATGGGTGAGCGGTAGAAATGCACCTGCATCCTTGGTGTCACTGAAAGAAAAAAAGTCCCTGCCCATTGATGGTGTCTGGAAGAAAACAATTGTCCCTGCGTCCATCATATGTGACGTACCCCAGTACATTTAAGGGAGTGGGGTGGTAGGAAGTTGTCAGTGGGGTACAGGGGGATGAAAATGACAGGGGGTGGGGTGGTAGGAAGCTGACAGTGAGGTACAGGGGGGATGATGATGACGAGGGATGCATATGGCATGGTGGTGCAGGGGGGATGATGATGACAGGGGGATGCATATGACAGGGGGGGTACAGGGGAGATGATGACAGGGGAATGCATATGACATGGTGGTGCAGGGGGGATGATGATGACAGGGGGATGCATATGACAGGGGGGGTACAGGGGAGATGATTACAGGGGGATGCATATGACAGGGGTGTTCAGGAGGGATGATGATGACAGGGGGATGCATATGACATGGTGGTACAGGGGGGATGATGATGACAAGGGGATGCATATGATAGGGGGAGTACAGGGGAGATGATGACAGGGTGATGCATATGACAGGGGGGTTCAGGAGGGATGATGATGACAGGGGTATGCATATGGCAGGGGGGGTACAGGGGGGATGATGATGACAGGGGGATGCATATGGCAGGGGTGGTACAGGGGGGATGATGATGATGACAGGGGGATGCATATGGCAGGGGGTTACAGGAGGGATGATGATGACAGGGGATGAATATGACAGGGGGGGTACAGGGGGGATGAAGATGACAGGGGTATGCATATGGCAGGGGGGGTACAGGGGGGATGATGATGACAGGGGGATGCATATCGCAGGGGGGTACAGGAGGGATGATGATGACAGGAGATGAATATGACAGGGGGGTACAGGAGGGATGATGATGACAGGGGGATGCATATGGCAGGGGAGGTACAGGGGGGATGATGATGATGACAGGGGGATGCATATGGCAGAGGGGGTACAGGAGGGATGATGATGACAGGGGATGAATATGACAGAGGGGGTACAGGGGGGATGAAGATGACAGGGGTATGCATATGGCAGGGGGGTACAGGGGGGATGATGATGACAGGGGGATGCATATGGCAGGGGGGTACAGGAGGGATGATGATGACAGGGGATGAATATGACAGGGGGGTACAGGTGGATGATGTTAAAAGGTATGATGACAGGGCTCGGAGGTAGGGTGGTGGGATGCCAGGAACAGGGGGATGATAAGGAGCATGATGATGACAGTGGACAGTAGATGGCATCATATCATCAGGGCTGTGTGTGTGAGGTCACGGGCGGCTGGTAGCAGGGATGTTTGGGGCGTCCTCGGTCAGGGAATGGCATCACAGGATGTGTCAGTATCGGGCAGCAGGCCCATAATGCTGTATGTACCTTGAGACTCCAGCAGACTGGCTCCCTGATGATCGCGACACCTGCTTTGGCAGGTCCTCCACTACGGCCGTCCATCCTGGAGAGATCAGGGAGCTTCTCAGCCACGGCGGCCATTATCCACGCTCTGCACATGTTAGGAGTAGGGATGAGCCGAACACCCCCCTGTTCGATTCGCACCAGAACATGCGAACAGGAAAAAAGTTCGCTCGAACACGTGAACACCGTTAAAGCCTATGGGACACGAACATGAATAATCAAAAGTGCTAATTTTAAAGGCTTATATGCAAGTTATTGTCATAAAAAGTGTTTGGGGACCTGGGTCCTGCCCCAGGGGACATGGATCAATGCAAAAAAAAGTTTTAAAAACGGACGTTTTTTCAGGAGCAGTGATTTTAATAATGCTTAAAGTCAAACAATAAAAGTGTAATATCCCTTTAAATTTCGTACCTGGGGGGTGTCTATAGTATGCCTGTAAAGGGGCGCATGTTTCCCGGGTTTAGAACATTCTGACAGCAAAATGACATTTCAAAGGAAAAATTCCATTCAAAACTACCCGCGGCTATTGCATTGCCGACAATACACATAGAAGTTCATTGATAAAAACGGCATGGGAATTCAACACAGGGATACCCTGAACCAAAATTTTAAAAAAAAAATGACGTGGGAGTCCCCCTAAATTCCATACCAGGCCCTTCAGGTCTGGTATGGATATTAAGGGGAACCCCGGCCAACATTTAAAAAAAAAAATGACGTGGGGTTCCCCCTAAATTCCATACCAGACCCTTCAGGTCTTTTAAAGGGTGTTCTGCGGCATTCGAATTTGCCGCGAACACCCCAAATTGTTCGCTGTTTGGTGAACTTCCGAACAGCCAATGTTCGAGTCGAACATGAGTTCGACTCGAACTCGAAGCTCATCCCTAGTTAGGAGATCCGCAGAGCGTGGGAGAAGAGAAGGAGCCAGGGGAGGGGAGCACATGAATCCAATCACTGACCTAACAACTGTTGGATCGAGGTTGTAACAAGCTCCCAGCGCCTCCTCCTCTTCCTCCCCAGGATTGAATGGCGGCGCCGCCCTGAAAGGACTACTACTGTCACACATATGGATATGGATCCAGCGAGTGTGGCTGCACCATAGGCCACAATGTGCCCTAGGCGTCTGCCTAGTTCGCCTAGTGGTAGCGCCATCCCTGGTGCCACATGTGTCCCACAATGTCATGTTTTATAAAAGGGGATATAAACAAGAGTTTAAAGAAGCTTGGTATGGCAAGCCATAAGAGATTACTTTGATGCAGTTGGTCAGCTTAAACATGTATTGCAATGTATGTGAACAAAAAATCCCTGTTTTAGTGCAAAGTTTACTAGAAAGGGTGTATAGCAATGTGCTGAGGGTGTATCCAGAATTTTTAATGTTAATGTGGTCACACCCCTTTAGCACCTGATCGGTTATATATATGTCTAAGCTATTGGGATTTAAACACAGGTATATCTTATTTCTATTGCATTGTGAAGATCTGTGACCAGACCTGAACCTTGTAGCTCTTCTACAAAAAAAAATCCTGTTTTAGAGCAAAGTTTACTAGAAAGGGTTGTATAGCAGTGTGCAGAGAGTTCATACACAATTTCTAGTGTTAAAATGTGATTGCACTCCTTTAGCACATGATGGGTTATATTTATGTATAGGCTATTTGGATTTGAGCACAGGTATATATTATTTGTAAGCTATAACCTAGTTGTCTCCAAGAAATTTGCCACACACATAGTAATTCAACATTGCTATAATATCCACAGTTCTCACCTTTTCCTGAAAATTAATTTCTGCAATGTGCCAGCAGAGGGAGCTCTGAGGGTTTTTGGTGATGTTTAGTAGAAGTTTCATAGCAGTGATTTACTAAAATAATTCATCAATAAGAAATAACTATAATGCAGCAACATCACTTTGCATTATTTTTATAAATAACAAAGCCCAATAACATAAGTAGCGTCAATGTACTCTAACATAAATAGATAACAAAAAAGTTATTACATTTTATCAATGCTAAATTTTTTTTGCTCAAAAAAAGGTAAATTGACATAAAAGCTTAACAACAAATATGCTGAGTACAGAAGGGTCAGAAGGCTTTCTTTAGCCCAAATGCTGTTGAATGAGAGCGGAGGAACCTGCATGACCTATATAAAATTTAAAAACATGACACAGAATTGTAGGGCACTATGGGAGCATGCTATTACTTTGCCCAGTACAAGCAGGCAAGGCACAGGTTTTCCTTAGATGTATACAATATCCTGCTTTTTAATTAGATACATTTGATATATATACACACTAAGGGAAATATGTATGCTGTCACAGCAGACTTTGAAAATGCTGGCTTCTTGTCAAACTGATTTAAGTACTTCAGTGAGTCAATGTTGTGAAACACGCATGGGCGTCCGCAAATAGGGGCAAGGTGGGGCAATTGCCCCCCCCCCCCGATTGTCCCTTAATTCTGCTTTTTGTCCCGTGTCCCAGGCACCTTCATTCCAGGACAATACAGTGTCCCGGAATGAAAAAAACAAACAAACCGCCAGTCCGCCACCCTGATAATAATTTGCCGAAGCAGCCAAACTGGTTGCTAGGCTAGGGGCGCCCCACGTCTATCAACCAGTGACGTCGGCTGATCCGTGGGCAGTGGGCACCCTACAGTTGAGCAGCATGCCTCGGAGTCCACCCACCTCCTCTCTCCTTCTCCCCCTCCACAGAGAGAGAGAGAGCAGCCACACCAGAGCAGCAAGTGTCTTCATTCTCAGTCCTTACTGGTAGTGGCACTGCTGGTAAGCCAGGATCCAGCCTAAGCCCAGTCAGTGCCAGTCCCGGGGCCGCCGCCACCACCAACTACTCCCGCAGCCACTGCAGCACATTGCCAGTAGCCCGACTTCTCCAGTTCTCCTCCTGAGCCTCCTCCCGCCCCGTGTAATTTTGATGGCCATCAACGGGGCTGAATTCCATAGAAAGGTTATATCACCTGCTTGCATCCACTGCTCTAGGTGTCAGGGTGGGGAGTGAGTTCTGCCTGGCTCATGCGATTTTTCATTTGAGAGTTGTTGGGCGACTGGTTCACCCACAGTATATGGCCAGCTTAAAGTGGTTGTAAACTTCAAACATGAAACATGAACAAAGCATATTCCTCGATATTGTGTATTTGTCTCAATTGAAAGCACTAAGTGTAATTTCTGTCTGCTGCTTTATTCCTCTGCTATCAGCATGAATTACTTCTGACAATTTTTTCTGATGCTATGAGAAAAACTGTGACAGGGGAGGGCCCTTCAACAGATTGACAGCCTCCGCTCTGTTCCTGTGACCTATGTGAAGGGGGGGGGGGGGGGTGTCCCTTCCCTCCAATCAGCTCTCAGATCTCTCCTCACTGAGCTCCGCCCATTTTTTTCTGACAGCTCAGACAAGCTTTATAATTCAGCACTTTGAATGGAAGTAGATAAGAGAAGACTGAAGATAAACAGGAACAAGTTATGTAGGAGAATTTATTTAATCTCTATGTATCACCTGAGGATAGTCCCTTCAATGGCTATATGTAAAGGGTTTACAACCGCTTTAAAGAGAAACTTTACTCTTCTCATTTATTTTTTTTAAAGACCCACTTACCTGGCGCTGGGGCATCCTCAATTCAGATACTTACCCATCCTGCAGATCCAGCATTGTCCTGCTGTGACCTGCTTCTCTACTGCCACCGCTCAGCTCCTGCACCGCCATCTTCTTCCATGACGTCATGGGTTTTAAGCAGCTGCCTCCTGCCTCCGTGCCAACCAGATAATAAAGGATCCTACGAGCCACTAATAACCAGATGCTAAAATAAATAAATAAATGACAGGGAAGCTGCTAGCGTTAAACACGTTGCATAAATCGTGCAAGGATAAATAGATAAAATATATACGCTGCGCTACCTGTAATTAGTGTGATGCACACCCTATCGTGCCGTCCTGTCCTGTTCATTACCTAAGGATAGCACCTGAGTGATGACACCATAGCATGATTGAACCATCTTTTGAATTGCATGATTTATATGGTTTCTCTACACCATGATCATCAATGATGCATTTGGATACCACTTGCATGAGCACTATGATCTGTGAACAATTTCTCTCAGTTTGAGACTTATGGACTTTTTCTGGCAGGATCACCATTGACATGTTGTTGATCACATATGCACATGAGCACTTTTTTCATGATTAATTCACATATTAATCTATATATTTTGTACACTACCTCGCATAGGAGCACTTTGGATTAAATTGTGTATTGTAGAAGCAATTTCAACACCACTTCGCATAGGAGCACTTTGGATTAAGTTGTGTATTTAATATATTTTTTATAATACTTTTTATCCATTTAAATGAATTGCACTAATCACCTTTTAAGTTATTCAGTACATATTCATTGATTATTTAAGGATTTTTTTATAAAATAGTCATGCATGCATTTTGATCTCTATACTGATAGGGTGTGCATCACACTAATTACAGGTAGCTCAGCGTATATATTTTATCCTGCTGACGTGCCGCCAGGCCCACTCCTTTCATGAATGGGAGCCAATGCCTTCTGGGATATGTGATGTGCATGTCCCAGGAGATTTGGGGAACGCAGCACATCATTCAGGACTAGGCCAGAATGGAGGAGAGGTGTGAAAAAAAAAAGCAAATAACAACCAAAAAAATTAAAATGAGGGGGGTTCGTTCATTGCGGTTGGGTTGGAGAGGAAGAAAGTAATTTTAGTGTTAAGTTCAAAGAAATGCTTCTGTCTAAATTGGCCCTAGTATTTATGTGTATGAATGTGAGTTAGGGACCTTAGATTGTAAGCTCCTTGAGGGCAGGGACTGATGTGAATGCACAATATATATGTCAAGTGCTAAATACATTGTTGGTGCTATATAAATAGCTGTATTAAATAAATAAGATCTACTTTCAAATACAATGCCAATGGCAACCGCCCAGAATCCATTTTGTATTGGTGCGAGTTCAGCAAAGGGAATCCCTGGTTTCTACAGCTTACTGTACTTTGCTCCTTACTCCATTTGTTTGCATAGGGTTGTCAACATAGCATTATATTTTATATGTCAGGGATGCATTAAGTCCCAGAAATTAATTAACAGGTTAGTTCAGCAAATCTCCCCAGCAGAACTCTCAAAGTCAGTGAACACTTTCATACCGAAAATCCACCAAGGTACCTGTCTTCACCTGGTTCAGCTACAACCTGTGTCGTGATCGCTGATCAAACACCTGATGTTCCTTAGAAAGAGAAATAATTAACATTTTGAGATGGATTTTGTCAGCAAATCAAAGGGCTTCACGCACTATTTGCAAGGCCTTGGCACCTTTGCATTACAATATCTGTACACCTATTTTTATTGTTATGACAACACTGCAGGCCAAATGCTCTCATCCCTGAAAACTTGATGAAAATATGTGATGATATTTTGAAACCAGAGACCAAACCACTTACATTTGCAAGGACTCTACCTTTGATGCCAAAATTAAATGAGTGGAATGCATCTCTATTAAGAAACATTTGGAGTATCACTTAACCCCCTGTCAAAGTTACCTGATCCATAATACAAGCAGATGATGTTGTCTTTGAAATGTTCAGCAGAAGGCCAGAGAAGCTGACATCACGAGAAATGTCTACTCGTCATACCACTGTGCGTGTTAAATACTGTATGGGGAGAAGGCCATAGAGAGAAATGTATACATCCTATACATGGAGGCTGGTGTTCGCTCAGGTCTAACCTCTGTCAAGTCGTAATGGACAAATGGTATAAAGAGTTCATTTTTCATGTGTACGCATGTTTCACAAAAAGCCTTAAAAATCTGTCCTAGAACACTTGTATAAAGAAGAACCACACATCTACACTTCCAATAAATGTTCAGTGCAGGTAAAGGTCTACTATAAGGAAAAATTTATTCTGATAACTATAGGGGTTAAAACCTGTATTGATAGTATCCAATATGTTCCCTTTTTTTAATTTCAGCTACCTCTTCAGTAAAACCTTGGAGTGAGAGCAACTTGGTTTGAGAGTGTTTTGCAACACAAGCACATTTTTTAAATAAATTTTGACTTGATTAACGAGCGATGTCTTTGATATACAAGTAGCGTCATGTCACAACTAAGTATAAAAAGAGAAGAGATGCGCGAAGTGTAGCAATATCATATCTCCCAACTGTCCCTGATTTCGAGGGACTGTCCCTGATTTGGAGCAATGTCCCTCATTCCTCCTCAGTTGTCCTTCATTTTGGTCTGATCCATATAGATGTATATAAAATGCACTTTTTATCTATCAAAAAGTGTTTCCCAGTGCTAAACCTTTCATCTGATTTCTAAATTGCTGCATTTGTAAATTCCAAAAGCCAATATAAAGGAATAGTAGTGGTAAAAAAAGCCCTTGTGTGTTTAACCAATCTTGTTTTTTTGTACAATTCTCCTTTAAGGGGGCGTGCCCTATGCCTGCATACTTTTGCTGATAGGTGTCCCTCGTTCCCATCTCAAAAAGTTGGGAGGTATGGCAATATGGTTACATTTAATGAAGGTACAACATTTAGCAACTCACATGGTTGATGATTAAAACAGGCAAAGCTAAGTATGCAGCATCGGGGGTAAAGCTGTCCACATAGACCGTCCTCCGCACCACCATCGACATCGTCCCTTCCACAGCCTTACTTTCAGATCGCTCTACTGCAGGGTAGTCTTCCTGGTCACGATTTCAGACTGATATCGGTGAGAGCCAGCGGTGCGGAGGACGGTCTATGTGGAAAGCTTTACCCCGGATGCCTGCATACTTAGAAGTGCTTGTTTTAATCATCAACCATGTGAGTTGTTGTACCTTCATTAAATGTAACGATATTTCTACACTTAGGCCGGTTTCACACTGGGACGGTGGGTGCGTCGGCTATTTTTAGAGGCGCTTTACCGTCGTTTTAGCGGCGCTATTCGGCCGATAGTGAGCGGGGCAGTTTTACCCCCTGCTAGCGGCCAAAAAAGGGTTAAAAATGCTCGCAAAGCGCCACTTTGCCGGCGGTATAGCCTCTCTTCCCCATTGATTCCAATGGGCAGGAACGGTGAAGGAACGGTGAAGGAGCGGTGAATACACCGCTCCTTCACCGCTCCAAAGATGCTGCTTGCAGGAGTTTTTTTTTCCATCCTGCAAGCGCACCGCTTCAGTGTGAAAGCCCTTGAGCCTGCAAAACGACCCAGTGTGAAAGGGGTCCAAGAGGCGCCTCTCTCCTCTTTCATATTCTGTAGCTCCTGTTGGATTTTGCTTCAAATCCCCTTGTGGATGGACATTTTATGGTTATACAACCTATCACATTGCTTTAATCTTTTTATATGGACTATAAACTGAAGGACTTATGAATAAATGGTTGTGGAACAAATCAGCTGAGTTTCCATTATTTCTTTTGGGGAAATTTTCTTTGATATACAAGTGCTTTGAATTTCAAGTTTCTGGAAAAAATTATTCTCGCAATCCAAGGTTTTACTGTATTTAATTTTTCTCCACATTTACATGCAGTCCAAACTGTCCCACAAAAGTGTCAGTTAGAGGGCTGAGACAAACCATAAAACGCTGGCGGGGGTGCTTACAATGTTCAGCTTTTACTTATGGTTTAAACCTATTTACCAAAAAAAAGATGTTGCTGTAACTGAAGTGGAACTATACCCACCTCCAATCCAGCAATGCAGTCCCTCACTGGCCACTGACAACTTCTCCCTAGGCTTCCCCTGGATTGCGATCTTCAGCTTTTGATTGGCTGGGCCACTTGCGCACTCATATTGACAGAAGCTCAAATTGTACACTGAGTTGCGTATGCACAGGTAAGTGTACAGTGCTGACAGACAGGTAAGAAACTTTAATGCAGAAGAGACATAGAATGCTACTGCTAAATTCAAAAGCCTGTCTCTTACAATTTTTTATTTTTAGATTAAAGTTCCATTTTAAAAAGTCTTAGCTGAAGTCAAGCTTTAAAGTGATGTTAAAGGGTCATTTTTTATAATTAAACTAAAAAAGATGTTATACCTGCTCTGTGCACCAGTTTTGTACACAGCAGTTTCTTCTGGAGTCCCCCACTGATGGTCTTCCTTCCTGCGGGTGTCCCCTCAGCAAGTCATGTGCTAAGAGGGGCCCGTGAGGACACCCTCCGTTGAGCTGGATTGTGTGCTTCCATAGACACGCACAGTGCTGGTAAGCATTGCTTCCTGCTCCCCTCTCACAGGAGGTTGACTGACAGCCTATGGCTCCTGCGGCTGCCTGTGTCTCCTGTGAGTCCAGAAAGAGGGGAGAGTGGTGCTGCAGCCAGGGCCAGCGCTAGATCGGTAAGAGCTGACGAGTAAGTGTCAGGAGTGGGGGAGGGGAAATGCAGAGAGTGCATTAAAGTAAAAAAAAAACCTTTAGAACCACTTTAATTTATTTTTAATTAAAATGACCTAAAATTAAATTTCAAATCCTTAATAACTATTCCTGTATTAAAAAAAAAAAACATACTTACTAGTTCATAGAGTCCAGTGTTGTCTTCTTTGCAGCCAGATTTCCCCTTTATTGATCTTTTAGAGAACCTGCTTGTGGGTCTCTGTAGGTCCCATAGATTGGCAACACTATTATGCAGCCATTGAGCCCTGTATACTCCCAGTTTAAGATATTCTTTTGGGAAAGTTTGATATAGTCCACATCATGAATCTCAGTCCTGGGGAAGAAGGGTGTTTATCCCCCGAAACACATTAAATATAATTTTTTTTATCGATTGTGACCCCATGGTGAAGAATAAAGGTTAAATGGACTTTTGAACTGATCATTTTTTTAAATAAAATTAAACTGATAATTTGGCGCTTTGTGTCTTCTATTCACATACAATCCGCAAGTTGGCTGTGTCTCACTAACTATCAGCCTGTATCTGAAGAAAACTGAACATTAAATGTCAACACCTCCATATTTTTTTCTTTTTAAGGTCCCATAGTTTGGTAGAGACTCGCAGCTTGTCTGCGCATGCCTAACATCTTGTGCTGAAACACTGCACCACTGCCTCTTGGGATGTGACGTAGCCATCCCAGGAGGTAATAGAGGTAAAGTCTAAAAAAAGTATTAACTGTTAGGCTCCATGCACACTGGACGTTAAAATAACGTTATAAAAATGCCAGTAGCTTTGCAGTGAATCTTTCAATGTTTTTTAACGTTTTTTCAATAGGGTTTATTAGCGTCCTTTAGTGTTTTTCCGCGTTATCGGTTTTTAGCGTTTATTTATTTATTTTAAAAACCGCTGGTGAGTCACTTTTTTGAGCGTTTATTGGCATTTAGCAGTGTTTATGAGCATTTGGTGTTTTTTGTGGTCAGAAAAACGACTCCTGAACCTAATTTTATGGCGTTCCGAAAACAGCCCATAAACTCCACTGCTGATAAACGTCCAAAAACGTCCATGTGTGCATAAACACATAGGATAACATAGAGGGGAGTTTATGGGCTGTTAAAAAAAAAATGCCCAAACTCCCAAAAACTGCCATTTATGAGCTTCAGTGTACTTCAGTGTACATGGAGCCTAAAAATGGAACTTTATTTTTAACCCCCTCTTATCTGTTGTGTAGCATCGCCCAGTGGTTCCAGCATTGTCCTGCTGTCATCTGCTTCTCAGGTGTCACAGCCTGAGTTCTCAATTGCCATCTTGGTTCTTGCAATTATTCTGTCAAAATATGTACCCATCAATGCAGATAATGTGGATTCGGGGACACACACCCACAAGAATACCAAATTGGATGCAGCGGTGGAATATGTGTGCATGCAAAACATGGCCCTCAGACCAGTGTACACCTAAAGTGGAACTTCATTTTAAAGTTAAAATTGCTTGACCCCCCCCATTATTATTGGAAGTGTTTTTTATCGTGGAGTGGGAACCTTTTTTCTGACAGATACCGGCCCCTCCTTTCCATCGGAAACCTCCTGGAACACATCACATGACCTGTCTAAAGGGGAGTGCATCTCATGCATGCTCAATGGGCAGCCAGCAGTGAAACAGCACAGTCAAGATGGTGGCACTGGGTATCCGAAGACCAGTGAAGAACTAACCTAGGTGAAGACAGCCCTGGACTCATGGGCTAGTATTATTAGAGGTCAGCAGCTGCAGTATGTGTAGCTGCTGACCTTTAATTTTTTTTCGTTTTTAGAAATGACTGAAGATCCTCTCTAATTATGCCCATGTGAATGAGGACCTAAACATGAGCAGATTATAGATTTTTTTAAGATCTACTGGCAGGTTCCTTGGCGTTATCCAGCTGTTTTTTTATTTTTTATTATTTCATTTATCTAGTAGGTAGTATATTGTATCCAGTAGGATGTATGGTACTTATTGGGTAACTATGTAATAATGATTTCCAGGTAAAGGGACCCTCATCCTATGCTTATTATTTAAAAGGGTAGGCCTCCTTAGTTTTCTTCAGGACAGTGATAAAAAAAATAAAGAATAACTAAAAATAAAAAAATAAAAGAAAACAAACAGAAAAAAAGTAAGAGTGACTGAAATATCATTATAAGGAGTGAAGTGGGGAAGTGAAAATGGATGGATTAAAGGGGAAAATAGAAGATGGGCAACAGAGTGAAAAAAATCCACTCAACTGGTAATTTGCCTGGAACTTTCCCAAGATCCCATATATCAGACTATAACATTGGCTTTAAATACACTTTAAGGAAACCTCTAGAAAATATTGTGGGGTGACATTTGCACACTAGACCCTGTTCAATAATAAAAATTGTTTTTCAACAGAGGAGAAATATGATTTAACCACATACTGTACACCAAATGTCCACTCCACCATATATAAAAGTCATATGCACACACAACGTACAAGTGTTCTCACCTCTGTGCTGGCCATTTTTGGTTCATCATAGCCTAGATCCAATTTTTAGGCAATTTAGCAAAAGAAATGTCATTTAGCAAAACAATATTGCTTTATCAGCGACTATTTTATAGTGCCATTAGCTTGAAATTGCTATTACTTTAATGTATTTTTTATTATGACATTAAAGGTTGAAGAGATTTTTATGGCATTGTGTGTGATTTGATTTTTGAGCCATTCTGCACCTACAGTGGACAATAATGTAGATGAATGTTTATCCATCATTTACCGTTGTTTTAAAGAAAATATAGCAATAGACAGGAGGACAAAAGATCCATATACAGAAATTATTTTTTAATCAGCTGTCCATCAATACTAAATCCAATATTTCAAAATACCCTCTGATGCTGAATACTAAATGGAGAATAAAATGTTTACTTCTTATCATAGTAATGTTATCATTATAGTTATTTATTAATTTGAACAGTAACCCAAAGCTAATTATTTCTCACGCCCTCAGTGCTGTATTAGTTAATGAAAAAGTTATAATATTCAATAAATATATGTGAATGGAATGCAATTTCCTCTGATTCATGTTTCATGTTTAGATACATTTTTTTCATTTGATTTTAAAGTGGAGCTCCAGGCTCCTTCAGGAAAAAAAAATAAAAGTCAGCAGCTACAAATACTGTACAGCTGACTTACTGACACTTACCTGTCCATGAATCACCTGAGCCAATTTTTCAATCAGCTCTTGAGTACTGCTGCCGCCATCTCCAGTAAGGGAAACCGGCAGTGAAGCCTTGCGGCTTTACAGCTGGTTCCCTACTGCGCATGCGTGAAGCATGCTGCGCTTTGTGAATGGCCTGGCAGTGGAGGAAGGGGGGGCAAACTTCCAGATGAAGTCAGCCGGAAGTGGGAGCGGGTACCTGTTAAGAGCAGGGGGGGAAGGTTAGGGTGGGGTGGAGGGCTGGTGGGCTGGAGCGACAGGGAGGGGAGATATCTGTGGTCAGGTTTCTCTGCTGACCCCCTGACCGATGGAGCACCATCCACCACTGCTTACCAGGCAGAAAATTTGGGGAACCCCCAACAGTAATCTATCTATCTATCTATCTATCTATCTATCTATCTATCTATCTATCTATCTATCTATCTATCTATCTATTATTATATCTACAGCTCACTGTAAATTAGTGCAATGGTCAATGGAAAAATGCTCCCCAAGTTGGGGGTAAGTGGGAAGAATTCCTCCACCCCTACTGGTGTCAGTGGGAACTTATATAAGAGTTTTAAAATGCTCCTTGTACCTAGAACCCTTAGAAACCTCTGGAGGAACCCCAGGGCTCCATGAAATCTGGGTTGAAAAAGGCTGGTCTAGATAGATAGAGGTAATTGTTTTAAAATGAGAATCGTCTATCTATCTATCTATTTATCTATCTATCTATCTATCTATCTATCTATCTATCTATCTATCTATCTATCTATCTATCTATCTATCTATCTATCTATCTATCTATCTATCTATCTATCTATTGTCTCTTTATTACATTTAAACCTACACAACCTCACTGACAGTAGCTTTGAGTTTTCAGATTAGGACAGATTATGTCCTACATTTTTTGTGGAAATAGCAATTAGAAAAAAAGGACAGCAAGGTTAATAATGTCTAAAAGTTCCTGTAATCCACCACTACTGCCACGTGACTTCCAGCACTGACTAATGTTGAATCAAGATTTAGCTCTCAACCAGGTGCAAGACAGGAAATTTACATAGTTGTTTTTACAGCGACTTGCAACATAAACTTTGATATCATGTTGCAGCTTTGGGCCTTAAAAGATTTCGTAGTGGGTCCTAATACAATCAAATAAACAATAAGTGACATTAGTGTTAAATGCAGAAAGCTGTTCGTAAACATGTCCCCTTTAAATTAAGTGTCAATGGAGGACAAAGACAGCGCTTTGTTCTTGTTGTTTGGATTCCCTCTTAGTTTAATGAGTAAACATGTTGAGCAGTAGTTACATTTTAAATCCATGATGGTCCCATAGATTGCACTGAAATTAGCTGTGAAGAACTGCAAAAAATAAGCAAGTGTCTTCCTTTCATGTTAGAAAGCCAAAGAACATTTTGCCATCTGTGTAATTTAGCAAAACAGATTTAATTTGTTTATCAACACATTAGCATAAGCTAAGGAATTTTTTTGAGTTTCGTGGATTCTTCTCACTTAGGATGATGAATAAGTCCCCCCCCCCTTGATAAGCGGTGACACATCATTGCGGCAACCCCCTTTCACAATGAGGCCCACAATTAATCTTGCTGTCAGCACTGGTAAACAGAGTAAGCAAAGCTGATCTTTTATTTCATAATGTTGCTTTCTGTAGGCTGAAATTCCTCCATGGGATGAGGTTTTTACGTAAGTTGTACACCTCACACAATAAGCCACTTTTAATCTCTGTAAAGGTTGAGTCAGTGAGATGTTAAATAAATAGAGGTTTTTTGATGTGGTTTCATATGTAGGAGGTGGGGAGGGACTGGTACCGGTAGATGGTTTGAAAATAATGTATTCAATAGGTGGGTCTGTTTCAGGTTTAGCAGTTTTGGTTTGACAAAGTATAGCCAAGAATCCTCTAAATTATTAGAGCTCTTTTGGTATAATAATAATGGTTTAATTACCAAGTCTTGTGATCTTAAAGCAGACAACCCCCCCCCCCCCCAATTAATACACCACCAGCTCTAACGAAAACTCTATAGTTAAAGTTAGATTGCTTTCAAACTGATGGGTTTTACTTCCACTTTTGTGTTAAAAAAAGGGGAAGAAAACACGTGACCATGAAATCCTATGGAACTCTTTACACTGATCTGTTGCGGGTTCGCTGTGTTTAGTAAAATCCTGCTTGCTGCATTTTTGGTGAAGGTTTAGTGTGCTAAAAAAACGTAGTTCTTTTTTACTGTGTTTTTGCTACGGATCTGTGTTAAAGTTGCCCTACTGATAGTAGCAGGCTTCCATTTTTACTTCTTTTGCACACTGCCACTGGATCGTTCTGCCATGCTCTGTTTACTACACCGCTATAAAGAAAAAAAAAAGCAACCTGGGTTGGCTTCTTCTTTCCTTCTTCACTGGCCCACCGATGATGTCTGCACCAGATCTCATACATGCGCATTAAGAGATCTGGCATAATTTGTGAGTAGGAGGCATAAAAAAAATAACTAAATGAATCAACAAAATCATGTGGCATTTTGTTGATTCATTTGTATCTGCCTTATTTCACAAGTGACAATACATGTCACCTGTGAAAATAGCTTTTTCCAAGATCTTGGGAGATTACAGGAATTTTTGTGAGATCTTGCAATGTGTAGACAAGATCTTCCCTGAAGGCACTGGTGAATATAGCTATCCACAGGGCACCCGTGAGGCCCTGGCAACTTCACCATTGCCTGTGAATACTCAAAAGTGGCAAATAATAAAAGTATAAGTATACAAATAATGCTTTGCACTTACATATGGCTTAAGCCTAGTACACAACACTAGTTTGTTGAACGAAAAAAAAAACCTGACAGATCTGGTCGGAACCTCTGTACTAACGATCCAACGTTAGTACAGCCATCTCCCCCGCTGTTCTTTTATGTTCTGACAGGGGGACACCCCCCCCCCCCGCCAAAACATTCAGGTCAGCCATTGCCTGAGAGCTCTAAATGGGAGCTGGTCGGCTGCTGTTTTTTCATCATGCTCTTCCGACAGAAGCCGGCCAAGTTTCTGTTGGACCGGCTGCCTTACACATGGGCCGAATATCGGCATTTCTTATTGACCCGGACAATGTCGCCCGACATTCGGCCCGTGTGTGCTAGGCTCTAAAGTGTATAAAGTTATACTCAGGGTTTTGTGTGTGGGGGGTAGAGTGTTATAGAATCATAACTCTTTGGTGGTACCATCCCCAAAATAGTACATACAAAAGTGCAAGAGGTGTGTGGGAATTTACATGTACCTCCTTGGGTGTAATACAAACAAGGACAGGCTGTTTATATATAAAAATCTAAAAAAATTTTGGAAATATTACAAATATTAAAAGTAGTTAAAAACATATCCATAAGTTAACCATCCAGAATAGTTAATTTCCTGTCTTTAGGATCCATTTATGAAGCCATCGCTTTTTGTGGGATGTCCCGCTTCATCAGGGCCCCAGATCTTATTATAGAGTACTGTAACAATATATATAAATACATTTAAGCTAACAGTCACTGAATAGTACATTCCATTACTATGACATATATTCTTTCATCTTTCATCAATTGAACAACAAGAAGTATAAATACATTCCCACCCTGAATGCAAAGAAGAATGGATAGAGTCATGCCCTACAGTCAAATTATACTGTTTATCAAGCAAAAAGTTATTTTTTAAAGATATCAATACTAAAAATGAAAATGAAAATATGTAAACAATTTATATACACGTATACATCTTTTTACATACTGTATTTTCATTTTTATTATCTAACCATTCTTCTTTGCATTCAGGGTGGGTATGACATGTATTTATACTTTTTGTTGTTCAATTGATGAAAGAATTTATGGCATAGTAATTGTTGTAGTTGTACTATTTAATGACTGTTAAAGGCTTAAATGTATTTAAGCCAAGGCCCTGATGAAGCAGGACTGCCCGCAAAACGCGCTGGCTCCATAAACGGATTCTAAAGCCAGGAAACAAACTATTCTGGATGGCTAACTTATGGATATGTTTTTAACTTCTTTTAATATTTGTAATATTTCCAATAAAATGTTAGATTTTTATATATAAACAGCCTGTCCTTGTTTGTAATACACCCAAGGAGGTACATGTAAAATCCCACACATCTCTTGCAATTTTGTAGGCTTTAAATTGGTTCTAAAGGTTTAAGATTTTCTGCCTTAATGCATTCTCTGCATTAAGGCAGACATCCCGAGTCTCCCGCGATTCACAGGAGTCTCTCGCATTTGGCTGTGGGCTCCCGAACATGCGAGAGCGCAGGGCGATCTCCTGGCTGGGCCTGTCACTCACAGCAGAAGACAGAGCAGCCTGAGCGGCCGAATGGAGTACAGGCTGCTCTGTCTTCTGTCTGTGGCCAGGGGAGGGGGGGGATGGAGCCAGGAGCGCTCCGCTGGTGGACACTGAGGTTGCGCTGGTGGACACTGATGAGGTGACACTGAAGGACACTGATGGGCTGAACTGGTGGGCACTGATGAGGTGGCACTGATGGACACTGATAGGCTGCACTGGTGGGCACTGATGAGGTGGCACTGATAGGCTAAACTGGTGGGCACTGATAGACTGCACTGGTGGGTACTGATGAGGTGGCACTAATAGGCTGAACTGGTGGGCACTGATAGGCTGCACTGGTGGGCCCTGATGAGGTGGCACTAATGGACACTGATAGGCTGCACTGATGGACACTGATAGACTGCACTGGTGGGCACTGATGAGGTGGCACTGATGGGCTGCACTGGTGGGCACTGATGAGGTGGCACTGATGGGCACTGATGGGCTGCACTGGTGGGCACTGATGAAGTGGCGCTAATGGACACTGATAGGCTGCACTGATGGATACTGATAGGCTGCACTGGTGGGCACTGATGAGGTGGCACTAATGGACACTGATAGGCTGCACTGATGGACACTGATAGGCTGCACTGGTGGGCACTGATGAGGTGGCACTGATGGGCACTGATGGGCTGCACTGGTGGGCACTGATGAGGTGGCACTGATGGGCTGCACTGGTGGGCACTGATGAAGTGGTGCTAATGGACACTGATAGGCTGCGCTGATGGACACTGATAGGCTGCACTGGTGGGCACTGATGGGCAGTGATGGGCTGCACTGGTGGGCACTGATCAATGTCCATGCCTCAATGGGTCAAGACTGTTTTAGCAAAAGAGGGCCATACTCAATATTAGGTGGGTGGTCATAATGTTATGGCTGATTGGTGTACGTTAGTATATTTAATGGGGTTTAATGAACACAAAATTGTCTTTGTTGGTGTTTTTCTATATCTACCTGGAGTTGATATTTCAAACCATTGGGTTCTTTAATTAATATTAATTTATATCATTAATATGTGATTATAGGTGATTTTTCTGTCTGTGTCTTTGATATCTGTTTTGACTGAAAAACTTTACTCTGTAGAAAACAGTATGTTATTGTCAATAGCTACATCTCTTAGGTCAGGGATCAGAGTTTATAGACTATTATTTAGCTATTAAGTCACCACAATGAAAGCCAATCTGTCTATCAACGTGATGAATTGGTTTCTGCTCCATGCTATTTAAAGAACTATTTCTTAACTTTAGGGTGATATTTATAGCAAACCTAAATGGCGATGAGTACAGAGCTGTGATTTGTAATGATGTGACAATTCACAAGTATCTCTCAGCTTTAATGTCATGTCATTTACAGCGTCACTCTCCTGGGACTACTCAAAGGATATAATGACTTGCACCTTGAAATTGCGTCCTTAAAAAAAAAAAAATACTGCAATCAAATGAATTCTACATATCTCTGCAATGTGCAATATAAAACATAAATTTTAATTGCACTTCATTCACTAAGTGCAGCATTACCTCATGCTATAGTTTTAACAATGGATTTTCTCTAAATCATCACCTTAAACATGATAAACTGCCCAACATATCACAGAACATGGCAGTACTTATTAGCACATAAGAACTTATTGATTGCCTGTCTTGATTCATCTTTTGGGATTGTCTGTATTGTGTCCACTACACATGCTACTAGATGGGCACACATATGTAAAATGCACATGTATAGGCTAGGTGATTACAAACCTTAATATGATATCAGCAAGGTCAACTCACCCCAAATTCCAGGTTGTCGCCTTGTTTTGCATCCTTCTCATTCTATTACATGTATGATGTAAACAAAATCCCCCTTGATTCCTCCCATTCACTTCCCTGATTAGTTGCTCGGTATCCTATATTTTGAAAGACAATCTCAATATCTCTAAAATCAAGTAAATATTAATTCTGCCATTTTGGTTCCTGTTTCTAAAATGTTGACAAAATGTATATATGGACACAGTCTTGAGGCTTTTCTTTAGGAGGAACTTAACTCCCCACCCTCAGCTCTTTCCTATATAGCCAGGATGTTCCCCAAAAACACACCACAAACCTGGCCAGTGTTGCCTAGGGATCCGCTTTTTTGCTGCAGCATACGCGGTCCCATGCCACCACCTGGATGGTGCAGAGGCCTTGTGATGATGTGAGTGTACTGCACTGTGTCATCATGGGGAAAGCTGCAAAAAGCCATTAATAGATAGCCTCCCCTGATAATGCAGCACATGCACTACTATAGTATACCCCTGGCCTCCTGGAATCCATGATGTGGATATCCCAGGAGACTATGGGCAACTGTCCACATAATTATGGCCAGAAATAAGAAAGCGTGGGTAAGGGGTCCCCCAAAAAAAGTGGGAAAGTGAGTCTAATGGGAGTGGTTTCATATTTATCAAATAACTGTGCACCTGCAGAACTCTAATGAGGAAGTGACAGGGTCTGCATCCCTTTAGCTGTGATTTTCTAATGGGAGTCTCTCATCAAAAATGACATTTTTGTTGCAGGGGATGCCTGAAATCTGACTTGTGTCTTAGGGCGGACTTCTGGGAATATCAGTGAGCCAATCACACAAGCAGGAATTTATGTTTCTGGGGGGCATTCTGTACACATTCTGTGTACAGAGCACCTCCAGGTAGCCATATTGCATTGCATTTTCTGAAAATGACAGCGGCTGCAGATTGAAAAGGAAAAGTTGTTTTTAATAACATTCAGTTACTTATTTCAGGTACCTATATAGCACTGTCAATTTATGCAGCACTTTACATATATTATACATTCACAAGGAGCTTACAAACTAAGATCCCCAACTCACATTTATTTATACATACACATAGCCAATTTAGACAGGAACCAATTAACCTACTAGCATGTCTTTGGAGTTTGGGAGGAAACCGGAGTACCCGGAGGAAACCCACACAGGCACAGAGAGAACATGCAAACTCCAGGCAGGTAGTGTTAAGGTTGGGATTCAAACCAGCAGCCCTTTTTGCTGCTAGGCAAAAGTGCTAACCACTACGCCACTGTGCTGCCTTCATGACTTGTGTTGCAATTGTATACGCTAAATGATTTTTTCTGTATTTGCTATTTTTTTCCCCACAAAAGTGGAGTTACCCATTAAGGGTAATAGTGTTGATAGCCTAACCATTTGGTATTGTGATCTCTGTTGCAAAAGAAAGAACAGAAATCAACATGGCTGATCCACCCATTCAGAAGACACTATGGGGGAGATTTATTAAGGCTGCATTCACACCTGAACATTTTCAGCTCATAAAACGCTCTAAAAAATGCCAGAAAAACACCCAACAAGCAAAATCCCATTGCTTGTTGGGTGTATTTATTTTTTTACAATACTACATTGGGAAATTATTACTTTAGATGCTTTGCAACTGTACCTCAAATGTGCTGTAAACGCCATAGGCAAGTTCACAAATTGTTTACAACTTGTTTGCGGCATGTTTCAAAAGAAGTGAATAGAGGTGGATGCAAGGCAAACTCTGCAGGCAGCATTATTTTTGCCTCGCTGCAATGTGAAGGAAATCAAATGCTGCCATGTGTCAATCTCCAACCTCTCTCTATTTAACAATTGTAAGTGGTGTTAATAAATGATCAAAAAGCTGTAGACATGCAATGCCACCACTTATTTGCAATAACTATGTGAATGAGGTCCTTACATAGGGAGCAGTTGCTCTTAACCATATCAGAAAGTAGTTAGCCTGTTATCTCTATGATAAGAGTCTATTCCGCAGTGAAGTTACTCAGTAGGTTGGACAATTAGTGAACAGCCACATTATATAGTTTTACAGAGTATTGGGCTATTGTGTTATTCTGCTGCTAATTACTTTGCTGTGACAGACTAGGGGCAAGCTGAGACTTGCCCATCATACCAGAGTACAGCTGAGCCAAAAGACTATTAGATCAGCAGGGATAAATTGTTACTCTACGCTTGTATCCAGATCCCAGAAGCTTTGTAGTTGATCATACTCTGATGTTCTATGTGTGTGTGTTGGACATCAAAATAATGATGCTTTTATGACTTTTGATCCTTTTATGGTGCATCCTGGAATGTGTGTGTCCATACTTAACTAAAACATTTTTTTTTTAAATAGACTTGCTAAAAAATGGAATGCTCATGCGCCATGCTAAGTGACAGACCCCCCCCACATCCTTTCCCCATAGATTATGCTATTGTAAGAAAATGCAAGCAAATTGGTATTTATCATGGTAATCTCTATTCTGAGCCCCAGCCCATGGAATCTTGTAAGCCTGCTGATTTGTGAATTTCTGTGCATGCACATGGAGGTACACGTATGCACAGTACAATATCCCCATGCTTGCAGTTCACTGAGGTTATTTACTAATTAGGGTTTTAAAAAAAATATTTTTTAATTTTGGCCATGCATACTTAATGTGGTTTTATTTCTAAATAGACTAAAAATATTACAGAAAATCAAATTTCTTTTTAGATATACCATAACTTGCATACTGCATATATGCTGTAGCCGGTGTGTACACATCCTTGCACATTGAGTGTGTATAATAAATGCTGTGATGATACCACTTGGATGTGAAAAGGAAAAAGGAAGCACTGGTAAATCAAATGGGGGGGGGGGGGGGGACTGCTGCACCTGGGACTCACTGAACACCAGGAGAAAAAATAGGTGAGTGTGATTAAAGTGCGCTGTCACAGTGTATCACACTAACATACTATCTATAATGATAATAAAAGGGTGTGAAAAAAATTAAATATAGAGCTATATGTGCCTATAAAAGGGACCAATGCAATATAACATAACACAAAATTGATTTCAGAGGTACAAATATGACCAACAACCAACCTTGCTGAAACATAAGTGGCAAATTAACAGTGATTCACACCCATGGCAATCAGGTATGAGATAACAACAAGAAATCTTAATAGGTAAACATTTGAGCGCACAGTCCCAAAAAATTGAAGTGACTAAAAAAAAAAGTATAAAATATAAAAAGTAAAAAATTTATGAAAAAAACTCAGTCCCAAGAAAAACTGTAAATGTGTGCTGATATTGTAGCGTTCAGTAGCCTTCTAAGTGCTGCATGCATTACCACCGTGCACACATAATAAAATGGGCGCTTACTAGACCTGAAAGGTCAATGAGCATACACGCTGATCACAGCTTTGGTTAATGATGGTCTGGGTTACTTCCTCTCTAGGACTCCGAATCCTCACAGACTCTTGGCTCACTAGGCAAAGGAAAGAAACAAGGAGGACTGATGCGTGCATTGCCATTTAAAAGCGAAGATCTATTAAAAAAGATTACACTTACAAACTATTACATAAGTGTCAGAAACCATGAATCAGACCAAGACAGAAGTGCAGTTAAAATCACACTTGTTTAATAATAATAATAATAATAATAATAGTAAAAGGTAAACAGAGCAAATCATAGCCAGAGTTCGGTAACTGGAATGGATAGTCAGACAAGCCAGGACGTCAGGGAGCCAGAGATCAGCGTACTTCAGGACAGGCCAGGAAATCAGGAAATCAGCATAGTGGAACAGCAAGCAGGATTAGGAACCAGAAGGGACCTCAGCCAAGCAAGTCTTCAACAGGTACACAGGAGAGAGTCTCTGGATGTGTTGACCAAGGCAAAGACAGAGCAGAACTGAACTGAACAGAACATCTTAAGTAACCAGCAGGACTGATGAACAGGATATCATCATCAGTTGAGTCACTGTGGAAAAGATTGGAGCTGGCAATTAACCGACAGCTGAGCGGCCTGCACTGAGAAGGGAGTGCTGAGCCCAGCCCTGACAATAAATAATAGCACAGAGTATCAAGGTAACTCATCGCATAAGGAATCTGTGAAAGACAGACTCAATTTAGGAACTCATATAGTCCCAAAGTTTAAACCCTTAAGAAAACATACTCCCACAAGGCCCAATTGAGACAGGGGTAAACTGGGTAAGGGCAAACAGGGTGGATCATATGCTCCTAGAGGTAATCAGAGGACGGGATGTGAAGTCAACTATCCCCCCAATATGGAACCTATAACCAACAGACCTATCGGTCCCCTGCAAGAGGCCCAGTAGATTACACTGGAAATTACAAGGGGCCTCCCAATCCACATGTAGTACCCCATGTTCCAGCGTACAATAAGTAAGAACCCCTATATGATCAAGGGGAGGAGGAAGATGGCTATTATGGATCTCCCTATAAATCCCATCCCATGACTCCCCTAAGTGTTAAACCCAGTTTTTTTTTAGACAAGGGAAAGGAAAAAGAAAAAAGCAGGGGGGTGCATGGGAGAGGGAGGGCACTCTAAATAAAAGGAAAAGATAAGAGGTGAGGGGATTTTTAACCTAAGTGGCATATCCCTCCCTGATTCAGAAAAACACACTTTGGATAAAGGATTAAAATTTGTGCCCACTAGAGCTCTCAATAAGTTTGAAACATTTATCGATGTACATAGGTATATTCTAAAACAAAATATTAAAAGAAATTTCTTGGTAAATGCTACTGAGAGGAACTATGTGTCCAATCAGGATGTTACCTATGTTCACACTGGATTACGAAATGCCTCACTCTTCAACCCACCAGGAAATAAAGGTGGGAATATTAACATCTTCAAAGATCTTGTGCTTAAAGATCTGGAAGAAGCCAGTTTCAAACATAGATCGAAGGTAGACTTATTAAATGGAGTTAAAACTCTCTGTGACTGTAAAAATCTGGTTAACCACCCCACTGACAAAGGGTGGGGGTGGGGGGGATTGTTCTGTTAAATAAGAAGGATTACCTAGAAGAGACTTATGGCAAAAGCATATAAGAAAGTATAAGAAAGGCATTATTGATAAAAAGAAGAAATTATTTTAGTACCACTTGCCCCTAGAGTACCTACAATTTATTATCTACCTACAGTGCACAAAAGTTTGGAGAAGCTCCCAGGAAGACCTATAGTGAGCGGTAATGACTCAACTTTTTCGTAACTTTTCGAATAGGGAAATACCGGTACATAGATTTCTTTTTACAGCCATTGGTGATTGGCACTCTGGCCTATTTAAAGGATACCACTCAATGTATTAATGAGCTGTCACAGATAGTGTTGGAGGGGGACATATTGCTTGTGACTGCGGATGTATCTTCCTTGTATACTGTTATTCCACATTTTAGGAGATATGAGGCCGTTAAAATGATTAACTTCTTTTTGTGCTTCAATGAATAGGTCCCCCCCAAGCAGAAGGTGTTCATCCTAGAGCTCTTGCAGTTTGGGATGGAGCACAATTATTTCTACTATGGTAGGGATTTTTTTTGCAAAAGACTGGAGTTGCGATGGGGGCGAAATTTGCCCCTAGTCTCGCAAATGTATTCATGGCATTATTGGAAAATATTACCATCTTTGCTCATATGGATCCTAATCCCTGTTTTTGGAGAAGATATATAGATGATGCCTTGTTCCTGTAGAGGGGTGACGAGACCTCCCTGCACAGGTTCATGGACATGATGCCGCGGGCTGACCTCCAATCCCAGTTGATGCCTCATAAGGGGAAACACATCAGGTGGAGTCAGCTGTAATGTTAACGCGCACTGGCCGTACTGCAGACGGCCTTGCCACCACGATACTCTGTGCTAATACTTATGTATTAGTTTTATGTGCAATCTTTTTAAATAAATCTTCGGTTTTAAATGGTAATGCACTATCAGTCCTCCTTGTATCTTTCCTTCGTCTGGTGAGCCAAGAGTCTGTGAGAATTCGGAGTCCTAGAGCGGAAGTAATCCAGACCATCATTGCTCAAGCTGTGATCAGAGTGTATCCTCATTGACCTTTTAGGTGTGGTAAGCAGCCATTTTATTATTTGTGCGCAGTGGTGATGCATGCAGCACTTTGAAGGCTACTGAATGCTACAAAATCAGCACAGTTTTTTTGGGGATTGTGTTTTTATTTTTTATATATTTTATACATATTTCTTTAATTCACTTCAATTTTTTGGGACTGTTGGGACTGCGCTCAAATGTTTACTTATTAGGATGCATTGTTGTTATCTCATACCTGATTGCCATGTTAATTTGCTGCTTATGTTTCAGCAAGGTTGGTTGTTTTTCACATTTGTACCTCTGAAATCTATTTTGTTTTATGTTATATTGCATGGGCATTCGTCCCTTTTATAGGTGCATATAGCGCTTAATTTAATTTTTTTCACAACCTTTCATTAATGATACCATTTGCTTATCCATGTACAATCAATGGACATAAGCTATAGTTAATCAGACCCTATGGTTGGCAGACATGAAGTTGACTCCTTGCTTCTTAGACACCAGCTTGTCCTGCCTCTGCTCTGGCCTGAACACTTTTGCCAAGTGATACTTTTACAGTTGATGTAGACCATTTACTTTTATTATTTGCCTACTGCAACTAAGTGAAATAGTTCAGGAAATACTTTCCTTTATCAACCCCTAATACAATAGGAATCTGTTAGGAACCATAAACCGAGCAGAGAGAAAATGCAGTAAAAATCCCACCTATAATATAATAGCAAAAATAACAATATTTCAGGAACGTAGTCAAAAACAAAAGACAGGGTTTGGAAGCCAGAGTGGGTAATCTGAGAATCCAGGATCAGGGAACCAGAGGTCAGCATTGTCAGGAGTCAAAAATCAGGAGCAGGAATCAGAAGAGAAGTCAGCCAGGCCAAGTCATACACAGGAACACAGAAGGAACGCACTGGAGATGTTGACCATGCAAGGGCATGGAGGGAATGAGCAAAGCTGTTTAAATAGCCAAAAGGGGCTGGCTGTAGGCTGGGCTAATAAGGCAGATAATGGTAACCAGGTGAATCACTGTGGAAACAAAGAATTGCTGGTAATTAACTGACAGCTGAGCAGCCTCTGTGCACTGAAAGAAAGAGCTGCTAGTAAATAGCAGGAGCCCAGCCCTGACAGGATCTCAACAAGCAGTGCTCTGTTACCATTGTAGGACTATCTTGTATTCACTTACATCAGATGCAGTGATAACTGGTACACCAGAGAAGGGGCAGGTATCACAAGTATAAACCTTGGTGACATTGGGTAAGTCACTCAATAAAAATCTGCCGAGTATTAAAATGCCTCTACCATTTACCAACTGTCAGCAATTCAGAGCAAAATATGTTTTTCCTGTTTATTATTATTTTTTTTTTACAGGTACTTATATAGTGCTGACAATTACACAGCACTTTACATATAGTTTTACTGTATATTGTGCACTTACATCAGTCCCTGCACTCAAAAAGCTTACATTAAAAGGTCCTTAACTCACATTCACATATACACATACAGACATACTAGGGCCAGTTTAGACATGAGCCAATTAACCTACCAGTATGTCTTTGGACACAGGGAGAACATGAAAACTCCAGGCAGGTAGTGCAGTGGCTGGGATTCAAACTAGTGCTTCCAGGCAGTAGTAACATACACACACAGAACACAGGCACTTCCAGGCAGTAGTGCTCAGCATTTCTAATATTTTAGTGCAAAAGAAACAATTTCACAGTTAAAGTACTGTATATCTAAATCCAAAAAACAATCATTTCATTTGTGGCTCTTACCAACCCTTAGATATATGGCTGCATCGATTTTCATTTATTTATTCATGTTGAGATTGTTACCACAAGTAAAACAAAATACTCATTGATCTTGCCAGATATGCAATGTCCTTGTCACTTAGTGTGACCTTAAAGTTAAGCACAAAGAACCTTATCTTTATCGTGTAAACTACAAATCCCATCAATCCACCATGTAATGGAGATGAGCAAATGCAGACATGTTTGAAGTCCATTCTAAAACCAGCAGATGGCACAACCGGACTGGAACTTTTTGAATATATCTTTATAAATTAGTTTTTGTTATCACTAGTTATCTTCTGCGGTCTAGACATCAGTGGTTATACTATTAAATGAAGTACACATATTGTATGGGCCACAATTGGATTGGCAGCATCATTCACAATTTATTTCACACACCTGAGCACTGTAGACTGTCTCAGCTTTCTGGCTAAATCAGTGTGAATGACAAGCGATTTAAGCATGTAAAACAAAGCTTTTGTCAGAAGAATTAAATTATCAGAATCTCTGCGCTTAGGACATAAGACAGAAAAGGGGGGGGGGGGGGGGGGAGGGAAAAGGATTGGATAAGGGGAAATAATGAGGTATGCTGCCTCCCCAGGTTAAGTCCCCAAAAGGACTAACATATAAAGGAATTAATAGGTGGGGGTGTGGCGCTCCCTATTGAAAGTATTAATAATGCGTGTACGGTGGCTAAACAAATAAATTGAAAAAATTGAAAAAATGACTGTGAGACTCTAAAAGTGTGCCATATATAAATAATTATATATAATGTGCATATATGTATATGCAGTCCCTATTGTATTGCATATGCCTCAGTTGCACCAATGGTGTCAATGAAGTACCCCTAGGTGCTAAATAATGTGATAAATCCAATGTGTATATATAATAAAAAATATATAACAGTGCAAACCCATAAAATGCAGTGATATATATGATACTCAACCCAGCATCCACATATATATAAATAGCCGTGCAATCCAATTTCAAACAAGTCCAAAAAACCAATCAAAAGAAAAAAAGAAAAAAAAAAGGGAAATTGTGATTGACATCAAAATGTGAAAGTTCCTTTTCAGTAGATAAATCCCAGTGGGATTGGCAGCAAAAAAGTTCCAATGGCTTTGTGACTTTGGTGCCCACAGCGGTATTCCGTGACTTCTGTGCTCCCCTTTTGGCTCCCCACTCACCAGCTTCCACTACCCCTGCAGGGGTGACAGGCACTGTTAGGTCCCAAGGCCGTCCTCTATCCGATATCCCGTGGTTGCTGAGATGGAAAGCCTCTCTCACAGGGGTTCCGGACTCCCACCTTATACCGTATCCAGGAAGGGGATCACCAGCAAAAAGCCCTCATAAAAAAGAGATGCCACCTCATAGTGTAGTATAATTAAAAATGTTTAATAATATAAAACTCCCCAGTAGGGAAAAAATATGTATATATCGCACTACACTATGGGTGAAGCCGATAGCCAGGAAGTGCTTCCCCGCAGCGTGCGGCGTGCGGTCCAGCTGCGTTCCAGGCTCTCTCGCTCCGTACCCGGAAATGACGTAAGTGCGTAGCCCCGCGAGAGAGCCTGGAACGCAGCTGGACCGCACGCCGCACGCTGCGGGGAAGCACTTCCTGGCTATCGGCTTCACCCATAGTGTAGTGCGATATATACATATTTTTTCCCTACTGGGGAGTTTTATATTATTAAACATTTTTAATTATACTACACTATGAGGTGGCATCTCTTTTTTATGAGGGCTTTTTGCTGGTGATCCCCTTCCTGGATACGGTATAAGGTGGGAGTCCGGAACCCCTGTGAGAGAGGCTTTCCATCTCAGCAACCACGGGATATCGGATAGAGGACGGCCTTGGGACCTAACAGTGCCTGTCACCCCTGCAGGGGTAGTGGAAGCTGGTGAGTGGGGAGCCAAAAGGGGAGCACAGAAGTCACGGAATACCGCTGTGGGCACCAAAGTCACAAAGCCATTGGAACTTTTTTGCTGCCAATCCCACTGGGATTTATCTACTGAAAAGGAACTTTCACATTTTGATGTCAATCACAATTTCCCTTTTTTTTTCTTTTTTTCTTTTGATTGGTTTTTTGGACTTGTTTGAAATTGGATTGCACGGCTATTTATATATATGTGGATGCTGGGTTGAGTATCATATATATCACTGCATTTTATGGGTTTGCACTGTTATATATTTTTTATTATATATACACATTGGATTTATCACATTATTTAGCACCTAGGGGTACTTCATTGACACCATTGGTGCAACTGAGGCATATGCAATACAATAGGGACTGCATATACATATATGCACATTATATATAATTATTTATATATGGCACACTTTTAGAGTCTCACAGTCATTTTTTCAATTTTTTCAATTTATTTGTTTAGCCACCGTACACGCATTATTAATACTTTCAATAGGGAGCGCCACACCCCCACCTATTAATTCCTTTTGTCAGAAGAAGCCTTCTTTCCGGTCCGGTCGTTTTTCTCGTATTCCCGGCGGAACAGCGTTTCGGCGCGTTCGCGGCTCGGCGTTACGGCGCTCGCGCACGCGCACTGGTGCACACCCAACGTGATTCCCTGGGCAGCCTATAAAAGGCGCTCAGAGGATCAAACAAATTGCTGGTTTGTCTCAGCTTCCTGTAGTACCTGAACCTGTATCCTGTATCTCTGCCTGACTACCTGTTGTGACCCGGATTTGCCTTTGGACTTCTCTTGCCTCTCTCCTGGACCTGACCTCTGCCTGTTTATCGGATTCCCACCAATCTCCTGTGTTTGACCCTCGGCCTGTTACCTGGACTGTCTCCTGTCTCCTAGCCTGACCCCCTGCTTGTACCTGGACTTTCTTGATCTTGTCACCTTACCTTGCAGATCCTGTAGTGCCATAGCACCATCCCGGTGTTTGATCCTCTGCCCAGCTCTGGACCTCCTGCCTGTTGTCTCTGTCTGCACCTGCCTACCAGTACCTACACAGCGGCTCCTCTCTATCAAGACCTTACCAGCAAGCCACCTACGGTCCATTGGGGAGCTTGTGCCTCTTTGTGCCGTTCACCCCGTGTCCCAACTCCAGGGGGCGGACTGCGCTTTGTCGCAAAGGCGAAACCGCTCTCGGCATCTCGGCCTCGGTAAGTACTATCTCTGACAGTACAAACCAGCCATGTCTGAGGCCGACAGAGCGCGTTCCCCATTGGAGATCCTGTGTCAGCAGGTCTCGGCCCTCATTGAGGCCGTCCAGAAATTGCAAGACGGCTACGCCCAAATTGATGGCCGCCTTCAGCAGCTTTCCGGACCATCTCCAGCTCCTGCCGTGGCTTCTGTACCTCCCAGTGGAGCTTTCTCTCCACAGATGCCAACTAATCCCACTGTGGTCATGGCCGCTCCAGAACCTAGGGTTCCCACACCAGAGCGCTTCTCCGGCAATCGCAAGAAGTTCAGGGCCTTTAAAAACGCTTGCTCTCTGTATTTGGCTCTGCAACCTAGGACCTTTTCGTCAGAGGTGGTAAAAGTTGGGTTCATCATTTCTCTCTTGGCCGATGAACCACAAGCTTGGGCTCACAGCCTAATGGAACAGAGGAACCCTATCCTGAATTCAGTAGATGCCTTCTTCGAAGGTATGGCACAACTTTATGACGACCCCCAGCGCACGGCCACGGCCGAAACCTTATTGCATAACCTGAGCCAAGGACGAAGGCCTGTAGAGGACTATATTGTAGAGTTCCGGAAAAGTTCAGCTGATACTAGCTGGAATGAACCTGCCCTTAAATATCAGTTCCGTCAAGGGCTGTCTGAAACACTGAAGGATGAGCTGGCCAGGATTGAGACCCCTGATTCTTTGGAAGACCTCATCCAAATTACCACTAAATTGGATCGTCGTGAGCGACGCACAGAGCGCTTTCAGACTCCTCGCCCTACCTGGATGATGCCTAAACCGACTCCTGTCCATCCACCTTACACAGCCCCACCGGTTCCTACCGCTCCTGAAGCTGAACCAATGCAGCTTGGCCTAGTCCGTGCCCCACTCACTTCGGAGGAAAGACTACGTAGACGCCAGGGCAATCTGTGCCTTTACTGTGGGGGTTCTGGATACTTCCTTCGTTCTTGCCCCGTGAGACCCAGTAAGTCCTACTTACGGCCTGCTATTAATCAACAAGTTACCGGGTGTTCTCAACCTTATGTTACTCTTTTTGTCTCCTTACAGCTCCCGGAAAAGGAGGTTCACCTACCCGCTATAATTGACTCCGGAGCGTGTAGCTGTTTTTTGGATGCCTCAGTAGCCGCAAGCTTGCATGTTCCTTTGACCACGAAGAACCAAAGTCTACGGATCCACCTAGCCGATGGGTCTCTTCCCCGCTCTGGTTCCATCACGCAGGAAACCAGACCCATCCTTACCACCACTGATACTGGCCACCAGGAAAACCTCCGCTTCGATATTATCTCTTCTCCAATGTTCCCCATAATCCTGGGACTCCCATGGCTTCAAGCCCACGAACCACAGATCAACTGGAATAAGAGAAAAGTCTCTTTCTCATCTCAATATTGCTCCAGACATTGCCTTCTCCCGGCCCCAGCTTCTGTTTCTACCATTGCAACCACGTCCGATAGTCTGCAACATGTACCCGAGAGCTACCTGGAATTCAGAGATGTTTTTGATAAACAACAGGCAGACTGTCTACCACCTCATCGGCCTTACGACTGCCCCATAGACCTGTTGCCGGGTGCTGAAATTCCTTTTGGTCGCATTTTCCCTCTGTCCGAAACAGAATTAAAGGCTCTTAAAACATACATTAACGAAAATCTTGAGAAAGGGTTCATTCGCTCCTCCTCATCACCGGCTGGAGCTGGTATTTTCTTTGTAGAAAAAAAAAAAGATGGATCCCTCCGACCTTGCATCGATTACAGGGAATTAAATAAAATTACCGTCAAGAATTGGTACCCGCTTCCTCTCATCCCGGAATTATTCCAACGCTTCAGATCCGCCCGCATCTTTTCCAAACTAGACTTGCGTGGCGCCTACAATCTCATCCGGATCCGAGCAGGCGATGAATGGAAGACCGCCTTTAGATCCAGGTTTGGACACTATAAATACCTGGTAATGCCGTTTGGACTCTGTAATGCCCCGGCCACGTTCCAACACTTAGTGAACGATATCTTTCGTGAACATCTTGACAACTTTCTAGTAGTCTACCTTGACGACATTCTCATTTTTTCAACCACCCTGGAACTCCATCGGGTGCATGTCAAACTGGTTCTCTCGATTCTCAGAAAACACAAATTATACCTCAAGGCAGAGAAATGTGAATTTGAGGAAACTACAGTGCAATTCTTAGGATTCATAATTTCAATTGACGGCATTGCAATGGACCCCCAGAAGGTCAAAGCAATCCAGGAATGGCCAGCTCCTGTAGACAGAAAAGGAGTACAACGCTTCTTAGGTTTCTCCAACTTCTACCGGAGATTCATTGTAGGATTTTCAACTATCGTGGCTCCCATTACTCAACTGACACGCCAGCATAGTCGTTTTCAATGGTCCTTGGAGGCTCAGGAAGCATTTCTAAAATTGAAAGCACTATTCTCGTCTGCACCAGTCTTACGACACCCGGATCCAGCCCTGCCTTTTATTCTGGAAGTTGATGCCTCAGAGACCGCTACTGGTGCCATCCTCTCACAGAGACAAGGGCTCAAGGCTCTATTACATCCCGTGGCTTTTGCATCCCGGAAATTAAGCATTCCCGAGAGAAACTATGATGTAGGCGATAGAGAGTTACTGGCCATCAAATTTGCCTTAGAGGAGTGGAGATATCTGCTGGAAGGAGCGTCCAATCCTATCATGATGTTTACTGACCACAAAAACCTGGAGTACCTGCGAACTGCTAAACGTCTAAGACCCAGGCAGGCCCGATGGGCTCTCTTCTTTTCCCCGATTTAATTTTCACATATCTTATAGACCAGGTTCAAAGAACGGAAAAGCGGACGCACTTTCAAGGATGTTCCATGAAACTTCCCAGGTAACAGAGCCAAGTACCATTTTGTCCCTGCAAAATTTCCTTCTGGTTACTCAAGGAGACCTAATGTCCGCAATCAAATCCACATCTGCTCAATGCTCTGAACCCCAAGTATCTTCTATGGAGAAACGCAATGATTTATTTTGGTCTCATGGAAAAATTTTCGTCCCGCTGGAATCTAGGCTCCTAACCCTACAGTCCTTTCATGACCACAAGCTAGCAGGCCATTTTGGGTCACAAAAGACCATGGAATTGATCTCACGTTTCTTTTGGTGGCCAGGCTGGAGACAAGACTGCAAAGACTATGTTTCATCCTGCATCCTGTGCCAGCGCAGCAAGGGGGCTCAAATACAAGGTCATGGGGTCTGCTCAAACCCTTGTCTATCCCTGAACGCCCACGGGGGGGAGATTTCCATGGACTTTATTGTGGATTTACCTCCATCAGGGGGATTCACGACTATCTTTGTCGTAATTGATCGACTCTCAAAAATGGCACATTTTCTGCCTATGGTGGGTACTCCCTCTGCCTCTGCTACTGCTAGCATGTTTTTTAAAGAAATTATCAGGCTTCATGGTACCCCAGTGAGCATCACCTCTGACAGAGGGGTTCAATTTTCTTCAAAGTTATGGAAGGAATTATGCAAGACCTTGGAAATAAAAATTTGCTTGTCTTCTGCTTATCATCCTCAAAGTAACGGCCAGACGGAGAGGACAAATCAAACCCTGGAACAATACCTCCGATGCTTCTGTTCCGATTCCCAGGATGAATGGTCCTCCCTCCTGCCATATGCAGAATTTGCATATAACAACTCCATCCATTCCGCTACCAACCAGACACCTTTCTGGTCCAATTTTGGATTTCACCCTTCCTTTCTTCCAGTTTCCATCCCTGAATTACCCGTCCCTGCAGTGCAGGACCGAGTAAACTCTATCCAGTTAAATTTTCAAAAGATCAAAGCAGCGATGCAAAAAGCTCAGGATGACTACCGAAAGTACTGCAACAAGGGAAGGAAGGAGAACCCGGCCTTTAAAGTAGGCGAAGAAGTATGGCTATCAACTATCCATCTCAGACTGCCAATTCCCTCTCGGAAACTGGGGCCAAAATTTATAGGTCCTTTTAAAATAAAAAGGGTAATCAACCCAGTCGCTTTTGAATTAGCTCTTCCTGATGCTTACAAGGTACACCCAGTCTTTCATGCATCCCTCTTAAAACCTATGGCTCCCAGTCCTTTTCCTGACAGAGAAAAGCCTCCACCACCACTGGTTCTAATCGATGGAGAAGACGAGTTGGAGGTAGAAAAAATTCTAAATTGCAGAAAAAATGGCAGACAGCTGCAGTATTTAATCAAATGGAAGGGGTATCCTTCTGAGGATAACTCCTGGGAACCAGCCAGGAATCTACATGCTCCTCAACTTCTCCAGGGTTTCACCGAGAACATCCAGAACTGATGTCAACCTTGGGTGTCCAGAGGCCACCCCTCGGGGGGGGGGGGCACTGTCAGAAGAAGCCTTCGTTCCGGTCCGTTTGTTTTTCTCGTATTCCCGGCGGAACGGCGTTTCGGCGCATGCGCGTTCATGGCTCGGCGTTACGGCGCTCGCGCACGCGCACTGGTGCACACCCAACGTGATTCCCTGGGCAGCCTATAAAAGGCGCTCAGAGGATCAAACAAATTGCTGGTTTGTCTCAGCTTCCTGTAGTACCTGAACCTGTATCCTGTATCTCTGCCTGACTACCTGTTGTGACCCGGATTTGCCTTTGGACTTCTCTTGCCTCTCTCCTGGACCTGACCTCTGCCTGTTTATCAGGTTCCCACCAATCTCCTGTGTTTGACCCTCGGCCTGTTACCTGGACTGTCTCCTGTCTCCTAGCCTGACCCCCTGCTTGTACCTGGACTTTCTTGATCTTGTCACCTTACCTTGCAGATCCTGTAGTGCCATAGCACCATCCCGGTGTTTGATCCTCTGCCCAGCTCTGGACCTCCTGCCTGTTGTCTCTGTCTGCACCTGCCTACCAGTACCTACACAGCGGCTCCTCTCTATCAAGACCTCACCAGCAAGCCACCTACGGTCCATTGGGGAGCTTGTGCCTCTTTGTGCCGTTCACCCCCTGTCCCAACTCCAGGGGGCGGACTGCGCTTAGTCGCAAAGGCGAAACCGCTCTCGGCATCTCGGCCTCGGTAAGTACTATCTCTGACAGCTTTATACACATTAAGGCCGAACATACAAGGTTCGAATCTCGTCCAGTTCAGCAGGACCTGACCGAGATTTGAATCATTAATGGGCAGGCTGAATGTACCAAGTTAATCAATCGATGAACTTGGGTATAAATAGCCTGCCGGATTTGCAGATTATCACAAGCAGCTGCTATAGCTGCTAGCAATAATCACTGTCTTCTCCCAGCAGGGCGGGCAGGTCCCCCCGCTGGGAGAAGACAATGGCCCAGCAGGAGGGATTCCTGCGCCCTGATCTAGAGATGATACATTTCAGGGTATTTCAAGCAACTGATTCTGGTAGTAGTGTTTTTATGTATGATCCTCCATATGTTTCTCTTGAAGACATCTATAAAATGCTTTGGGAACCCAAACCAGCTCCAAACTATTTTTGTTTGGGAAAAATATATGTAATAACTATGTATAACTTTTTGCTGTTACTCTGAGGTAGGTGATACTGACTGTATTATAGGAATCTGTATCAGTAGTGGTTATTTAATTATTCTTTTTTACAGCTAAATTATGGATCAGTGAAGCCCCTTATTTTGTGTGGGTACCAGCATCCCCAAATACAATATAACTAAAATTCTCAAGACAATTGCACTTCCATTCCAGCTCCCACAAAGAAACTTCCAGCAACACATGAAAAATATGTCCAAAATATCATTTATTTTTTTATGCCCTAAAATTGCATACAGTTTTTTCATCCATCAATATCGTTCTTCAAGAGGTTATCTAGATTTAACCTAGACAGTAGCTGATCAACCATCACATAATACATAGTACAGTACATCACAAAAATGTAACCCAGCAAGTCCAAGGGTCTATGTGTTCCACGGTGTGGAAGTGATTCCTCAGAACCCAATATTCGCTGGACTTAGTTGGGTTTTGTATCAATAATTCATTTGGCTGGTGGTCATAGAGACTTCTATCTGTAATTATTATCTGTAACAAATCACATACAGTCTTCTTGCACATGGACATAATATTTTACTGATGTTTATATCAAGATCTTGTTGACAGAAAGATCCTGAGTAAATGTTCTGTAAAGACCATGCATATACACGTATAGGTGCATAAATGTATGTATGCGTATACATGCATAAAAAATTCTTCTTCGTCCTCCTCAGGTGGTTAGGAATGGGACTTGATGAATGCAATTTGACTAGCCAGGATGAAACGGACATCATATTAATGTGGAAGTAAACCCTTTGTTTAAAGTTGTTCCTACAGGTAAGCCTATAATAAGGTTTACCTGTAGGTACAGTGAATTTCTCTTAAAACTGCACGGTTTGGGAGATATTCACACTGCATGCAGCCTGTGACGTTACCGGCGCATGCGCTCTGAAAGCACGGTATACCGGTGCCATCTTTTCATAGCTCCGTGCCACGGTCCGTGACTACCTCGCACATGTGCAGGAGTGGCGTCACAACCAATCAGACAGCCAGAGGACGCAAACCCAGAAGGAAGACGGGTGAAGATGGAAGCACCTGTCAGCAGTGACAGTGTGCTGCTGAAAGGGTTCATTCTAAGGTAAGTATTTCACAATGTGCTAGTAAGCGATACATGCTAGAACTTTATTACCTTGCGGGGTTAAAAATAAATAAATTGGTGTGGTTTACTACCACTTTAACAAGATCATTTATGAAGAAATCAAAAGTTTACAGATAATTAGTAGTGTGGAACTCTTTGTTTGTGAAGTTGATATTGAGAATATTCATAGACACTGTTATCACAGGAATCTTAATAGTTCTCAATACCAAGCCTTGGTTAATATCAGTAAAAAAAAACAAAAAACAGAAAACCATCGGACAAGGGAGGGAATATTGTAGATATGGACCCCAAACAATAAGTAAAGAAGTGCAATATAATTCTCAAAAATAAAGATTGGTATTTGCCCATATCCTCGTGTTCTGATCTCTTATCAAAATAAATTTCAACTAATAGATCAACCATTTATGGATCAATTAATTTCTAAAAAACAGGGCTGACTATATGACAATCAAACATCAACTTTCAACTTTCTTCTCCACATACAAATTTTAAAAGTTCTCTAGGGAGGTTCTTTTTTTTCTGGGTTTGGATGGCTTATTCAAAGTGTGAGTAATGTGACCATTAATCCCCACGCCCCCATATGGGATGTTTGCCTTTCTACTTAATAAACACAATTCACTTGTTAACCATTGTAGATGGAATTAATGTTCTTACAAATACCCTGTTGGTGTCTATAGATGACAATGCCCATTTTTACCATATATAATCATACTTCATATATGAACATCATCATCAAGTAGAAATATTGTATTTCTACATAGGGTCATATATGAATTTTGAAGGGAAGTAGACAACAAGAAGGGTATATATTCGAAAACATGTTTTCATACAGACATTACAACCTCCACCCAATGTCTGGCTTCTGTCAGGCGAATACATGAGTCATCATAATCCCACGTCTGAACCAGATTTACTTGTTTGAATTGGGATTATTCTACATTTGTGAAAATCCAATTAAAATCTACCCATAACCCAATATTAGGAAAAAAAAGCATTATCTTTCTGAATACAAAATACATTTCTTAAAGGCATAGTTCACTTTTTGCAAAAATATTATACACGCACCCACATTATTAAAATAAAAAATGTGCATTTCATTTGTTTTTACATTGACCTCTGCAGAGCAGTGCAACCACAATCAATGCATTTTGGGTGCAACGTGTAGTCTACATCCCAGCCCCAGGTCTGTACAGAGGTACAGACCTTCTGCTCTATCTGGAAATGGACTACAAGTGCAATTACATCATTGCAGTTCTACCTGCCAATGAGATCTGTGAGTCTCTCTACAACAGAGGCAGCTAGGGCTTGTAGTCTTCCCTTTCAAATATCCATGTGAATGGATGAAGGAGCTATAAGGGCAGAGGCACGCACAGCCAAGCTAAATTAAAAAAAAAAGCAAAAAACATAGTTGCAGGGAGAAGCACCCTGTGATTCAGGTGGTTTGTGAACAAGCACAGTATACCTGTGTGAAACATTAACCTTGGTCCTGTATTGTCTGTCTGGCATGTGACAATAAAGATTTCTTCTAAGAAAACATCTCATTCCAGTGTGCGGCCACTGCTTTGGTGGTTTGAAGGTGGGGGGTTGGGTAATGCGACCATATTTCATTTTAAACCCTTAAAGTGATACTAAATATACAATGTTTAATTGCCATCATTCCTTCTATTTATGTATAAAGATCATGCCACTGTATTTAAAGAGGAGCTCCAGTCTCCCCACAAAAAAAAATTAAATGTTAGCAGTTACAAATAATGTGGCTGCTGGCTTTTAATATAAGGACACTTTACCTTTCCAGGGATCCAGTGATGCGCTCACCCGAGCCGATTCTTCAATCAGCTTCAGGTTCAGGCATCGGCATTTTAGGTAGGCTAATACAGCATCCAGTGAGCCACCACTAATAAATGGACCATACAGGTCTCAAAACCAATATCTCTATATTGAATTAGCTGCTAGCGTTACACATGTCACATAAACCATGCACAAGATCAATGAATATATATAAATACGCTGCGCTATCCAAATATAAGATCCGGCACAAAGTGCTAAACGTGCTATACAATATTAAAAAAAGTGCTAAGTGGCAATATATGCAATAATAAAGTGATAATGTGCTTACACATGCAATGCGATAATGAATAAAGTGCTAAATCTGCAATATATGCAATATTAAAGTGATATTGTGCATATATGTGAATAACTCTGTGATAACATATAATTTTAAATAACTATGTTATATATTGCATAAAATAAAAAATCGCAGAGGAAATGATAATCCCAGAATAGTACAAACGAGAAATACATAACAATGAAATGCATTAAAAAATATATATAGAGTGCTATATATTAATGTGCAATAATTAGTGCAGTAATAAAATTAGTCCATAAGTGCTCCAACAATCCATGCGATTCAGTGAAATTTCAAAAAAGGTTGCTGTGTCCACACACAAGTGCTCCCCCCTAGGTGATATCTACTCACCTTAGGGTGTGTGACCTTGCTGTTAGGCTTGGTCAAAAAACGCCTTTGAACCACTAAAGGGTTCTATGGTGCATCCGGGATCCTGAGTTGATCATATGTCACTGCGATTCAAAGGAATGCGACTTTTAACCTGGGATTTGTTACATGTCCCCATTCACATAGCATAAGTTAACAAGTTAACAGCTTGAATCCCAGACTTTCACCTCTTTCCAGTCCAGGCTGTTATTCAATTTTTAGCGTCGTGAAGCACTGTTACACTACAAAGTGATTCTCTGTAACGTCAGGTTGGCAGTGGAAAGATTCTCTTCATCTTTTGTGCTTGATCCACAACTTCTTGTGTTGTGGATCAAGCACTTGTCTGGGTCTATTATTAGTTCCCTAGGGAGCGTTGAATGATGGATTCAAGGTACTAATTAAGTGATTTCCTGCTCTGGGGATTTAGGTACAGAGAAATTCCTGGCCACGAAGACTGTGTACTACCTGCTAACTCTGAAAAAGATGAAGAGAATCTTTCCACTGCCAACCTGACGTTACAGAGAATCATTTTGTAGTGTAACAGTGCTTCACGACGCTAAAAATTTAATAATGGCCTGGACTGGAAAGAGGTGAAAGTCTGGGATTCAAGCTGTTAACTTGTTAACTTATGCTATGTGAATGGGGACAAGTAACAAATCCCAGGTTAAAAGTCGCATTCCTTTGAGGCGCAGTGACATATGATCAACTCAGGATCCCGGATGCACCATAGAACCCTTTAGTGGTTCAAAGGCGTTTTTTGACCAAGCCTAACAGCAAGGTCACACACCCTAAGGTGAGCAGATATCACCTAGGGGGGAGCACTTGTGTGTGGACACAGCAACCTTTTTTGACATTTCACTGAATCGCATGGATTGTTGGAGCACTTATGGACTAATTTTATTACTGCACTAATTATTGCACATTAATATATAGCACTCTATATATATTTTTTAATGCATTTCATTGTTATGTATTTCTCGTTTGTACTATTCTGGGATTATCATTTTCTCTGTGATTTTTGATTTTATGCAATATATAACATAATTATTTATATGTTATCACAGAGTTATTCACATATATGCACATTATCACTTTAATATTGCATATATTGCAGATTTAGCACTTTATTCATTATCGCATTGCATGTATAAGCACATTATCACTTCAATATTGCATACATTGCCACTTAGCACTTTATTTAATATTGTATAGCACGTTTAGCACTTTGTGCGGCATTTTAGGTAGGGAAACTGGCAGTGAAGCCTTCCAGCTTCATAGCCAGCTTCCTACTGCGAATGCCTGAGCCATGCTGGGCTTTGTGAATGGTCCCCCCAGTCTTCTGGGACCTATAATGTATTCCAGAAGGCTGTAGGGGGGAGGGAAGAAGGGGCTGAACTTCCACACTGATTGCTGCAGCGATCTGACCAGAAGTGGGAGTGGGTACCTGTCAAAACCAGGTGCCCGTTCCCCCCAAAAAAGTGCACAATGGGGTAGTGAAGGGGGAGGATGCAAACAAATGGAACTTCCTTTTCTTGTACGTAAATCGTACAAAATCGTTCATTCTGTTCCCGTATGAGAAAAATTTTGGAGTTTGTCCCTTCGGGAATTTTCGTACGTAAATTCGGGATCGGCTATCGAAAGTTGCATACACACTATACTAAAATCATACGAAAATTCTTTGGATGAAAATGTTCGCCAAATTTTCTTATAGTGTGTATGAGCCTTTAGTCTTACCTCCTTCTTTGACCTGAAGCAATGGGTACAAGCTTCCACTCACTCTGATGGCAACACCCTTGACCTTATATTCTCCTACCTATGCGCTCCATGCAACTTCTCCAAAAATCCTTTTCCTCTCTCTGATCACCACCTTATTAGTTTCTCTCTCTCTCCCTGTCTTCCACCACCTTTCACTCCCATCGCCTAACAATCACCTGTAGAAACCTTTGCCGCTTCAACCCTTCTCTATTTTGCTACTGACGACCTCTATGACAAAATATCACCCCTGTCCTGCCTCAATCTAGCCACTTCTGTCTACAATAGATCCCTGTCCTCCACCCTGGACTAGCTTGCCCCCTCACTACACACAGAATCAGGCCTCGACCCCCACAACCCTGGCAAACAGATGACACCAGAAGTCTCAAAAAAGTAGCCACGCTCTTGAGCGCCTGTGGCGTAAGACTAAGTATCTCAAAGACTTCAACCAATAGAAATCTGCCCTCCAAAACTACAATTCCTGCCTCCTCACTGCCAAGCAGACCGATTTTATCACTCTCATTAACATCTTCTCATCCAGTCCCCATCAACCCTTCTCTATCTTTAACTCTCTACTTCGTCCTCCACTGCCTCCACCCACTAACTCACTCACTGCCCAGGAGATCGCCAATGACTTAAAACATGAGATTGATTCTATTTGTGATGAAATCTCCACTCTACAGGTATCTGCCCCACTTAACACACCATGTCAACAGATACAATCAACACTCCCCTTATTCAACCCTGCTACTATAGATGAGGTTAACAACCCATTTCTAATGCCCACCTAACCACCTGCCCCCTGGACCCTGTTCCCTCTCAAATACTACGGTCACCTTCTGACTCTATCCTACATTCTCTAACCCACATCTTCAATCTCTCCCTCTCTTCTGGGATCTTCCCCAACTCTGTAAAATATGCACTGGTCACCCCCATATGTAAAAAGCCATCCTTGGATCCTACCAATCTTAACAATCTATGCCCTATCTCCTTGCTCCCCTTTTCCTCTAAGCTCCCTGAACGCCTGGAACAACCAACTGATTGACCACCATTAATGTCAATGTCACTTGCAACTCTACTTCCTCCTCTCCTCTTCCTTTCTCCATTGGGGTCCCCCAAAGTTCTGTTCTTGGACCGCTCCTATTTTCAATCTACACCTCCTCCCTTGGTCAGCTGATAGCCTCCCATGGCTTTCAACATCATTTCTACGCCTATGACACCCAAATCTATCTCCCCAGCTCTCAGCTCACTCCATCAGTCTCCCTACGCTTAGTGATCACCAATGTCTTTGGTTTGATATTAAAACAAGAACTAAAAAATTAAATACAAAAACAAAAGTTTTAGATTTCAAAAGGACACATTTTGCTGAAATGGGGAGATTTCTAAAAAATGTATTGAAACGTTGGAGTAAATTGACAGTATTCAGTGGACACTGTAAAAGTCTACCATCCTGGAGGCAACTAGATTATATGTCAGGCAAGTTAATAAGAATAAATGGAAGAAAAAAACAATATGGTTCACTAAAGAGGTAAGTAAAATATAGAAGATTCAAGGAAACAGGAGGTGTAGCTAACAGAGAAGAGTATAAAGATAGACAAAAGGAGGCCAAACTCATTATCAGTGCTGCCAAGGCACAAAAACAGGAGGAAATTGCTAAATCTATTAAGAAAGGTGATAAAACCTTTTTTAGGTACATATACGTAAAATGAAAACTGGGCACAAACTTATGTTGAGGGAGACCTGGATGTAGCAAACCATTTAAACAATTACTTCTGTTCAGTTTTCTCAGAAATAAATTGCACTAACAATGACAGGTTGGGGACTCATATTGGTTATAGTAATGACGGCTCATTTTTAATGTTCTGAAGACAGAGGTAGCAGAGGAACTGGCTTGGGTAAAGCTTAATAAAGCAATTGGCCCTGATGACATTCACTCCAGAGTTATAAGAGAACTTCAAGGTATAGTTGTTGGATCATTAACTGATCTTTTTAATCTATCTCTTCTAACAGAAGAAGTTCCCCGTGATTGCCGGACAGCTAATATTGTACCTATCCACAAGAAGGGCAGCAAGGTAGAAGCTGGCAATTACAGTCCAGTGAGCTTAACATCAGTTGTAGTCAAGTTAATGGAGCCACTTCTGAAAAGAATGATCATTGATCACTTAAACATACACAACTTGCTGGACCCAAAGCAGCATGGCTTTACTGAGGGCAGATCATGTCAGACTAATCTAATTGAATTTTTTGACTATATTACCAATGTTTTGGACCAGGGTGGTGCTGTGGACATACAGTAGCATATCTTGATTTAAGAAAGACATTTTATACAGTTCCACATAATGATCTAATACAAAAGTTGTACAAGCTAGGACTTAACCTTTGGGTGGTTCAGTGGATATACTGTTGGCTAAAGGATAGATACCAGAGTGTGGTTGTAAATGGGGTTCACTCAAAATAGAGAGTAGTTACTAGTGGTGTACCATAGGGCTCTGTACTAGGTCCTGTTCTATTTAATCTATATGTAAGTTATCTAAAGGTTTGTTGGGCAAGGTATGTCTTTTTGCTGATAATGCAAAGGTGTGTAATATCCCTGAAGGTGTCTGTAACATGGAACATGATTTGGCATTGCTGGAAGATTGGTCAAAGCAGTGGAAACTGCAGTTCAATGTTTCTAAATGTAAAATAATGCACCTAGGGAAAAAGAATCCATTGAGAGAGTACAACATTGGGGGTACAGTGTTAGCCAGCACTACAGAGGAAAAAGATTTGGGGACACTTATTTCAGATGATTGCAAAATGAGCAACCAGGCAGTTGGAAAAGTGAATAGAATTCTAAGATGCATCACTAGAGGAATCACCAGCAGGAGGAAGGAGACCCTGATTCACCTATTAGATCTTTAGTGAGACCTCATTTAGAATACAGTGTCCAGTTCTGAAGACCTCACACAAAGATATTGATGAGATAGAACAAGCCCAGAGACGGGTAACAAAAATGGTAAGGTCTGGGATATAAAACATTTTGAGAGCGACTTCAGAAATTGAATATATTCAGTCTGGAGGAAAGGGGGGAAAGGGGAGATATGGTTGAAACCTTTAAATACATTAAGGGGGTGAATAAGGTTCAGGAGGGCAGTTTTTTCAATATGAAATCAAAATCAAGTACACTGAGACATGACCTCAAACTAACTTGAGAAAAGTTCAAACTAATCTTAGAAAGTATTATTTTCCTGAAAGTGTAGTTGACGCTTGGAATAAACTTCCAGCAGAGGTAGTGAGACAGTCAACAGTAAATGGCTTCAAACTTGCCTGGGACAAACAAAGATCTATACTATCTATAGTTAACGAAAAAACAAAACAAAAAAAACCCCTCCCCCAGCACTTCCAGACACTCAGGACGGCTCACAGACAGCAGTGTACGTCACTTCTGCTTGGAGAGAGAGCGGGGAAGAGCATGCATTCGGAGCATGCGTGCTCCTTCATCAGACTCGATGGACTACTCTGTCTTTTTTGCAGTCACTTTTCTATGTTTCTATACCTATCTATGCGGGAAGATTTTGCACAATGTATTTCTGGAGAAAAATTGTCATAATGAAGTAAGGAGAATGTCATTGCAGGCTTTTGCCAAGTCTTCTGGAGTTTTTTAAATAATTATCTATTTACTTGTCTAATCCCTCCCCCAGTTTGTGACTGAACAGTGAAACAAGAAGCAGCAGACTGATTAACTCATCTCTCTGTTCTTTGCTCCTATCCTCATGCATCTTGCACTGAAGCACAACTAATTGGCTCCTTGTTCTGCTTCTCCCTCCCTCAGTCTGAGCTTTGCAGAGGGACTGCAAGCGGCTAATACCAAGTCAAATACTTACACTGACTGCATTTACAAAATTATTTTTAGGGATAAATATTTTTTTTAATACAGAGCTTCATTTTGTGTATTTTTTTCTGCCTGGAGTTCAGCTTTGTTATAAAATAATTTACTAATTTCCAACTAGTTGACTGACTTGTTTATCTTTTAATTTGATCTTTAAACAAATATACACAGTCAGAAAGTTGCCTTAAAGTTAAATTATGATTTGGAGCTTACACGGTGATGAGGATGCTCATACTACACCATGTGACAACTCTAGGTTCCCGAGAAGCCAATCAGTAAGCACCAGTGCCGTCACATGCTCCCTCCCATCACACATCTCTGGGTGGGTCAATCTGCATGTGAATCTAGTGGTGTGGGAATTATTGTAAGTATAGTCAGGTGTGGGGGGTGGAATTAAAAACATTTCTTTTCCCCTGCATAGGGAAATCACATCATTTTTAACTGTTAAATTCATCTGTAAGGAGCTATCATTTTTGCCCTGGTGTGAGTACTTTAATACACTGAATTAACTTGGAAGATTATATAAGAAACCTTGGAGATGCTTTAGAATTGTACTCAGGCGTCTCTTTTTATTGGTATAGCTGTGTACCCTGTCCAACATTGTCTGCTATTATCATTTCCATAGTACTTAGAGATGCATCTTAAGCCACAATGATTTCATCTGTACTTGTAAATCTGGCAGCATCCACAGCGGGAATGAGATCATAGCACATTTTGGTTTTAACACTTTGACTTAATTTGAAAATAAGTGTGAATTACACATTTGGTTATGTTTTTTGTACCTGTATCTAAATTGTTTGCCTGTGCTATGCTCAAACAAAAGTGTAGTCAGTTGGTACTGAAGGTTGATCTTGGGCGCTGGAGCGATTTGTCTGGTAACACCATAATCTCTAACCATACTAGTAATCATAACTTTGCCTGTCTTTTTACATTAACAAATTACATAAAGGAAACCAAAGTCCCGAATGAGTATCGGTGCATTAAGACTTTATTCAGGAATAAATAGAAGGCCACAATTAGAAGTTTTGGCCTTCTGTCACTTAAACAGAGGTAGATATGATTCTTCAGTTGAAGGGAACATTGACCGATCTAGACTTTTAGTTTGATAAAGTTAGCCATATACATATCAATTTGAGTGACTGAACTTTTGAATTCAATTTTTTTCCAAAATCACAAAGCAATCAAAGACATAAAATGATTGTTTCAATTTACCAAAACTACTGTAGATGAGATCAACATTGTCCCGATTGACCTGGTGGACAAAAAATCGAATTGCTTTATTGTAATTGCCATAGTTTTTTTCCATTTTCTATTTGGTTTTTCAACAAACTGTATTGAAGCTGTCAATTAATTGTCCAGTGTGATCTTCACGATTAGCCAAATTCTGGTGGTTGATCAAACCTATGTATTGTAGATAAAAAGTGATGGCAATTGTCTGAAAAATGCCATGTGTGGCCAGGGTAAGATTTTTTCAGTTAGAGATCTTCCTGCTTTGGCTTACTGAAAAGCAGACATCTGATGTGATAGGGCACGGGTGTTAGAATACAAATGGAGATACTTGTCAAGCATTCTATTTTCTTGTTCTAGAAGGCCAGCCCACACAACTGGCTTAGGCTGTGGCTGGGATGTGTGGCCAAATTTAGACTCACAATTACACTAGATGTGATCAAGCTTTTGGTAATCAAGTGGCTAGTATAAAGTGATCAACCTTAATATTAGTGAATCATGACTTCTTGGTTTTGAAAAGCAGTCAATTTATTTACTGTTAAACGGATGCATCTGTCCCCTTTCAAGTAGATGTCTTTATACAATGCCTAATAGGCAACTGAATATATTATACAATTAAAAAAAGAACTTGGAAAATTGCAGAAAGTTCTTCTCCCACTGGTACCATAATACATTGACCACTTGATAAACCTCAGTTAAACAATTTAGATCAAAGATACGTAAATCAAAGAATGTTTCCTATTGATTGATCCGTTCCTTAAGCTGGGGAATAAATCTTTACTGTGAAGTGTCAAGGCTTCAGTTACGGCTCCTATTGATAGGTGAAAGATGTCATTATTGTTCAGGCTTCTCGGATAAGACGTTTGCTGAAATGGTAATATGGCTAATGTTTGGCCCCTATAGGGCATGATGAAGTGATCAGTCTACTCTGGAACATGAATGAATGTGTAGCAAAGTGGGATCTAGGTGCGATTAATGAGGCTTTGCAGTCAATCCACTCTTTAAACATCTTTTTAAATTGTGCACTTGTTGTCATCTTCCTAATCTGCTAGGATGACTTTACATATTAATGTAAAGAATTAAAGTGGGAATATTACAACTGGCTTGGGCAATGAACCAATGTACTAAAATGTGTAAGGTGTTTCCCTGTGTGCCGCGTTTGGAAGCATATATGCCAACCACCTTCCAGCGCATTTGTAAAGGGTCAAACAGATAACTGGTGTGCTGGAAAAATGATAAACAGGTCTTCAAAAGTTCCAGATAAAAGTGGTGTTTTTGGAAAAAAATGGAGATCACAGCTGCTGAATTGGCACAAATAAAGGTAAAATAAAGAGAGTGTATTACAAGTAATTGAGTATGCCACTATCCAAGCATAGTACTAAACAGGTTTTTCTAAAGTCCATCTTTATAACTGTGGCATGATCCACTCTTCTGTCTGAAAACTTCGGAAAATGCCATTCGGTATGCACCGATTGTATGGTACGACTGTTTTGAAAGCTAAGCGGGGAACCCCTTTTGTAGTGGGTCATCTCTTGCCCTTACCTTACAAGAAATACATGCCTGTAGGTAGGGGTGCAACGGATCAAAAAACTCATGGTTCGGATCGTTCCTCGGATCAGGAATCACGGTTCGGATCGTTTTCGGATCAACAAAAAAAAAATCTCCCCCACTGTAATATCCACAATCTCCCTATTGGCAGGGTGTGGCAGAGTATTGGCAGAGTATTGCAGGGTATTGGCGGGTATATTGGCAGGGTATTGGCACAGTATTGGCAGGGTATTAGCAGGGTATTGGCAGGGTATGGCAGACTATTGGCAGGGTATGGCAGACTATTGGCAGAGTATTGGCAGGGTATGGAAGAGTATTGGCAGGGTATGGAAGAGTATTGACAGGGTATGGAAGAGTATTGTCAGGGCATTGCAGAGTATTGTCAGGGCATTGCAGAGTATTGTCAGGGCATTGCAGAGTATTGTCAGGGCATTGCAGCAGGGTATTGCAGAGTATTGGCAGGGCATTGCAGAGTATTGGCAGGGCATTACAGAGTATTGGCAGGGTATTGCAGCAGAGCATTGCATAGTATTGGCAGGGCATTGCAGAGTATTGGCACTGCTGCCATCCGATCTCTCCCCTCCACTGTACAGATCAGTACACAGAGGGGAGAGAGGAACCATGACGCCGGTTTGTTACAAGTGATCGCTCCGTCATTTGACGGAGCGCTCATGTGCTAAACGGCTGCCGGGTGTACCAAGATGACCGCCGCTCTGGAGCTAGGCCGAAGCCGCGGCCTTTCCTATGGCCGAGGCCACAGAGCGCTCCGCGGATCGCGGGTGTCCCGTACGGATCAACCTCCGCGGATTGGATCGATGATGATCCGTTGCACCCCTACCTGTAGGTGACCTGATCCTCTCAGTATGTACATATGAGCCATGTTCATTCAAGTAATTTTCACCACATGGTAATGTTTTTTCCTAAAATTAACTATGACCATCCCGTATTGACACCTGGTATTTTGCTTGGTTGGAGTCTATTAACTTTTGTTGTTTTTCATTTCCATCATGTCACCGCTGATAATCTTTGTCAGGACTGTGCTCTCATACCATACTACCGTATTATGTTGCATTCCCTTAAATAAAGAATTTTAAAAAAAAACTGTGGCATGAGCCAACAAATTATGGCACAAATGGTTAAAATGGCTTGAAAGCAGTTGACAAATAGTGAACTGGAAGAGTGCAAAATTGAATATACTTGACTTGTGAGTAAAACCAAAAAAAGCAACACTCACAATTAATCAACCCCTTTATAAACAGAACCCTAAAGAGCTACACATTGACATTGGGGTTGATTTACTAAGACAAAAAAGCTATAAACTTTGTAAGGGAAGTTGTACTTTGGAAGGGAATTTTCCCTAGAGCTTAGTAAATGCAGTAAAATTTCACTTTGCAAATAATATCACATGCAAAGAAAATAACAAACGCATTTTTCTTGCACATGATTACATGATGGAAGTCAGCAGAACTGACTTTAGTAAATCGTAACAATTTAGTAAATTGTTCTGGGATGCTGTCATATCCTAGCCACGCGGGCGCACAGCATGGCGATCGTGGGCGTGCTGTGTTCCTGGGACACGGAAAAGAGCCGCAGCCGCGGTTCTTTGCCCATGTGATCAGCTGTGTTCAATAACAGCCAATCACATGTAAACAAGGAACTGCTGTTTATCAGCTCTCCTCGCCTCGCACTGACAGAGTATGAGGAGAGGAGAGCCGATCGGTGCATCTCCTCACAGGGAAGATGTGTAAAGGTAATCAGAGGTGCCTACTACCCTAACTCCATTCCTATCTCCTCTGTCTCTACCCTTTTATTCTTTTATCCTCAAATATTGTGAATTTTAGATACTTCCACAAATGGGTATACATAGCTATCATCTACAATAAGGTACTAGATGACAGTCTGAGCAGACCTTGCTTAATTCACAGTTCCAGTGAAATTTTCCGACATTATGCTAAATATGTTTTGTTTTAGCTGTTCCTGCTTTATTTATATTTGTACTCATGTGAACACAGTATACCTGTATACATTTGTTATCTTCAATAAAACCTTTAAATGGGAAAAAGGTAATCAGGGCACTTATCATCAGTGCCCTGATTACAATGCAGCCCCAGCAGTGCCCATTAGTGATGCCACTCTGTGCCCATCAGTGACACCACTCTGTGCCCATCAGTGACACCAGTCTGTGCCCATCAGTGAGGCCAATCTGTGCCCATCAGTTATGCCAATCAGTTCTGCCTTTCAGTGCCCATCAGTGCCACCCATCAGTGCCGCCCATCAGTGCTGCCTATCAGTGCCCATCAGTGCCACCTATAAATGCCTATCAGTGCTTATCAGTGATGCATATCAGTGCCACCAATCAGTGTCCATCAGTGCTGCATATTAGTACCTCCTCATCATTTCCATGCCATCAGTGCCCTTCAGTGCCACCTCATCAGTGTCCATCAATGCAGCCTCATCAGTGAAGGAGAAAAAATACTTATTTACAAAATTTTCTGACATAAACAAAGAAAAACTTTTTTTTACCCCAAATTTTTGTTATTTTTTTCTTTTTTTTTAGCAAAAAATAAAAAAAAACAGCCGTGATTAAATACCACCAAAAGAAAGCTCTATTTGTGTGAAGAAAATTATTAAAGATTAATTTAGGTACAGTGTTGCATGTCCGCGCAATTGTCATTCAAAGCGCGACAGCGCTGAATGCTGAAAAATGGCCTGGGCAGGAAAGGGTCAAAGTGCCCTGTATTGAAGTGGTTAAAGTGTATCTAAACCAAAAAACGAAATTTTAATATATTGCAATTAACCAATCTTTAACCTCCCTGGTGGTATGATTATGTCAGATTTTTGATGCTCAAAACGGTACATTGTTTTGCACAGAAATTTGGCGTTTTTTATTGTAGGCCTGTAATTCTTAGGAATAACACACTTAAATCTGTCCAAACAAGAGTCTTGTAGACATCCCGGGTATGATAAAGTTTAAAACACAAAATCATAAATTATAATATAATAAATAACTATAAATAATTATAAAAAATAATAATATAATAATAATAAATGTATTCAATAATGTAATCAAAAACACTGAAATTTGCTCAGTTGCAGAATTGTCGCTGTCGTTACTTTCAGTGTTTGATGAAGGATTTCCCCACGATTCACTATCGCTCAATTCTGCAAGTGATTCTAATTTATTATCGCTGTTTACTAGCTGGTCTATAACCACTTTTGACGTAAAGGAACACTTTTTGGTTGCTATGGACAATCTCCAGTTTCCAGGCAGAAAGAACAGTATATATCATATAAAACTGCATGCAGGGCATTGGACAAAGCATTAGGGACAAAAGGGGATGTGAAATAATTTGATACAGTTATGTAATCTGTAAGATTATAGTGTACTGTATGTATTGTGTATTTTTAACTTTTTGAATTTGACTCCATGCTCCGACCCCATGCGTCGCGACACTCACAGAGAATGGAGCCCGGCACTGTGATAGATCGAGCGGAGGACACGGCTCGTACACACAGAGGGGAGAAATCGCAGGATCCAGGGGACAAGGTAAGTAACTTTTCCTGGATCCTGCGATGCGATCCCGAGTGTGGCGCGGGGTTACTGCTTTTGGTACTGAAAATTCACCCTGAGCCACACTTGGGATTGCCGCCAGGGAGGTTAAGACCCCTTTCACATTGGGGCGGTTTTCAGGCGCTTTAGTGCTGTAAATAACCTCTGCTAAGCGCCTGAAAACCGCCTCCCATTCATTCCAGTGTGATTTTTCACATTGGGGCGGTGCGCTTGCGGAACGTTATGAAAAGTCCTACAAGCAACATCTTTGGGGCGGGTTGGAAGCGCTGTATTTAGCGCTCCCAAAACGCCCTGCCCATTGGAATGAATGGACAGCGCTTTGAAAGCGCCTGAAAAACAGTTTGAAAGCGCCACAAAATGGGAGTTTTTCAACCCCTTTTTGGGGTCAAAAGCACTGCTTAAACAGTGGTAAAGTGCCGCTAAAACGATCAGCGCTTTAGCGCTAACGGGCAGCGCGTTTAGTGTGAAAGGGGTCTAATGCCGCGTACACACGGTCGGACTTGCCAACGGGACAAGCTCCATCGGGATTTCCAACGGAAAAATTTAGAGCATGTTCTTTATCTAAGTCCGTCGTAAATGCCGACAGAAAAAGTCAGATGGGGCATACACACGATCTGACCAAAAGATCCCATCGGACTTTTTCTGTCGGAAATTCCGACCATGTGGACGCGGCATTACTGTGGTGACTGTATTCATTTTCTTTTTTGTCTTTTTTTTTTCACCTAGTGATCCAGCCAGTAAGTCTGTTATTTTTCAGCTTCTTTTAACAGACCAAGCTATCCAAACAAAGTGGCAGTTAGAGTGTTGAGGCAAAGCATTTGACACTGACAGGGGTACTTACAATGGTCAGCTTTTAATCATTTATGCAAAAACCTTTTGAAATGTTCCTCAGCCAAGTTGATGCCAAAAAGAAAAATGTATTTTATTTGCGAAAAATACATATTTTTTTTTCATAAAAACAGTTTCCCTGACACTTAGGTGCTTATAATGCCCATTCTGCTTCCTTCTAAAAACGAGGCCCATTTATAAAGCACAGCGGTGCTGTAAATCTAATTTTATCTTGCGTGTGGTACATGTTCAATAGCATCTACAGTAGTGTTTAGATCTCTTTATCTTTTATCAATAGAGAAGACATGCATTGGATTCATTTCAAGTTTTCTCTGCTCCAGATAGATTATGTTATAAAAGCCTAAAGGTTATTTGTTTTCTTAAGCTCGAAGTGTATGTACCTAGCTCAGACAGATAAACTAGTAATAAATAGTGCCATATTGCCCATGATCAATTGTACACTTCTGAGATTCTGCTACCCTTCCGAGCCCATCAGCTTCTTCAGTTCCATACAAATTCCCATTCACAGATTATGAAAGACATAAAGAACAAATTTCATAGATATAACAGGGATTTGATGGAATTGTGTCTGCTAAGTTCAAAGGCATATATTCCCCTTTTCAAACAAAAGTTTCACAATAACATGAAACATTTGCTGCTGAAAGAATGATAAAGCTTAGTGACGAGGCTTCCTTTGTTGTGCTTTGTCTTAAGGTTTTTTTTGTGTTGTGGTTGTGTTTTTTTGTGTATCTACTTTGTCATAAAGAAAGTAAGAGGTAATGATGAAGGATGGGCTTTCCAGTAACAAATGAAACACCATCCTCCATGGAGTAGACATGTAGTGGCTTATATAAAGGTACAATGCAATCAAATGAAAAAAATTTGCATGGAAATACATAAAGGAAGACAGCCTACCTGTCCAGGACTCATGTTGAGGAGCGTTCCTAATCATTGTTCTATCTGTGTCAGTGCTATAAAGCCTCCACCTACACTATATTACCAAAAGTATTGGGACATCTTCCTTCCTTTACACGCACATGAACTTTATTGGTATCCCAGTCTCAGTCCATAGGCAGTGGCATCACTAGGGGGTGGCTATTGAGGCTGAAGCCCCGAATCTGGGGCCCATAGCCCCGAGTCCAGGGCCAGCCCTACCATGGGAGTGTCGCGGGCTGCCTGACACAGCACTGATCCACACAGCCACGCGACTCTCAGTGCTTCACCGACACTGACATCCAGAGCCTGAAGATCAGTGTGTGTGAGAGTGAGTCTACTCCTTGCTCAGCCCATATCATAGAGTCAGGAGGAACTTTCTCACACGATCTCTTGAGCAGGTGAGTGCAGACCATGGGGGGGGGGAGGGGTGAAATTGAACTACCCAGCTTCTCTGTATACACCAGCCTCTCTGTATACACACCAGCCTGTCTTCTGTATACCCTAGCCTGTCTTCTGTATACTCTAACCTCTCTGTATACACTAGCCTCTCTTCTATATACCCTAGCCTCTCTGTATGTAACAATCCGCATCCCAGTGGCAGGTGACATGGCCCTGATGTAATGAGGGGGGCTTTGGGAATCCTGATGTAATGATACTATATAAATAAATAAATAAATAAATATATATATATAACATACATGTGTATGCCTGCCCAAGCATATGACTCTCTTTACTTCACTGCTATGGGGTCTAGCCCCAGATCTTTTGAAGACCTAGCAATGCCCCTGGGGTTCAGTGTTGAGTTGGCCCACTCTTTGCAGCTATAACAGCATCAACTCTCCTGGGAAGGCTGTCCACGAGGTTTAGGAGTGTGTCTATGGGAAGGTTTGACCATTCTTCCAGAAGAGCATTTGTGAGGTCAGGCACTGATGTTGGACAAGAAGGTCAGGCACTGATGTTGGACAAGAAGGTCTGGCTCGCAGTCTGTGCTCTAATTCATCCCAAAGGTGTTCTATTGGGTTGAGGTCAGGACTCTGTGCAGGCCAATCATGTTCCTCCACCCCAAACTTGCTCATCCATGTCTTTATGGACCTTGCTTTGTGCAGTGGTCCAAATCATTTGGTGGTGGGGTTGTTTTCAGGGATTGCGCTAAGATGTCAATATACCAAGACATTTCGGACAATTTCATGCTCCCAATTTTGTGGGAACAGTTCTGGGATGGCCCCTTCCTGTCCCAACATGACTGCGCACCAGTGCACAAAGCAAGGTCCATAAAGACATGGATGAGTGAGTTTGGGGTGGTGGAACTTGACTGGCCTGCACAGAGTCCTGACCTCAACCCGATAGAACACCTTTGGGATAAATTAGAGTGGAGACTGTGAGCCAGGCCTTCTCGTCCAACATCAGTGCCTGACCTCACAAATGCACTTCTGGAAGAATGGTCAAACATTCCCATAGACACACTCCTAAACCTTGTGGACAGCCTTCCCTGAAGAGTTGAAGCTGTTAAAGCTGCAAAGAGTGGGCCAACTCAATATTGAACCCTACGGACTAAGACTGGGATGCCATTAATGTTCATGTGTGTGTAAAGGCAGGCGTCACAATACTTTTGGTAATATAGTGTAGATATTAGGACTGCTAACCCATGAAAAATGACACGGACCTGTAATCTTGGCCATTTCTGTCACAGTGCACGCTAAAGGGCTGTGCATACAGGCCGAATAGCTGGCGGCATCTGTCTGTTCAATAGAAACTGGCCGACATCCAGCCCGTGTATATGGCAGCTGATCCGACAGAACCAGGCCGCTTGTCTGGCTTATGTCGAAGAGGCATGACCAAAAAAGGTTTGCCAATTGACACCCGATCAGTGCTCTCAGCCAATGGCTGAGAGTGCTGACCGGTGTGTTCTGGTGGTGGGGGGGATGTCAGAACACAATAGATCAGCAGGGGAGATCACTGTACTAACATTGGATTATTAGTACAGCAGCTCCTCCTGAGCTCTTCAGTTTTTTTTTCGCTCAGCCCGCTGTTTTTCCGACTGGTAATGTTGAATGTGAGCTTGTTGTTGGAAAGTCCGACCGTGTGTACGCTCCATCAAACATTTGCTGTCTGACTTTCTGCCAACAAATGTTTGCTAGCAGGTTCTCAAATTTTCCGCCAACAAAAGTTTGTTGTCGTAAAGTCCGATCGTGTGTACACAAGTCCGTCGCACAAAAGTTCACGCATGCTCGAGCAGAAGGAGCCGCACTGGCTATTGAACTTTCTTTTTCTCGGCTCGTCATACGTCTTGTATGTCACCGCGTACTCACGTTCGTAATTGTTGGCCAACATTTGTGTGACCGTGTGTATGTAAGACAAGTTTGAGCCAACAGCCTTCAAACAAAAATCCACCTTTAAAATTTCATTAGAAAATTGTTGTTTTCAGAATGTTCTTTTGACTATATATGAATTAAAGGGGTTGATTTGACAATTGTTTTCGAACAGAGCGAGCAAGAAAATAGGATAGAAAACTTATGTAGAAACGAATGTAAAAGAGCTAATTTCTAATCGTCGCATTTGTTCCTGGCTGAGAAAACTCATGACTAGTCTTATCCATATGCTCTTGTAAAAGTTAATGTTGTATGAAAATTGCCCATGTAGGCACCATTAAATGGTGGGACGAGCGATTTTCATACTTTCTTAAATATTCAAGCAACATTCTACAGGTGTAAGGCCAGCATAAGGCTGGTTAAAGAAAATGGAATGTGGTTAGGATCTTCAATAGTATTGGACCACCTCTGGTTATTCCTTTGGCTGGCATGCACACGTGACTAACCTTAACTTGTTTGTTTATGCTGTTTAAAGTGGTGGAGGAGGCGCTGCCAACTCTAGTTAGTTATACTGTACAAATTGAAAGTGCTTTGTTATATTTGTCCAAGTGGAAAATATAGTGAGCTGACAACTTTGTGTTGCTTTCATCTCATCTTATATCCATACTAGCAAACATCTTATCCTCCCTTTACACTCCACCCCATATGCTAGCCTTCAAGCAAAATAGATTTGGGTATGACTGACAATCCCCCCCCCCCCCCACACACACACACGTTACTCTGCCTTGTTCCTTTTTTACCCCCATATTACCCCTATCTTATTTTCCAGCCCTCTATTAACACCTTAAAATTCATACCTATCTTGTGGGGCTAAAAATTTTGCTGAAATCAACATCAAAGGGTCATAGTTCTGATCTTAGATCTTGCAGCTGGCAGCATCTGACTTACCATAACTGGACAGTACCCAAGTATCATTAGCTCTCGGTCCATTCCAAATCTGGAATGTATTTCTGTAAGGTTTGCGTCTATCGGTAGTCTGATTGGTTGCTCTTGGTAAAAAATTTTTCAATCCATTTTTAAATACACTGAGCAAAATTATAAACGCAACCCTTTTTTATCATGAGCTGAACTTAAAGATCTACGACTTTTTCTATGTACACAAAAGGCCTATTTTTCTCAAATATTGTTCACAAATCTGTCTAAATCTATGTTAGTGAGCACTTCTCCTTTGCCAAGGTAATCCATCCACCTCACAGGTGTGGCATATCAAGATGCTGATTAGACAGCATGAATATTGCACAGGTGTGCCTTAAGCTGGCCACAATAAAAGGTCACTCTAAAATGTGCAGTTTTATCACACAACACAATGCCACAGATGTCGCAAGTTTTGAGGGAGCGTGCAATTGGCATGCTGACTGCAGGAATGTCCACCAGAGCTGTTGCCCTTGAATTGAATTTTCATTTCTCCACCATAGGCCGTCTCCAAAGGCATTACAGAGAATTTGGCAATACATCCAACCGGCCTCACAACTGCAGACCACGTGTAACCACACCAGCTCAGGACCTCAACATCTAGCATCTTCACCTCTAAGATCGTCTGAGACCAGCCACCTGAACAGCTGCTGCAACAATCGGTTTGCATAACAAAAGAATTTCTGTACAAACTGTCAGAAACCGTCTCAGGGAAGCTCATCTGCATGCTCGTCGTCCTCATCGGGGTCTCGACCTGACTGCAGTTTGTCATGGTAACCGACCTGAGTGTGCACTTTGGGGGGGTGTTCTCTACGGTTTTCACTGTACAGGGCAGATGGTAGACAGCGTGTATGGCATTGTGTGGGTGAGCGGTTTGCTGATGTCAACGTTGTGGATCGAGAGGCCCATGGTGGCGGTGGGGTTATGTCATGGGCAGGCGTATGCTATAGACAAAGAACACAGGTGCATTTTATTGATGGTATTTTGAATGCACAGAGATATGGTGACGAGATCCTGAGGCTTATTGTTGTACCATTCATCCACAACCATGACCTCTTGTTGTAGCATGATAATGCATGGGCCCATGTTGCAAGGATCTGTACACAATTCCTAGAAGCTGAAAACATCCCAGTTCTTGCATGGCCAGCATACTCACCAGACATGTCACCCACTGAGCATGTTTGGGATGCTCTGGATCGGCGTATACGACAGCGTGTTCCAGTTCCTGTCATTATCAAGCAACTTTGCACAGCCATTAAAGATGAATAGAGCAACATTCCACAGGCCACAATCAACAACCTGATCAACTCTATGCGAAAGAGATGTGCTGCACTGCGTGAGGCAAATGGTAGTCACACCAGATACTGACTGGTTTTCGGATACCCCTGACCCTCCCAATACATTAAAACTGCACATTTTAGAGTGGCCTTTTTTCTTTCTCGGACATCACGGGACACAGAGCCACAGTATTAACTGATGGGTTATGTAGGTACTTTTAGGTATTGGACACTGGTCACACCCTAAGCAGGAAGTTCAACCTCCTATATAATCCCTCCTCTTCCAGGAATACCTCAGTTTTTACACCAGTGTCTTAGGTGTTGGACGTGTATAAATGTCCTGTGCTGAAGCTCCAAAGGGAATATCCTGATATCCTATACTGGGGCAAGCCAGGCGAACCGGATCCATTCAAAGTGTCTTTTCATGGCCGAATTGGATGGTACCCGGGCCTCGTGTCCGAAGAAACAAGGTTTTTACCTGTAATGCTTTTCTTTTTAGAGAGCTGGACCCTGCAGATCAGAAAATGGCTTTAAATCTCCTCATTTCTGGCTGGGTGCTTTACAGGGCCAGAACTGCAGGATCCCCCTATTCATAGGGGGCCCCAGTCTCTGACAGTTTTTTTAAACGGAGCCCACCATGAGAGGTGAAGATTGGGTCTGTATATACAGAATCCTGCGGCTGGATAAGGTAAGAGGAGATTCCACAGAATTTTGAATTCTAGTAGGTTTCTCCTTTAAGGTAAATGCATGTCATGCCTATTGTGACCACCGGGGGCTGCCAAGAGCACATACCGTCTCATGCTGATTTCTGTCTCAGCGTTCGACGCTGTACAAGCTCCTCCGACTATCTCCAGGTAGGATGGGATGGGGGATTTTTTCTCCTCGGGGATATTCCCCCCAGGCTAGGGGGAGGCTGCAAGTGGGCTGTAAGGCGGTTTTACACTGCACTGTCACTGCCGCTGCCGTCGCCGCCAGGTCGCCGGCGACGGCAGGCTCGCGCGGGAAGCGCACATTTTTAAAAAAGCAAAGGGGGGGTGGCAGAGGGGGGGCGGGGCGTCAGCACAGCGTCAGGGTGCTCAGACGCCCACAGTGCCAGAAGCATGGCTATTTAAAGCACACTTTACAGGTGCTCTGAGCCTTGGAGGGACACAGAGCTGACAGTCGCATGTAAGGTGGGACACAGGCATTCTCCTAGGCTGCATTTACTAAGGTAACACCGGACTGGGCATTTGGTAGCAAGGCTTTTGCCAGACTACATCGCTCAGCAGTCAGTGTTCATTTTGGATACCTCACACCTTGTTGCTTTGCACTATGGGTAGAAGAGGTTCAAGTACCCCCAGAACCAGAGACACTAGGGGATCTCATTCAGGTTCTGAGGACCCCCTGTCTGCTACATCCTCCCCCCCTGAGGGGCCAGGGACGGCTGGCCAGGGAGAGCTGTTGGGGTCAGGGGCTGTACCTGCTTCCGGCACTTCAGCCCCTGTATACATTACACAAGAGGTTTTTTCTTCAACCATTAATGGTTTAGAGGAAAGATTAATGGCCGTGGTTACAGCTTCACTCAGTGGAAGAAAACGTACTAGGCCTTCCTCTGTTTCCCAAGACCCTCAGGCAGGGTCCCTCTGGGATAAAGGAGATGAATCCCTTTCAGAGGATCAGGATGGGACAGATGATTCCTCTTCTGAGGAATGAGGTGGAGAGGGACCCTCTTCGGCTTCCCAAGAGGAGAAAGTCTTAGTACAAATCCTTACTGGATTGGTCCGTTCCACATTTAAGTTGCCCGTACCTGAATCCGTTAAGGAATCCTCTTCTTTGGGGTCGCTGAAACCTTCTCAAACAGCACATGCTTTTCCTGTTCATAATTTGCTTGAAAAGCTCCTTTATTCTGAGTGGGATCACCCAGATAGGCGATTTCTTCCGCCGAAAAAGTTTTCAACACTTTATCCTATGGAAGAAAAATTTATTAAGATGTGGGGAATACCGGCCATTGATGCGGCCATTTCCTCTGTAAATAATAGCCTGACTTGTCCTGTAGACAACGCTCAGATGTTCAGGGATCCTGTGGATAAAAAGTTGGAATCCTTATTAAAGGATGTTTTTTCCTTAGCAGGATCAGTGGCCTAACCTGCAGTAGCAGCGATTGGAGTCTGTCAATATTTAAGAGACCATGTTAAGCAGGTCATCAAAGTTTTACCTGAACAACAGGCCCAGGGGTTTGCTAACCTTCCAGCGGCCTTATGTTATGTTGTTGACTCCATCAGAGATTCTATCATGCAAACCTCTCGCCTTTTACTTGGGTTGGTGCATATGCGTAGAATCTTATGGTTGAAAAATTGGTCAGCCGAAGCACCATGTAAGAAGCTCTTGGCTGGGTTTCCTTTTCATGGTGCAAGGTTGTTTGGAGAAGACTTGGATAACTATATCAAGAGAATCTCTTGTGGGAAAAGCACTCTCTTACCTGTTAAGAAAAAGAGTAAGCGTCCCTCTTTGAAACGGACTCTTTCCCCAGCGCCAGGGGCATCAGCCTCCAGGCAGTCACGATGGCCTCCTCCGTCTGGGGCAAGAAACAAGAGTCAACCCCAGCGACAAAAGAAGTCCTGGGGGAAGAAGTCTTCTAGACAAGACATTAAGGCCTCTTCCTGAAGGGGCGCCCCCACTCGCTCGAGTGGGGGGAAGACTGCTACAGTTCTCAAGGCTCTGGCAGGAGGATTTCCAGGACAGATGGGTAATCTCCACGGTAACCTTAGGGTACAAGCTGGAGTTCCAAGAACTTCCCTCTCCTCGATTCCTCAGATCAAGTGTTCCCAGAGTCCCAGAAAAGAAGTGGTCGCTCCTTCTAGCATTAGAGCGACTTTTGTTGCAAGTTCCCACAAAGGATCAAGGTTTGGGCTTCTAGTCCAACCTTTTTACGGTCCAAAAGCCAAATGGGGGTGTCAGACCCATTCTGGATTTAGGAGATCTGAATCGATTCCTAAGGATTCAGTCCTTCCGCATGGAATCAATTCGGACAGTAGTCTCCATCCTGCAGGGAGGAGAATTTTTGGTATCGATAGACATCGGAGATGCATATCTACATGTGCACATTTTTCCTGCTCATCAGAAGTTTCTACGATTCGAGATAGGAGGGTGCCATTTCCAGTTTGTTGCTCTGCCCTTCGGGATAGCCACTGCACCTCGAGTGTTCACAAAGATCTTGGCTCCTCCTCTGGCCAGATTAAGTTCTCAGGGTATAACTGTTATAGCATACCTAGACGACCTGCTCTTGATAGACCAGTCGGTAGCCTCCTTGAACGGGAACTTGAGGACCACAGTCAAGTATCTGGAACACCTAGGTTGGATCCTCAACCTAGAAAAGTCTTTTCTAAAACCAGTAAGAAGACTGGAGTATTTGGGTCTGACTATAGATACAAGCCAGGAGAAAGTATTGCTTTAAGGGAACTGATTCTGACAGTCAGGACCAAGAAGGGTCCTTCTGTCCGCCTTTGTATGAGGCTGCTAGGAAAGATGGTGTCTTCATTCGAGGCAGTTCCCTATGCTCAGTTTCATTCAAGACTGCTGCAACACAGTATTCTGTCGACCTGGAACAAGAAGGTTTAGGCATTAGACTTTCCGATGCACCTGTCTCATGCGGTGCGTCAGAGCCTCAATTGGTGGCTAATACCCGAAAACCTGCAGAAGGGGAAATCCTTTCTACCGGTGACCTGGACGGTGGTAACAACAGATGCCAGCCTGTCAGGTTGGGGAGCAGTTCTGGAACAGTCTGCGATCCAGGGGCTATGGTTCAAGACCGAGAGGACCTTACCCATCAACATTCTGGAGACCTGGGCAGTATACCTAGCCCTAAAGACCTGGACTATCAGGCTACAGGGTTGCCCAGTCAGGATCCAGTCCGACAATGCCACAGCAGTGGCTTATGTCAATCATCAGGGAGGCACCCGGAGCCGAGCTGCTCAAAAGGAGGTGAACCAGATCTTAGTCTGGGCAGAGATGCATGTGCCATGCATATCAGCAGTTTTCATTCCAGGAATAGAAAACTGGCAGGCGGACTATCTAAGTCGCCAGCAGTTACTCCCAGGGGAATGGTCTCTGCATCCCGATGTCTTTTGGGCCATATGCCAAAGATGGGGGGTCCCAGATGTAGATCTCTTTGCATCCCGATTCAACAAAAAGATAGACAGATTTGTGGCAAGGACAAGGGATCCTCTTGCATGCGGAACGGATGCGTTGGTGATGCCGTGGCATCGGTTCTCACTGGTTTATGCATTCCCACCTATTCTGCTACTGCCACGACTCCTTCGCAGGATCAGGCAGGAAAGGAAGTCAGTACTTCTGGTGGCCCTCGCTTGGCTCAGAAGGGCTTGGTATGCAGAAATAGTAAGGATGAAGGTGGGATGCCCGTGGACCCGACTGGTACGCCCAGACCTGTTATCTCAAGGTCCAGTGTTCCATCCTGCCTTACAAACGCTAAATTTGACGGTTTGGCTATTGAGACCCAATAGCCAAACGTCGTGGGCTTTCAGGTCCTGTCATATCTACCTTGATCAATGCAAGGAAACCACCTTCCAGAATGATTTATCATAGAGTCTGGAAAGCTTATGTATCCTGGTGTAAATCTAGGGGTTGGCATCCCAGAAAATATGTGATAGGTAGAATTCTTGTTTTTTTACAAGTAGGATTAGAGATGAAGCTGGCCTTGAGTACCATCAAGGGCCAGGTCTCGGCCTTATCAGTATTGTTTCATCGGCCACTTGCTTTGTATTCTTTGGTCCGAAACTTTATGCAGGGGGTGATGCGTCTTAATCCTCTGGTTAAGGTGCCCCTAAACCCCTGGGACTTGAACTTGGTCCTGGCGGTGTTACAGAAACAGCCTTTTGAACCAATACGTCAGATTCCTTTGGTCTTGCTGACGAGGAAACTAATTTTTCTGGTAGCCATCTCTTCTGCTAGAAGAATATCAGAATTAGCATCTCTTTCCTGTAAGGAGCCTTATTTGATTGTACACAAGGATAGAGTGGTATTGCCCCCTCATCCTAGTTTTTTACCGAAGGTGGTTTCAGATTTTTCTGCCTTCCTTTTTTCCAGATCCCTGTTCTCCAGAAGAGAGGTCAACTACATTCTTTGGATGTAGTAGGAGCAGTCAAGACCTATCTGGAACCAACTGCTCAGATTCGCAGAACGGATGTTTTGTTCGTGCTGCCAGAGGGTCCCATAAGATGACAGGCAGCGTCAAAAGCTACCATTTCTAAATGGATTCGACAATTGATTATTCAAGCTTACGGTTTGAAACAGAAGATTCCTCCGTTTCAGATCAGGGCACATTCCACAAAGGCTATTGGTGCTTCTTGGGCAGTGCATCACCAGGCCTCTAGGGCTCAGATCTGCAAGGCCGCAACCTGGTCTTTAGTCCATACATTCACCAGATTCTATCAGGTGGATGTGAGAAGGCATGAGGATATCGCCTTTGGGCGTAGTGTGCTGCAGACAGCGGTACAGGGTCCTCAGGTCTGATTGCACCCTACTTGGTTGTGCTTCCCCCCCCCTCAGTTGGCATTGCTTTGTGACATCCCATCAGTTAATACTGTGGCTCTGTGTCCCGTGATGTTCGAGAAAGAAAATAGGATTTTTTATAACAGCTTACCTGTAAAATCCTTTTCTTTCGATGAACATCACGGGACACAGAGGTCCCGCCCCTCTTCTAATACACTTATATTGCTTTGCTACAAAACTGAGGTATCCCTGGAAGGGGAGGGATTATATAGGGGGTTGAACTTCCTGCTTAGGGTGTGACCAGTGTCCAATACCTAAAGGTACCTACATGACCCATCAGCTATTACTGTGGCTCTGTGTCCTGTGATGTCCATCGAAAGAAAAGGATTTTACAGGTAAGCTGTTATAAAAAATCCTATTATTGTGGCCAGCCTAAGGCACACCTGTGCAATAATCATGCTGTCTAATCAGCATCTGGATATGCCACACCTGTGAGCTGGATGGATTATCTTGGCAAAGGAGAAGTGCTCACTAACACAGATTTACACAGATTTGTGAATAATATTTGAGAGAAATAGGCTTTTTGTGTACATAGAAAAAGTCATAGATCTTTGAGTTCAGCTCATGATAAATAGGTGAAAACACAAAAGTGTTGTGTTTATAATTTTGCTCAGTGTATGATGTTCATAGTGCAAACATTGGGGGGTGTTTAGTAACCCATAGCATCCAACAAGATGTAATGTGACATTATGTTAGCACGGTAAACTAATTTAAGATGTTTTCTGATTGACTACTATTATTTAATTTTCTTAGAGCAATCTTGTACATTATCTGATCATATGTAACCAAGCAATAGCCATTATCCTTGCAAACCAACTGAAATTTCTATTTAACCAGTAATGCTGCGTACAAACAAGTGGAATGTCCGACGAAGTCTTTTCATTGTCTATTCCGATCGTGTGTATGCCTCATCTGACTTTTTTTTCGAAAATTCTGACGGACCTAGAAATGGAACATGTTCTAAATATTTCCAACAGAACCATTTCCTATCGGGAAAACCGATCATCTGTATGCTGTTCCGACGGAGCAAAAATGACGCATGCTCTGAAGCAAATACGAGACATAAGTTATTGGCTTCTGGCTATTGAACGTCCTTTTTCTAGTCACATCGTACGTGTTTTACGTCACCTCGTTCTGGACGGTCGGACTTTGGTTTGACCATGTGTAGGCAAGACCGCTTGAATGGAATTCTGTCTGAGAAACCTTCAGAGTTTACTCTGACAGCAAAAACGGTCATGTGTAAGCGGCTTTACAGGCATCACTACAGCTTCTTTGTGGTTTTTAATATCATCTACTCTAGAAGGCTTATGTTTCAAACACTGGATAGTGAATTGGGAAGGTTTGTTGGGTGGATATGAAGAGTTCAGGCATAGTTCAGCTATGTATTTCATCAGGAGGCATGGCACAAAGTACATAGAACGAGGACGAAAAGCTCAAAAAAGTTTCACTTTCCATGGTAGAACCGTTATATAATATGGGAGATCCTAATGGAACCAATACTGCTAAAATGTTTAACAAGTAATCAGTGACCATTAAAAATGTTTGAAAACATTTTTCTCTTTTGTCTTTTTTGTTGTATTGCTTGTAATGTCAGCCATTACTGAGTATATAATTGTTATTGAAAATACGTCCATGGAATTACCTGAAATATTTAAAATAAAAATAATTACTGACATTTTATTTATCATTGTTTTTACTTCATCCTGCAATAATCATAAGAACTACTCAGTTACTGAGTTTTCATATTGCATTAATTGGCATTTTTGAAAAGGGCAGAGTAACTTTTTGACTTTTTGATCTTGTGTGTTATGCAGATCCTGCTATTAAAATGTCATGGGCTCATTTTAAAATTGTCAGCACGTGAAATTTTGAAAGACCAGGGCTAATTAAAATGAATAAATAAAATGATAGCTATTGTTTTCCACCTGCTTTATACATTTGGTTTTGCTTCAAATTCAAAGCAGAACTCCAGAATATTAACAACCCACCTTCCACCCCCCATTAACTGGTAGCTGTAATGGAAAAAAACCTAAAAATCTAAATGCCCATTTTAGTTTCCTGAATCACAGGATTAGCAATCATAAGATTGCCACAATCCTGTAACAATCCTTCCTACTAATACCATTCATTTCCTAGGGTCCTTTTTCAGGTTTAAACATCATTGCCTGCATGATGGGGACATCTCCTATTGGCGGAGCCAACACTTTCAGCGGCCTGTGTTTTCATAGAGTTCAGAGGCAGGAGATGGGGGACACTTAGTAAATCTCCACTGAGTGAAGCCCACCTGGTAAACTATCCTTCCTCCCTGCTTCGGTGATCTTCACTGTGTGGACCTGCTGGCACCACACAGACTTTGCAAGGTTAGCATCCCAGCCAGGTCTTGCGTCTACTGCACTTGCAATATCATTTATTCCTATGGATGAGCCATTCTCCACTTGAATTCCCAGACTTCCTTGAGGGGTGCGGTGGGCGCCATGACCCCGGGCGCAACATTTAGGGGGGCGAAATTCCGTGCCAGTGTGTGTCACTAGTGGCTCTGTCCACCAAATTTCCATTTCCTGTCTTTCTGCTCTCCGGCTGCTATGTTTAGTCTCCGGCGCCCTGTGATTGGGGGAATGGGGTCTTGTGCGTTGGTGGGGCGGGGCTGGTCTGTCCATGATTGCCCCTGGAGTCCCGCCTCTGCCTGCTGTGGGTATGAGCTGCCGCTGTGGACTTTTCCTCTTCCTTTCCTCGAGACCGACGGAAGACAAAAAAGATAAGGTGAGACTCCCTCGTGAGAGTAGAGTCATGTTGCTGGCCCCAGGTGGAGTGGACACGGTCTGGGGAGAGGGAGCAGCCAGCCAGAAAGAGAGAGTAGAAGAGCAGCGCCATGGTGTAGCGTCAGTGTAGGAATACTGTAGGTAGGTAGTCAGTGTAGCGTAATGGACAGTGTAGTGTAGTAGACAGTGTAGTGTAGTGGTCAGCACAGTGTAGTGTAATGGACAGTGTAGTGTAGTGGGCAGTGTAGTGTAGTGGACAGTGTAGTGGTCAGTGTAGTGTAGTGGACAGCGTAGTGGACAGTGTAGTGGACAGCATAGTGTGGTGGACAGCGTAGTGTAGTGGTCAGTGTAGTGGCCAGTATAGGAGTCAGGTAGGTTAGTGTAGTGGTCAGTGTAGTGTAGTGGACAGTGTAGTGTAGTGGACAGCATAGTGTAGTGTTCAGTGTAGTGTAGTGGACATTGTAGTGTAGTGGTCACTGTAGTGTAGTGGGCGGTGTAGTGGTTAGTGTAATGTAGTGGTTAGTGTAATGTAGTGGTCAGTGTAGTGTAGTGATCAGTGTAGTGTAGTGTAGTGTAGTGGACAGTGTAATGTAGTGGACAGTGTATTGTAGTGGTCAGTGTAGTAGACAGTGTAGTATAGTGGACATTGTAGTGTAGTAGTCAGTGTAGTGTAGTGGTCAGCACAGTGTAGTGTAATGGATAGTGTAGTGTAGTGGTCAGCACAGTGTAGTGTAGTGGACAGTGTAGTGTAATGGTCAGTGTAGTGGTCAGCACAGTGTAGGGGACAGTGTAATGTAGTGGATAGTGTAGTGGTCAGCACAGTGTAGTGTAGTGGTCAGTGTAGTGTAGTTGACATTGTAGTGTAGTGTAGTGGTCAGTGTAGTGGCCAGTATAGGAATCAGGTAGGTTAGTTTAGTGGTCAGGTAGGTCAGTGTAGGAGTCAGGTAGGTTAGTGTTAGTGTCAGGGTAGTGGACAGGTAGGTCAGTGTAATGATCAGTATAGGAATAAGGTAGTTCAGTGTAGTGAACAGGTAGGTTAGTATAGAGGTCAGTGTAGTGTCCAGTATAGGAATCAGGTAGGTTAATGTAGTGGTCAGCGTAGGAATCAGGCTGGTCAGTACTATTATAGGAAGGGACCCTGGGTTTCCCTAAAGTCTGGAGGTTAGGGGTCGCAAATTACTTTCCTTGTCCCAGGACCTGACACCCATGCTACGCACTGCCTGTATCCATAAACACAGACAGTGTTTTGGCCCCCCGCTCTCTCATCACAAGATCTGACTGACAGCAGCGGGAGCCAATGGCTCCCACAGCAAAGCCTGTAAGACCAGGAAATGAGAGGAGAGAGCCGGTGCACATGGGCACAACGCTGGATCGAGTGAGGTAAGTATAAGGGGTGGTGAGCGGGGATACTTTTACCTAAACATTTTTTACCTTAATGCAAGGAATGCATTAGGGTAAAACATGTTTAGGCTTTGGAACCATTTTAGGTATGAAAATTAAGTTAAAATACTGTATATGTCCAACTCAAACCCATTTTTTCTTTTAAATTTCAATAGAAAACTGAAGGAAAAACCCACCTCCCAAAAAATCTGTAAGCATGTACGTATAAAGCCCCATACACGTGGGCCATATATCGTCCGGTGTCGGCCGGTTTAATAGAAACCGGCCAACAATCGGCCCATGTGTGCGGCAGCCAGTTCAACAGAAGCCGGACAAAGGGGCATGAATGAAAACAGACTGCTGATTGACATCTGATCAGTGCTCTCAGCCAATGGTGGGGGAGCTGTCCCCCTGTCAGAACACAATAGCTCAGCGGGGGAGATCGCTGTATTAACACTGGATGGTTAGTGCAGTGGCTCCTCTTAAGCACTTCAGTTTTTTTTTTTCCTTCAGCCTCCTGGGTTAAACAAAAACATTTTTTAGTGTGTACCAGACTTAAGGATGTACTTCTAACTTTTTTATTCTCCCTTCAAGTGAGTTTCCAGAAGCTTAAAGTGTACTGAACTGGTTACCAGGAATATGTATATATATATATATATATATATATATATATACAGATGCTCACAAAAGTGAGTACACCCTTCATATTTTTGTAAATATTTGATTATATCTTGACAACACTGAAGAAATTCCACTTTTCTACAATGTAAAGTAGAGTGTACAGCTTGTATAACAGTGTAAATTTGCTGTCCCCTCAAAATAACTCAACATACAGCCATTAATGTTTAAACCGCTGGCAAAAAAGTGAGTACACCCATACGTGAAAATGGCCAAATTGGGCCCAATTAGCCATTTTCTCTTCCCCATGTCATGTGACTCATTAGTGTTACAAGGTCTTAGGTGGGCAAGGGGACCACGTGTGTTAAATTTGGTGTTATCGCTCTCGGTCTCTCATACTGGTCACTAGAAGTTCAACATGGCACCTCATGGCAAAGAACTCTCTGAGGATCTGAAAAAAATTATTGTTGCTCTACATAAAGATGGTCTAGGCTATAAGAAGATTGCCAAGAGCCTGAAACTGAGCTGCAGCATGGTGGCCAAAACCATACAGCAGTTTAACAGGACAGGTTCCTCTCAGAACAGGCCTAGCCATGGTTGACCAAAGAAGTTGAGTGCATGTGCTCAGCATCATATCCATAGGTTGTCTTTAGGAAATAGACGTATGAGTGCTGCCAGTCAGTGCTCAGACCATACGTCGCACACTGCATCAAATTGGTCTGCATGGCTGTCTTCTCAGAAGGAAGCCTCTTCTAAAGATGATGCACAAGAAAGCCCGCAAACAGTTTGCTGAAGACAAGCAAACTAAGGACATGAATTACTGGAACCATGTCCTGTGGTCTGATGAGACCAAGATAAACTTATTTGGTTCAGATGGTGTCAAGCGTGAGTGGCGGCAACCAGATGAGGAGTGTGTCTTGCCTACAGTCAGGCATGGTGGTGAGAGTGTCATGGTCTATGGCTGCATGAGTGCTGCCAGCACTGGGGAGCTACAGTTCATTTATTGAATCATGATTCACGGTTGGAATAGTATTCTTGGGGTTGTACTCATCCTTCTTCTTCCTCCAAACACGGCGAGTGGAGTTAAGACCAAAAAGCTCTATTTTTGTCTCATCAGACCACATGACCTTCTCCCATTCCTCTTCTGGATCATCCAGATGATCATTGACAAACTTCAGACGGGCCTGGACATGCGCTGGCTTGAGCAGGATTTTAATCCATGACGGCATAGTGTGTTACTAATGGTTTTCTTTGAGACTTTGGTCCCAGCTCTCTTCGGGTCATTGACCAGGTCCTGCCATTTAGTTTTGGGCTGATCCCTCATCTTCCTCATGATCATTGATGCCCCACGATGTGAGATCTTGCATAGAGCCCCAGACCGAGGGAGATTGACCTTCATCTTGAACTTCTTCCATTTTCTAATAATTGCGCCTACAGTTGTTACCTTCTCACAAGCTGCTTGCCTATTGTCCTGTAGCCCATCCCACCCTATTGCAGGTCTACATTTTTATCCCTGATGTCCTTACACAGGTTGGAGTCTGTTTGACTGAGTGTGTGGACAGGTGTCTTTTATACAGGTAACGAGTTCAAACAGGTACAGTTAATACAGGTGAGTGGAAAACAGGAGGGCTTCATAAAGAAAAAATAACAGGTCTGTGAGAGCCGGAATTCTTACTGGTTGGTAGGTGATCAAATACTTATGTCATGCAATAAAATGCAAATCAATTATTTAAAAATCATACGATGTGATTTTCTGGATTTTTGTTTTAGATTCCGTCTCTCACAGCTGAAGAGTACCTATGATAAAAATTACAGACCTCTACATGCTTTATAGGTAGGAAAACCTGCAAAATCGTCAGTGTATCAAATACTTGTTCTCCCCACTGTGTATACTGTATATATATATATAAAAATTTTCTTGGAGAAGAAAAAAATAATGTGCCAAATCATTCGTCCAGAAAGCTCCTAGCACTCTAACTATAAAAAAAACAAAAAAAACAAAACAAAAAACTATGCTGGCTCTAACATGCTCTGCTAGACTAAGCAGGGTCTTTTGGGAATCATAGTCTCTACACAACTGGAGGGTTACACCTTGCTTGTATGATCTAAAACTTTCTCACATGCCATTAAAGTGTTTTTTTCCAAGTGACTGCATTTTAGGGCTAGGGTTAAGAATAAACAAAATTACGGTGTATTTCATTAACAAATTTTTCTTAGAAGTGAGCACCAGATGGCGCCGGATGGTAGTTTGATTTTTCCCACTGTAGCAATGTCCAGATAAAAACATGTGTTTTACTGTACTAATATTTACAATAAATCTGCTATATGTATTGAAAAATCCATGTTTCAGTTATTCAAATATTTAATGAACATTAAATATATTGTATATATTAAGAAGGTAAATTAAACATGGCATGGTGCATTCATTTATATTTTAGCAGATGTATTAATAAGGTTACAAATACAAAAGTTTTGTATTTCATAAAAAGTAATATCTTAAATGTTTCCAGCAGAAACTTTAAAGCAGTGGTCTCCAAACTGTGGACCTGGGGCCGGATGTGGCCATTTTCTTGACTTTATTAGGCCCATGGGATACCTTACCTTCTACATCAATAATAGGGCATAATTCCTGTCGCTGTGGGGGCCCTATTCTTCCCATTGACACCAATGATGGGACACTATTCCTCCCACTGCCACCAAGTGCAGGGCCCTATTCTTCCCAGTGGCACCGATGATGGGACACTAATCCTTGCCCTGATATCAACAATGCAGCACTATTACTCCCACTGACATCAACAATGTGGCACTATTCTTCCCAATGACACCAATGATGGGGCACTATATTTTCCCTAATACCAACAACAGGGCAATATTCCTCTCACTAATACCAACGATGGGGCATTCTTTATTCCTATTGACGCAAGGGTATTTTCTACTCCCACTGGCCACAGCCCCCTCAAAGCCTGAAGGACAGTAAACTGGCCCTTTGTTCAGAAAGTTTGGAGACCCCTGCTTGTTTTTACAGCTTTAATAAAACCTTTTTTTTTAGCTAAATTGTCAATTTAAATTGCACATGTAACCTACAAGTCCAATCCTGACTATCCAGCTTGCATCTATTCTTAGATGTGAGCCGCTTTCCCAAATCTATGGCAGTGCTTACCCCTGAAGGAGCTGCAGATGATTTGGTCCCCTGACTCCGGATGTTGATGACCTTCCCAGCAATGCCACACAATCTGACACACCAAGAATGAAGAGAAGATATTTATTTGTGCAGTACACAGAAAAAGAGAAAGGATAATGCTGTTTAGCTATGCAATCAGTAAATGAATACGGTGTTAATAAATCATGCCCAAAGCAATTATCAAAAGATTGAAAAACAGTAATAAACACTTTACAAGTATATAGAAACAGTTACAAAATAATGTGCAGCAAGCGGTCCAATGATTTTACCCCTAATGTCTATACTAAGGAGCAATGGAAAAATAGTGGTCTCTGACAAACCCTCTCCCACTAGCCAGTGCGCTGGGGCCCAAATGCAGCGTTGGAGTGTTCAAATGTGAGTCCCACACATTTAAGTGTGTAAAAGTCTAAACTATGCCCCACACAGCAATGCTATTCCTTTGAATAGTATGCAGAGGGCATCCTTACCCACAGTAGTTTACTGCTCTAAAGCGGATCATGCACATGGCAATTTTCAATTTCTCATCAATCGGGAATCAGACATATAATTGCAGGTAATCCCCAAAAACAAAGCAATCTACCAAGCAGGGATTTAATCGACCACTAGAATCCAGTTGATTCTGTACTCGAAAACTGGCCAGTGCATTGAGAGCTATAATAGAGTTTACAGTATTTAAAGATTGAAAAGAAAACAATTAAACTACCTCCCTTTTTTCAGAAGCAATGGAATCTTACTGCCGGGATCAGTCAAGTCAATTTTGATCCCATCTAATTGTGGCCAATCAAAACTACCATTTTATGTCTTTAAGTGCTTTGCAGATTGGACAAAAAATGGAAGTAACAGTTTGATTGGTTTATGAAATTGTCATGCATAGGACTGATCTGAACTGTAATTTTAGCAATCTGGTTCTATTATGTGTGACTTGCTTTTGTGTTTGATGTCTGGGTACACAAATCTTGGCTGTGGTTAGATTTTTATAAAATTCTGCTACTGAAATGCTGGTTGGGGGGATTTTCCAGCCAATAATTGAAAGTAAACAAGGTTGCAGGGATGCTGGCTGATGTCATTATCCATATTTGGCCATTTTTGGGGAATGATGTCAGCCAGCATCCCAGCCTCTTTGTTTGCTTTCAGCTTTCAGCCTGGAAATTTCCTGGACTGCAGATAAATGGAGCCAGGAATAAGTCATCAATTGCTGTCAAGCTGGCGGTCGCCAGCATTTTAGTAACCACAAGCCCTGTAACATTAATGACAGCTTCCCAGTATATTTGCCCAACTCTGAGCATTGGCATCCCTCTGTATGCCAACTCAGAGCTGGTCTTAATCAGTTTGCTAGTATGTGAACTGGTGGTAATTCTATTTGAATCTGTTACAGCCATAGTGACAGGTTCTAAAAGTTGTGGTAGCAAAAAACTAACTGCGCACTGGTACTGAAACTGGTGCAAAGCTTTCATGAATTAGCCCAGACCATGTTAAAGGGGGCATACTACCAGAAAAGTGTTGTTATCACTTTATAGAATTTATTTTGAGTCTTAAGCTGGTACACACGGGCTGAATGTCAGGAGACAATGGCTGGTTAAAAAAAACGTCCGACACTGTGTATGTCGGACATGCATGCTGGAAAACCAGCAGCCAACTGACTCCCGATCAGCGTTTTTAGATCGAAGTGTTCTTGTTTGAACACAACAGGTGAGCGGGGGAGATGGCTACACTAACCTCGCATGGTTAGTATACAGCGGCTCCAACTGGAGATGACAATTTTTTTCAACCCTAATAGTCAGTACCAGGCTTAACTCTATGCTATACAGCCACATATTATCTTGATTGATCCACAGAGACATTGCTGGGAAGAGTCCACATTTGTGCAGCTTTCATTATCAGTTTTGTATTATTCTGCAGTGTATTAATGCTTTGTCCATCCTGAAGTTTTACATTATTTCTTCCAACTTTGCACCTGTTCAGTAAACTGTAAGCTACATGCTGTTAGATCATTACCCAACCTGTTAAAGAAATATCAACTTGACCTATGTATGCTTTATAGCTGGGCAGGCAGGAGGAGGTTTCAGTTTTTTGTTTTTTTTAACGAAATTGGACTTTATATCCTCCCAAAATTGGCACAGTTTTTAATGCCCCTAGTTTTTAAGACATGTTTGATATAGGAATAATGCACTAATACCTATGTGAATAAAATGCCAATATCCGTTTCTGTACGCACATTCCTCGGTAGGAGAAGACCAAATTACAAGATTGGCACTTTCAGATATGAGAGCCAACATATCCAAAAGTAAAATGCAGACACAGGTAAATTGCTATTTATACAGGAATAATATTAGATCAGCGAATTTCCTAGAATTTTTAATAATAATAAAAGATTCTGCATAGTATACAAAGGCAAAGAAAGCATGTGTTCAAAAGTTAATTTGAAATAACCCAGAGAGTGTAATTGTTAACCGATGAAAAACAATGCAGAGCTGGGTACTGCTGCTGTAGTGTCAGAAAAATGAATATGTGCATGTACATTACTATTGACTGGTGCCCTTTCCAGCAGCTGTCCTTTTGCCTTATTCCTAGAACAAACTTCAAATGTCACGATGCAACAGAAGCTGTCACATCACAAAAACTCCACCTTTCCACTCAAGCATAAACTTCTCATTTGATTATAAACCTCTGTCAATGTATTGTATTTTATAACATGCTTCAAATAAAAGACAAGGAAATTGTCTGGAAAAATTAGTAGGAGAGAACAAAGAACAAGCTTAGCTATTGAGTGATGCCAAATTCTCAGCATGAGCACATTCCTTGCCCAGCATGAAAATCAGGAACACGTTTTTTACTTTTTCCTTTTGAAAGGGTTAAAGTGATGTTATATTATCGCGGCTTTTGCAGGAATTATTAGACTTGCAAAGTGGAAACCTGCTTGCTCACCTGTATAAATTCAGTGGCTACTAAAGATGTAATCACAAAGAAGGTTATGTTAAAAAAAAATTGTGATGGGATAAATAACAATTTGAAGAAAGTTATGTTTCTTGCATTGTTTTAATTGTGTATTTAATGATGCATCTGATAATGTTAGAGGCCAGTGTTTCCTAAACTATGGGTTGGGACCCAAACTAGGTGAGGGATATTTTTGTGATTGGTTGCCACATTACAGTGTAGTAAATGTTGTCTAGTTTGCCTAAATGTAAAATCAGTGGTATCTGATTCTCTGGATGAAAATGTCAAAAAGAAAAAATAACAAATAATTTATTTACTAAAGCTTACAGAAATGGTGAAGAGCAGTCACAATTTACTAAAACTGGAGAGTGCAAAATCTGGTGCAGCTCTGCATAGAAACCAATCAGTCTCCAGTTTGTTTTTGTTTTTTGTCAAAGCCTTAAATGAACAAGCTGAAGTTGGAAGCTGATTGGCTACCATGTACAGGTGCACCAGATTTTGCACTCTTCTGTTTTAGTAAATCAACCCCGATATGTTCTACAGCTATTGTTATTTGTCTTTATTTGGCTTTGGGGATAATTTAGTATTTGTTTTTTTTCTTAGGTCCCAGTACAGTAGCAATGTTTTTATTTGGGTCCTTAGATTAAAAAGTTTAAGAACCCATGCTGTGGGCTATCTACACTTATAACTGCATACTAACTTGTTTAGCAATCACAGGTAATACAGCATGGTAATTGTGCATTAATAATCATGATTAAGGGATAAACTTTTACTAAAGTGTTAAAGTTTTCAGTTTAACTTACATCTGTCATATCTGAAGGTAAAGTTTTAAAAGCAGGCACCAGCAGTGGCCAGAACTGACCACTATTTATCTCTAAATTCTTACTTGTGGTGCCCTGGGAATCCCTTCTGTTAGTATGCATACTAAGACTTACTGTAAAAGTCCAAACTTTTACACTCCTGCCACATCTTCTAAGGCAACGCAGCCACCAATGAGCAATGATTAGGCTCTTAAATGATACCCATGTGTGTCAACTTTCACAGTTGCAATATAGAGGTTCCAATGTGACTGGCTTGCATTAAGTCTAACGTGAAGCTTAAGCTGGCCATAGATGAAGAGAATTTCTAATAAAAATTCCTAGTAAAGGTCCTAGGAAAAGTCATACATAAATTCTCAGAACATTTTCAGCACATTTGAATGTCATTCAAAAGATTGTCTTTGCTTTTACCATTTTATTTTGGAATGAATGGACTGAACGAAAACCACATAAACTATTAGAAATGTATTTGTTCAAGAAACATTTTCCACCCTGCTCCTTTGAATTTTCTCCTCATTGTTGTCAAAAAATGAACATTATATTTGACTCACCAATAATTAGGAAAACAAACAAACTTTGTTAGAATATTGTTTTCCTAGGACTTTTAATTTGAAATTCTACCCATCTATGGCCAGCTTGAATCTAGGCTCCCTCACCTGGCAATAAAGTGTTGCGGCAATCTGAAGTCAACATTGTGCAACACCTCTGAGCTACTTTACCTGCTTTGTAGATGATATTTAATGAGAACAGCTTTGAAGGTTGATTGCCTACACATTGTACAGGAACATTTGGACTAACCTCAGAGTCCAAGACAATAGGAAAGCTCCTAGCATGTTTCATACATTTTCATCATAGGTCTCAACAAAACCTGTGAGCAATGCAGAGTTCGATCCATTAGTGGTTGTATGTTGGCTAAAATGTAGGAGGAGGGTGATCAAAGTACCTGTTTTTATCAACTGTAAAACTGTTTTGTAGAGTAAACCGTGGCTGATTAATGATAGCTAGGGAAGAATGGAGTGATTTTGGATAAATTGATTTTACAGTCAGCTAAATGTACCCTTTTTGGACACTCTCAGCTTTGCTTATTGAGCTGTTTAGTCAAAATGTGCTTGAAAATATTTTGTCCTTTATGACAAGTGGATAGAGTATTAGGGTACTTTATTTGTTTATTAGTTTTAGTTTATTATATATGTAAAGCTCTTTGTATTTGTTTTTTCGTTTTTTTTAATTTGATCAAAATTGTGTATTGTTGCTTTTATTTTAAAAATTTCTCTGTCTCTTTTTTTTTGTGTGAAAACTATGTAAAATAATGAGGCTAATAAGGGACCATTTTGGCACAAGTTGAAAGTAAAGTCTGCAGAAGCCATTTAGAGCCTGATAGACCCTTAAAAAAACAGAAAACACCATACTAATTTTATTTTCCCCTCTTGTATATTTTGCCAAAATAGTAAAATTTTGTTGCAATCTCTCAATTTATGCCACAGTTTTGGGGAAATGAAAACTCAAAATTTTGCTAATGATAACTGAAGGAAGGGTAGAGCTGCTGCTTGCAGCAAATAAAAATGGAATTTTGTTAGTCTGGTAAATTGAAACAAAGCATCTGATTGGTTATCATGTTCTACAACTCTTCTCTTTCTCTAATTTCCTTCAGTTTTACGTTACCTCATCATCTACCAGGCAGTATCAGTACATAAGGCTTGAGACATCCTTTCCTTTTCCAATGATGGAAGCTATATTAAGTAAAAACTAATTGATTCCATGTCCCTTTTTAAGTAGCTCCTCTAACTATCCATTTAGATGAATGAACCATTTACATGCAATTAGCAAACTCAGACAATCCCCTGTATTTGCAAGTTAAGGTTATTAAAATGTAATTAGTAATTAGGAATGATTCATAACCCCACAGAAGGTAACTACATAACACATTAGCAGACTGTGTTTAAGCTTTCTGGCCACCCTTTCTGTTGAACACCCAGGCTCATCAGACATGTGTCAGCCCCCTATTTGCCAGGTGCTTGTGAGGCCATCTGCATACATATGTAAATTTTTATTTGCATCCTGCAACATTGGCACTGGCGTGATTTGTAAAGTACGGTGTTATCCAAGGCCTGAATCGCACACATGTGACAGCTGCTCTTATTTGAACCCAACTTTCATTTATTCTTCATTTTCATTCAGTTGTGTTGAATAATAGACATAGGCTATGCCGCTTCTTTGAACTTTTCAAGAAGTGCTTGTACTTAACAACTATGCAAATGTCTACTAGTAATTCTATTCATTAGGGTTTTCAAGAGGTACGCTAACCATAATAATAGTATATGTCCTTTCTAAAGTGTACTTTAGTCTTAAACAAATGTGACTTCAATTCACTAAAGGGTTTTCGCAAAACCTGCTTCCTGTCATGTACAGACAATTTGAATAGTCTTTTTACTATAATATTTGCATTATTTTAATTTTTTTATAAACATTTATAGAAAAAATATGGGATCTGTTGAAGAACTCAATGTTTTTCAGGCTGCTTTCTAAATGTACTTTTAATGCTTTTCACTAAAAAGGATTACAACTTTTTAGCAAAAGCAGAAAGTTATTAACCTTCCCTGGCTCCTTGATGATCTTTCTCTGCTTGGTGAGTTGACATTTTTTGTAAACATTTTGGCACAAACACACCATCTTTGTCCTGGACTGGCCTTGGTGTTTGGCTTGTTACTTTTAGAGTAATTGAACCATAAGTATAGAGCTGCGAAAATTTATAGCAATTTTCTGACACTCATGTGCCATATGATTGTTCTAGGTCTGTGTTTTAGAATCAGTGAAGCTTAATCAGCTGGTCAACTAGCATTTTAAGAACGATGACTAACAATGGCAACCTCCCTATTACATTCCTGAAAGTCACAGTTTAAAAGACCATCTGCTGAGTATTCCTACATCTGTTATAGAGTTGGTTTTATACCTGGCCTCTTAGTATGTCTTTTTATCATCCCCATTCAGATAAAGTCCTGGAACATATGAGAAAAAGTAAAATAAACAGTACAGACCTCAAGAAGGAAACACCTATTCCCCCCCACCATCTCTACTTCTATCAGGTCCCACACCGATCCTCTTTGGTCATTGGACACAGGAGTTACACTGTCTGCGGCACTTGGGTTTATTCTTCTACTGAGCCAGTTGTGTGATTTCTACACTTCTGATATTGCATCTCATGATGGTTTTGGAGTTTCTCCTATTGCTGTCACATGAAGAGAACTAGGGGTTGATTAATAAAGACAAATAGGCTGTTCACCTTGCAAGGAAATTTGCCCCAGAGCTTAGTGAATAAGGTGAAGCTCTCCAACCACCATCCAATCATATGTAAGCATAAAATACAGTTTTCTTCCTTCATGTGATTGGGTATTCTTTGCAAAATGAAACTTTACCACATTCACTAATCTTTGGGGCAAATTCACTTGCAAAGTGCGACTTCTCCTGCCAAGTGGATTTGCCCTTAGTAAATGAATCCCATAGTATCATGAAACTGCTCACTCGCTGAAAGTCATCTTCTGGTTATGCAGTAAGGCAGAGGTGTGTGAATCACTATAATAGCTAAACAGAATTACAAATATTTTTGTAGAAACAGCTCACATAGAAATGTTTTAACTGTGTGTTTAAAAGACAGGTTCAGGAATGCTAAAAAAACCCTTCAAGCTTGAATATACTACCTCTGTACAATGCAAGGCCCTGCTGGCTAGTTAGTGAACCCAGGCACTCCGGAGGGTCTTCTACCCCATTTTGCTGCTAATAATGGGGGACCTCTCAGGATACAAGGGGTGATGAGTTTCCCCTCCCACCACCTTACCTTTCTTTCTTCCCCTTACTCTTTCAATACCCATCCTATGCCCTCTCCAAGTTCTTCCCATCCTTCACACCCTTCACAATTTCTTTTGATAAAGTAGAACTTTAGGCAAAACTTTTTTTCTGTTTTTGATTAGAGTATGGTTCATTATAACCCCTGTAAGGTTTATTTCTGCCATCTATGTCTCAATTGGGAGGTATACCTTCACTTCTGTTCCCATAGCCAAAACAGGAAGTGAGAGGAAATCCCTGCAAATTAAGGGAATCTCTTGGGCCCCCCCAGGTCACCAGAACTAGTGTCCCTTCTGGAAGATTTCCTCTCTGGAGGAAATTTTTAGGGGACAACCCGGAATTCGTGATTTTCTTTTATTTTCACTTTCAGTGATAATGGTAAACAGAACAAATAGAGAGGGTGAATCTCCCTAATGGGAACACAGACAGCAATAAAAGCCTGACAGGTTTTGTCTTATACTGTAAAGTTCCAAAGTCAGCAAATTGTATTCATTAGAAACAAAAATAGTTATTTAAATTTCAGTCTCTGTTTTCATTTCCTTAACAAGGTGAATTTTTTTTAATCATTTAGATACATTTACTGAAATGAAAACCACATGGTGATGGTAATCTCTTTGTCTACTTAATGCTTTTATGTAATTTCATAAATTGATAAACCTCCTGAAGAAGAAGCTATTTGTCAGTTATGAAGGTGAAACAAGATCTATAAAACCTGATTTATTTATATATTTGTATCATGTGACCTTCTAGAATCACTCGTTACAAATTAGTATCAAAATACACAGCTTGAGTTGGATTTCTGTTGGTGTATGACCTTGTCTGACGGAGGACAAATGTGTGACCCTCTTAGGCACTAGCTTGTTGGGTCAGAAAATTCATAAATGAAATTGCAGAGAAACCACTATAAAGTGGGACATTACAAGTCAGTGAAATGTTGATGTAAATGATCTACGCTAATGGACCCAGCCATAAACACCTGAGGGCCCTGATATAATTCAGGAATGTTTTAATGATGCTTTCAGTATATCTACTTACATGTTGCATGTTATGTTTAGTTTCCAACATTCTAAAATAATTTCCAGGGGCATGGGTGCCGAAGCAGTGCCCTTAAACTACACACACTATAATACTATCCTATAGTGTTTACTAACTTGCAAAGTAAAACATTTTGTTGTGCTTTAGATTAAAATAGGACATAAACAAATGTATCAAAAACAATCTCTAAATATAAAATGTCTACAAAATGAAAACATCATGATATATATATATATATATATTTTTTTTTTTAGGTTTTATTGTTATCCAGAAGATATTATACACTATATTACCAAAAGTATTGGGACGCCTGCCCTTACACGCACATTAACTCTAATAGCATCCCGGTCCTAGCTTGTAGGGTTCAATATTGAGTTGGCCCACTCTATGCAACTTTAACAACTTTAACAGCTTCAACTCTTCAGGGAAGGCTGTCTGCAAGGTTTTGGAGTGTGTCTATAGGAATGTTTTACCATTCTTCCAGAAGTGCATTTGTGAGTTCAGGCACTGATGTGGACAAGAAGGCCTGGCCTACAGTCTATGCTTTACTTCATCTTAAAGGTGGTCTATCGGGTTGAGGTCAGGCCAGTCAAGTTTCCCCACCCCAAACTCACTCATCCATGTCTTTATGGACCTTGCTTTGTGCACTGGTGCACAGTCATTATGAAACAGAAAGGGCCCAACCCCAAACTGTTCCCACAAAGTTGGAAGCATAAAATTGTCCAAAATGTCTTGGTATGCTGATGTCTTAAGAGTTCCTTTCACTGGAACTAAGGGGCCAAGCCCAGCCCTTCGAAAAACAACCCCACACCATGATCCCCCCTTCACCAAATGATTTGGACCAGTCTCAACCTGATAGAACACCTTTGAATTAGAGCGGAGACTGCAAGCCAAGCCTTCTTGTCCACAAATGTGCTTCTGAAAGAATGGTCAAACATTCGCATAGACACAATCCTAAACTTTGTGGACAGCCTTCCCAGAAGAGTTGAAGCTCTTTTAGCTTCAGAAAGCTAAGATTGGGATGCCATTAAAGTTCATGTGCATGTAAAGGCAGGCGTCACAATACTTTTGGTAATATATTGTAGCATGGACGAGCAAAAACAGTTATTTTACTGCATAACATTTAAAAAAACTTGCAGACTCTTTATCAATATACATAACCTTTGAATATAACAGGGAGGGTGAGGGAAGTAAAGGAGGGGAGCAGCTTTGGAACTAGAAGAAGGTAAACTAATCTTCATACTTGAACTCATGCATTTGGGCAGCACTGTGTTTGAACACAAAATGCAGCATTTGACAACATGTCCATGGATGCAGGCCTCTACAGTGATGTGGCATTAAGCTTCAAATATTCTTTATAAAATTTGCCATGTACTTGATAGGTACATACCTCATTGGATTTAGTTCTAGCAAATGCACTTGAAATACACCAAAATGACAAAAGAACGACATAAATGATGTGCTTATATTCCTTTTTTCTCCCCCGGACTTCCAAATTATTATCTGTCTTATTACTGCAAGTTTGACAAGGTGATACCAAAAACATAATGTTTAATTGACATTATCCATTCTCTCTCTGTATGTGGATGGTGGCACTGTAATTATTTTAATTTAAAAACATCTAAGTACCTTTTTTCCTAATTGATATACATTTGTCACATGTCCCAGCTCTTTTCCAGCCTATCTGCAGGGAAACATAAGCAGGAGAAGCTTCTAGTTCTTTTGGGATACAGAGTAAAAATAAATAATAAATATCAATACATTGTTAAATTGCCACACATATATACAGTATCTCACAAAAGTGAGTACACCCCTCACATTTTTGTAAATATTTTATTATAACTTTTCATGTGACAACACTGAAGAAATGACAATTTGCTACAATGTAAAGTAGTGAGTGTACAGCTTGTATAACAGTATATTTTGCTGTCCCCTCAAAATTACTAAACAAACAGCCATTAATGTCTAAACCGCTGGCAACAAAAGTGAGTACACCCCTAAGTGAAAATGTCCAAATTGGGTCAAAAGTGTCAATATTTTGTGTGACCACCATTATTTTCCAGCACTGCCTTAACCCTCTTGGGCATGGCATGCACCAGAGCTTCACAGGTTGCCATTGGAGTCATCTTCCACTCCTCCATGACAACATCACCGAGTTGGTGAATGTTAGAGACGTTGTGCTCCTCCACCTTTCATTTGAGGATGCCCCACAGATGCTCAATAGGTTTTAGGTCTGGAGACATGCTTGGCCACTTCATCACCTTTACCCTCAGCTTCTTTAGCAAGGCAGTGGTCGTCTTGGAGGTGTTATTATGTTGCAATATTGCCCTGCGGCCCAGTCTCCGAAGGGAGGGGATCATGCTCTGCTTCAGTATGTCACAGTACATGTTGGCATTCATGGTTCCCTCAATGAACTGTAGCTCCCCAGTCCAGGCAGCAGTCATGCAGCCCCAGACCATAACACTCCCCCCACCATGCTTGACTGTAGGCAAATCACACTTGTCTTTGTACTTCTCACCTGGTTGCCGCCACACACGCTTGACACTATCTGAACCAAATAAGTTTATCTTGGTAAAATCAGACCACAGGACATGGTTCCAGTAATCCATGTCCTTAGTTTGCTTGTCTTCAGCAAACTGTTTGTGGGCTTTCTTGTGCATCATTTTTAGAAGAGGCTTCCTTCTGGGATGACAGCCATGCAAACCAATTTGATGCAGTGTGCAGCGTATGGTCTGAGCACTGACAGACTGACCCCCCACCCCTTCAACCTCCACAGCAATGCTGGCAGCACTCATACATCTATTTCCCAAAGACAACCTTTGGATATGACGCTGAGCATGTGCACTCAACTTCTTTAGTCGACCATGGCGAGGCCTGTTCTGAGTGGATCCTGTCCTGTTAAACCGCTGTATGGTCTTGGCCACTGTGCTGCAGCTCAGTTTTAGTGTCTTGGCAATCTACTTATAGCCTAGGCTATCTTTATGTAGAGCAACAATTCTTTTTTTCAGATCCTCAGAGAATTCTCTGCCATGAGGCGCCATGTTGAACTTCCAGTGACCAGTATGAAAGAGTGAGAGCGATAACACCAAATTTAACACACCTGCTCCCCATTTACACCTGAGATCTTGTAACACTTACGAGTCACATGACACCGGGGAGGGAAAATGGCTAATTGGGCCCAATTTGGACATTTTTATTTAGGAGTGTACTCACTTTTGTTGCCAGCAGGTTTAGACATTAATGGCTGTGTCTTATTCTAAGACACAGGCTGGAGGGGCATGAAACAGCTTGTGATGGTGAAGCCACCATTAATCAAGTTGTAATAAGTGTTAAAAATGATGTTGCGCCACTACTAAAAACTTTTATTAAAGCTGATGAAACTGCTGTACAAAAAAGCAACAAACAAGCTGCTCCCCAATGGTGTAGGAGATACCTATACTGTAAATCAATAAAAAGCATGAGGGGTGCTAATTTTGAAACTTTAAGCATATGCTGTGAAACAGTTGAAAAATAAAGTGGAAAGTGCAAGAGACTATTCAATTCAATTAGTGATAATGTGAAAAGTCCTTGGAAATAGAGTTCATACTAAATCATCAATATCTTTAAATTCCTTCTTTCTTTAAAATAAGATGCTGTTGTGAACCATCACCATCTATTGCTTATTCACGTGATAGTGCCCAAATGGATGTACACTCACCAAATAGCCATGACCTCTACTAAAAAGAAGGTCTGAAATTGCCTGGATTGGTGAGTCTCCTTCAGGATCTTCTCACACCTGTTGGGGGTCCTAAATAGGGATGAGCTTCGTGTTCGAGTCGAACCCATGTTCGACTCGAACATCGGCTGTTCGGTCGTTCGCCGAATTGCGAACGATATGGGCTGTTCGCGCCAAATTCGTGTGGCGCGTCACGGCCCATAATTCACTGCGGCATCGCAGTGCATTGCTGGCTGATTATTGGCCAAGCATGCACTATGACCCGCATGCTTGGCCAATCACAGCGCCGTCAGTAGAGAGAGCTGTAATTGGCCAAAGCCAGGGTGGCTTTGGCCAATTATGGCTCAGGGGATTTAGTACACACCCCACACTATATAAGGCCGCCTGCACGGCGGCCCTGTGTAGTGTGTGTTCCGGTGTGCTGAGAGATAGAGAGAGAGAGAGACAGTGTCATTTGATTTGAGTTAGATAGATTAGGCAGAACAGTCAGTCAGTTAGCTGCACTTACAGTGTATTGTGTATATATATGCATCCCAGGTGTTGCATATATATATATACACTGTATTCAGTTTAGCTAGATCCGTTCCTGTTATCTTCTATCTAGACTATTTACATTTAGTGCAGTGTGTCCTGCTCACAGTGTTCAGCTAGATCCGTTCCTGCTATTTACATTCAGTGCAGTGCGTCCTGCTCACAGTGTTCAGCTAGATCCGTTCCTGGTATTTACATTTAGTGCAGTGCGTCCTGCTCACAGTGTTCAGCTAGATCCGTTCCTGCTATTTACATTCAGTGCAGTGCGTCCTGCTCACAGTGTTCAGCTAGATCCGTTCCTGGTATTTACATTTAGTGCAGTGCGTCCTGCTCACAGTGTTCAGCTAGATCCGTTCCTGCTATTTACATTCAGTGCAGTGCGTCCTGCTCACAGTGTTCAGCTAGATCCGTTCCTGCTATTTACATTCAGTGCAGTGCGTCCTGCTCACAGTGTTCAGCTAGATCCGTTCCTGGTATTTACATTTAGTGCAGTGCGTCCTGCTCACAGTGTTCAGCTAGATCCGTTCCTGCTATTTACATTCAGTGCAGTGCGTCCTGCTCACAGTGTTCAGCTAGATCCGTTCCTGGTATTTACATTTAGTGCAGTGCGTCCTGCTCACAGTGTTCAGCTAGATCCGTTCCTGCTATTTACATTCAGTGCAGTGCGTCCTGCTCACAGTGTTCAGCTAGATCCGTTCCTGCTATTTACATTCAGTGCAGTGCGTCCTGCTCACAGTGTTCAGCTAGATCCGTTCCTGGTATTTACATTTAGTGCAGTGCGTCCTGCTCACAGTGTTCAGCTAGATCCGTTCCTGCTATTTACATTCAGTGCAGTGCGTCCTGCTCACAGTGTTCAGCTAGATCCGTTCCTGGTATTTACATTTAGTGCAGTGCGTCCTGCTCACAGTGTTCAGCTACATCCGTTCCTGCTATTTACATTCAGTGCAGTGCGTCCTGCTCACAGTGTTCAGCTAGATCCGTTCCTGCTATTTACATTCAGTGCAGTGCGTCCTGCTCACAGTGTTCAGCTAGATCCGTTCCTGGTATTTACATTTAGTGCAGTGCGTCCTGCTCACAGTGTTCAGCTAGATCCGTTCCTGCTATTTACATTCAGTGCAGTGCGTCCTGCTCACAGTGTTCAGCTAGATCCGTTCCTGGTATTTACATTTAGTGCAGTGCGTCCTGCTCACAGTGTTCAGCTACATCCGTTCCTGCTATTTACATTCAGTGCAGTGCGTCCTGCTCACAGTGTTCAGCTAGATCCGTTCCTGCTATTTACATTCAGTGCAGTGCGTCCTGCTCACAGTGTTCAGCTAGATCCGTTCCTGCTATTTACATTCAGTGCAGTGCGTCCTGCTCACAGTGTTCAGCTAGATCCGTTCCTGGTATTTACATTTAGTGCAGTGCGTCCTGCTCACAGTGTTCAGCTAGATCCGTTCCTGCTATTTACATTCAGTGCAGTGCGTCCTGCTCACAGTGTTCAGCTAGATCCGTTCCTGCTATATACATTTAGTGCAGTACGTCCTGCTCACAGTGTTCAGCTAGATCCGTTCCTGTTATCTTCCTACTGACAGGCAGGCTTGTCTGGTTACAGTATATAAAGCTACCTGAAGAAAATTACAGGTGTTCTTTTTGATCCTATTAGTACCACGGTCAGGCAGCTAGACTATTTACATTTAGTACAGTGTGTCCTGCTCACAGTGTTCAGCTAGATCCGTTCCTGTTATCTTCCTACTGACAGGCAGGCTTGTCTGGTTACAGTATATAAAGCTACCTTAAGAAAATTACAGGTGTTCTTTTTGATCCTATTAGTACCACGGTCAGGCAGCTAGACTATTTACATTTAGTACAGTGCGTCCTGCTCACAGTGTTCAGCTAGATCCGTTCCTGTTATCTTCCTACTGACAGGCAGGCTTGTCTGGTTACAGTATATAAAGCTACCTGAAGAAAATTACAGGTGTTCTTTTTGATCCTATTAGTACCACGGTCAGGCAGCTAGACTATTTACATTTAGTACAGTGTGTCCTGCTCACAGTGTTCAGCTAGATCCGTTCCTGTTATCTTCCTACTGACAGGCAGGCTTGTCTGGTTACAGTATATAAAGCTACCTTAAGAAAATTACAGGTGTTCTTTTTGATCCTATTAGTACCACGGTCAGGCAGCTAGACTATTTACATTTAGTACAGTGTGTCCTGCTCACAGTGTTCAGCTAGATCCGTTCCTGTTATCTTCCTACTGACAGGCAGGCTTGTCTGGTTACAGTATATAAAGCTACCTGAAGAAAATTACAGGTGTTCTTTTTGATCCTATTAGTACCACGGTCAGGCAGCTAGACTATTTACATTTAGTACAGTGCGTCCTGCTCACAGTGTTCAGCTAGATCCGTTCCTGCTATTTACATTCAGTGCAGTGCGTCCTGCTCACAGTGTTCAGCTAGATCCGTTCCTGGTATTTACATTTAGTGCAGTGCGTCCTGCTCACAGTGTTCAGCTAGATCCGTTCCTGCTATTTACATTCAGTGCAGTGCGTCCTGCTCACAGTGTTCAGCTAGATCCGTTCCTGGTATTTACATTTAGTGCAGTGCGTCCTGCTCACAGTGTTCAGCTACATCCGTTCCTGCTATTTACATTCAGTGCAGTGCGTCCTGCTCACAGTGTTCAGCTAGATCCTTTCCTGCTATTTACATTCAGTGCAGTGCGTCCTGCTCACAGTGTTCAGCTAGATCCGTTCCTGGTATTTACATTTAGTGCAGTGCGTCCTGCTCACAGTGTTCAGCTAGATCCGTTCCTGCTATTTACATTCAGTGCAGTGCGTCCTGCTCACAGTGTTCAGCTAGATCCGTTCCTGGTATTTACATTTAGTGCAGTGCGTCCTGCTCACAGTGTTCAGCTACATCCGTTCCTGCTATTTACATTCAGTGCAGTGCGTCCTGCTCACAGTGTTCAGCTAGATCCGTTCCTGCTATTTACATTCAGTGCAGTGCGTCCTGCTCACAGTGTTCAGCTAGATCCGTTCCTGCTATTTACATTCAGTGCAGTGCGTCCTGCTCACAGTGTTCAGCTAGATCCGTTCCTGGTATTTACATTTAGTGCAGTGCGTCCTGCTCACAGTGTTCAGCTAGATCCGTTCCTGCTATTTACATTCAGTGCAGTGCGTCCTGCTCACAGTGTTCAGCTAGATCCGTTCCTGCTATATACATTTAGTGCAGTACGTCCTGCTCACAGTGTTCAGCTAGATCCGTTCCTGTTATCTTCCTACTGACAGGCAGGCTTGTCTGGTTACAGTATATAAAGCTACCTGAAGAAAATTACAGGTGTTCTTTTTGATCCTATTAGTACCACGGTCAGGCAGCTAGACTATTTACATTTAGTACAGTGTGTCCTGCTCACAGTGTTCAGCTAGATCCGTTCCTGTTATCTTCCTACTGACAGGCAGGCTTGTCTGGTTACAGTATATAAAGCTACCTTAAGAAAATTACAGGTGTTCTTTTTGATCCTATTAGTACCACGGTCAGGCAGCTAGACTATTTACATTTAGTACAGTGCGTCCTGCTCACAGTGTTCAGCTAGATCCGTTCCTGTTATCTTCCTACTGACAGGCAGGCTTGTCTGGTTACAGTATATAAAGCTACCTGAAGAAAATTACAGGTGTTCTTTTTGATCCTATTAGTACCACGGTCAGGCAGCTAGACTTTTTACATTTAGTACAGTGTGTCCTGCTCACAGTGTTCAGCTAGATCCGTTCCTGTTATCTTCCTACTGACAGGCAGGCTTGTCTGGTTACAGTATATAAAGCTACCTTAAGAAAATTACAGGTGTTCTTTTTGATCCTATTAGTACCACGGTCAGGCAGCTAGACTATTTACATTTAGTACAGTGCGTCCTGCTCACAGTGTTCAGCTAGATCCGTTCCTGTTATCTTCCTACTGACAGGCAGGCTTGTCTGGTTACAGTATATAAAGCTACCTGAAGAAAATTACAGGTGTTCTTTTTGATCCTATTAGTACCACGGTCAGGCAGCTAGACTATTTACATTTAGTACAGTGTGTCCTGCTCACAGTGTTCAGCTAGATCCGTTCCTGTTATCTTCCTACTGACAGGCAGGCTTGTCTGGTTACAGTATATAAAGCTACCTTAAGAAAATTACAGGTGTTCTTTTTGATCCTATTAGTACCACGGTCAGGCAGCTAGACTATTTACATTTAGTACAGTGTGTCCTGCTCACAGTGTTCAGCTAGATCCGTTCCTGTTATCTTCCTACTGACAGGCAGGCTTGTCTGGTTACAGTATATAAAGCTACCTTAAGAAAATTACAGGTGTTCTTTTTGATCCTATTAGTACCACGGTCAGGCAGCTAGACTATTTACATTTAGTACAGTGCGTCCTGCTCACAGTGTTCAGCTAGATCCGTTCCTGCTATTTACATTCAGTGCAGTGCGTCCTGCTCACAGTGTTCAGCTAGATCCGTTCTTGCTATTTACATTCAGTGCAGTGCGTCCTGCTCACAGTGTTCAGCTAGATCCGTTCCTGGTATTTACATTTAGTGCAGTGCGTCCTGCTCACAGTGTTCAGCTAGATCCGTTCCTGCTATTTACATTCAGTGCAGTGCGTCCTGCTCACAGTGTTCAGCTAGATCCGTTCCTGGTATTTACATTTAGTGCAGTGCGTCCTGCTCACAGTGTTCAGCTAGATCCGTTCCTGCTATTTACATTCAGTGCAGTGCGTCCTGCTCACAGTGTTCAGCTAGATCCGTTCCTGGTATTTACATTTAGTGCAGTGCGTCCTGCTCACAGTGTTCAGCTACATCCGTTCCTGCTATTTACATTCAGTGCAGTGCGTCCTGCTCACAGTGTTCAGCTAGATCCGTTCCTGCTATTTACATTCAGTGCAGTGCGTCCTGCTCACAGTGTTCAGCTAGATCCGTTCCTGCTATTTACATTCAGTGCAGTGCGTCCTGCTCACAGTGTTCAGCTAGATCCGTTCCTGGTATTTACATTTAGTGCAGTGCGTCCTGCTCACAGTGTTCAGCTAGATCCGTTCCTGCTATTTACATTCAGTGCAGTGCGTCCTGCTCACAGTGTTCAGCTAGATCCGTTCCTGCTATATACATTTAGTGCAGTACGTCCTGCTCACAGTGTTCAGCTAGATCCGTTCCTGTTATCTTCCTACTGACAGGCAGGCTTGTCTGGTTACAGTATATAAAGCTACCTGAAGAAAATTACAGGTGTTCTTTTTGATCCTATTAGTACCACGGTCAGGCAGCTAGACTATTTACATTTAGTACAGTGTGTCCTGCTCACAGTGTTCAGCTAGATCCGTTCCTGTTATCTTCCTACTGACAGGCAGGCTTGTCTGGTTACAGTATATAAAGCTACCTTAAGAAAATTACAGGTGTTCTTTTTGATCCTATTAGTACCACGGTCAGGCAGCTAGACTATTTACATTTAGTACAGTGCGTCCTGCTCACAGTGTTCAGCTAGATCCGTTCCTGTTATCTTCCTACTGACAGGCAGGCTTGTCTGGTTACAGTATATAAAGCTACCTGAAGAAAATTACAGGTGTTCTTTTTGATCCTATTAGTACCACGGTCAGGCAGCTAGACTATTTACATTTAGTACAGTGTGTCCTGCTCACAGTGTTCAGCTAGATCCGTTCCTGTTATCTTCCTACTGACAGGCAGGCTTGTCTGGTTACAGTATATAAAGCTACCTTAAGAAAATTACAGGTGTTCTTTTTGATCCTATTAGTACCACGGTCAGGCAGCTAGACTATTTACATTTAGTACAGTGCGTCCTGCTCACAGTGTTCAGCTAGATCCGTTCCTGCTATTTACATTCAGTGCAGTGCGTCCTGCTCACAGTGTTCAGCTAGATCCGTTCTTGCTATTTACATTCAGTGCAGTGCGTCCTGCTCACAGTGTTCAGCTAGATCCGTTCCTGGTATTTACATTTAGTGCAGTGCGTCCTGCTCACAGTGTTCAGCTAGATCCGTTCCTGCTATTTACATTCAGTGCAGTGCGTCCTGCTCACAGTGTTCAGCTAGATCCGTTCCTGGTATTTACATTTAGTGCAGTGCGTCCTGCTCACAGTGTTCAGCTAGATCCGTTCCTGGTATTTACATTTAGTGCAGTGCGTCCTGCTCACAGTGTTCAGCTAGATCCGTTCCTGCTATTTACATTCAGTGCAGTGCGTCCTGCTCACAGTGTTCAGCTAGATCCGTTCCTGCTATATACATTTAGTGCAGTACGTCCTGCTCACAGTGTTCAGCTAGATCCGTTCCTGTTATCTTCCTACTGACAGGCAGGCTTGTCTGGTTACAGTATATAAAGCTACCTTAAGAAAATTACAGGTGTTCTTTTTGATCCTATTAGTACCACGGTCAGGCAGCTAGACTATTTACATTTAGTACAGTGCGTCCTGCTCACAGTGTTCAGCTAGATCCGTTCCTGTTATCTTCCTACTGACAGGCAGGCTTGTCTGGTTACAGTATATAAAGCTACCTTAAGAAAATTACAGGTGTTCTATCCCAGCTTAGTGCAGCTACAGGCCATTAGTATGTCTGGAAGGCCAAGAAGGAGAGGCAGACAGTCACAAGCCAATAAGAGAGGGCAAGCAGGCTCTGTGTCTAGTGCTGGTCGTGGAGACGGTGCATCCTCATCAGCACGTGGCCATGGGACACGCTTGGCCTTTTTTTCGGCAGCTGGCCGTGTTGAGCCGCAACATGCGGAAGACTTGGTCGAGTGGATGACCAAGCCGTCCTCATCCTCCTCATCCTCTCTCACCCATGCCCAGGGTGCTTTGTCTGGCAAAGCAGCGGCCTCTTCCCTCAGCTCAATGTCATCAGTGACTCCTTCCCTAGCTCCACCATGTCCTCATGAGGATTCCCTCGAACTGTTTGACCACAGTGTTGGGTACATGCTCCAGGAGGATGCCCAGCGTTTGGAAGGCTCTGATGATGATACTGAGCTCAATGAAGGCAGTAACATGAGCACGGACAGAGGGGGTGCCCAAGAAGGACAGCAATCTGGCAGTCATGCTCCCCCTGCTGCAGCATACTGCCAGGTTTGCTCCAGTGATGAGGAGGGAGGGGATGATGAGGTCACTGACTCAACGTGGGTGCCTGATAGGAGAGAGGAGGAGGAGGAGGAGGAGGAGGAGGAGGTGGCACATCACCAACTAGGCAGGATGCCCTCCAGGGGCCAGCCTAAGGGCAGCACATTGACTGCATCACACCCCAAAGCTCCACATGTGCAGGGCGCTGCAGTCTCTGCGCGTTATTCAAAAAGTTCTTTGGTGTGGGCCTTTTTTGAGACGAGTGCATCAGATCGCACCGCTGCTATTTGCAACATATGTCTCAAGCGTATCTCGCGTGGCCAAAACATCTCCCGCTTGGGTACCACATGCTTGACCAGACATATGTTGACCTGCCATGCAGTTCATTGGCAAGCGTATCTAAAAGACCCACACCAAAGAACAAAGACGATCTCTCCTTGCTCCTCATCAGCTGAGATTTCCAACCCCACTAGACCTTCAGTCCTCTCTGAGACCTGCAGTGAGAGGAATGAAGGTGTAGAATTAGGTGTGTCACAGCCAAGTACTTGTGGGCAATCTGCTTTTGGTACACCGACGTCAGATTGTACCAGGCAAATTTCCCTGCCCCAGCTGCTGCACCGCCGAAAGAAGTTTGCTCCCAGCCATCCACATGCCCAGCGGTTGAATGCTAGCTTGGCAAAATTGCTAGCACTTCAACTGCTGCCTTTTCAGTTGGTAGACTCTGCCCCCTTCCGTGAGTTTGTGGAATGTGCGGTTCCTCAGTGGCAGGTACCCAAACGCCACTTTTTCTCACGGAAGGCGATTCCGGCTCTCTACCGGCATGTGGAAGGCAATGTCCATGCCTCGCTGGACAGGGCGGTCAGCGGTAAGGTGCATATTACCGCTGACTCATGGTCCAGCAGGCATGGACAGGGACGTTACTTAAGTTTCACGGCGCATTGGGTGACTCTGCTGGCAGCTGGGAAGGATGCAGGACAAGGTGCAGTAGTGTTGGAGGTTGTTCCGCCACCACGCCTCCAAAATGCTGATTGTGACACACCTCTCTCCTCCACCCCCTCCTCTTCTTCTTCCTCCATGGCCTCTTCCTCGGAACCAGCGGTGCTCCGTAGGCGTTCAAGGGGCTATGCAAGTACGCAGGCCAAAAGATGCCATGCGGTGCTTGAGCTGGTGTGCTTGGGGGACAGGAGCCACACTGGGGCAGAGGTTCTGTCAGCTCTGCAGGGGCAGGTTCAGAGGTGGTTGACGCCACGCCAACTTAAGGCAGGAATGGTGGTTTGCGACAATGGCACCAACCTCCTCTCTGCCCTCCGACAGGGACAACTGACCCATGTGCCCTGTTTGGCTCACGTCCTTAACTTGGTGGTGCAGCGGTTCTTGGGCAGGTACCCGGGCTTACAGGATGTCCTGAGGCAGGCCAGGAAAGTCTCTGTGCATTTCCGCCGGTCATATAATGCCAGTGCTCGGCTGACGGACCTCCAAAAGGAGTTTAACCTGCCCAAGAACCGCCTAATCTGTGACATGCCCACCAGGTGGAACTCGACGTTGGCCATGCTGCAGCGGCTGCACACGCAGCAGAGGGCCATCAATGAGTACCTGTGCGACTATGGCACCAGGACAGGGTCAGGGGACCTTGGTTTTTTTTCCCCACGCCAGTGGGCCATGATCAGGGATGCATGCACTGTCCTGTCACCATTCGAGGAGGCCACGAGGATGGTGAGCACTGACAGTGCATGCATCAGTGACACTGTCCCCCTTGTCCACCTGTTGGAGCACACGCTGCGTGGAATAATGGACAGGGCACTTGAGGCAGAACAGAGGCAGGAAGAGGAGGACTTCCTTAGCTCTCAAGGCCCCCTTTATCCAGACAGTGTTCCTGCGTGCCCGCCGATCACACAGGAAGAGGACGAGGAGGAGGAGGAGGAGGAGGAGGAAGATTGTGTCAGTATGGAGGTGGAGCCTGGCACTCAGCATCAGCAGTCTTTAAGGGATCAGTCCCAAGGAACACATGGACTTGTACGTGGCTGGGAGGAGGTGGCTGCGGACGTTGTTGTCCTTAGTGACCCAGAGGACTCCGGACCGAATGCCTCAGCAAACCTACGCTGCATGGCCTCCCTGATCCTGCAAAGCCTGCGTAAGGATCCTCGTATTCGTGGTATCAAGGAGAAGGACCAATACTGGCTGGCAACCCTCCTTGATCCACGTTACAAGGGTAAGGTTGCGGACCTTATCTTGCCATCGCAGAGGGAGCAGAGGATGAAACATCTTCGGGAGGCCTTGCAGAAAGGTCTGTGCAACGCGTTCCCAGAGACTGGGAGGTTACAAACTCCTGTTTCTGGACAACGTGTTGCTGAGGCTTCGGTCAGTCAAAGAAGGAGCGGTGGAGAAGGTGGCCGTCTGACCGATGCGTTCAGACAATTTTTTGGTCCGCAGCCCCAAGGTATGATCGGTTCCAGCAACCATCGCCAGCGTCTGTTTTACATGGTGCAGGAATACCTAGGGGCAAGATCAGACTTGGACACCTTTCCCACCGAAAATCCTCTGGGTTACTGGGTCTTGAGGATGGATCACTGGCCAGAGCTTGCACAGTATGCAATTGAGCTACTGGCCTGTCCTGCATCCAGCATTCTTTCGGAACGCACATTCAGTGCTGCTGGAGGCGTGGTAACCGATCACAGGGTGCGTCTGTCCACCGACTCGGTCGATCGGCTGACCTTCATAAAAATGAATCAGTCTTGGATCACCACCAGCTACCAAGCACCTGATGCAGATGTAACCGAATAATTTTTTTTGAAATCTCAGATCCCTTCAAAGACTGCCTATGCTGATGCTGAGTGACTATCCCTGAGTAATTATCCTCTTCCTCCTCAATCATCACGCTGATAGCTTGTAAGAACATTTTTGGTTCTGGGCGCCACCACCAGTGCCTAAGGCACAATTTTTCAGCCCCTGTTTAACAGGGGCGTGTAATTACAATTTTTGATGTAATACTTTGCAGCAGGGCTCGTTCCTGCATTCCAACTAGAGTGTCTGTGAGGGGTTGCAGTGTTGTGGCACCAGCACCAGTGCCTAAGACCCAATTTTTCAGCCCCTGTCTAACAGGGGCGTGTAATTACAATTTTTGATGCAATACTTTGCAGCAGGGCTCGTTCCTGCGTTCCAACTAGAGTGTCTGTGAGGGGTTGCAGTGTTGTGGCACCAGCACCAGTGCCTAAGGCCCAATTTTTCTGCCCCTGTCTAACAGGGGCGTGTAATTACAATTTTTGATGCAATACTTTGCAGCAGGGCTCGTTCCTGCGTTCCAACTAGAGTGTCTGTGAGGGGTTGCAGTGTTGTGGCACCAGCACCAGTGCCTAAGGCCTAATTTTTCAGCTCCTGTTCAACAGGGGCATGTAATTACAATTCTTGATCTAATATTTCACAGCAGGGCCCTGTGAGGGCTTACAGTGTTTTGGCCACAGCAACACCTAAGGCCCAAATTTCTGCTGAGTATATAGGGCAGGACCCTACTTTCAAACATCTAACTTACAAACGACTCCTACTTGCAAACGGAAGGAGACAACAGGAAGTGAGATGAAATCTACCCCTAAGGAAGGGAAATTCTCTCCTGTAAGAGTTAATATGGGAAAACAATTTCTCCTTTCCACTGATGCTTTCCAATCCTTGTTCCACAAAAAAACCCAAATTTTCAAAAAACATTTTTCATTGGGACAAAAAAGTGAGGTGAAATCTTCTGAAGAGGAGGAAAGACGCAAAACAAATGTCACAGGGGTGATAACCCTTCCCTATGTTTTCCAAAAAGCTTAGAAAAGATTTTTTGGCTGGAGCTAAACACATTAAAAATGTTCAAAATTACAAACAGATTCTACTTAACAACAAACCTACAGTCCCTGTCTTGTTTGCACCGCCTGAATACTGCTGTTCAGAGTATATAGGGACCTTTCCTTATTTTAATTTGGGTGCGGGGTTCCCCTTAATATCCATACAAGACCCAAAGGGCCTGGTAATGGACTGGGGGGTACCCATGCCGTTTGTCTCACTGATTTTCATCCATATTGCCATGACCCGACATGACATTAAACCCGCAAGCAGTTTTAAATGAGATTTTTTCCTTTAAAAATGACATTTGGTGCAGGGACTGTTCTAAACATGGGAAACACGTGTCACTTTACAGGCATACTATAGACACCCCCCAGGTACGATATTTAAAGGAATATTTCACTTTTTTTTTTTTTACTTTAAGCATCATTAAAATCACTGCTCCCGAAAAAACGGCCGTTTTTAAAAGTTTTTTTTGCATTGATACATGTCCCCTGGGGTAGGACCCGGGTCCCCAAACCCTTTTTAGGACAATACCATGCAAATTAGCCTTTAAAATGAGCACTTTTGATTTCGAACGTTCGAGTCCCATAGACGTCAATGGGGTTCTAACGTTCGTGCGAACTTGCGGTCCGTTCGCGGGTTCTGGTGCGAACCGAACCGGGGGGTGTTCGGCTCATCCCTAGTCCTAAACAACTCTCCCCCTCTCCACCATAATACAGTCTATAGAAAAGGGGAACCAATATATTGTAAAACCGTTTATTTTCAAAAATACAAATCATTTAAAAGGCTGCTTACATTGTAAAGTGCCCTCCCTGGCACTAGGATAACTCGCATGAATTTCTGTATGGAAATGCCATTGCTCTGCTCAAGCTCTCGAGACGGCATACGTTCCACTGGCCAATTGGTGAAAACCGGAAAGGCAGGGACACGGAAGTAACCGGTACCCTACTCCTCAAGGTACGTTTTGTCATCTGACCATTGTGTTTAGCTGGTTAGTGGGCATGGAGGAGGAGGAGGGTGGGAGTGGGTTGTCATTTACCACTGTGTATATGCCCACATGTGTGACTCTATAGTCACATGGGCTGCTCAGATGTGATAGGGAGGAAATGGTCAGCATAGAAATGCACTGAAAACTTATGCCCCGTACACACGATTGGACTTTCCGACAATAAAACGGTGGAATTTTGTTCGAAAGTTGTTGGCTCAAACTTGTCTTGCATACACACGGTCACACAATAGTTGGCCAACAGTTACGAATGTAGTGACGTACTAGATGTACTAGGTGGTTTTTCAGCTCTTTAGCGCCACCCTTTGGGCTCCTTCTGCTAATTTCGTGTTAGTAGAAGTTTGGTGAGTGTTGATTTGCGCTTTTCTTTTTGTGTTTTTTATTTTTCGCTATTATTATTATTCTTGATATCACTTGAAAAAAAGGCCTTTGAAAATTAGTTTGCAATAACTCCATCAGTATCACCAGCAAAGCAGCTTCATTATTATCCCATTAAAGTAGAAGAGAATTGTGCACTGTATTTGGAGATTTCCTAATTTGCCATGTCACGAATGTCAACTCTCCTTTACGAACGCGAGTTTACAAGACTGGCCGCTTTTGCTTCTAAGCATGCGTGGACTTTTGTGCGATGGACTTGTGTACACATGATCGGACTTTCCGACAGCAAAGTTTTGTTTGCGGAAAATTTGAGAACCTGCTAGAAAACATTTGTTGGCGGAAAGTCCGACAGCAAATGTTCGATGGAGTATACACACGGTCGGACGTTGCGACAACAAGCTCACATCCAACATTTCCCGTCGAAGAATCTGACCGTGTGTACGCGGCATTAGAATGTGCAGAGCTGCCAACACTGCTCTGCAAAATCCCCAACTGCAGTGGGGACATGGACAGAAGGGGCAAATTAACAGGGTGAACAAGTTTTTTGTAGAATATAGAACACGAATCCCATTGTGACTGACTATGAACAGCATGTAATACAGCACTTATTGATAGTTTTTAATGATGTGGGTTTAATCACACTTTAAGGGAAAGGACATGTTATTATATGTATTACATGCTATGCTTGTATGCTAGGAGGTTTCTCATGACCTGCTTATGGCAGTTACCTAGTATAGTTATAGGGGGTGCAAAACTATAAGAACAGACTCTAAGAACTCTGCAATTGCTATATCCACAGGGGGGTAATTTGCCTTGTACCGTGTTTTACTCAGAAAATCATTTGCGTGTGTAGTATGACTGAAACAGCTAAAGTACCATTAGTCAAACATCTTCCACCTGTTAGCGGTTGTTTGTAGTTCAGGTCAAGTTGATTGGGGCCGTGTTTGCAGTAATAGAGTATGATGTTTGAATCACATTATTAATGACGTGACATAAAGTTCTGCAAGGGGAATTATGGTTTACTTAGGAGCCACAGTTGAGGACATGTTACATCAAGCTCTCATTGAAATGTGAAAGTGATTATTGTCATGTTTGCATGGTAATTTACTTTGTCAACTGTCAAATCATTGTAATAGTGTAGATAGGTATATAATGTATTCAGAAATGTATGTTACCTTGTCTCTTGAGACACTTGAAAAGCTCTTATTGGGGTTAACTCTTTATGCTGGCTTATGTGCTGCAGAAAATCTGCAGGAACTAAGAGCGTGCCAGGACTATTAAATAAAGGTGTCTAGTTTCTTCTGAATTTTGCACTTTATTTAAAATCTTTTTTTGCTTAGCTGTTTCTTATTTTCAAACGTGTTTCTTGCCAGAGGGGAATATCTTACAGAAATACTTATAATTTTTCACTCATTTTTTACATCCAATGGCTATGGAAAAACTCCAAAATGCTGTTGCCTAGTGATTTTTTTTTTTTAACTTTTCAGTAGTTCTCTAATAATAGTCAAGGATTATTTACACATACGGCAGATTAATGTGTAAAAAATTAGCAAAAGCTTAATCTGGCCACACACGTTATAATTTGATTGCATAATCCCTGCACAGTCCTTTTAGATTTAACAACTACAGTTTAAGGGCCTAACTAAACAACAAGTTTAGTTATACCCAATCAGGCCAGTCCTTACACTACATAGTTGGTAAATCTAAAGATTGTACAGTCAAATTGTCATGTGTTTGGTCAGCTTAAAGGTGATCTCCAGCTATACCTTCAGTTATGTACAGTTGTACAGGCTTCTCTCCTGTATTGAAACTGCTTACTTAGGTTTCACTGCACACTATGAGCTTCTTACAGTGTGCATTAGAAGCAGATGCAAGTCACATAAACCATGTCTCATTTCCCAGCTGGTAGACATCCTGTATCATCTAGCACTTTTTTACTGAGCCCAACTGTCCCTTGTCCCCTATACATTCGTATGATTCTTTTTTTTTCAGTTATGGAGGCTTAACATCCCATATACACATTAGCTAGTCATATAGTCTGCTTAGGAATGCCCATTTCTCCAAACTGACATTCACCCACCAAGGCGGGTTTAAAATTTGCATACCTTCTTAAATCAGAGCTGGGATCTCTTGAAAGTAGTACTGATGCAGGGTGCTGTGACGTTTTCAGCTATGTACAGGACCCTACAGGTCCCTCCCACCAAGCATGATTTTACTGCATTGCAATATTTTATTTAAAAATATCATTAACAGGCAGTGAGGGGAAGAGGGTTGGGAGCGGAGGAATTAGGGAAGTCGAAATGTAAGCAACTTCAGCTTTAGGCTTCATGTACACGGGATGTTTTTACAACCTCTCCTGAACAATTTAACGTGGCAGATAAAAACCCATTTCCGTTTTGCCGCGTTTACATGCCGCGTTTGCGTTTAGAAGCGTTTGAAAACTTAAATTTTTCTTTTTTTTTTCAAAATAGAAAAAATGAAAAACGCCTGTAAACGGTACAGGTGTTTAGCCACGTTTAGCGGCGTTTGGCGTCTGAAACATCGGAAACTTCAGCATCTGAACTAATTTTTTTTGCCTTCAAAGAAATGCCTCTAAGGGACAACTGCTGAAAAACGACATTAAACGAACCTGTATACATGTGTTTTGTACAATTTTTAAAAAAAAAATAACATTGGATGAGTTAAGGGGCAGCTGAAAAAAGCAGCCAACTGCCTCTGAACGTCCGTTTACCAGCAGCAGTGTACATGAGGCCTTAACGTGACTCTGTTAAAAAATAAATACAAAATAAAATCAAAGCACTGCATAGAAAATGTTTAATATACCTATTCGGCTGCCTTTGTGATTGACCTTGTATTAGTCAAATTAATGTGTTGGTGGTTGATTGCTTAGCAATAACTTGTGTGATTCATTGTAGATGAAACGTGGTTGAAATTGACTAAAAATTGCAGAAGCCCTACAGGAACTATCATTATCTTACTTTCATTAATATATATTTCCAGTTGTATTTCCAAATTTTCTAGCATAGTTCTGTTCATACCACTGCCTAAGACAGTCTACCCCTGTTATGCCCTTTTGATTGTTACATTGCACCCGGTCCTCCTCCCTGTGACTACTTTAGACAGCCAGTAGGGTGTAGGTGTGGAGTGGTAACCTTTTGGCTGTACCCATGTGAAATTTGTGGTAAGAAAGTTATGGGGCATAAGACAGCTTTGAGCTGTGACACTGTGGGTGCCTTTACCGCTTTGCATAACATACAAGTATAAATATGTCGCTCTTTGGATGTACCTATTTCATTCTGCTAACATTGTGAATGAGAATGACAGACAGATTTATATTCTTCACCACTTTCTTTAGTTTGGTTTTTATACTTTTTAATGTATTTGACCCCTTGATCCAGGAGGGAAATGGTTTTGACTTTGGAAAGAGTATAAAGAAAATGGCGTATTGCCAATAACAACCAATTAGACTGCTTGTACAATTTTCCCAGGGCAGGTCAAGCAGTAACAACTAGTTTCTACAGCAGCTACCCTATTCTTTCTTCCAGTTTTCTTGTTTGTTTGTTACTTTTAGTTTGGTAAGAGTTTTGTGGTGTTATAACCACGCACATCATTACCAAAGTCGTATGCTTTCATTTTTTTTTTTTTAACCACCTGTCTTTTTTACCCATACTCCACTGTGCTGGTTGTTCTGGTTTGCCAATGTTTATAAAAGGACCAAAAAGCCACATGTAGAAACCATTTTTAAAAACAATTGTTCTAGTTGCTATTAGTAACTAATTTTTCCAGTGGAACTTTGGCAATAGAAAAGAGGCTAGTTGGTGGGCAACAAGAATGCTGTTCTTTTAAAAAACGTTTTATATATAAGGCCTATGTCTGTGTTTTCACTGTTAACTCCTCTTTTTGCTCAGTCCAGTATAGCCAAATGCTATTGTGTATCCACTGGTACAGTTAGCATTGACCTTTAAGTATCATGCATAGGTTTCTAACATCAAAATACTTTTTTCTAGTGGAAATTGCTTACTCTCATCAGTTTGAAATAAATTGATTCAGTAATAAAGTAGGAATAAAAATAGTAGTGTTCCAATGGCAAACACTCTTTTGCATGCTTTTATTTTGTAGTCTTTACTAAAAACATGACCGAAAATATATTTTTCTGCCTTCTTTCCACTTATATTTACTCTGGTTTTTATATTTGAGCTTAGCCAGACTGCTTGTGTCTTCAGTTTAACAAAGTCTGATCTATAACTCTGAATACATCTGTGTAGTGTGATATAGTTTAGCAGTTTTCAGCCAGGGGCCCTTAAAGTGATTGTAAAGTCTTGTTTTTTTTCCTATAAAAATAACTAACATGTTATACTTACCTGCTCTGTTGCAGTGGATTTGCACAGAGCAGCCTGGATCCTCCTCTTCTCGGGTCCCTCTTCACTGCTCCTGGCCCCTCCCTCTTGTTTTAGTGCCTCCACAGCAAGCAGCTTGCTATGGGAGTCACAGCTCCATGTATCCATTCAGACACGGAGCCCCGTCCTGTCCCTGTCCTTCTCTCCCTCTCCCCTGACTGGCTAGCTGACTTTGATTGACAGCAGCAGGAGCCAATGGCACCGCTGCTGTGTCTCAGACAATCAGGAAAGAGAATCTTGGATGGCTGAGACATTCGTGGACACTGCTGGACAGAGGTGGACCTCAGGTAAGTATTAGGGGGTGCTAGGGCAGCTGCTGCACACAGAAGGCTTTTTATTTTAATGCATAGGTTACATTAAGATAGAAAACCTTTTGCCTGTACAACCCCTTTAAGTGGGCCACAGGTGAAAACATATAACATGGCTGCTTTGGCACATGCTGAGAAGGCCACAGAAAAAGTGAGCTGTATGCTGATGTTGACATTACATTGCAAAATTCGCTCATTGAACTACAGAGCGATATAGAAGCCCTAGGGATTGGAAAACTGAGATTAGCATGATTTTTGCTAACAACAACATTTTCAAAATGTTTCCACAGATTTGGGAGAAGGGAAAAGGTTTCATGACATTTTCTATGTCACATTTGGTAGAATCAGATTTCAGTTGGCTGGGTTATTTGTTAACACAAATGCATAATCACCAAAACATGATAAATACAAGTGATCTGCAGTGGAACCTGACATAAAAAAATTGCATCTGTTCTCCAAGTCCAATGGACGTATTAATCGATTAATGATTTGCATTACGAGAAAAACTTTTGAAGTAATTATGTATTGTAAACAGCTTTACTGAATTATAATAATAAAAAACATATAAATACTGTCACTGAAAAGCCAAGGTTGGAAATGGACCAAGGGCTAAAAATGGATAAAAATCCTGGTCTACTTGACAGAAAAACCCAATAATCTTAAAGGATTCAACCAAAGTTGATAATAGTGTTGTGTGCACTCTAGCACTGGTTTGATTACCCACTTGCTTGTAAAGGCTTTCTGGGACTCATCTGGAAAGATCTCTGCCCTAAGTGTCTGACTTTGTACCTTGACATGGCTTTCATAAACCTTCCAGGGCTTTATGCTTGTGCTTTGATCCAGCTAAACCTACTCTCACCAATTTTATAGAAATTATTGAAGAATTCAGGGTGGACTGATTGCTTCTACTGAAGCATTTTGTGTACGTGATAGGGGGGTGTGAACCAAGAACCCTAGAGGGGGACTCTCCTGGTACTTTAATAGGTTGGCAGGAGTTCAAACCTTGTAGAATTACAATTTTATAACATGAACATAAATGGTTGTTTTAAGTCTTCATTTCACAGAAAAAAAGTTTTGTCTTGCGATACATCTCCTACAATCACATCCTGTTTGTCTTTCTTGAACTTTCTTCTAGTTGAGTAAACATATTAGTTTTTGTTTTTCTGAAAAACATAACTTTTTTTCACCCGAAATGTGATAACATTTAAGAGATGAAGAAAAAGCCAAAAGCTTAGATAGCCTGTCATGCTCTGCTTCAGACTGTTAACATTGTGAAAACAGCATGCATTCTGGGGGAGTTAATCTTAGCTTATTCTGATTAAAAGGAAGTGAAGCATTTTAAGTGGATGGCAGAAGATGGGAACATTGGGACATCACTGACATTTGATAGTCTAAGATTTTAGCCACTGTTGACAGCTGGGGTTTAAGGGAAAATGCTACAGAATGAAGAATGTTTTTCCAACTCAAAAAACACCCTTCTGTTTAAATGTAATAAACAGTTTCAGGAGTCCTGTGATTTAGTTTTGAAATATCTCCCCATTATCTAAACGTAGGTAATGTCCCTAAAACCTTGGTCACTGATTTGAGTTGCATATCATGTAGCCCAAGTAAACGCTGCACTTTATCTTCAATTACTTAGATGTGCTTGATCGGATGGCTGCTTAGACGTGACTTGTAAAGTATGGTTGATAAACTGGCCTCAGGGCTGCATTTAAAGTGCCTGTGATTTAAAAACTTTTTTTCTTAAATTTGGATAGAGTAGGAAAAGTCAAGAGAGGAGATTTGAGAGATAACCATTCACTTCCTGTCCCAGAGACAAAACAGGAAGTAAGAGGAGAATTCCTTAAAATTAAGAAGTATTACCTCTTAGTTGTTACCAAAACAGATTTCCCCATAAGAAGATGTTGCTCTTCCAGTGACAACTCAAAAGCTTTGAATTTCCTATCACTTCCTGTAATAGAGACAATGGTCACTAGAATGTAGACCGAAGGTGAATCTCCATAGGGGGAGACATCAATACAAAAAATAAAAATAAAGATGCATTGGCATGAGATTTATCTCTGGTGTTTAATACAACATCCACTCACTGATGAAGTGCTAGATGAGCATGAAACAAGTTGAGTTGTTGCATGCAAGTCCTGTTTTAAAAATCCACAATATTTATTTATATCTATTTAGTATTAATATTACAAATAATACAATTTATATTATACATAATCAAGTGCCCCTTGCTTCTTCCTGTTGCATATCTGTTTCCAGGTAAAGATCTTTTATTAATATTATAATTTTATTTTAAGTTTTAAATGTGGGGAAGAGCTAAAATTTCTGTCAGGTTTTTATTCATGTCTGTGATCTCATTGGTAAAATGTTCCCCCACTTCCTTTCCTTGTTACTCCCGTGCAAGAAACAGAGTGTGTGAATTTAACCACTTCAATACAGGACATTTATACACATTTCCTGCCCAGACCAATTTTTAGCTTTCAGTGGTCTCACACTTTGAATGCCAATTACTCATTTAGTCATTTTTGTTCATAAATTTGGGCCATAATTTATACTGCTACATCTCTTTGGTAAAAATAACCCAAATTACTGGATATTATTTAGTCTTTGTGAAAGTTATAGAGTCTACAAGCTATGGTGCAAATCATTGAAAATTGATCACACCTGATGCACTGACGGCCTATCTCATTTCTTGAGGCCCTGAAATGTCAGGAAAGTACCAATACCCCCCAAGTGACCCCTTTCTGAAAATTAGACAGCCAAAGGTAATTAGTAAGAGGCATGGTGAGTTTTTTGAAGTTGTAATTTTTTCCCACAATTCTTGGGAAAATTAAGAATTTTTTTTTCACAAAATTGTCATAATAACAAGTTATTTCTCACACACAGCATATGCATACTTCCAATTTCACCTCAAAATACATTCTGCTACTTCTCCCGAGTATGGCGATACCATATGCGTGTGACTTTTACACAGCCTGGCCACACAGAGAGGTCCAACATGCAGGGAGTACCATCAGGAGTTCTTGGAGCATAAGTTACACCTCTAATTTCCTAACGACCTATTACATTTGTGAAGGCCCTGGAGCACCAGGACAGTGGAATTACCCACAAAATTACCCCATTTTGGAAAGCAAACACCCCAATGTCTATTCTATGAGGCATAATGAGTCTTTTGAAGGGTCTATTGAAGAAAATTAAAACTTTTTTTTTACACAAAGTGGTCAGTTTATAAGATGTTTTTTACTCAAAGCATGTATATAGCAAAAATGACACTCCAAAACACATTCTGCTACTCCTCCTGAGTATGACGATACCACATGTGTAAGACTTTTACACAGCCTGGTCACATACAGAGGCCCAACATTGAAGTAGTATCTTCAGGCATGCTAGGAGCATAAATTACACATCTCATTTCATTCCTACCCATCACACTTTTGAAGGTCCTTGAGCACCAGGACAATGGAATTACACACAAAATGACCCCATTTTGGAAAGCAAACACCCCAATGTATATTCTATGAGGGTTGCAGATAAGCACTCGGGTACTCTGATGGGCTGGAGACAGGTACTCGGTTACTCTGATGGGCTGGTGACAGGTACTCGGTTACTCTGGTGGGCTGGTGACAGGTACTCGGGTACTCTGATGGGCTGGAGATAGATACTCGGGTACTCCAATGGGCTGGTGACAGGTACTTGGGTACTCTGATGGGCTGGTGACAGGTACTCGGGTACTCTGTTGGGCTGGTGACAGGTACTCGGGTACTCTGATGGGTGGTGACAGGTACTTAGATGGGCTGTGACAGGTACTCAGGTACTCAGATGGGCTGTGACAGGTACTCTGATGAACTGTGACAGATACTCAGATGGGCTGTGACAGGTGCTCAGGTACTCGCCTAATCAGATAAACTGTGACAGGTACTCGGGTACTCAGATGGACTGTGACAGGTACTCAGGTACTCAGATGGACTGTGACAGGTACTTGGGTACTTAGATGAACTGTGACAGATACTCGGGTACTCAGATGGACTGTGACAGGTACTCGGGTACTCAGATGGACTGTGACAGGTACTCAGATGGACTGTGACAGGTACTCAGGTACTTGGGTACTCAGATGAACTGGGACAGGTACTCAATCTAGTATATAGAGGACAGGAACAGTTTTCCCTGAAGCACCACATCCCAAATAGAGAATATATGTAAGGACATGGAAATGGGGCAATTGTATCCCCGGGATTTTGACGGTGCTCCAAATTTTTATTATTATTATTATTATACGAGATTTATATAGCGCCAACAGTTTACTCAGCGCTTTACAATGTATAAGGGGGACAACACAATTACAGTACAGTTCAATACAAAAGGTACAGGAGGGCCCTGCTCGTAGAGCTTACATTCTAAAGGGAGGGGGTGGTGGCACAAAAGGTAATAGCTGCAAAGAATGATTTGATGGGGGTGGCTCAGGGACAGTTATGTGGGTGTGGGATAGGCTCAAAATAATTGAGGGTAACAAATGCTACAAAAAATGTATGCAACTATACAAATATAAATATAAAACCACAATTTTTATTTTGAAAAATATATAATCACATATAGTTAAAAGAGATCCACTTTTTGAGAAGGCACACAAGGCCCATCATTTTATGAATACCAATTTGCGACTGAACATGTTTCGCTCAACTTCTTGAGCTTCATCAGAAGTTTATGGTACATAAATGGTCTCAACAAGCCTGTTTAAAAGAAAAAGCACTGTGCATTGATTGTGGATATAGTAACGCAGAATATCGCATTTCCAATATTCAGCGGGTCTCAGATACCGATACCTCCCAAGTATAGTGGTCACAGAGAGACTAGTGTAAAGAGTAGTAGTAACACACTTGAGTTGAATCAACAGTAAATATGGTAGGGGGCCTTACCAAGGCCTATCAGCATATAGAGTCATTTGTTTGCAGGTCTCAAAGGAATGACAGCTGCCTACAGACTAGCTCAATGAAACTACCCGAACCCAGCAGTGCACATATGCTGAATGTAATGAAATGAGTGGGCCAGCAGGGACAGGGAGGGAAAACACTGCCTCCCCTTACACCAAGAAGCCTCTACATTTCCATGTCCTTACATATATGTGACAGGTACTCAGGTACTCCGATGGACTGTGACAGGTACTCGGGTACTCAGATGGACTGTGACAGGTACTCGGGTACTCAGATGGACTGTGACAGGTACTCGGGTACTCAGATGGACTGTGACAGGTACTCGGGTACTCAGATGGGCTGTGATAGGTACTCGGGTACTCAGATGGACTGTGACAGGTACTCAGGTACTTGGGTACTCAGATGACTTGTGACAGGTACTTGGGTACTCAGATGGGCTGTGACAGGTACTCAGGTACTCGAGTACTCAGATGGGCTGTGACAGGTACTCAGGTACTCAGATGGGCTGTGACAGTTACTCAGGTACTCGGGTACTCAGATGGGCTATGACAGGTACTTAGGCACTCGGGTACTCAGATGGGCTGTGACAGGTACTCAGGTACTCGGGTATTCAGATATACTGTGACAGGTACTCAGGTACTCGGGTACTCAGATGGGCTGTGACAGGTACTCAGGTACTCGGGTACTCAGATGAACTGTGACAGGTACTCTGGTACTCGGGTACTCAGATGGGCTTTGACAGGTACTCAGGTACTGAGGTACTCAGATTGGCTGTGACAGGTACTTTGATGGGTGATGACAGGTACTTTGATGGCTGGTGACAGGTCCTCTTTATTAGGGGGGCAATCAGTGTGGTTGGTGTACACTGTGAGCGATAACGGGATGTTACCGCAATCTCCTTCTCACACATGATCGGTGTGTGTGAGCAGGAGAACCCAGTAACATCTCCATACCGCAGTTTGTTGACATTCTGTGACTGCCTGTGATTGGACATAGCTGGACACATGGTGAAGAGCCAATTTTATTGCATGTTTACTGCGATAGGGGTTGGGCTGTATCAGGGTGACAAGCCTCGTCCCCAATCGCCACTCTGTGTGCGCCCTAGGGGTGTGCACGAATGCCGTGCACGTGGGCAGTACATGTGACCGGCTGTGATTGGACACAGCCAGTCTCGTGGTAAAGAGCCATTTTTTTTTTGGCTGTTTACATGGATCTGGGATGGGCTGTGTCTGAGGGACACACACACCTCATCCCGATCGCGGCGATGCGGGCCCCCCGGGGCCCACAGGAGCAGTGTGAAGCCGAGGACATCATATGACACCCGCCCAGGATGGGAGATCCCATCTGCGGATGTCATATGACTATAGCCCGGTATTAAAGTGGTTAATGTATGTCTAAAGCTAAAACTTTTTTTTATTTTGCGGAGTCTAGAGCAGGGTTTTTAAACTGGGGTTCCTTGGCACCCTGGGGTACTGCAAAGAGTCCCCAGGGGTGCCACAGCAAAATGACACAAAGCCCTGTACAGTTCGACCATGAAAGGGTTACTGTGTTAAGTTTTCTGTATAGAGTGTATATAGAGCGCACATCCTGTTCCTCCTCCTCTGTGCTGTTGGCAAAAATGAAAGCTGTCTAAGTCACCCACCCGCATCCTACCAACCGATGACATCATCGGTTGCTAAGGGTAGGTCAGGCGGCCCACACAGCTCTCAGTTTTGTCAACAAAAGTACAGATAACAGCATAGAAGAGGCGAGAGCACAGAAGAGGAATGGGATGTGCTCTCCCTCCTCTCTGTACACAGAACTTAACACAGCAACCCTTTCATGGTTGTACTGTACAGGGCTTTGTGTCATTTTTCTGCAGAAAAGGCAAAGAAGAGGAATTTATGAAGGGGGGTTGGGGCTTGCAGGGGGGATTTGTGCTAGGAGGGGGTAGAGTCAGGAGGGGATAGAGTCAGGAGGGGTGGTTTGTGTCAGGAGGGGTCGTTTGTATCAAGAGGGGGGTTTGTATCAGGAGGGGGATTTGTGCTAGGAGGGGGGATGTGTGCTGAACGCGTTTTTTTTGGGGGGGGGTGGTTACAACCTACTGACCACCTAACTCTGCCTTACAAACTACATTTTAGGGCCTTTTCACACCAGGTGCAGTGCGGTAAAACGTGTGAAATTGTGCATTTTCCTGCACCACACAAAACTGCGTTGCCTTTTTGAAGATGTGCACAGGTGCCAATAATTCTTAATGGCACCCCCCACGCATCCACCAATTGCATGTTTGTTTGTGCCCACTAAAACGCATGGTAACTCAGTACCATGTATTTTGGTGGGGCTTAATTTAAAAATGATGCCAGCACCTTTTATGATTGTTTCACAAGCATAGAGCAGCAAAAAGCAGAACATGAAAAAAAACGCTTGGGTTTGGACTTGTTGACCTTCTTGTGTGAATGAGCACTCTGGTGTGCCCCTGGATTATGCACAATTCTAAAGGGTGCCTTGACTACAAAGGTTCAAAAAACACTGGTCTAGAGTGCGCTCTAAGGGAATGGCTAGAATATGATGCAACATTCCCTGAGAGATACCTCTTAGCAAAAGCAGTAGGTAAAGGGCAGCCTTTAGTCTAAACTCTTCAGCTGGCTATTGTTGGGGCACAGTTGTACCTTTGGTGCACATGAGAATTGTCGCAGTTAAGCCTGCAGGTAGCAATAAGTCTACTAGATGGCTGTATGGTCAGTTCCTAAAGGACTAAGTCTCTCTAGAAGCTGTTAGTAAATCCCATTATGCCTCAGTAATCAACTTTGCATTCAGAATCAATTGACTTATTAAAACAAAATATTATTATATCTTCACTTCCATCACCAATCCAAAATTTCAGAACACAGTGGGTTAACTTTTACTCCAGGCAAAAAGTTAAATACACAGAAACTGTACAGTAGTAGAGTATTGATTGTACCAAGTTAGCAATGCATTAATGCAGAAAGTTTAAATGATAGATTTTAAATACACAGATGAAATACATATAAGGCTACTTGAAAACTAGACGTTTAACCCAAATGTGTCCAATGCCAGTGTTTTAGTGTACCTGGGAGGGGCTAAATGCTGTTCTGGTGCTCATGTTTAGGGCCCTACGTGTTTTGGGAATATGTCCCTGAATGCATACAGCGCTAAATGTGAGTACCACTTGGTACAGCCTTCAGCTCCATCCAACTGTAGCATATGCCATGTACATTCATAGGCTGCAGGCAACAGGGCTGTACACTGCATGTGTGCCTCCCGTGCGCACTTAAACACTGGTATTGGATGCACACAGGCTAAACACTTCCTATGCAAGTAAATTTAGTTCTGTCTGGCAGGGCAGGAGACCTTATTTTTACCTGCTGCAGCTAAGTAACGTGTAGAGGTCTTGTCCTTCTGCCAGCTTGTGACTGGAAAGTGAAGGAAAAGCCGAAGTCCGATGAGTCCTTCGCTCTGTTCTCTCTCCCCCTATCAGCATATCTTTTACATAGTTACATAGTTAGTCTGGTTGAAAAAAAACACAAGTTCATCTAGATCTAGTTCAACCTATAAAAGGGGGGGGGGGTTGGGGGAATTATACAATCCTCTATACACAATCCTATACCCACAGTTAATCCAGGGGAAGGTAAAAAAAAAACAGCAAACATGAACCAATTTGCTCCAGCAGTGGAAACAAAAACCTCCCTGATCCCCAAGAGGCAATTGGATATTCCCTGGATCAACTTTACCTGTAAATGTTAGTATCCAGTTATATTGTGTGCATTTAGGAAAGAATCCAGTCCTTTTTTAAAGCAATCTACTGAACTAGACAGAACCAGCTCTTGAGGGAGTCGATTCCACATTTTCACAGCTCTTACTGTGAAGAAGCCTTTCCTTATTTGGAGATTAAAGGAGAAGTCCAACCAAAGCTAATTTGGCTGGCCTTCTCCTATGAATCACATGAGTGCAGTTCGTTTTGCACTCCTGTGACCCATTTTCAGCAGAGAGCGGGCTGAAGTCCGCTGTCTGCTGATATCACAGAAGTCAGTCCAGGCACCGTGTCATCGCGACAATAAAGTCTGGATCACTCAGGTGCCTGGACTGACACCCGGCTCAGCCTCTCAGCAAGCCGCTGAGAGCCTGAGCTGGCCGTCCCCCCCTCCACAGCTAAGCGCTCCAATGAGTGAGGAGGGAGATGAGCAGAGAGCTCTTACTGACAGTCTACAGCTCTCAGCTAATGCAGCTCTCAGCTGAAAACCGAGCGATCGGGGGTGTTCGATCGCTCGGTTCTCAGTGCAGAGGCGCTGGGAGACAGATGAGCCACATAGGTAAGTATGAATCTGAAAAAAAAACAAAAACCCTTTACTTCTCTTTTAAATCTATTTTTCTCCAGATGTAAAGAGTGCCCCATTGTCCTCTGTTATGACCTTAAAGTGAATAACTCAACACCAAGTTCACTATATGGACCTCCTATGTATTTATACATGTTGATATGCCCCTTAATCTGCTCTTCTCAAGAGAGAAAAAATTCAGTTTCTCTAATCTTTCCTCATAGCGGCCTCTTATCAGTTTGGTTGCTCTTCTCTGCACTTTCTCCGGTTCCTTGATATCCTTTTTGTGAACTGGTTTTGTTAGCATATAAGCAGTGCAGCACAACTGACTGGCTTCTTGCACTGCCCCTTCCTCCCCCAGTCTGTGCTCTGCTGTATAGGGGATTACAATAGACTGACACAAAGTAAAATTCAGGTGCTTATCCTGCTTGCATTAAAAAATAAATTTAATGAAATATTAAGGAATACAGAGCTGCATTAATGTTTGAACTTTAGTGAACTCATAAAAAAAGTATTGTGTGCCCCCCCGGATTGTGAGGGTTAAATGCTCATTTAGTTTTTTGGGGGACTAAAGTAGAGAAATACTTACTGTATTTGGGCAGCACAGTGGTGTTATGGGTAGCACTCTCACCTAGCAGTAAAAAGGGTCGCTGGTTTGAATCTCAACCACGACACTACCTGCCTGGAGTTTGCATGTTCTCCCTGTGCCTGCGTGGGTTTCCTCCGGGTACTCCAGTTTCATCCCACACTCCAAAGACATGCTGTTATGTAATTGGCTTCTGTCCAAAATTGGCCCTAATATATGAATGTGAGTTGGGGACCTTAGATTGTGGGCTCCTTGAGGGTAGGGGCTGATGTGAGTGTGCGATGTATGTGTAAATTGACGGCACTATATGGGTACCTTATATAAATAATAATATAATAGATGTGCATCTTAATGAGATGCAATGTACAGGGACAGGGACAATTGTAGACACGCACACCCAGGTTGATCTGGATGGAATGGTGTCTTTATTCATCTTACTAACTATGTAACTATGTAACTATTTCTTGCTCCCTAACAGCTACTACTCTACTGAAATGTGAGTCCTACAATGCTGGACCGCTGATTCTGAATGGTATGTTATGATGATGACAGGGAGGTGGCCACACAAATGGTGAGAAGAGTCAACTTTGTGGAACTGGTTGTCCAGCAGGGAGGAAGCCTGGGAGCAAAAAAAGAAGGTAAGAATTCCTCTGCTTTACACTACCCTATAATAAACCCTTCATTTCTGGAGTAGGGGTGGAGTCACACAATATTTTCTTTTAAAGGCTGAACGCAGTTCCGCTTTAAGCATAGTGGGCAATAGATGCTCACAACGCAAATTGCGTAAAAAATGCAATTACATATTAACTGATAAGTTCCCTCTTTTCTGGAGAAAAGTAACGGTTGCAGATTAAGAGGAACTGATCTTTACTTTTGCCACTTCACATTCATATATAAAGTCATCATTGTAGCTGCCTGGTCATGTAGATGTCCTTGTTCAGCTAAGTGGAGCCATACTGTGAGCTCAGTTTACTAGGTGGTTCAGGTGTCGATTGACAAGTGGTAGGAGGCAGATCATGGCAAAAGTAGATTATGAAAAGCCTTGGCAGTTGATAATAGACATGTGCACACTGAAATATTTCGTTTCGGAATTTCGTTTTCGTCCGAAAAAAAAGGGGATTTAGTTACTCCCGAAATTCGTTTTTAATTATTTAGTTTCGTTAAAAAATGCATTTGTCTGAAAATCCGAAATAATTAAGGTCAAATCTGTCATTGAAGGCTTATGGTGTCTGTCAAATGTTCTAAGAAGATTCGACGGAGCAGCTAAACTGTACGACGCCGCAATTGTACATTTCCGGTCGAATGTTCCACCTACAAGCTATAGTAGAATTCTAATGTTGTATGACACTAGTAATAATTATGTTTAATAATTATTATTACTAGTCAACCAACATTAGAATTCTTCTATAGCCTATGGGTGGAGCATTTGACCATAAATGTCCGCTCGCAGCGACTGCTTCGTCGAATCTTCATGTCAAATCTTTTCTCTCTATGTTGAATAATCTTGGACTAATAGAGTTAGGCTAGGCACATTCAACCTTTTTTCTCTGTCGAATCTTTTCTCTCTATGTCGAATCTTTTCTCTCTATGTCGAAACTTTTCTCTCTATGTAGAATAATCTTGGACTAATAGAGCTAAGGTTAGGCACATTCGGCCACAGGTTCGATGGACACAGATCGCTATTTTCAGCCTCATGTTGAATCTCCTATCTATTTCGAACTGTTGTCGCAACGAAAACGAAAATATAGCATTTGTTTATGTCCGATCTTTCATTTTTCGGATTCTGCACGTTCGTTATCATTTGTTAAAAAAAAATGCAGACGAAAATGAATGCACATGTCTAGTTGATAATGGCTAACCATGTTGTCAGATTTCAGGTCTACACTGTTTTTTACCAGTTCAATGTCGGGCACTCTCACTCCCTTCCTGCCCTGGTCAATTTTCAGCTTTCAGTGCTGTCACACTTTGAATGACAATTTCCCGGTCATGTTTTTTATTTTTTGCTAAACAAATGAAAAAAGACCGAAAAAAAAAAACCAAGATAAAAAAAGTTTTTTCTTTGTTCCTCTTATAAAATTTAATAAAGAAGTAATTTTTCTCCTTCACTGATATGCACTGATGAGGCTGCACTGATGGGCACTGATGGGCACTGATAATGAGGCACTGATATGCAGCACTGTTGGGCACTGATAGGCGGCACCATAGGTGTGCGCAGCCTATTGTATTAGGGTGTGCACCTCAAAGCTCCAACACATATGCCTTTGTGACATATTAACCGGCCTCTTCCCCACTCATCATCCTAAAACAATGGGGGGGGGGGAAGCAGGTGAGCACACAGGGGGACCTGGGCAGCAGAAAGAAAAGGAACTGGGACAAGAGGGGTGGCATACATTGGTACCAATCCCTTGTATTTTCCTCCCGTGGCAGCTGAATATCGGCGAGAGGAAGAGGAGGAGAAGCCTACTTTCAGCTGCTGCAGAAGAAAATACAGATCGGTCCCTTAATTTCCACTCCAGCCGCCTATCCTGTCCAGGTTCTGGGGGTCGGCAAGTAAGGATCGCGGCTTACCTGTCACCTGCCAGGACTAGGGTGTGCCCAGGCACACCTGGCACACCCCTTTCACACGCCTATGGGCGGCACTGATATGCAGCACTGATAGGCACTTAGAGGCGGCCTTTATGGGCACTGATAGGCGGCAATGATGGGCACTGATGGGCGGCTGTGATGAGGAGGCACTTACAGGCATCACTGGTGGACACTGATTGGCATTACAGATAGGCACTGATTGGCATCACTGGGAGCACTGGTGGGCATCACTGGTGGGCACTGGCATTTATCGCTGATGGGGTTGCACTGATAATCATTGCACTGATAATCAGTGCAGATACGCCCTATCAGGAAAGCTGCTTATCGGCTCTCCTCTACTCGCGCACTGTCAGCGTAAATAGAGGAATGCCGATAACCAGCACTTCCTATTTACACTGTGATCATCTGTGATTGGATACAGCTGATCACATGGTAAAGAGTCTACATCAGTGTTTCTCAATTCCAGTCCTCAAGGCGCACCAACAGGTCATGTTTTCAGGATTTCCCTCAGATGACAGCTGTGGTAATTACTAAGGCAGTGAAACTGATCAAATCTTCTGTGCAAAATAATGGAAAGCCTGAAAACATGACCTGTTGGTGTGCCTTGAGGACTGGAGTTGAGAAACATATGACGTCCAGTCAGAATGGGAAAATCACCACTCGGCCGCCATTTTGCTATTGGCTGGGCGGGAAGTGGTTAAACCGCTCTAATATGACAATCAATTTTAAATGCTCTCAAAATACCTTGCATAATCATAACCAAAGAAGTAGTTTGATGCATAAACACAAATGACACAACTGCCCTGCAACATTTCCAAACATTAGATACATGAGGTATTATGTAGCGAGTGTACAGTAATGAGTACACAAACTGTTATTTATAAGCATCATTTTCTTGACTTACAATTTCTTAAACCTCAAGTATCAATTATTTGCTGTACATACATTAGTTAATCTGTGCAAAGAGAAGCGGATGGCTGCCTTTTGAAGTAAAATAATATTGTCTGCAACGTTTTATTTCCTTAACAAAGGCAATACAGCTGCAGATAGGCAGACTTCTAAATTCTGAACCCTGTGACTGATACATTTTTGACTGTGTTCCATAATCATCATTATGATCTCGCTGTATGTATACTGCAGCAGTATTATTATTCACTGTAGGTTCATGACCTAACTAGCAAATATTGAAATACCATTACAGTTGAAATAATGGCAAGCTGTAAATTCCTATGGATGTCATGTTCAGAAAAGGTTATTATCACAATGTTTGCTGCTATATCTTGAATACAGATACTGTATTTTGAACTATATTGTAAAGATTTTGTGGGTAGATACACTTGTATGTTTTCTCAAGATCTGCACCTCTAGTGTTAAACAGTGACGGTTCTATGGCATGAAGATTAATCTGAAAAGAAAAAAAATATTTTTTATTTAACCAACTAGTAGAATTGAACTCAAAAAGTGAATATTTGCTATGTTACATGGCATATTTAGAAATGCTAATAGTACCTAAGTAGTATCATGAAAATATACCTTTTGTCTTGAATTCCTCCTGAAAATAACAGCTCACTTCCTGGTGTATAAGTGTGTATTGTGCTACACTGCATCCATATAGAACAAGGCATGGGAGCCACAAAATGCAGAACGATCAATTGCAGGTAGGCCACAGGCATTCATGGTGATTACAATACAATAACATAAGAAAGTTCAGTTAGATCACTGTGTCAGTCCCATGTTATTACAGCGCTTGTGTCAGTCCACCACATTTCTGAACAACAGAAATATGTTTCTAAACATATGACATGATGAGATGACAATTATTGAGTTCAGCTCTGAAGATATCAGGTGATCCTAAATAGTTGACAAAGCATGCACCAAACAACACTCAGATCTTCACCACATGAGGCACACTCCCCTAAGGGGTTACACTCACCAGAGCTCAGTATATCTCAAGCCGTAAAGTTAGTCCATGGGGATGATTTACTAAGAAGAAGGCACTGCACCAGTTCATACATTAATTGGTGCGCCGGAAAAGTCATTAATTGAACGTGCGAACCGGCGCACATTGAAGCGCAAATAGCGATAATAAATACCCGCATATATAAACTGCAACTGTTGCTAGGGTAACTGCGGTTTTCTTATTGATAATAGCGCACGCCCAATACAATTGGTTAATTTCATCTCATTGGATGTGTCTTGTTAGGCAATTAGTAGGTGTTCTCAGTTAATTAACCCTTTTGATGCCAATCTCATTCCTATCACTTCTAATATATCTTTGAAATTAGTTTTTTTCTTTTTTTACCCAAATCTTTCAATACATTACAAAGAACAGAGAAGAGTTTCTAAACCCAATTAATTAACATTTTCAGATCTTGATCTTTAAAGGTGACCATACACTGCAATCAGTTAGATCTTAAATAAATGAGATTTAGTGCAAGAGCCTGTTTGATTTCCTATAATTTGAATTAATTGTTCAAGTGCATCTTCCTATTACCTATTTTGCCTAAATATCGAGTTGTACAGAGATTGGCCAATCAAATTGCTTAGTGCATGACCATCTTAAGTGCCAAATTTGGAATGTAGATGTGCCATGACCCACTTGTATTTTCCTAACGATATTCCTTGGGCATTATACAAGGCACGTGAAAAACCACCTTTTTTCAAGACATGCTAGAGTGATCAGAAATCTTCAAACTACGGCTCTCCAGCTTTTGCGGAACTACACATCCCATGAGGCATTGTAAAACTCTGACATTCACAGACATGACTAGGTGTGATGGGAATTGTAGTTCCTGAACAACTGGAGGGCCGTAGTTTGAAGACCCCTGTGCTAGACCATTATTATGCCTCCAGAATTGGGAGTGTGGCATCTACTCAACTTCTCTCTGCTGGTGGAGACAAGAACCTACACCTATAGATATATCTATATATAGATATATCTATATATACAGTACACACACACTGAAGCAGGAAGCAATATACATTGGCCCGGAAGTGACTCTGTACACAGGAAGTAGGTGTGTGTTTTGAGGCCAAATCATTTAAACATACACGCATGACCCACACAAACATCACCCCATGTAAAAATAAATGAAAAATTATTTTAGTTTGCAAATAAGGATCATCTCTTCCTCAGAGAACAGTGAGCGGAGCATGGTGGTGGGAAGAAATTAGCAGCAGTACAAGCAATTTCCTGGAGGGGCGTGATGTCATTCCTGTGTTGCTGGCCACCACTTCCGGGTACCAGATATGCGCCACAGGTACATACCTCCGCGCACACAGCAGTTGCGCATCTTACATACACAGCGGTCGCACATCTAGCTGCAGGAACCCAATTTTTATGGAAATGAATAGTTATGCAGATGCAGATTTCGAGGACTGGACTAACAAATATTTCTAGTGAAAGGCAACTGGTGCTTTCTATTAAACAAGGTCTAAATGGGCCATTGACATGCATCACAGTTGAAATTAGGAATGTGTTTTTGTTAAACTAAATGAAATCCTTTCTTATTTTTGCTTTGGGATAGAATGCAGAGGGATTACAAGTCTTGTCAATTTTTTGGGGATGTCTGCACCCCTGACATGGTGAAGACACCTCCCAAATTTTGACAGTTTCTCCTTCGAACTTATTCACTTCCTGTCACATAGTCAAACAGGAAGTGAGGGTAAAACCCTACCAATGTCTTTCCTTGGGGACACACAGGTCAATCTAAATAGTTTCCCCATTAGGTAAATTGCACTCTAGCATTTTGCTGTGTACACCCCAAATTATTAGGTATCTTGGACTTTGGGGTTTATTTACTAAAGGCAAATCCATTTTGCACTACAAGTGCACTTGGAAGTGCAGTTGCTGGAGATCTGAGGGGGACATGCAAGGAAAATAAAAAAATCACCATCTTTGCTTCTACATAATTGGATGTTAAAATAACCAGTGCTTCCCCTCAGATTTTCAGCGACTACACTTGTATTGCAGAGTGGTTTTGCCTTAAACCCCAAAATCCCCAATAATTTGGGGTGTACACAACAAAGTGCTAGACTGCAATTTGCCTAATGGGGACACTAGTTAGATTGACCTGTGTGTCCCCAAGGAAAGACAATGGTAGGGTTTTACCCTCACTTCCTGTTTGGCTATGTGACAGGAAGTGAAGCCAATTTTCCGAAAAGGGACACAAAGCCCAACCTAAAAAAGACAACAAGGGTTCCAACACTCACTTGGTTTCGATTAAATGCCCACAATTACAATAAGATTGTCTTGAGCTAGATTTTAGCTCAGTGCTCTAAATCAGTGGTTCTCAACCCTGTCCTCGAGTACCCCCAACAGGCCATGTTTGCAGGTTTTCCTTCATCTTGCACAGGTGCTTTAAATCACAGTCAATGGCTTGGTATTTTGGACAGTTATTTTAGCTAAGATAAATTCCCAAAACATGTCCTGTCGGGGGTACTTGAGGAGTGAGGCTGAGAACCACTGCGCTAAAATGGAAAATTGAATACTTACTTCTCTGTAATTTTTCTTTCCTGGTGCCTATCGGTGGCAGCATACGCACAATTCATGCATATCCCACCATGAATGAACCAGGAAAGTAGCTTTTAGACAAATCACACCTTTTTTTGTTTTGCTATGCCAATCAGCCTAGTTAAGCTGCAGCTGGGAAATCTGTTACACGCACACACACCTCTTTTCAGGGCAAGGTATATAACATAGGTTTACGTGCTAATTAAGCAATTGAAAACACATGCACAGTCCATGAAAAACAACAAAATGCACGTTCACCCATTTTTGAGACAGAATTTCAAAGTGGGTACACCTGTTAAAGATGTCCTTAAATTACTAACCAAAAAAAAAAACGCTCTCTGAGCATGCCCAGAAAAATCCAAGTGCTGTTCACACACAAAAAGCACCAGAAAAAAACAAAGTCCCTGAGCATGCCCAGAACAACCCAAATGCAGCTAGCACAAAATAAGCCACCCCCTGTCCAAAATTAGGCACATCATCCAGCATGCTACAAAATTACAGATGGGACAAACACTCCCCCCCCCGTCCAGGGGGGCAAACAAAGAGCATAACATGGGCAAAAGTTATACAACAAATACCAGTCCCCACTTAGCTGGCCTATATTCTAGTTATTGGCCTTAAAATGGGTATGGGGGCCCAGGTCCCACCCCAAGGGACATTTATCTATGTCACCAATTTGGACAACCCAAAAAACGAAACAAGAAGTGCCTTTAAAAATGCAAAATTGCTTAAAAGCTAGTAAATTGGGGGGGGGGGGCTTACTCTGCCTGTAAAGTGGTGCATCTGTAGCATGTATCCAAAATGCTGCTTCAAAGATGTTTTAGAGAAAACTTACAAATCGACATTGCAGCTGTAAGATTTTAACCCAAAACAAAAAATAGCCTGCACCCCCAATACATACAAGGCCATCTGGGTCTGTTAAGGCTTAAAATGAGAACCCCCACATGAAAAATACCACCCCAAACTAAAAAAAAATTGTGCCCCTCCCACACATTAACCGCTTGCTATCCGCGCTATAGCCGAATGACGGCTACAGCGCGGACCTGCATTCCCGGAAGGCCGTCATCTGACGGCCTCCCCTGTGCACGTGCCCTGCGCGCGCCCTGCAGGGAGCGCGTGGAGCGCGCTGTGATCACCGAGTCACTGAGACTCGGGTGATCACCAATCCAAGTAAGGGGCCGGTCCCGGCCCCTTACCATGTGATCAGCTGTCAGCCAATGACAGCTGATCACATGATCAAAACAAAAGCTCTGTGATCGTTTTTTTTTTCTCCTCGCGCTGACAGTGCGAGGAGAAAAAAAAGCCGATCATCGGCACAGCAGCAAGGGACATCGGTCCCGAAGAGGAGGAGGCAATAATGCCTCAATTGTGCCTCAATTGTGCCACCAGTACCCCCTGCCAGTGCCACCTTACATTGCAACATCACAGTGCCCACAGTGCCCACCAGTGCCACGTATCAATGCCCATAAGTGCCACCTATCAATGCCTACAGGTGCCACCTATCAATGCCCACCATTGCCACCTAGCAATGCCCACCAGTGGTGCCAATCAGTGCCACCTAGCAGTGTACAAGATCAGTACCCATTATTGCCACCAATCAGTGCCCATCACTGCCACCCATCAGTGCCCATCACTGCCACCTATCAGTGCCCATTGGTGCCGCCTCATCAGCGTACATCAATGAAGGAGAAAAATTACCCTTTTAAAAAATTTTATAACAAAATATAAAAAAAATAATAATTTTTTTTTTTAAATTCGGTCTTTTTAAATTGTTTTAACAAAAAATAAAAATCGCAGAGGCGATCAAATACCACCAAAAGAAAGCTCTGTTTGTGGGGGAAAAATGATAAAAATTTCATTTGGGTACAGTGTTGTATGACCGCGCAATTGTCATTCAAAGTGCGTCAGCGCTGAAAGCTGAAAATTGGTCTGGATAGGAGGGGGGTTTAAGTGCACGGTAAGCAAGTGGTTAACAAACCCCTAGCCAAACACTCAGTAAGCCAGCCCATGAAAGGGGGGTGGATGCTTGGGGGCAGGAGGGGCTTGGGCACCCCAAAAATCAACCACCTTGTTCCCAAATTCAGGGGGACAAGGACCTCTTCCACATAACCCTAGGCTGGGGTTGTGGGGGCTGCAGACGGGAGCTTTACAGAATGTGGAAAACCCCTTTAAACTAGTGGGTATAAGGTGCTTTGTGGTTGGTATTGGGCTAAGCCCAACATGCCCCAAAGGCAGCCAGCTATGTTGAGTGCATGTGGCCTTGTATGATTTAGGAGGGGGGTTGGGCGATCGCTCTTCTTGCCCCTTTCCTAGCTGGCCCTGTTGTATGCTCTGAAAAAGGATATGGTTTGGATTGGTAAAGGCAGATCACAGACTTTGGAGAATGGAGTGGAGTGTGGAGTTCCCCTTTAAAAGCAAAAGTTAGCCCATGGAAATCCAAGGGGTTAGCTGGGGGAGACAAGAGCATTGGAGAATGGAGTGTGGAGTTCCCCTTTAAAAGCAAAAGCTAGCCCAAGGAAAACATATGCATTAGAGGGGGGAAGGTTAAATGCCCTTTTAGGAGGAGCTAGAGGAGCGAAAGTCATTTTACGTAATTTTAACAAGGTGCATGTCACATGTTGGCAACGTAACATGCTAACATGACCTGTGTGCAAATCTCCTTAAAAAAATACATAAAGGTGAACCAGTGTAAAAAAAAATGTGTCAACATAGTTACATAGTTAGTTTAGAGGTGCGCCCGTTCAACCCATGCATTTGCATGTATGTTGCTTAACATTTACTAAGATTTTGGCCGCACAGTGAACAAACGCATGTGAACGAGCGCAAGAGTCGCGTGTGCATGCGCACTGCTTACATTGATCTCACAGCACGGCACAGCAGGCTTTCTCGAAAAAGGTACTTTCTCATTCTATTTTGGGCATATTTGTTGCTTTGGCAGTTGTTACTAAACTTCCTCACATCACCCCATAATATTGGCACCTTCATCTTCTGTCAATATTGATTTGGAGATGCCATGCGCCATGTCCATAGTGGCGCACAGATTGCATTCTCCCGTGTGCCGAGATCGCTATAGTGAATGGGAGATTCGCGCTCTGTTACCGGCTCACCATTTCGTAAATATGGAAATGTACATTGCGCCTTACCATGCGCCTCTACTGATGGTGCGCGGCTTTTGGAAATCACCCCCTATGTCTCTACGGGTTCAACATTGCTTGTGTTGATGTGGAGATCTGTCAGTTGTTTTCGTTCAACCCGTTGGTTGAACAAAAAAAAGCTGTGTGTGTACCCAGCTTTACTCTAAAAAGTTTTGGCTTTAGATATATTAAATACTTTTCAAACCCATGAATATGAAAGGAGCCTAATTAAAGGAGATCTTCAGGATACAGTAACAAATGCCTTAACAATGGCTCATGTAAATATTACAACTTTATCCTCAGTTCTCCTTTAAGTTTACTCAGTAGGCTTTTTATGGCCATACACCAGCATTTTCTGTACAAGGCAAGTCTTTACAAAGTAGTATGAGTTTACAGCTTCTTTTGTTTTGATACGATAGTTAAATACATGTGCTTGGTTAAAAATCTTTCATCTCAGAATTGCTTAAGGCAGTAATTCATAACCAGTGTATTTAAATTGAATCAGACACTGAGATCAGTATTTAATGTATACTTTTCGTGTGTTCTATAAAATGCAACCTATCTGAAGTACTGAAACTGATACTAATGTGAATGTTTTTGGACACTTACAGTGACACTATGAGGCCCAAAGACAACTAAAACCATCTTATAAAAGAAGATGTGTACGTACCTTTCCTGTCACTTGAGCCTCCAAATTCCACCACATTGAAGATCTCCAACTGTTGCAGTGGAAAACAAGTTTTTGACACGCCCAAATACATACATGATACATGCAATGGATAGAGATCTGCAATGCAGAATTTTAGGACACAGGCCACAAAAAAGGTGAGTGTACATCTTCTTCCTCAAAAACCTCCAGTGTAGCTTTTGTTCTCATTGGATCCCATAACGCAGAGCTCAAAATTTCAAGTCCTGAGCTACTAGCCAGGCCTCAAGGGTTACTCACCAGTTGCCCCACCCAGCCCCTACCATGCCCCACCCATAATCCCACCCCTAAACACACCTTCATAAATGATCTCATGAAAAGACACTTAAATGTTTTATGCAGAAATAAGTTAAAAAAATAAGTATTAACAACAACGTTATCAGTGCCCATCAGTGCAGTCTCACCAGTGCCCATCAGTGCAGCCTCACTATTTGCCATCAGCACAGCCTCACCAGTGCCCATCAGTGCAGCCTGACATGTGCCCATCAATGCAGTGTGAGCAGTGTCTATCAGTGCAGCATGACCTGTGCCCATCAATGCAGCCTGACCTGTGCCCATCAATGCAGCATGACCAGTGCCCATCAATGCAGCCTGACCTGTGCCCATCAATGCAGCATGACCAGTGCCCATCAATGCAGCCTGACCTGTGCCCATCAGTGCAGCATGACCTGTGCCCATCAATGCAGCCTGACCTGTGCCCATTAATGCAGCATGACCTGTGCCCATCAATGCAGCCTGACCTGTGCCCATCAATGCAGCATGACCAGTGCCTATAAATGCAGTGTAACAAGTGCCCATCAATGCAGCATAACCAGTGCCCATCAATGCAGCCAGACCTGTGCCCATCAATGCAGCCTAACCAGTGCCCATCAATGCAGCCTCACCTTTGCCCGTCAATTCTGCCTGATTGCATTGAAGAGTGTGCAACACATAGAAAAGCATTTTTTTAACCTCCCTGGTATGATTATTTCGGATTTTAGGTGCTGAAAGCGGTACAATTATTTTGCATGGAAATTTGACGTTTTAAATTGTAGGCCTGTAATTCTTAACACACTTAAATCTTTCCACCAAGAGTCTAGTAGATATCCCGGGTATGATGAAGTTTGAAACACAAAATCATAAATGATAATATAATAAATAAATATAAATAATAAAAAAAAAATATATATATAATATTAATAAATTCAATTTCCCCACGATTCACTATCGCTCAATTCTGCAAGTGTTCTAAATTACTATCGCTGTTTTCTAGCTGGTCTAAATCCACTTTTGACGTAAAGGGACACTTTTTGGTTACTAGGGACAATCTTAAGTTTCCAGGCAGAAGGAACAGTATATATAATATAAAACTGCATGCAGGGCATGGGCCAAAGCACTGGGGACAAAAGGGGTGTGAAATGATTTCATACAGTACTGTGTTATCTGTAAGATTACAGTACTGTATGTGTTATGATTTTTACATGTTTTTGAATTTGCCGCCAGGCTCCGCCACCTCGTGCATCGCGACGCTCGCAGGGAACGGAGCATGACACAGAGAGGCTTGGGGCATAGGACGGAGCCTGCAGACAGCGCAGGGGGACATCGCAGGATCCTGGGGACAAGGTAAGTATACCGCACCAGGATCCTGAGATGTCATCCCGAGTGTGGCTTGGGGTTACCGCTATTGGTGCTAAAATTTAACCTCGAGCCACACTCGGGAATACCGTTAGGGAGGCTACCCTAAGAAAATCCTGTCCCTTTAACCACTTCAGCCCTGGACCATTTGGCTGGCCAAAGACCAGAGCACTTTTTGCGATTCGGCACTGACAATTGTGCGGTCGTGTGACATGGCTCCCAAACAAAATTGACGTCCTTTTTTCCCCACACATAGAGCTTTCTTTTGGTGGTATTTGATCACCTCTGCGGTTTTTATTTTTTGCGCTATAAACAGAAAAAATAGCGTCAATTTTGAAAAAAAAACGCATTATTTTTACTTTTTGCTATAATAAAAATCCCCAAAACATATATAAAAAATCATTTTTTTCCTCAGTTTAGGCTTATATGTATTCTTCTACATATTTTTGTTAAAAAAAAATTGCAATAAGCGTTTATTGATTGGTTTGCGCAAAAGTTATAGCGTCTACAAAATAGGAGATAGTTTTATGCCGTTTTTATTAATAATTTTTTTTTACCAGTAATGGTGGTGATCAGCAATTTTTATCGTGACTGCGACAATATGGCGGACAGATCGGACACTTTTGGCGCTATTTTGGGACCATTCACTTTTATACAGCGATTAGCGCGATTAAAAATGCATTGATTACTGTGTAAATGTGACTGGCAGTGAAGGGTTAACCACTAGGGGGTGCTGTAGGGGTTAAGTGTGTCCTAGGGAGTGATTCTAACTGTGGGGGGGGATGGGCTATGTGTGACACGACACTGATCACCACTCCCGATCACAGGGAGCTGTGATCAGTGTCACTAGGCAGAAGGGGGAAATGCTTGTTTATATAAGCATTTCCCCGTTCTTGCTCTCCATAAGACGATCGCGGGTATCCCTGGGGACATCGAGTCTGTGGGACCCGCGATCCCACTCACAGAGCTCACAGTGGGCGTGCGCCGCCGCCGGTGGGCGTGCGCCGCCGCCGGTGGGCGTGCGCCGCCGCCAGTGGGCGTGCACTGCCGCCAGCACGCTCCCGCAAGCCTCTTGAAGGGCAATGTACAGGTATGTTAATATACCTGTACGTGCCCTTCTGCCGACGTATATCAGTGCGGGCCAATCGGCAAGCGGTTAAAGAATGTTATACAGCACAGTGCTTGTGCTGTGTCATTTGGCCCCCTGTATCACCTGAAATACCTGTCTGATTCTGCCAGTTTTTGCCTTCCCCCTGTAAGTTGACCACGGTTTAGCATGGCTCTGAGCCCTGACACCGTGGTCATTTTATGACCACTCCGTCATCCGCAGTTCTCCTGTCTCTCCTCTGTCCCCCCCCCCCTACCTGTTGGCTCCTGTGGCAGTTCCCTGCCCCTGTTCCCTAATGACAGGTGCTCCTGTCTTTGTGTATTATAAAAAAAAGCCTCCTTCACCATATTTCAGAGCGGTTCCTGGTAATGAAGTGACCGGCCTGCTCTCTCTCTCCTCTCCTCTCCTCCTCCTGTCCCGGCTGACATCAGCAGGGGGAATCTTGGCCCCGCCCGCTGGATCGCTCAGTCGGGCAGAGGAGAGAGCCGGTGGGTCATGTGATCTGAAATACAGTAAAGGAGGTATTTTTTTACAAAACACAGAGACAGGAGCTCCTGTCATTAGGGAACAAGGAGGATTATGTAAAGTTGGCAAAGTGGGTTAACAGCCACTTTAGGTATGCCATGCATGCCGGATTGAAAGCAATAATTCTAGGGTCATCATTTACTATTATCTCTAAAATCATGAGCTTTTAAGCCTTTTAGAACATTGCCTATGAACAACTTTGATTACCATATTTTTTCACTGCTTCACTGAACATGCAATTTTTAGGCTTGACATGGTATTTGCTATCTATTTACTTGATGCAACCTTGTCTTTTATATTTTAACAAACAGTTGGGTGTTATACTGTACAGGCAGTCCCCGAGTTACAAATGGGTTAGGGACTGCCGGTTTGTTCTTAAGCCGGAAATGTACGTAAGTCGGAAGCGCATGCGCAGAACGGCAACGTTGTTTTCCAATGTTTTCCGATGTTCTGTCAAGTAGGCCCGCATGGGCAGACGTCGTTTTCTGATGTTTTCCAATGTTTTTCAAGGTGCCCACCGTTGAAAAGTGGCCGTGCATGTGCAGAACGTCACGCCGCCTCCCATTCGTAAGTAGGAGTCGTTTGCAAGTCGGAGGTTCGTAACTCGGGGACTGCCTGTATATGTCCGCAATAAAATTAATTAGAGTGTATTTTTTACTGAAGATATAGATTTGATAAAAAAAATAGCAATAGCAATTATTGGATGATATAAAAAATTGCAACTGTCACAATTTTCTCCTACAGGGTCTCGGTTTAAGAAAAAAAAAGGTTTTAAGTTATCTTTAGACCTAAAACGTGCATTTTAACATGTGTACAAAAAAGAAAAAAAGCTCATGCAGCAAAAAGGCAGCCTTACTTCAGTCAAAAAAAGTTTTTTTAATGGGGAGTTGATTATTAAAGTGTGTCCAATACCCAAAAACAGAAATTTAATATATTGCAGCCTATCAGTCCTCAGATGTGGTGGTTGCTTTAGTTTTTCTTTTTTGTTCACCTGATGATACTGCAAATAACACACTTCCTGTTTTAGAGTGGCTGCACTCACAGCTCCACTAGATCCATAGAGCAGCAAAGTAGCCTTGGAGAGCAGCACTTTCAACTTGTGAAGAAGCTAGTGCTAGATTGACTTGTAGGTTTAGATGGACTTTCCATAAATGACTAAGAAATTTAAATTTAACTCCAGCAGTTAAAGCGAGGGTCCACCTATCTATCGTTTTTTTTTTTTTTGGAGTTCATTCACAAACTTTTCTTCTCATGATTATCTACTCACATGTTCTGTGTAATAAGTCCGCCTGTGTCCGATTTCGTTGTAAAGAATAACTTATAAAATTCACTGAAGGTGGTTTCCATCTTCATTGTGGGCATTTGAAGCCCACAAGCATGTATTTCCTGGATGCGGTGAATGCTGTGCTCCCAGCATTTACCGAGATGTTGTGATGACGCTGTTGCACAATGCATGCTGGGAAGCCTGAGACTAGCTCCCAGGGGACTGTGGGAGGTCTGGGAGAGGCTAGAAACACGCCTACTCCCATGGGAGGAAAACCAGGAAGTACTAAGAAGATTAGAAAAAAAAAGGTAATTACGGCGATTTAAATTTTTTTACACAGCATGTCAGCATCTAGGCAAGGAAGAGAATGCATAGAGATAATGTTCAAAATTTGGGTGGAACCCCGCTTTAAAGAATCACTTTTTTCCTTTTGGGATAAAGATTTTAACTAACTCAACAACAGTTGACCATTGTAAACACCCCTGTCAATGTTAAATGTTTTTTTTTTATCCCTCCAACTGCCCTTTTTGCTGGGCAGCTTGGTCTGTTAAAGAAGATTGGAAAATTAAAGACTTACTGGCTAGATCACTAGTTGAAAATAAAGAACCGCACCGGACCCCTGCTGGGAGCCACATGCCGCTCATATGTGAACCCAGCTTTAGTAAAAAAAACCTCCCTCCCTGTCTAAATATGCCCTACTTACTCATTTCACTCGTGCTACCATTAAGTCCAAAGATCAACTTACTTCATTTATCACAAAAGAACTGTCAGTATCTCTACTATCAACCAGATACTATTGATTGTTCTTTGCCTTTTATAAAACTGTACCAAAAAATGACAAATGAAATGTACTTATCATAGGGAACACTGACAATTTTTCTTTCATACACGTAAAATAAAAGTAAACACCTATTACTTGTCCAATTGTTCATATTAACATAGATAGACTGAGGTTATTCTACCAGCATAAAAACTTCCCTCTGCATTCTGCAAGCATGAGGTTCTCACCTTTAGCTCTGGTACTCAGCCAGCCAAGTCTTCACTCTCCAGAACACAGTGATGGCCACATTGTGTACTCATCAGTCATTGGAAGCAGTGGCAGTGATTAAATGAGAAACAAAGACATTGTGCTCAATAGCAAGGGCTTGTAATCAGAGAGGAAGCTACAAATGATCACAATATGCAATAAAATACTATAAAATGATTAATAAAAATGCAGTTAGGGCTTTTGAACATCTCCCACATGCCCTCTGAGCCTGACATTAGGGAAAGCTGGCTTAGAAAAAGTGTATATAAATCCTAATATAAATCTTATTTGACAGGTAATTGGATGGTTGCCGATTTGACTTGTTTTAATTCCCTGCCAATGTACACAGGTGTGCTGGATGTCTGCTCTTAACTTAAAGTATCAAACTTTGGCAAGACAAGAGAAGTTGCATAACACTATCTCAGTCTTTCAGGTTTCATCAATTTATGAAGATGTTTGGTGATCTCAAATTATTCTGTAGGTGTATTATGTGGGTAAAAACATACCTGTAAACTAGTATACATTTTTACAGTTTTTCTGTACTTTGGCCAGTCATATGCCACCAATATAGTCATTGTGATATCCAGGTACCAAGGATGCTTATCTTAGTAACCATTTTGTATTTAACATTACCTCTATTCCCAGTTTAATTGCAATCTTTTTTACTAGTGTTTGCACATAATAAGTCACATACATCCATTTGGCATTTGAATGTCAATGTCAAAAAAGGTATAACAATATGACAATGACGATTCAAAAATATTCTAAACAGTATTGTATCCTTTATGAGATTGCATTTACAGGAATTACAACCCTTGTTAAACCACATGTGTGCATCATGCTCTTATTCTTCTATATCATTTTCAGGCTACCCTTGAAATGTGGATGGATATATTATTGTGGCCTGTAAATGAGACAGCAGAAAAAGTGATCACAGATAGGCCTAACTCATCAAAGTTTAGACAAGGGTCAGCCTTTGAAAACGAAAAAACAAATAGAAATAAAATAGAAAGATAGGTCTTAATAGAGCACAATTTTACAGTTTTAACTGTAAATCTACAGACTGTAGTTACCTATGTATGAAAAAATTTTAGTGCAACAGCCCAAATAAAGCTGCAAGCAAAATGTGATAAAATCAGCCTGCAAAATATGTGTGAATACTTGATAAGCTAATTGAACTCAATAGTGCAAAACATGAAAAAGATATATCAAAATCATCAAACATATAACATATACTCAGTTACGAAAAACAATATATGTGAAACACAAACTTAGTGCGAAATCTATGATCAATCAAAATAGTCCAAAATCTTTTTCAAAATAGGTAATGATATGCACTTGCAGATGAACAACCTCCACCATCCCCTAAGGGGTGTTTGCTCACCTTTAATGATGACCCTCACTACATTAGTCATATAGATACAGGGCCGCCATCAGGGGGTACAGCCATTATAACTGTAAGGGGCGGGCGAAGGGGATCTGTGCTGTGCATTACAGAAACAATCTCACAGTTTCTGCAGTTCTCGCATCATTGATTTTAGACCTCAAGCTCTTTACTGCCACCTCTGGCTACTATGTGCATGTGCACCCCTCGTGTGACAGTGATCTGCCTGTACTATGCTTCTCAGCAACATGTCAGCTTTGTAAAAATGAGCTGGGACCAGGTAGGAAGTTACAAGTAGAGGCTGTGAAGTAAAGGGAGGGGGCTGTTTGTGTACAGAAAGGGGCCAGAGGCTTGTGTGTGTACATATTTGTGTATGTGGGGCTGCCGTATATACAGGTATGTGTGTGTGTGGGGGGGTGGCTGACATATATAAAGGTGTGTGTGTGTGTGGGGGCACTGACATATATACAGGTGTGTGTGGGGGCACTGACATATATACAGGTGTGGGGGGGCGCTGACATATATACAGGTGTGTGGGGGGGCCTGACATATATAAAGGTGTGTGTGGGGGGGCTGACATGTATATAGGTGTGTGTGGGGGGGCACTGACATATATACAGGTGTGTGTGGGTGGGGTGATGACATATATACAGGTGTGTGTGGGGGGCACTGACATATATACAGGTGTGTGGAGTGGTGGCTGACATATATACAGGTGTGTGTGGGGGGGTGCTGACATATATACAGGTGTGTGTGGGGGTGCTGACATATATACAGGTGTGTGTGGGGGGGTTGAAATATATACAGGTGTGTGTGGGGGGGTTGAAATATATACAGGTGTGTGAGGGGGACTGACATATATACAGGTGCGTGGGGGGGGGCTGACATATATACAGGGGTGTGTGAAGGGGGCTTCCATATATACAGGTGTGTGTGTGTGTGTGTGTGTATAGGGGGGGCTGACATATATACAGGTGTGTGTGAGGGGGCTGCCATATATACAGGTGTGTGTGTGTGACGGGGCTGCCATATATACAGGTGTGTGTGTGGGGGGGCTGACATATATACAGGTGTAAGGGGGGCTGACATATATACAGGTATGAGGGGGACTGACAAATATGCAGGTTTGGGGGGGCTGACAAATATACAGGTGTGAGGGGGCTGACATATATTCAGGATTGAGGGGGGCTGAGTGCGTACAGGTGAGGTGGCCGGTGTGTGGATTCAGTAGGATGGCCCATAGGCAAGCCCTGGGGAATGTTGGTGGTCAGGCTCGGGGGGGAGGGACTGGGGGCCCAGGTCTAAAGCTGTGTAAGGGGCCCAAAAATTTCTGATGGCTACCCTGTATAGATATGTTGCTTTATAGGACTCAGGTGTTTATAGATGGAACCAGTATTAATGATCTCTCAGCATCCTCCAGTCCACAGGGATTATCTGAATGAACTAACCAACTTACAGAACTCAACTTCATTAGTTAATTAGCAATGCCAGCCATTCAGGAGAGGTACCCAGTATTAAGGGTTAAAAGAAGCAAAAAGTAGACATAGGTCTCACCCCAACAATTTTATTATATAAAAAGATAAAATTGCACTCTTATAAACATGAGGAAGAGACCGCTTAATATATATACCTTGCTGCAAAACAATGCTGTCTGAAGATTGTGGACAGTATACCGCCAAGCACACAGATCCCTCCAGCTATATATACTTGTTGCCAATTGCAGCTCGCTCCTCCCTTGTAACTTTGTTGCCATTCTCTGTTTCTTTTTTCAGTCAGATGTTAATAGTCTCCAAAGCAACTGTTAGCATCCAATCAAAATGCTGTCCTTTCCAAAATGGTCAAGAGATCCCAGAGAGGTCAGCACTTTCTATCTACTAGTTACTTCCAGAAAAGTTACACACCATGCTCAGTTTACTTTCATATGTAGTCCGTCATGTACATAAAACCAAAGAAAAGTATCATAGGATGACCGTTCCCATTGTGGAATGAATGTGCTTATAAATACCTGTAGACCGTTGGTTTAAAAATGTTTGGCAATCCGATTGGATTTGCATACAAACTGTCAATAATTCAGGATGGTCCTAATAGCAAATTATGTAGAAATTTAATAGTAGTTAGATTAGTTATCTATTTGACTGACAGCCAATAGTTTTGGAAGAACTGCAACCTTAAGGAAACTTAAGAAATACTGATAAATATTGTGGATGCCTGTAAAACTAAGGGGGAAATCCTACTTATGGTGGGTTTCTCTCTCGCTAAGAATATATCTCTTAGAAGATAAGCTGGAGGGAATACTGAGATCAACTATACGTTGACTGGCATCTCTGATCACATTAAACCATAGGATCACATTGTTGGGTTTAGTAGAGTTGAGATTGACAGATTTTCATATGCTCGCAAACATTTGGACAGTACATTCGATAATGGCATCAGAGACTTGGTGAATGTCATTTAAAATCACTTCAAAATTTTGCTTGCTTTTAATATTTGATTTTGCAATTAACACAGGATTTCGAAAATGATCCTCAATCTGACCCCAATAACTAATAGAAAATTGAATGAATATTCTGAAAACTAACATTTTTAAACCAAATTCTACTGGTGTATGGCCAGCTTTAGGAGTAGTTAGCAGAACTTTCATGGGCTCTATCCATCCTCAACAGAAGTGGATGTTGAGAGATCTCCTAGAAATTAAGTATATTAGTGAATGTGGCATCTACGAAACATTCACAGCAGAAGATGTATCTTCCTGGGGCATGTATTTTAAATTACAGTGAATGATTCACCTGCAGTAAATGTTTGGTAAATATCACATTCCTTGCTTATGAATATGATCCTATTCTCCTAAATGTGCTTTGTTAGAGGTAAAAGCATTTGGTGTTCCTCCTTAAAATGCTAATTTGTAACCACTGATGGTTTCTTATGTTCTTGGGAGGGTAATTGAGATGATTAATATCCATTAGATTATTGGTTTATTTTCATTTTTCAAAACTGCCTGATGTTGCTGGAGTATGGATGAAGCCAAGTTTGTATAGTACCATTAGGGTTGACTTTTTCTTCCTTACTCACACATACTCAGATAAGTAAAGTTATGTTATTGTATTGTTATATTCTTTTATTTTTATTAAAAAAAATAATAATCTGTTCATTACCCGATTCATACATTTCAGTGGTTTTGTAAATATAAATATTTTCCCTTATGTAACAGTTCAAATTAGGCTCAATACTGCAGATCAAATATTCCGTCACTTATATTTAGGATGTAGCCTATTCTGTATAAAAAATTGTTCATTTCAATCTAGAATGCAAGACACAATACACGGTGAATGACAGCTCCCATGCTTCCTTAAGTACTTTAATTTATGAGTAAAATTTCTATTTCCGTTACAGATTAATCAAATCAGCCAGGAAAAGAAAATGATAAAATCTACCTATAATTAGAACAACCACACTCTCATAGCTTATTCCTAATTAAAGCAATTAGAAGCAAAGAGAACATGTGGTAATGAGGACTTCAAATTATATAAAAATCTTCACCTAGCTGATTTGAGATGATTGAACTGTAGTGTTTGCTGCTGGAGTACTTCAAACATTTTACTGGGACTCCAGTTTGTATTCATGCTGTGTCCATACCTTGCTTTACAAATTGTTTAAAGGGAACCTGTAATGGTAGAAGTACAGATGCTGCCATCGCTGACCTCTTTCCAACTATCTGTTCCACTGTCTCTGGCTTTAAATCTCTATCAGTCATTGACCCTTAACAAGGATACAAATTAGAAAGTCAGAATGAAATCTTAACCCCTGATCTGCATACTTGTTCAAGCTCAGTCCCTGAGAAAGTTCCTCAGGAAGCATGGAACCTTTTGGAGCAGTCCAGGTGTTTTAGTGCACATGGGAGGTGCAGAAGCAGCCTTGTTTGTGTTCCAAACAAACAAGAAAGAAGCAAGAGTGTGCACATCTGCCCTAGTGTATTTTTGTTTATTGAACCACAAGCTAAAAAAAAATAATTCTCAATAGATGCACTCACATATAGTAGCATATGTAAAAGCATTTAGATCACTTTGTTGCCCTTTCCTGGATCATCACTGTAAGGTTTAACTAAGGACATCTAAACACCATAGAGCCGGATGGCAGCTCAAGAAACACCGGGACACAGCTCTAGTGTGCACGGTCTACTGAGCATACTCCTGGACCAGCTGGCGCCAGGCAGCGATGTGGGTGCCCACTACACTGAAGAGAGAGAAGGAGGCAAAGACAGTACATCAGTATGTCAAGGCTGCTATGATAACGCATTTCAGAGGTGTGGCCCCCCTCATCAAGTCACTCCCGTACCAGAAGTGCATGGCTTTTTGTCGAGAGTTAAGACACCTTCCCTACCACACATCTTAAAGGGACAATGCCAGGAGGGGTTAACCCACATTGAAAGCAAGTAATGGGACTGGAAGCAACCTTAGATATACAAAAATTCATAAATTCATTCAAAATTTATTGAAAATTCACTAAAAATTGTGTATACAGAAACAATATGTACTGTATAAATGAATAAAATAAATACAATATAGGCACCTTTACAAAACACACCTAATTACTATACTTAAATGTCAGTCTTCCATGTATGGCTTATAGCTTACATACATCTATGCATTAAGTGTGAATCACCCATCTTCTGCAAATGCGATATTGGGGAGCCCAAAAATTCCCCAGCACCATGTCACAAGCTGGGAGGGAAATATGGATGCTTTATTGTTATACATAATGTTATGGGGAATTTTCAAAGTGTTTTTAGTGGTAGTTACACGCTAGTTTTCATTCAGTATTCATTGTAGAAAACGTCTATATTTTTATTGAGGTTATAGTGTGTATTTTACATTTCTTATAGTAGATTTTGCAGGCATCCCAGATATACCTTTCTTGTATCAACAACAACTTCAGCTGCTTTCATGTACTTTCTTTCATGTTTGCAGAGCCTGAGATGACGAGAGTGACCTCTTGCACATTTTCTGTCCAAGCACCCCTGGATGTTGAGACAGGACTGCAGGGGTGAAGTAAAGGTACAAGTGCCAAGGTGTAGACATTGTGAGCAGGAACTGGGGTGCGCTGGTAGCTAACAAGCAGAGGTACAGCTGGCGATGCAGCGTGAAGAAGATAAGTCCAGCTGATGGTGAAGTCAGGACCCACACCTAGTTAGGTGACAGCTGAGTGGAAGAACAACAGGACATAAGCAGAATCAGAGTAAGGAATGGGTAGAATTTGGCATCAATCGGACAGCGAGGTACAGATTTAATAGGCAAAAGCATGGTCAGTAGTCTAGGCCAGGGTCGGTAGCAGGGATAGACATACAAACATAAACAGGCAAGAGTAATTAAAGAGCAAGATCGGTGAAGAGGCCAGGTCAGTAACAGGATCAAGGATGCGTATAGAAAACTGGTTTACAAGAACAAGGCTGAAGACCATTCAGCATAGAAACTAATGCACAGTTCAGGGTAAATAGGCCACTTTGTGGCAGTGGATGTGCATGCATGTGCTTACAGCAAGTTTTAGCCTGACAGCTGGCACCATGTTCCTGACAGCTGCTGTTTGGCTACTCTACCTCCCCTTTTTTTGGGTGGTGGTAGCTTTTTTCCTTTATGCTTTAATTTTTTCAAAGTGTTTAAAGACTGTACACATACTACTTACTAGAATGTTTTTTTTTCAGTAAAACTAAATCACAGAATTGTTGATTTTTATGATTGAGATTATATATATTAATACTGGGAACGTACTCTGTACAATGTTTGGGCTGTTTTTTTTTTTTCAGAATGAGTGATACTGTAATGTTTTAAAATCCTAGATTAAAAGGTGAATGTTAATGGTCCTATTCAAATCAGGGATGAAACACAAATAAATTGACAGTGGGAACATACTCTCTACAATATTTGTTTTTTTTTTGTTGGTCCAGAAATTAACAATAATGTAATGTTGATTCCCACAGTTACCAATGGATGTTTTGGGTCCTATTCAAACTGGGGATTGAGTGCAAATAAATTAATACTGAGAATGTACCCACTACAATATTTGAGATGTTTTCACTGGGACAAAGTGATATTGTAATGTTATTTTCTAGATTTAAAAATGTTTTTTGGTGGTCCTGTTCAAATTGGTCCAGGAGCGTAAATACATTAAATTTAAGAACGTACTCTCTATAATATTTTTCTGGGAAGAAATGTCACTTCAATACTGATTTCTCAATTACAAACAGCTGTAAATGGTACTCTTAAAAAATGGAGATTGAACAAAATAAATGAATACTGTTGATTTTCACAGGTACACATGACTGTTGTTGGCCCTTTCTACAATATGTGGGATGTTTTTACTGGGAATAAATAATACTGTAATGCTGATTTCTAGATATAAAAATGGCTGCTGGTGGTCCCATTCAAATTGGTGCTGAAGCACAAATAAATTAAACCTGGGAACATACTCTCTACAATATACTGGGAATAAATGACACTTCAATGTTGATTTCCAGTTACAGATGGCCATTTGTGGTCCTATTCAAAATGAGAATTGAGTGCAAATATATTATACTGGGAACATAGTCACTTCAATATTTGGGGTATTTTGTTTTTTAGAAAAAAAATGATACTGTAAAGTTGCTTTCTAGATTTAAAAATAGAATTTGGTGGACTATTCAAAATAGGGGTTAGGCGCAAATATCCTAATACTAGTAATGTACTCATTGCAATAATAGGGGTGTTTTTGTCTGGAAGTAAATGATACTGTAATGTTGTTTTCTAGATCTAAAAATTACTGTTGGTAGCCCTATTTAAATTGGGGTTGCAGCAAGGGTGTTTTTTTTCTATGAATATATTATACTTTAAAGTTGATTTTCACTGGTACACATGACTGTTGAGGGTTCTATTCAAATTGTGGCTTGTGTGCCAATACTGGGAGCAATATTTGGTGTGTGTGTGTGTGTTCTGGCAATAAGTTATTCTGTATTGCTGATATCCACAGTTATGCAAGGCTGTTGGAGGTCCTATGGATTTTTTGAAAGCAGTACAAGGAATAGTATTAACATTGAATGAAAAGAGAAATTCAAAAAACATTTAGTCCTCTGCCCCCCAAAGCCCTGCAGTGGTAATCGTCTGATTATCCAGGGGTTAATATGAGCTGCTGGATAGGGATGAACCGAACACCCCTGGTTTGGTTCGCACCAGAACTTGCAAACAGACAAAAAATTTGTGCGAACAACGTTAAGGTCTATGGGACACGAATGTGAAAGATCAAAGTGCTCATTTTAAAGGCTTATATGCAAGTTATTGCCAGAAAGAGTGTTTTGGGACCCGGATACTGCCCCTCGGGACATGTATCAATGCAAAAAAAAGTTTTTAAAACTGACGTTTTTTTCAGGAGCAGTGATTTAAAGAATGCTTAAAGTGAAACAATAAAAATGAAATATTCCTTTAAATATCGTACCTGGGGGGTCCCCTTAGTTTGCCAGTAAAGTAGCACATTTTCCTTGCCTGTGGCCAATTATGGCTCTCGCTGAGGAACATGCTGTAATTGGCCAAAGCATGCAGGTCAGGTGTATGCTTTGGTCAATCAACATACAGAAATGCACTCATCAAGAGTGCTTACTATGCCTGCTCTTTCTGCGCCCCTCCTCCATTCATAGAATCTGTACTATAGATTCCAACAATGAAAAGCGCTCTATGACTCGTGGATAGGCGGATAAATGACAGGCCTTCCTTCTCCATTTATAGAGCGCTTTTCACTGTGCAAAGCTATGGTACACCTTCTATAAATGGGGGGGTTGCAAAGGTAAGACATAGTTGGAACTCTTGATGAGTTCCTATGACAGGTCCAGTGGCTTCAAGTAACCTTGCAGCACCAAGGGATTACTGCAGGAAAAGGCAGGCAGTTCACTAAAGATTTAAACAAAGAGAACAGCAGCAAGCACAAGAGACATTTCTAATTTAATGTAAGTACTGCCCCTTGTGCTCAGTCTTGGATTTGAAAATCATTGGCAGTCATATTTAATATGGGTATGTGAAGTGAGCGAAAAAACTGCGCTAAACAGTTTAGCAGTATAGCTGCTAACACTCAAACAAGCAAAGTCTAGGTAAATGTGCAAAAAATTAGTGTAGCGCTAAATGATAAAATTGTACAAGTGAATGCATCTGTGCGCTGTAAAGTGCACAGGGATAAAAATCGCAATATGAATAAAAGGAGAGTGTTGATGAACCACTCAATCTGTGTGCAGTGTGAAGGTGCTAAAACACAAAACGAATCAGGAACATTGAACCATAATCACAATATACATGAAAAGTGAGTGCACTCAAATTCATGAAAAAATGAAAGTCCACTAAAAAACAACAAAGCAAAAATGGTGTGTTTTTCCAAAAAATAAACACCAAAGTCCAAAGAGTGACAAAGGGGAGGGTCCACTTCCAAAAACGATGGATGGCTGATATTCAAATCAAATAACTGGAATACATGTGGAGACTTCAAAATGATTTTCAAATGGAAAAGATGAAATACTCTTACCAGATGAGGTTGACGCACCCAGTGGAGGATTAAGGTGGTCATGGGTCCCTAGGCTACTTTTTGTGTTGCCCCCTCCTAAGCATGCTTTACCAGAAAATAAATTATTTAGTGCCATGAGTAAAAGGGTAGACCTATATTACACGCCTCAAGTGCAACTCTCAGGTCTACAGCCCAAACACATTCAGACATGAGCCTACTATAAACAGCAATGCCACAGAAAAAAAGCATTCAAAATACACCAATACTCCAATGCACGGAGTGTTTTGGCAACTTATCAGTGTCACTCACTGGCTGTATAAACCCTGCCCAATCACAGCCCACGTTAGGCCTGAGGAAGGAGCGTAGCTCCAAAAAAACGTCACCTATTCGTGCCTGTTTCTGAAAGTGACGTCATCCTCCTGGTTCCCACCGTGCATTCCAACGGCAGGAAGTGCCAGCATCCATCGGCGCAGCCTGTCCATCGGACACCACTGCAATCCAGGAAACGGACCAGACTCACTCCCAGGATATCCGGCAGCTTTTGCCAACATGCTTGTTCACTATGTACCTTTGTGAGTACCTTTTTACAGTTTATTTAAACTCCATGTTTTACTGCACTTAGAGTGGCGCCTTTGTTTCATTTTCAGAGTGCATATAACACTCACCCTAACATTAAGAGGGAAGTTTCAGGAAAAAAAACTTCCCACAGCCCCCTGCACATTACACACCCCCTCTGCACAGTACACAGACCCCTTTCCCTGCACAGTACACAACCCTCTGCACAGTACACAGACCCCCTGCACATAACACAGCCCCCTTTCTCTGCACAGTACACAGACCCCCTGCACATAACACAGCCCCCTTTCCCTGCACAGTACACAGACCCCTTTCCCTGCATAGTACACAGACATCTGCATAGTACACAGACCCCTTTACCTGCATATCACACAGGCCTCTTTCATTATAAAGCCCCCCTGCACTCCCAGGAGACCCCCAGTCTCTTGGGAAAGAATACTCTAAAGTTGAGAAAACATCACTGCCAGCCCTTTCTCACACACCGCTCCTCCTGTGTCACTCATTGTAAATCAAAGCTTCTAAATACCTCAATTAACGCCGTTCTTCGTGACCCGGTGATGTGACTGCTCTCCTCTGCTGTTTCTTTGACGGTCACATGACGGCACTCCTCCTGCAAACAAAGGCTACACTCGGGAAGGAGGTGGAGTGGGAGGAGGAGAGCGGCCAGACAGAGCGGCTTTAATTGAGGTATTAAGAGAGTGAGACTTTCATTTACATTGAGAGTTACACACGAGGAGTTGTGCATGAGAAAGGGCTGGCAGTAATGTTTTCTGAAATTTAAAGTATGCTGGCAGCGCTGTCCCAGGGCCAGGAGAGGCGGTACAGCTGGCATGACACCCCCCAATGGGTGGCACCTGGGGCAGACCGCCCGATCCCCGCCCCGTTGGTAAAAAAACATTTATTGGCGTATTCGTATAACACGCAGGCATGGTTTTTATTCTACAAATACATAAATATATATAAATTAATAAAAATATCATGGCCAATAGGGGGTCCTTGCACACGCGGGGCCCTAGGCTGCAGCCTAGACGAGCCTGTGCATTAATCCGTCCCTGGACGCACCTGCCATACGGCAGTGAGTCAAATGGGCTCTGAACGCTTAGTTCCTAGCACTCTGGTAAGGTGTAGATGGAGAAGCCAAATGAAGCCAGATGGTAGATTCCTGGACTCCAAACCATACGACAGGACAGCAACGATAAGCCAACTAAAGGGTCAATACAGAGGACAGCCGTGGGGGCGGACGTTCTCATCAGAGGCCACAATGCAGGAAAAATATAAAAATGGCTCCAAATGGTGCAGGTCAATCAATAGGATTTATTTAAGATTATACATCAAATGAACAGATGTAGAGGGAATAAAATGTGATCACAAAATAGTAGTATAAAAGCAATGTGGGAGGCATAAGATATACGTCGTGGATAGGCGGATAAATGAAAGGCCTTCCTCCTCCATTTATAGAGCGCTTTTCACTGTGCAAAGCTATGGTACACCTTCTATAAATAGGGGGGGGGTTGGAAAGGTCAGACGTATACGTCACCACGCTGTTCGTAACCCGGAGGACGGGCGTTTGTTGTTAGCTGGCTGGCTTTTTTATCCATGCGATTTTTAAACGAATCTATGTAAGTGCAATATATTTTTTTACCTAATAAAGTGGAGACAATATTACACTATGACCAGTTTTTCTTTCTGGGTCCTCTATTGAATGGGACATGATAGGACTCAACAGTGGTCGCTAGGTGTGTGAGATCCAGTGCAGCGATCCATCCTATGGCCAACTTTTCATACAAGCATCTGTGAAAGTAAAAGGCCTTGGCTGGGCTATAGCCCCATGCCTGCTTTCCTTGCTTTCTGGTAAGCACATTTTTTTAAGGAGGCAGTGTACTTGTATGACATGAATCACTGTGGTGTACTGTGAGAGGGACCTCATATCCTCATACACTGATTCAAGATACCTATGCTGAACAATCGAGGATTTACATATATCAATTAGGACTTAGCTTTTCTAACTTTTTACCTATTTTGTGCTGTGTGTCCCATTTTAAGCTGCTGCTTTTTTATGTATGTAATTTTTCATTTGTTTGTTCATTAGCGTGGTATTATCCCTATATACTTACTAGATTAGTTTGGGTGTTTTTTTACTACACTATACTTTTTTTAAAATAAAAATCTAGCTAGTGTGGGTTTACTAAAGGCAAATAGAATGTTCATTTTGTAAGGGAATTTTCACTTTGAAAGAGAATTTCCCCTTAGCGTAACAAATGAGGTGAAGCTCTGCTGATTTCTATAATCTAACTGTGTGCAAGCACAATCTTTTTTTTTTTTTCGATATTGACATTGGGTATTATTTCCAATGTGAATCTCCACCACATTCACTAAGGAAAATATGTTTGCAAAGGTAACACTCCATTGCAAAGTGAGCAGCCTACTTGCCTTTAGTAAATCAACACCATAGTGTGCATTGACTGAAAGATTTCTCTGTCTTTTTTGTGTGAAATATTAAACACTAATTTTACATTATTGATTAAAATCTGCCTGGTGACCCCTCTTAAAATGCAGCCTACTAAAGTTGCTTACATAGTGTGCATTGAGTCTGTTCAATATTTCTGTTTTTTCTCTGTGAAATAATGCCCATTTTATTATAAACCTGGCTGTTTTTTTCCTCTTTAATTACAGGCTTTTTAAATGATAATTTTTTACTTTTGTTAATTAGACCACAAAATACAGCTGTGGATGACAGTCTGGTCAAAGGTTACCTTTATCTAAGCATCTTACTGCATCATTTGAACCTTCTCAAAAATACACTGCATGGAAAAAAAAAATGTGCACTCTTACCCCAGGTTATTAAAATGCAGCTTCTCAGTTCCAAATTCACCCCACTGCATTGAAGGCCCTCCTGGACACTCAAAAGTTATTTAACGTCAAAATGAAACAGTGTACATCCAGAAAATGTCCAGAAAATGTACACCCTCACTCCAAGTTATTAAAACGAGGCTTCTCAGTCACAAATTCAACCTGCTGCATCGGCCACCTCCAGACAATGGTGTAGTCTGGACACTCAATAGTTCATGAATGGGATTGCTTGCAAGTGTTTCATTACAGCATTGCCATCCCTGTCCGCCATCTTTGTTTGACCAGTGCATAGACAAAAAAAAATCATGATAAGAAGTTTGAATGATAATCTTGAAATATTGTTCCAAATAAATATCATGACATAAAAAGATGCTGTTGGAGGTAGAGAAATTGGGTGGAACTAGACCAGTTTTTGGCTCTATTGGGAACAAATGCACAACCAAAACCAACTTGTGTGAGGCTGGGCAACCTACACCCTTTAGTTTTCCCATCCAGTGTAGTGGAATAAAGCCACTAGACTAATTAAACATTATAGCTGATATAACAAACGGTGGGAGAAAATAGGGGGGTACTTTGGAGTCAACCTCTGTTGCACAGAAGTGTCTTGTGACACACGCAAAGGGCAACTTTGCCTGTTTAAGCTACAAGTCTAAAACTGAATCAACCCTCTTGGTAGGGCAGAGAGCCTTTTTTCATTAGGTGTCCCCCCTTCATCTATGCATAGAGCTCAGTGGATCCAGCCTCCATCAGGAGATACACCAAAGAGATCTCTTTCCACACTACCCTGCAGTGGGGAGCTTTATGCTCCCTCTTGGATGGGGGCAGAGATCTCCATACCATTCTACCCTTGGATGAGGTAGGGGTGAAACATCTTTTATTGAATCCTTCCAAAATATCACCCGTCTCACTGCTAGGACCACCAGCTCTCCTTCTCCACACTATCAGCAACACAACTCACTGGGATGAAGGCAATAGGTGAAGGATCTAGCTCACCCAGGGACAATAGGACATTTTTCAATTCCCTCTGCTGGTGTGTCTCAAGGGACCATACTATTACACCACACAATATGTGCTGTAGGCAGGAACAGCAGCACGACCTTGAATCTCATTGCGGTTTATTATTCCAGACACCTCTGGGCTAGCACAAGCTGGTGTGGGGTCAGCCACTTCTCAGCCTGCCTGTCTCTAGACAGCCTCCAGAGCCCAGTATGGCTCCTGCCGTACCAGCTGCATAGGCTCTGGGGTGCTTTGGAAGAATGGTGGTTCTAAGGAGTGACCCCACCTAAGGCATTGAGAGGGTGGAGAGGTGACACTCTGCCCACTGAGCCTTACTTTCGAAATTTGTTTGCATTAGTATGTACATCAGGGCAGGGCCCAACTCCATATCACTTTGTATAAGATTGTTGTCAAATGAAGCAGGACATTGTTGGGAATGATGTAGGTCCAAAACTTTGCAGATCAGCACTTCTTTCTCTCCACAAAAGTAGGTCCTAAATAAAAAGCAGACACCGTTAAATAGGTATTCACATTTTACATATGTGGATAGATCTTGTGTTTTGCCTGACAGTCACTATTAAAATGCTTGATTTATTACAACAGACAAGCATGCCACATCAAGAACTACACGCCGCTTTCACATTGTATCAATACTTGCTTAAAAACAAATAAAAGCCTATAAGGTACAAGAGAAAATAAAAAGAAGAATTCCATCACCTTTTACCTCCATCCAAATATTTCCTTAACCTCGAGATTGTGGTAGTGAACTGAATCATTTTCTTACACGGGTCATATGCTTGTCATAGCAGACACCCTAGTTAACGTTTAACTACAAATTAATAGATTAGATACCTGTGACATACTTTTAGTGCCAATTAATTTAATAGCTGCCTTTTTTTTCAAAGCAGGAAAAAAAGAATACAGAGCATGCTTTGCAATAGAGTGCAATAGATGTAGCTTAGGGCTTTTCTGCAACAATTACTAGCAATTGAATGGGTTGACACATGTAATCCTTCTTAGATGCTTCAATAATATGATGTCAGTGAGAATTCCTTCAAATGGGGCTATTAAAAAACACAATAAACTTGCTTCTTGTTGTAAGATTTATGCAAGCTTATGTTAGAATAACATAAATGAGGTGGTATTTGTTTGAAAATGAAAGGATTACATGGTCTTTGTAGAACGAGGAATTCAGTTTTGGGGAGGGATGGGCATCTTGATTTATTTTTTGTTTATATACTGTTGACTCCTTTGATATGTCAGCTTCTGTCACTAAGCATTAGGCCACTTGTACTTTCTTGTATTAACCAAGATAAAATACATACAGCCTCAAATAATTTGTGTCAAATACCCAACTGAACTGAGCAACATAGACAGAAATGTTTATTGAGAGATTAGGTCGGGTTTATGTTTAATGATATACCAGACAAGTTTCATTTTTTTAAAGTCAATGACAACAGCACCTGTTGGGGTTGGACATGCATTAGAAAACACTAAAGAGGTATAGAATTCAAAAAGGGGTAATCTATCACATTTTACAAAAGGTATCGCACAATATAGTTATGTGTATTTTTCCTTTTTGCCATGCAACTTTTGGTGGGGATTTATGAAACTGCTTTATTTAGAGCAATTCATGTTGATGAGTCATAAAGCATGGAGAGGCCATTAGCATTTGTGAAAAGAAGGTTATTAACCCAGCAAAGTAATTTAATTAGTGATGTAACTGCCATATTATAATAGTAAAGAGGACATTTTATCCCATGTGCTTTAATCCATAACAAGACAGGTTTAGCTTGTTGACTTAGCTGATTTATGAGTTTCTATTCTATTTAGTTTGAGCAATTTTAATGGATGTGGCATGGTGAATATGATAAAAGGAAAGCATACTTCGCTTTTAAAGGGGATCTTTATTCTTTATAAATTTTCAGTAAAACTGAACTGCACGCAATAGCTAAATACACATTTGAGAAGCATATATGGGAACTGTTTACCTACTAAAGGATGCCCTTGTAGAGTCTGGGCCTAGGACACAAGCAGACTTCACAAGGACCCAGAAATCAATTTAAGAACTTCAGCACTGTTCTTACCATAGGAATGTTTCTAGGTTCACTTTAAGGCCATATGTTCTTAATCGAAACTAGAGATACTACCCCTCATGCATCAATTAGATTTAAAGCTGCCCTGAAAGTTTGATCGGTGGCTGGGAAAATAATTGTAGCCTTAATATATTTCTTACAAGCTAGAGAGGTCAGTGAGGCTTGTTTTGAAGTTCATTTACTGCTTGTCAAGAATACATACAGTGCTTAGAAAAAGTAATCATATCCCTTGAAATTTTCCACATTTTGTCATGTGACAACCAAAAATGTATTTTATTAGGATTTTATGTGATAGACAAAACAAAGTGGAAGGAAAATGATAAATGGTTTTCAACATGATTTACAAATAAGCATGTGAAAAGTGTGGTGTGCATTTGTATTCAGCCCCCTTTACTCTGATACCCCTAACTAAAATCTAGTGGGACCAATTGCCTTCAGAAGTCACCTAATTAGTAAATAGAGTCCACGTGTGTGAAATTTAATTTCAATATAAATACAGCTGTTCTGTGAAGCCCTAAGAGGTTTGTAAGAGAACCTTAGTGAACAAACAGCATCATGAAGGCTAAGGAACACACCAGACAGGTCATGGATAAAGTTGTGGAGAAGGTTAAAACAGGATTAGGTTATAAAAAAATATCCCAAGCTTGGAACATCTCATGGAGCACTGTTCAATCCATCATCCAAAAATGGAAAGGCTATAGCACAACTGCAAACCTACCAAGACATGGCCGTCCACCTAAACTGACAGTCGGGCAAGGAGAGCATTAATCAGAGAAGCAGCAAAGAGGCCCATGTTAACTCTGGGGGAGCTGCAGAGATCCACAGCACAGGTGGTTGAATCTGTCCGCAGGACAACTATTAGTCGCACACTCCACAAATCTGGCCTTTATGGAAGGGTGGCAAGAAGAAAGCACTTGTTGAAAGTAGGCCATAAGAAATCCAGTTTGCAGTTTGCGGGAAGCAAATGTGGGGAACACAGCAATCATGTGGAAGAAGAGGCTCTGGTCAGATGAGACCAAAATGAAACTTTTTGGCTTAAAAGCAAAACGCTATGTGTGGCGGATCACAAACAATGCACATCACTCTGAACACACCATCCCCACTGTGAAACATGGAGGTGGCAGCATCACGCTGTGGGGATGCTTTTCTTCAGCAGGGACAGGGAAGCTGGTCAGAGTTGATGGGAAGATGGATGGAGCAAAATACAGGGCAATCTTAGAAAAAAACCTGTTATAGGGCGTACACAAGGTCGGACTTTGTTCGGACATTCCGACAACAAAATCCTAGGATTTTTTCTGACGGATGTTGGCTCAAACTTTTTTTGTCTACACACGGTCGCACAAAGTTGTCGGAATTTCCGATCGACAACCACGCGGTCACGTACACCACGTATGACGAGACTAGAAAAGGCCGGTTCAGAACCAAGCGCGGCACCCTTTGGGCTCCTTTTGCTAATCTCGTGTTAGTAAAAGTTTGGTGAGAGACGATTCGCGCTTTTTCAGACTCGTGGCTTTCAGATCGTTTTCTGCCGTTCAGTTTGTGCTTGTGGGTTTGTATCTGCTCTTCAGTGCATGCAGTCAGTTCGTATTGGAGTTTTCTGTGCGATCTTGCCCGCTCGTTGCTGTTTTTCAGGTCGCTCTTCACAGGCCTTGCTGTTCTTCAGTGCGTTCTGTTACTTCGTTCTGAGCAGCCGACTGTTTTCTAGCCATGTTTCGTATGCGTACTCCTCGTAGAGTTCGTGCTGTGCGGGGGCTTGGTGTTGGGGTCCTGACCTTGACACAAGTCCAGTCCATGAACAGGGTGGGGAGGAGTTCATGGACCAAGAATTGGTTGCTTCAGCGTGACCAGTTCTCTCATATGCCTTTGCTCCGTGAGATCCGTGAGAACAATCCTGATGATTTCAGGAAATTTCTCAGGATGACGGACCCCATGTTTCACCGTTTGTTGGCTTCGTTGACCCCCTATATTAGCAGGCAGGATACCTGCATGAGGCAAACCATCAATCCGGAGCAGAGGTTGGTCGCTACCCTGCGGTATTTGGCCACAGGGAGAAGTCTGCAGGACTTGAAGTTCTCGACAGGCATCTCCCCCCAGGCTCTGGGGATCATTATCCCAGAGACCTGTTCTGCCATCATACAGGTCCTGCAGAGGGAGTATATGAAGGTAAGATTTTTATCCTTTTATATCACATTTTATTGTATTGAATGTTTGATAATGTATTGTATTTCTTTCCTCATTCCCTAATTACCATGATTGTAATATGCTGTGAATGTCCCCTTTGTCCTCATGCATGCTGGATTTTTATGTAATTATTATTTTAGGTCCTTCATACATATTTGCCCTTCACTAACCTCCCCAGCATGGTGTCTCCTGCCCTATATTCACCTCATGTAGTCACTTAACAATGTATTTTATCAGCTCCATAGTAGTGCTTTACCCCAAACACCCCCTAAAATGTTTGGAAATATTATTTTAGCTTTAAATTCAGGCAGAGTGCCAGAGGCTTTTTTTGTGGTGTCCCCAAATAATTTTTAGTAACCCTCCCTCCCCCAACTGCTAAGTCAGCTGATCCCAATTCTCTATCCTCAATCATCTATCTGCTGACTTTGCCAAACCCATACACACTATACCCATCTCTTTACTGGTCAGATTTATGGATGAATTCCCCAAAGCATGTAGTGCAAGGGCCTGCCTGTATACTTTCCAATGGTACTGTTTAAAGTTTTTGTATCCTATTATTATCTTGATAGGTAATAGCAGAATGTCCAAATGTCCTCAAATGTGTACAATGTGTATTTATATCTTTGTATTATGACACTTCTTACCTGTCCAGTGGGCTGCCAATAGTTTAACTAAGGAGGGTCTGTTTCAAGTAATACCCATTATTTAGGCATTCATCTCTCAATGAAGTGAAGAGGGTTACCTGTCCAAGATTTCCACACACCCCCTATAATGTTAGAAATGGCCCATGAGAGGGGGGGGGGGGGGAATATGATAGGTGTACCTTATACTTTGGTGTTTTTAAATTCCCCTTAATAAATGCTATCTGGAGGTTGCCCCATAATGTTTGTGTCTAATCTGCTTGCCATGTTTCAGAGTAAAAATAGTCATGTTTATTGTTTTTTCCTCAACAGTTTCCTTCCACGCCACAGGAATGGCAGACTGTGGCCTCCCACTTTGCCGAGCGGTGGGACTTTCCTAACTGCGGAGGGGCAATTGATGGGAAACACGTCCACATCGTCCCACCACCCAACTCGGGGTCGTACTATTATAATTACAAGGGGTTTAATAGTATAGTGATGTTGGCGGTGGTGTCGGCTAATTACGACTTCTTGTATGTGGACATGGGGAAGAATGGCCGGATGTCCGATGGTGGAGTCATCGCCTAGACGGAGTTCTACAGGCGTCTCCAGAATGGCAGCTTGGACTTGCCAGCTCCAGAGGACAATGTGGAAGGACTCCCATTTGTGTTCGTTGCTGATGAAGCATTTGCGCTGGGGGACCACCTGATGCGGCCATTCCCAATGAGGACC